>OW387140.1:5796182-6493418 GCA_936440205.1 Lepidonotus clava | reverse complement strand
GAGAGGAGTTTTCGGGTGCGTTGGATTCAAATCTCTGCCAATGGTGCTAAAAACATGGCGGGTACACCTGGCGTAAGGCATTAAGGGTGGGGTGGGCGGGGTGTGTGTGGGGGGGGGGGGGGGGCACTGACTCTTTGAAGGTTACTACCCACAGCCAAACTACCAACCTACATGTTCGTGACTTTCCACTCTTGAATTTTTGTTGCCCCCTCCACCTTTATTTTGGGAGGATGTAGATCATCACATCCCCAAAAAGACAATGAAATATGGAAAAACTCTCCTAAATTGCTTATTGGAAATTCTAATAATACTGCCAATGTTTTCTTTAGTAACTTAACACCAAGACTAAGTTTCATGTTATTGTTCCTATATTGTCCTACAGAAGATTTCACTGCCCCCTTTCTTTGGCTTACAAGGGACTGCCCCTTATTTTTTTATGTTTACCCCCTCCGTTTCGTGGGGTTGTTTGGCAGTAGGTACCTTTTAAGACCAAAGTGCCCCCAAAGAATCCGGAGCCGGAGCGTTAAAATAGTCTAGACGGGGCCTTTCTCACACGTTAATCTATAATTCAGATTAAGAGGCGTTAAGCTGACATGGGCAGAGGTGAGATTTCAATTTGCAGTTTGGAAGGCTGCCCGGGTGGAGAGGTCTGTGTAGTCTACTTTGTGTGTTGGGAGGTCCCGGTACCTTCACTCTCTGGCCCACGGGTTACGCATCAGCGTTCTAAAAATCGCAGAGAAAGGGGTCATTTGGAGGGAAGTTCGCATGTCCGCGAAAATTGAAAATAGGGGGTGTTTTTCACTACCAATTTCGGGAGAATGAGAAAACAAAAGAAGGTGCTTTTGTGCCCTTGGAACACCTCCATTTGTTTTGAACACAGAAATATGTCTGTTTTTAATTTACACAAGTGAAAAGTCCAAATATATATATATTCATAACCTTCTCAATGATGTATAAGATATAGTCTAGTAATAAGTATAGGTTTTTGAATGCATACAAGGTAACTTGTATTTCATCAAATACGCATTTTCTGACACAAGAAGTGAAATTGAGCCTCCTGAAAATTCATATTTTCATAGAAAAAGGGTTCTTTTGGGGCTGAAAAATCCGTGAAAAGGGGCTATTTCTGAGGTTAGAACTTCGAGAACACTGATGGGTTTCCACTTGCGTGGTTGGGTGGGGGTAGCGGAGGTACGGGAGGTTGGCGTGTGCTTGGTACGGCCAGGAGGAGGGGGTGTAGGTCTACGCCTGGCCTCAAAGTCCTCCAATCACTTTCCCAGACCAGCCTTTGCTCGATGCTACTGGAATAGAATAAAACCTGGACCTAAAATGGGACCCACTTCATGTGACTTATCCCCAAGTGAACTGACTCTGGGCCTTCCATTTAGTACGTACTAGGTACGCACATTTTCAAAAATCTCAGACACCCCACACCCCCTTAGGCAAAAATGTGCTTTAGATTTGTATTAAAATGTATGCACATTTTCAGAAATCTCAGACCCCCCTGCCTTGATGCATACATTCTTAATGGAAGGCCCCTTTCTTCTTAAAACAATTAAATCCTTCTATCTGAATAACATCTGTATAGGTCGTAAAACCATAGAAAAATGCATGACTTTGGAATCTAAGAATAAAAGAAAATCATTAAGAAACCACCTATAGTGTTCTAATCACCTTCAGAGTGAAGGGTGGGCGATATATAGTGAATTTGACCGTCGGGGAGTGGTAGCCGGTCGCCGGGCCTTGGTGACATTGTACCCAGTCCACCTTCCATCCCCCCCCCCCCCCCTCTACCAATCCCCCTCAGCCTAAACCCCCTAAGCCGTACCGACACCAGCCCCTAAGTGATTTGTACAGGTACTTTGTGGGGCCCTTTATGGAGCGGTCAGCGCTTAATTAAGACGTCGGACAACAGGAGAAAGGACGGACGCCGGGAGGACGCCCGACGGACGCCCAATCCTGTTAGGGGCCGGGATTAGCGGCCCGTGGGAGCGGGCGGGCGGCCCCGTAGGGTCTCTTTGATCCTGTATGATCCAGGCCTGTTTGATCCGGGTTGGGACCCGTATGTACCTGCCGGGTGTTGATCCGCTGAGCGAGGGGATCGGAGAAAGTTATCATTGGAAATAGTTAATACCCATGCTGGAAGTGTAATGATATAGGCAAATATAGGCGGGTGGTGGTGGTGGTGGGGAGGGGGCTGCTATACCTTCTCCTCCATACCTGCCCTCCCCCGCGTTCGACTATAGCCATTGAAAATGTGTACCTTTATCAAAATTGTCGTTATATATTGGATTTCTATATAGAAAATCCAACCATTAGAATGAATAATAATGGTTCAAATGTGAATATGTTCTGCAGCTTCATTATTATACATGTGTAATGATACAGGCAAATATAGGCGGACGGGAGCTACTATATCTCAATAGGGAGTTTTAGCAACCACAACGTATCTCATAACTTCCAAGCCACATCACAGACTTCCAGTAGAAGATTCATGAAGAGCAAACATCTATATATTTACTTCTACCATTGGACAAGATATGTACCTCTAATGGTCTCATTTTTGTATCAGTCATTGCAGCAGAGATATAAGATGCGTTGCGGGATGCGTTGGGGGTTGCTAAAACTCCCTGATACCCCCCCCCCCCCCCCCCCCTCCGTCCCCCGGCCGCCCGCCCCGACCCGGCTCCCGGCCGGCCGACCCCCGCCCGCCCTCCCCGGGGGTGGAGCAGGCTCTCCGGGAGTCGAGGTGGGGTTTGGGCAAACATTGACAAGAATCTCAGGACTAGCTTGTTGAAGCCACTAAGTTTGATTCATCGCGGATACAGCGAATACATGGAAGTCTAATTATCAGTTGCGTTTAACTCGATGATCATAATAGTGTTTTTACCTCGCTGATTTGTTGTATTCCGCTTGAATACTAATAAACATATCAAAAGGGTTTTGTTCATTTTGCCTTGCTCATGTGAGTTCGACAATTCTATTATGATTAACTTGAATTCGCTTTTCAGAATAATTCTCAGTATTATTTTGAACTGTTAAGAATTTTTCGTTTTTCCAAATAGATGTTACATATCCGATTCCTGCATATATATATCTAACTTTTACATGAATAGCAATGACTCTAGCGTGAATGTCATCGGTAGCCTAATCATTTTACATCTAAACTGGGCAAGAGCAGAAATATTAAAGATCAGTTTCTCAGTTTACAGGTTGTATGTTAGAGAGGATATTTTTTCAAGATGTGTTTCGAGAACGTTTTAGTCACCTGCTGATCTCCAAGAAATTACAGATGAACATTTTAAGAAAAACAATGGCTCTCTTCTAGAAAAAAAACACTCATTCTTTTAAACTATTGAAAACCCAAATTCATTCTCTTCTTTGAACGTTTTTAATGAATCTAGAACTATGAAAAATACAACTTGGAAATTTTCAGATACCAATATAAACAAAACAAGAATTGCACCACTTCCAAATCACATTTTAGACCAGTTTATTAGGGTAAGATACTAATAATACTTGTGGCCTGTAGTTACTTGTCGGCCGTCATAGCTAGTAGGGCGCTGCTTCGGCCTTACATTAGGATATATATATACTGTATGCGGAAACTTCTCGGCGACTTTCTCAATAACTTTAGTAATATACACAACTGGTAGGACCACAACACAGAAATTCGATGACTGTCTGTAATGTTATTCACAGGGTGATTTCATATACATGGTGGGGCGGCCGAGCCCCGGTAGTCTCCTAACTAAAACTGAATAATAAATTAAGGAGATATTGTTAGAGAGAAAACGGCAACGGCTTTACCTTGGATACATGGAGACTGACGTTTTACGAAGTTGTAAACACCATTTGCACATTTTAATATGGCTTCTATGTGTAGCAGTTCTGTAGCAGTCTTGGCATGATAATAAAAGGTGCCATTTCCTTTTGGGGTTTTCACTTCGTCAGGCACCGAATCTTGGCTTCTTCACTAAACATTTTGACACAGTTTCACTCGCAATAAGAGAGTGGTTTTGATCGTGGAAGTAATCAATATAGATTCAGTATAAGTAGTTCTTCGTCAGTGGTATATCAAAATAGGTTCAAAATATGTAAGTTTTGTCTCCTTGTAGTCCATCCACGCGAGTGGCATTGCACAATGTCTCCACTTGAGATGAATGAGTCTGTACTTATAATTATTTTGAATGATGCTCTATAATATTATTAATAATATAGGTTATGATATATATAATATAAATGTAGTTCTCAGAAACATGGCGATTGACTGCAAGCGTATGATGAAGGGGTCATGACCCCGCGTCCCTCCCCAACGCCGACGCCGACACTACCCCCGACTTCCTGCGACGCGCTACTGCCGACGATGGCGGACGCCGACGAGGGCAGGAAAGTGTCATGGCGTCAGAACTTGGAGCAGTCGTAGGAGGGGTAGGCGGCGTTCTTGTAGGGGGCGCGGAAGGCTGCCGCCAGCTGGCAGCTCTGACTAGAAACCTGCCCCGGTTGGCCGGAAGCGGAAGTGGCGGAGGACGCGGCCGCCAGGAGGCGCGACGAGTCGAAGACGCTGGAGTAGCCGCCGCCCGACCCCACGCTTCCGCCGGAAATGCCGCTGATGTCGGCGGCGGCGGTGTAGGTGACGTCGGCGGGCGACATGTACCAGTTGTGGCGGGAGTACTGGTGGTGGGGGTGGGGGACGCCAACCGCCGACGATACCGATGACGCGGCCGCCATGTTCAGCACCGACGGCGGCGGCGGCGGCGGGGTGGTCAGCGCCGCCAGCGACGAGTGGCTCTGTCCACTTCCGCTTCCTGTACCGCCACTTCCGCTTCCGGTGAGGTCGTCTTGGGGGCCGACGATTGACATACACTGCTGGCGCGGGTCGGCGGCGTTCAGCGCGCCCCCGCCCGAGTGTGGTCCGAATAGGTTCTGGGCGCCGCTGCAGTGGTAGTTGGGGATCACCGTGGAGGCTACGGAAGACACGACGGAGGAGGTGGAGGAGGAGGACGAGGGGGAGGGCCCGGGCAGCCCGGGGGTGGTGTTGGGCGAGCCCTGGGTGCAGGAGGGCGGCGACCGGTAGGCCGGGGAGTCCCGGGTCGTCCCTGTGGTGGTAGTACCGTACGGCGACATGGTCAGAGGCTGCGGGGACACCAGCCCGCCGTGGGAACTCCCCCCTCCTACCCCTAAACGCTGACTCATCATCAACCCCGTGGCGGCTGAGTACACGTCCGGCGGGGATGCGCTCGTCGCGCTGGTCATCGTCGTCATGATGTTCTCCACGGAGAAGCTGCTGCTGACGCCGCTCGTGTCGCCGGGGACGAGCGGGTCGGTGGGGATGGGCAGGGAGTTGGGGCCCTGCTGCTGAGACCCGGGAGTGCCCGGACTCCGCCCGTGGGGGTCCGGGTGGTGCCCGCCGCCCCCCGGGAGGTGGTGGCTGTGGTGGTGCTGTGTCAGGTGGTGCGGGTGGTGCGGCAGGTGTGGCTGGTGGTGGTGGTGGTGGTGGGACAGGGAGGAGGAGGAAGACCCGCCGTTCATACAGTCGTCTCTAGAGTCTATGGGCTCCAGTTTAGTGAGAGGCGCGATGGTCCGGACCCCTGGAGGAAGGGAGGAGTTGGATGAGGAGGAGGAGTTGGTCTTGTTGGAGGCGTTAGTGGTGCTGTTGTTGTGGTGCTGGTGGTGGTGTTGGGTGGTGGTGTGGTGGTCCGTCCCGCCCCCTCCACCTCCACCGCCGCCCGCACTACTCCGGCCCGTACACCCGGCGCTGTCCCCGGACTCGCTCTTGACGCTGCCGTCAGACCCGCCGTGCACGCTGCCGGCCTCTCCCCCCCGCGTCCTCCCGACCATCGCTCTTCCCGTTCCCCTCCTGCTCCCCGCCGACGTCGTCGCTGAGGCGCTCTCCGCCTGTTCCGGTTCCATTTCCGACCAGCGCCTTGTCCTTGTTGGCGTCCTTGTTCTTCTTGAAGCGCCGTCGGCGGCGGAGGTAGCTGCCGTTGTCGAACATGTTGTACGAGTCGGGGTCCAGCGACCAGTAAGAGCCCTTTCCCGGCTTCTTGTCGTCGCGTGGGATCTTTACGAAGCACTCGTTGAGGCTGAGGTTGTGACGGATGGAGTTCTGCCAGCCTTGTTTGTTTTCCCGGTAGTACGGGAAGCGATCCATGATGAACTGGTAGATGCCGTTTAGCGTGATGCGCTTATCGGGAGAAGCCTGGATGGCCATGGCAATGAGCGCTATATACGAGTAGGGCGGTTTGACCATGTCTTTAACGTTCTGATGCTGGCCTGGACCATACGGGGATCCATACGGCGACGCGTGTCGCGCCATGCCGTACTGATCGCTGTACATGCTGGTCATCCCCATGCCCATGGCCGACCCCATGGCGGACGAATACCCGGCCGTGGAGCCGACAGCGTGCCGGTAGTAGTTGTCGGTCGTCGTTCCGTACAGCCCCGACATCATGGTTGAGAGCGGGGCGGACTGCGGCCCCATCCCGGCCCCCATGGCCATGTGGGAGTGGTGGGCGGCGGACGGGTAGCGCGACCCGCCCAGCCCGCCCGGCTGCATCTCTGACAGCATCCGGCACTCGGCCAGGCCCGACGGGTACTCCACAGCGCCGGCCGGGAGGGGGGCGGACGGGGGAGGTGACGGGGGGCGGTGAGCCCTCCTCCGGGGGGCCGGCGACGACCGGGGCAGGGCCCGAGAGGTACGCCCTAGAAGCAGGAGCAGGAACCCGCCAAAATTCAGCGGCGGTCACTACTCACTCAGTCTCTCTCTTCGTGTATTCCTCCTGTAGTGTCCTCCAGCATCTGTCGCTGTCTAGTCTCCTCCTGTAGAAGCCCGGAGGTGATGCGATGTCAGAGAAGTCTGGTAGAGTCGCGACTACTCTGAGACACTGAGCACTGACACAGAAACTCCTCCAGTGTGAATGAAGACAGAGTCCGACTAGGTGTAAGTAAGTAAGTGGCCTGGTTGAGGTATCAGAGGTCACTCACACAGTCCGAACTCCTCCTGGGTGTCCCAACATGTCGGGGGGTGCCGCGCTCCTACCTCCGACGTCGACGTCGTCGTTGTCGCTGTGAGACACAACTACTACTAACAGGAGTTCCCCGTGCTCCGACCTCTCCTGTCGGTACCCGGCCTGTCAGTGATCCTGGTCCTTCCCAGCCCGGGAAACCAGCGACTGAAGGAGTTTATCACCGTGAGGGGGCAGCAGGAGTCGGTCTGAGAGGAGTGAGACTGTCTGAGTCTCTGTCTGTGGGTTGGGAGCCTGAGGACGAAGCCCTGGAGTAAGAACGCTGCACGTGCATGGGGAGTGAGCGTTCCGTGAGCGTCCCGTCGTCCTTGTGAATGTCACACACAGCGTCTCCTCCAGGGTCTGAGAGACGCTTACACTGGAGGAGGGAGAGAAGGACGTGAGCGGTGCGACTGGTGCAGCGTCCGTCTCCACATTGACTGGTCCCCTCCTCTCCTCCTGCCTCCTTCGCCGTCCTCCAGGCCGCCTGCCGATCCCCAGGAGCCACGCCCACTCACCCGGCTCTCAGCCAATCAGAGACGTCCTCCCGGCGGGTTCAGCCAATCAGCGGGGAGCGTGCTGCACTAGTGGGACGGGGGGCATCCTCCCCGCGTCGCTGCCACTTCCCATGCCTGGTTGGTCTTCTAATTAATACCAACTGACCGCGCGTCGGATCGTCTTTCTCCGCCCTACAATCCCCGCCGCCCCATCGCCCGTTTTAACAATTAGTCGCGACTTGGGGCTACCGGGACGACGCGACCGGCCGAAATCCGCGCCAACTCTCTGGTCGGGGGTTGGCAGGAGGACGGGTAGGGTTTTATCGACCTATAATACAACCATCACCCCTCCATCCATCCATCCCCCCAACACACACACACTTCCTCCGACCCTCACGCATGCACCCGCCCGTCACCCACGCCCTAGGCGAGCTTCTTTTGGACTCTGTCAAACTGCCGGCCCGCTGAACTAATCCCCGCTTCGACTTTCCGTCCTATATACGACCTGATATATCGGTCAATGCGTCATCTCAGGACTATACAGGGAATCCTGGGCGCCTTTTTTACCACTGCAACTCAGAGGTTTTTTTATAATGTTTTTTTGTTGTGGGTGTGACAGGAGAATTATTTCATCATTTTGACGGAGGATAAAAAGGTCATACAGCGTCCCACTTTCTACAGGTCAGTACTCACGGTTCATGTGTTTTTTCACCGAAAAGCTTCGAAGAGTATTTCAAACTTATTTAAAGTAACGTTGATTTTACTAGAATGTCATAATTTGTGTTTAAAATGTACACTACTTGATGCAAAAGTTGGAGCAAACTGTTTTGCTGAACCATACGTATAGTGAATTGAAGTAAAATGTATGACAAAAGCCTCTTTCGTCTATAGACGTCTGACCTTGAAAATAAACAATCAGCCAAATTGATAATCAATCACCAGCATGTTTACTATGTGCAACATCCTACGCTGGCTAAGTTTATAACTTACATAAGTGTAGAGGTTTAACTTTTGAGATTGCGCGAACCCTTGGATCTCACGATGTGGTCGACGTCACAGTGGTGGATTTATTCTTAGAGGGGAGTTGGAACTCTCGGAGGCGCACGCCCTCCCTTTTTTTCTTTTTTTTGTGGAGGGGGGGGGGGAATTTAGCTTTTTATTAATTAAAAATTAAGCGAAAAATAAGATAGAAAAAAGAAATATCTAACAGCGCCAACCCCCCCCCCCCCCCCCCCCCCCCCCACCCCCACCCATTTTCGAAAAACAGGGATCCTCGGTCTACTGTCCGCCTCTGGACAATTGAGTTGGGCGCTACAAGGAGGTTCCAGGGAGGTAGCTGGATAGAGGCAGATAGAGGTCCCCGACATCATGAGGTTTATACATGAGTCCCAGGCCCACCGCCCGCGCCCCGACCGGCCTTTATCGGACCACGGCGAGATGTCAAATTACCTTGTGTCAACTGACGACCTCCTCCTTACCGTCAAATTACCCGCTAATAATCACCCCCTTAACACGCCTCCACCCCAAACAGGCCCGGGCTGGGAGTCGGGATCCCCAATTAACCACCACCCAGATCCTGGGCGGTTCCCCATTTAAATCCGATGATACCGGATGAATTCAGGGGATTGGGCACTTGTTTTTAATCCAATTATTCTCCTTAAAATGATCCGAGCAGGGAAATAATCAGACTCCAAGACAAGGTATTTGGGCTGAGGTATGATGGGAAATTTTCGCTCATATCTAAACAAAATAGACATGTGTGAAAAAACAAAAATGTAGCTGGGGAGTATATTGTATATTTGTGGTGTATTTTACTGAATACAGGAAACAAAAACATCTTTGTCTAATCTTCACAGTTCATCATTTGTCCCGTGTGTCAATCTAAGACCCAAAGTCCACAAACCCGGCGTATAATAAACGATTGGTGTCTTGGTGCTAGGGCTAATTATTTATATACTTCTCCCTTCGAGGACATACAACCAAGGCCCGGGCGGCCCGCACCGCGATTGTTTTGTAAGAAAATTAGGCCCACAAACACGAGGTAGTCAGGGCGGTAAGTGTTTGGTTAATAAACACTAACACACAGATATTGACATGGAGTTATGTGGCGGGGTGTAGAAGGTAGTGTGACGCTTACCCCACTAGGACAGCAACCTCCCCGGATCGACCGGTATATCAAAACAATAAAGTTTCTATAAATACCCATGTTGTTGCTGCGACTTAGGCGCTACCGTGCCCGCCCTTACAATAACTAATTATGTTTATTCTCTAATTAATTTATATTTTCCCTGTAAATATCACACCTAAAAAAAGTCGTGTTATTCCACTAAGTACCAAAGCCCTTATTGACTTGATTGTCATATAGTCACAGGTGCCGACATGCATTTACGTTCGGTTCAAGCGCCGGCAAAATGTCGAGATTTATAATTTCATTTGGGGTCAAGAAATAGGAAAATAAATGTCCGTATAGATGTTTCTTTATACATTTCTGTGTAGAAAATTGGACATACTGTGCAGTAGTAATCTGGTTGTAATTGAAGGTTTGTGAAGTTTGATTTTGTTGTTTTAAGCGCTCACCTTCCGCCTGGACGAGCAGGCCGGGGGAGGGGACGGAGGGGTGACGGGGGGTGCTGAGGGGGAGGTCCGGGAGAGGGGGACCGGGCGGGGCCGGGGAGGGGCGGGCGGCAGGAGGGCGGAGGGGACCCCGTCAACCCCGCCACTACCGCACGGCCTGCCCGCAACCCCAACGGACCAATTCAAACAAGCTGGACTCCTCTCGCCAATTTGACCTTTGTCTTTGATTAACTTTCTATATTGAGGGGTAGTAATCTAAGATTCACGACATCGTTTTCATCTTTATCTAGTCTCAGGCGCAAGGAAATTATGAATACATTTCAAGGTTTCTGCATTGTTTTGTTTGAGTTGTCGCCAGATGTTTAGACCCTTCATTAGATCAATAACCGCTGCACGATGCAAGTAGTGGGAACCAGATGTGTTCTTCTTCATATAGACGTATAACGTATCCCTACAGGATGATGAACCCCATTGTCGCCAATAAGATCATCCTTAGGGCGCGTTTCCACTAAAAGATTCTTACGATTATTTCTAAGAATACAAATAAGATTTTCAATAAAAAGCGTGACAGTAGATCGTTGAAACATGTGAGATAATGCCAGGAGATGAACAACAGAAACAATTTGGTAGAAGCGACCGGAATAAATAAAGAAAATGATACAGAAATAAAATTGTTTTATTCAGACAAAGTCTCAGAATATATGGCAGGCCTCCCTGTTGTACCCGTTTCCAACCCACTGCCCACGGCCCCCTCTATGTGCGTGTTGGTACAAGCTATAGAAGCGTGTCCGACAGTCTTAGACGACATATTAAACTGATAAATCACGGGGGAGGAGGAGGGGCGGTAAGACTGGGGTGAATCCCCCAGTTGTTGGTGCTATCTGTACATCCCCTACACCCCCCTCTCTATACCCTCAGCGGGCCCACGGCGCCCTCTTCCCGCTCCACTTCCCGCGCCCTGAGCACGCCTTTATTGAGTGGAGAAAAGGCAGAAAGGGGGGGGGGGGGGTGGAGGGTTGTGTTAGAGTGAGGAGATTTAGACTCATTGGTTGGAGTAAGGAATGGCGGATTGGGATGAGGATGTTAGTGGTAGACTGTAAGTCGAATTGTAGTACAAACTAGCCCAAGTGGCAGCTCATTGACGGAGTCAGGGGAGTGGCGCGGGGGCGAACCTCCCCCCATTTTTGACCCAAATTTTGATTTTTCTCTCATCTAAAATTCTGGGTAAAAAAGGGGGGTTTGCCCCCTACTTTGTAGAAGACCGCCTCCACGTTGTCCAAAAGAACTGGATCCGCCACTGCAGCCCCTCCAGCCACGATTTATAATAAGCACATACACGTTGGTGTTACGGACTTACAAATTTTGAAATTGTTTGAATTGGCAGGCCCGTCCACTGGACCCCCGTGCGGGGCAACGGGCGACCCCAGTGTGTGTATGTGTACGCGCCAGGAGTGAATAACCGGTACACAATATGATGTGAACGGTCAGTACCATACAGAAAGTACTGCCCACCAGTCTATACCACCACTCACTGACCGCCAACTGACCAGCCCAGACCCGCTCCCACACACCACGGCTGGAGGGGCCGGTGTGTGGACGTTATTGGGCTCCCACTCTCCGTCCTTTGACACTTTCTATAGGCCCCCGCCGCTATACACGGCCAGGACTAAAGGCACAAATTGGACCTCTTTCATCCATCCCCCGTGTCCCTTAGGCCTGCTGGAGGGCCCCGGGGCATGGTTAGGCCTTATGTGCTACCCCCACCTCCTTTTCCTTTTCACAGAACCTGCGACTCATTCTCATCGCTTCGCTTGCTCCCTCCTCTATCTGACTTGCTGTTACACTGTAGCTAATCTTAAAATGAAATACAATTGAAAAAGATTCAAAAGTTCTGAAAACGCAGCTTGGAGCAAATGTTGATGAGAATGGATTTCAAGCACTTACTCCAAATCTTTTGACAAGAAAAATAGATCAGAATGGGGATAAAACCAGAACATTGAGAACTCTGAAACCGTGAACGTCTATTACATATTTCAGTTGCAATGAACCAGCACTTGTACATAGATACTTCGATACTACTAAATATGGGGGTGCATTTATGATTATTATACTATAAAGTAGGGATCGTGATGATGTGGGTGATATGAACATTTCGACCACAGATTACATAGCATCAATATCAATGAGATAAAAACATTGCCCCAAAATTGAACGTCTGCACCGACTTGCCATTTTAACGTAACCGCATGATATATATGTCCTTGATATATATATATATATATATATATATATATATATATATATATATATCATACCACACCCCCTGTTTGGGTGAAATATATATATATATACATACAACTAGGTATAGCATTAAGATATGCTTAAATATCAATTTAGTATTTTAATGTTGCCACCGCTTGAAACATATGTAGAATATATTCATATAATGACAATGACAATGAACTTCATTCACAACCTCCATGAGGCACAGGAATACATAAATATGTAGAGTATTAACACTGTTACATACATGTAAATTTGAAAATAAATAAATAAAGGGGTGCACAAAAATGGAAGGTAAAAAACACATCCACACCGCCTGTGACCGCGCATGCGCTGTTAGACACGTCTCACGAAGTGTGAATCTGCCGGGTTAAGGTAAAAAACGGCAGTCAGAAAGGCACATGGTAATAAAACGGCAGTCAGAAAGGCACGTGGTAATTTTGACTGACTTGCTCCCTGGCCCTTCCTGACGAGCCTTCCCCCTTCACACCTCCCTGCCCTTCCCTTCTCACCTCCCGGCACTCACCACACCTCGGGAGACGGGCGGGGTGACCGGGCTACTGGAGGAGGGGGGGGGGGGGGGAGACGTGAGTAAGGGGGGGGGCACTGTCTGTCAGAATTCATTATAAGTACCCAGCAAATAATACGATTGCATCATAACTGTACAGCGATGTTCTGTTTCATTCTGTGTTTTTAATTCGTGTCTTGGTTTTTGTAATGTTATTTTGATGGCGCAGAATAGCGTCCTGCTTTGACGTTGCAGTGTGACAATATTGCAAAGTTCTGGTTACACATTTTCCAACAAAAACTGAACTTTGTTATAACATTCTGTTTTACTTAGGTCTTCACATCACAAAAATTAACTTATAATGACCCCCTTATAATATCCTTCTGATTTTGTGAGGTCGTAACCTTGCCATGAAATAACGTGTTGCATGCAGTTTTAGGAAGTAATGAACTGACTAAAAAGTGTTTGGTAGAAGAACAGTATTGTTACTTCGCAACTTGGCTGGGATATTCTAGTGAGTAGTATCTAGAAAAACCACAACAAAAATTGAAAATACCTAAGTCTTCAAATTACCTATGTTTTACAACCAAGCAATTGGTAGCCCCTTCCAAAACAATCCTTTTCTGCCTTTCAGTGCCCCCCCCCCCCCCCCCAAGCCTGCCGGGGGTGGGGGCGCCCCCCCCCCCCCCTCCCGGCCTGCTCTTTTCCCCGGCCCGGGGAGCAGGGTTTGTACACGTGGGGCCGATTTGTCGGGCCGACGCCCGGGAGGAGTCGGCCCGTGAACAGGAGGGTCCCTCCCGGCGGGCGAAGGGTAGAGTTGAGGGGGCCACCACCCCCTTCCCCCCCCCCCCAACCCCCTCAGTTTTAACGTTGGTTAGCCCCTTTCTATGGGCGCACAATGCAGCATATGGTTCTTATGTCGAGGAGAAGTCGGAGAACATATTTTCAGGTTTGTTTTTTTTTATAATTTTATTTTTTTCATTTTTATTTTTTTTATTCTTTTTAAGGATATTATTTTAAATGATCTGTGGGTAGAGTTGAGGTGCCGCCCCTCAGTTTTAACGTTGGGCAGCCCCTTTCTATGGGCTCACAATAAAGCATATGGTTCTTATGTCGAGAAGAAGTCGGAGAACATATTTTCAGCGTTTTTATTTCATTTCATTTCTTTTATTTTTTTATATTGTCATTAATTTTTTTAGGGATTTTATTTTAAATAATCTATGGGTAGAGTTGAGAGGGCCGCCGCCCCTCAGTTTTAACATTGGTCACGATTTTCTATAGGCCTATATGTGGTCCGTGCAGCATATGCTTCTACTGTCGAGAGGGAGTTGAAAGCTGAGAACATATTTTCAGGGAGTCAGTTTTGCTTTTTTTTAGGATTTTATCCAGTAGTGATCTTCAATGCCCTTGTTTTACAGATATATACAGAAGGTAAATTTCAGAACTTAAACTCTCGCTTTTCCCAACTGCATGGGACATTATGTTTCTGTTTTGGATGACCGTGTTATGGTTGTTTGGGGCCGTCCATAAATGATTTCACACTTTTCCAGGGTACTTTTAGCTATAGAGGCCTGTAGAGTCAATGAGTAGAAATGCTAGAATGGTCCACCAATTCCTCCATGATCATTGGTCAGGTGTGTTGGTGAACACCCAACCAGCTTGCTATACGTAACAGAAATGTTAACGTTCTGCGACCATACTTCTTTTAGTCAGTTTGTTACTTACTGAGATGGCACGTAACAATTATGTTATTGATGGTGAGGTTGAAAACTTACCAAATTAGAACATTATTATAACATTATTCTTTGGAGAGGTTAGGACGAAACCAAAACAGAATTTTATAAGAACTTTCTGTTTAGGTTGAAGACCATAACCAGAATGTTATAATAATATCACAGTGCAACTTCACAGCAGTAGGTCGCAGCGACATAATTGGGAGTCATCAAAAGAACATAACAAGAACCAACACAGAACGTTGCTGCAACGTTATTATAACATCACACCTCCAGCTGGGCAAGGATGTAATATTGAGAGGGGAGGGTTTGGGGTTTCAGGTGAAGGCGTCTGCTTTTCTATCTTTCTTCATGTACAGGTAAAAAGGATATAATAACCATAACAATTACAAATACGTTTAAGAAGATGGGGGCGCACAAGTACTGTTATACCTTTCTTTTAAAAATGATGTAGGCCTTGTTCGCTCCACCCTAGATGAATAATGAGTAAAGATTTAGGTTTCTGTGAATGTTATGAGAACTAACCGATGCCAATCCCCATATTTTCAATATTACCTAGGATGACAGACACCCCTTAATAAACCGAAATTTAAGCCAGGAGATTCCAGCCGCTCTCTTCCCATCACCAACGAGACTTTGACGAGAAGAGGTTTTGGCGGGAAGGCGGTGCGCCAAAAGTCGTCTGCTCCGTATCGGGCGCCGATCATGGCGCCGACGGCCCGAGGTTTGTCCAAGAAATGAAATCTGTTTTCTCTCACAATACCCAATGTTTGGTGTTAAATACTCGTCGATATGTCGACCAGGGCACGGTGTACAAACGCTCCACTGGGCAGGTTGATAATGGACGAGAAGCCGAGAGGATTTCAGTCCGATTTTTCCCACCTTTTCCCGGCAGACGACTTTGAGGTCGCTTTATGCTTTGAGCTCGGACTTGGTAAACGTCGGGTGAGAAGTCAGATCTCGTCAGGTGAACGAGAACTGAGGTCTCCTACAGAGGGGGTGTCTTCTTTATAGACTTATCAGGTGAGATAGAAGTTGTCAGGTGATATCCACAACATCGTCTGGGAACCCCAGTCTATGGAGATTCGAGTTTGATGTGCTAAATGTCCCCTGAAAAAAACACACGGAGGAATGCTCCTGTATGATATACAAGTATTGGGATATGATGAGATATTTCTGTGATTTTCTTTTTTCTTAAAATGCTTTCATTCGCATGCAATAATCTATATGGTTTTACTTGGTTTTCGGAGCTATCACAACGATTATGAAGTATCAACAATGCGTAGGCCTACTACTTGTTATTCCAACTCTACATTCTACATTGTGTTTAATATTTGGAAATAATGGTACATGTACACAATGATAATAAAGATGTATCTAAACATCATAGAATTGATATTTGACTATTTGAATTACAGCTGGCCCACTATCATGGCTTGAGGGAAAATATAACCAAATGAGTAATACATGCTTGCTTGCTTACAAGTTTGATGTAAAAGTCATATTCCTTCAAAATATAAAGTGAAGAGTTTGGATTTTTTTCACAATACTTATCTTGTATTAAACAACACAATAACATTACTGCCGTGGATGTATTTTTGAAATATGAAATCAGTTTCCTGATTCATCTTTTTCAGGTGTAGCCCCTCTGCCCTGGGCTGAGAAGTGCCCAGACCGGCCTCGTCGGCGCGGCCTTCTGAGCGTACAGCGCCTCCACCTGTCGGCGTCGGACCGAACTAAACGACTGTGAAGCCCATCAAATTCCACGCATAAGATTCAATTCGGGTGATTCGAGAAAAAGTTATTGATACAAGATGAGAGTTTTTCTTTGCATTTTGATTTGATTCATAACCCCAGTTATCGTAAAGCGGTAATAGAATGGGAGTAACTTTAGTTGAAAACGTCTGAAATTTATTGGCCGTTAACCATCACAACCGCGTCTTAAAATGAATTAAGTTCTAGTATAACTGCAATGGTCTATCCGAACGACAGACCTTTTTAGACATATCACATTTGAAATAATAATTACATGTTCACTGTTCTCATCTCTTCAGATTTGAGGGCTGGGTACAAACCTCATTATTCACCGCTATTATTATAAATCCGAAAATCAGGGGAAATCCTGAAGTTTATTACGTGATAAACACATAATAAACACGTTAAAATGGTTAAAAAAAAAGAAGGCAGAGCAGATATTGAGTGTTGAAATCAAAGACCCTCTGCTCAATTGAAAGAATATAGATGTACCCCTTCAGTAGCTTCTTTCTTCATTTACATGTGCGTTTCATGAGATCTGAAATGGAATTGATTGCACATGAATGCAAATTGCGAAGCATGTTAAAATTAGAGTGTTAATGTAACACTTTTCAGCGGTAACAGGCCCTGGCAGGGGTAGCTGCCGTGTAACATGTAACGTAAACAGCTCGCCCAACTCTCCATGGATACACCCCTCCCCCCACCCTGTAACATTCTGCAGCCATGAAGCCTCCTGTTACCATGGTAACGGCTGTTATCAGCCTGCTCACCCCTGATAGGACGACCAGACGTTACCAACGTTACCAGACGGTACCAACGTTACCATACAACCAGTTGAACCTGTCATCTATGGTTACCGTTTCGTACTTCTTAGCATTTTTCCAGACTAGTAAAACATAAGAGAAAACCTCAGATTATTATAGTTGTGCTGCACTTACCATAAAAATTGTGGAACCAAGGGGGACAGCACTCCCCTAGTCTGCGGAATATTATATTGTGATTAACCTACATCCTTTGATACAAGCAAATGATTATGATGCTGTGATTTTTTTTTTTTATCTTATAGAGGAGGGATGGGGGGCTTTGAGTCTGGATCCTCCCTTGTAATACCACAGACTTTAAAGATAGTAATAGCAACTAGTGTGAGATTACGTTCAATCAAAATAGGCCTGAGCTCTGTTCTTCATCTTATTATTTATGTTATTTCGGACTTCCGTTGCATTTCTTTTTAAAAGTGTTGTACGATATATATTTTCTTGAATCCCAAAACTAATATCGTAAACGACAACGGAATTCTTATTAGTTTATCTTTCAGCTCCCAAGATCTCCTCAGACACGGTGTTTTACGGTCGGGTATATCAGGACTGGCGGCGGAAGGAGGGGACCAAACCGGAAATGATACTCCACTTCCGGAAAGTTCAGGAGCGCGTTGAAAGCCGACTTCCGGTGTGAGGGGAGTAGAGGGGGGAGAGACGGAAAGGGTGGAAGCTGTGCTTGGTGTTTTAACTACCTTTAGTGTCAAACATACCTGTATTATGTACTTAAATGCATATCATGTTAACTTTTGGGTATAATGCAATTAGAAACTAGATATGTCGAAATTTCATGGAAAAGCTGTTTTATTTTAAAAGTACCCAATACAGAGTAAATAATAGTATAATGATATTGATATTCAGTGTAACTTCCACTTGTGTTACCATAGACAGTTAACATTCATATTAGTCACTTGATTGTATGATCAGCATTTTGGTCAATCTATATAGTGAGAAATACTACACACATGGCATTTCATTCCAAAATTTTCTAACACTGTTATTAAATTACATAAAGCTCATAATATTGTATCAATTTTCATCTAGAATAACGATATTCAGCTTTTATTATGTATACTCTTTAGTCGTTGTAATCTTTTTCACTGAGTATAGACGTACCAACAATCCTTTTTGGACTGTGAAAAGTAGTCCTACTATCAGTTTTCAATATAAACACACTAAAATGTATTCTGGACTGGTAAAATTAAATATTGAGGCCGCTGCCAGCCCTCTGCCGCCCGCAGGTCAATGATGGTGATTGATTAACAGAGAAAGTCTCTCAGTTTATCCTCTAATCACCCACGGTCGGACGACCACTATCGGCTGTGGTATTGATGTACCCAATAACTTTGATTTGTACAGGGGTATAGGCTAAGTGACCTGGGCCATTGATTTCAGTTAGATTGTATTTCTGGCGATGATTAATATGTTGTTTTGCAACTGTATCTATCCATGGTTGTGTTTATGACATTGACTTTTTTTATATAAATCATGTAAGAGATTCACTTTATTACTAATAACCTATATACCGCCATCCCAACGGCCATCCAACACTACAAGACTGGAAGAACACATATTATGTTTGTGAATTGTTTTGATGAATAACAAAGAGAAAAAGAAAGAAAAGAGGTCATTTATTCTGGGATTTATTACCTATCGTTTAATATATCAGACTTATTTTCCACTTTTAATAGACCTACGACGTTGATTAACCCTTACCCAACATGGCTTATACCCACGTAGTACATTTCACCTTAGCATAAAGAAATATATGACTTTTATATAAATTTACATAGATATACAGATAGGCCGATATGTTGTGTAGATAGGTGTATGTGTGTTTATTTGTGTGTCGTTCTGGTCATTACCACGCTGCAAGGGTTGATAACGTTTCCTTCATCCTCCGAGCATATCGTACATGTTTGAGACGTTTGGGCCTTGTTGGGTGACATCTGGTGAGAAAATAAGGAATTAGTTTGACTTTTTCTGGCGCGTCTTCTTGCAGCTTGCTCAAGCCCAATTCACTCTGGTCGATGTTTCTGTCGTAGAGACCCACGAAGAATTTATCTCATGCATTTGTAAGTAATTTCTTATGCGACAAAATGACCGCAAGCTTGCGAAATTGAACGCATAGCCTATTCACACTGAGAATTGATATCATATCTGCTTGATCATTTTTGCAAGCAGATCGAACGTTTCCAACGTCCTCAGATCACAGAGACCTGCCACGTTCACCAGGGCAAAGGGGCTTTACTGATGTATAGACCTTGTGCAGACGTGGTCACGTGACTTCTTTTTGGTGATCAGCATGTGCTCATCGCAACCATGTGACAAAAGTCTAGAACATATTAATTTCACCTACTAGAAATGTATAATCATTACTTAAGAAACAAGAGGACAGGTAATTATAATACGAGTAAGTTTTAATAACTGTTTGGTAAAAGTTATACGTTGTAGTGAACAAGTGAACATAACACAACACGTTAAGATACGTACTCCGCCTGGTAGTAGTAATAGGTCCGAGTCTGTAGGCCCTATGTTGTATTTAAAGTAAAGAAAAGAGGGCGTGGCGGGTGGGAGAAATTGAATACCTGTGTCCACAATGGCCGGCTGGCAAGAAGTGGCGGGAGAGCCAATGTCCTGTAGGCTATGAGTGGTCAGATGAATCATGTGACCTGTGGGCCAATGAGGAGATGTCTTATATCCCTGTGTGGTAGGGTAATGAGGCGCCATTAGCCAGCCGGCCAATGCCTGTCCGCATTACTTAAGAAACAAGAGGACAGGTAATTATAATACGAGTAAGTTTTAATAACTGTTTGGTAAAAGTTATACGTTGTAGTGAACAAGTGAACATAACACAACACGTTAAGATACGTACTCCGCCTGGTAGTAGTAATAGGTCCGAGTCTGTAGGCCAAACCCAAAGGGGGAGATTTTAGAGGCGGGCCAGGGCATGATGCACGGAGTTGAATGTGGTCTGGTCGGGCCTTATATAGGACCGGACCGCCTGGGACCTCCAGGTCCCGTGGTGCATTACGTGATTTATATCCGCGCGTCCATCATTGTACACATGTTGGGCCGCTCCCCTCCGGAGACTGTGGAGGGAGAAGCGGGCCGGGGTCTCGCCCACCTTGGCCAGGAGAAGGGACCACTGCTTCCTAAGGAAAGGTACAGTAGCCGGGTTTCCGTCCCTGTGTCGAAGTAAGGGAGCAGCCTGATGAGTGGGCGGGGAGACCGAGGCTCGGTAAGCGGTGTAGGCCCGAACTGGGCATAGCACCGGGTCGGCCGTGGCGGGGAGAAGAAGTTCCGTGGCATCCGCCGACGATTGGATGGTCTTTGTCCATTTAACTTTTACCCGGAGTTCCGTGGGGGAGTAGACTACGTCTGAGTCCACCAGGTGCCTTGTCGGGTCAAAGGCCGCGATGGTGTTGGGAGCTAAGGAGCTCTGTCGAAGGAACCCCACGTACATGATGAGGATGGCAAGGTGCGCGAGTTGATGGTGCGGGAGTTCCTTTATATTTGCCAGAACCGCCCGGAGTAGGTCCGGTGCGACCGGGTGGCGTGGAGAGGGGACGTGTCTCATGGTAAGGTGAAGGGCCCTGGCCGCCATGGAGACCCGTACGTGGTACCACGGGCGAGTGTCGAGGTTAGAGAGGGAATAAAACGTCCTGAGATGTGAGAGGATATTAGATATAGTAGCCGGGTTGAGTATGTCCCTCGCCAGGTACTCGAGGTACCAGCACACTTGGCGGTAAGTGATGCGCTTGTAGTTAACTGCGACCCGGTTGCAGAAAGCCAAGAATAATCTGACCGCTGACTCCCTGCCCTTGACCGTACCGGGGCGATGAGCAGCCCTCTGGCGGCTGATGGCGGCTTGATCCAGCGCGTCAGCAAACGGATCTGTAATTACATGAAGTCTGAATAAGCAAACATTTTGTGGGAGATGGGGACCTTGGTAAGTCCCATGTCTCGAACTATACGAGCGGCAATTTTGGCGTGAACAGGGTCCATATGGGCGCGGCTGAGGGAGTCCGGCAGGACCATCCCTTCACCCGGTATATGTGCGAACGTGAGGGTCGTTTGGGTTTCCGCGGCATGAAACCACATCGCCCGAGCGGCTGCGGCCAGGACGGTGTCGCGTGCACGCCCGGACGAGTAGATGGCCACGCTAGCCTGGTTGTCACAAAAGATCTCCACCGTTCCGCCGGCGTGGGAGGCATCGACGAAGGTCCTGACCGCCGCCAGCAGGTTGATGGCCTCGAGTTGGGAGATGTGGTGTCGGGCGGCCATGCGGGGACTATACTCGTGTGCGTAGTATCTGGCCCCGTCCGTGGCCCCCGCGCCCTGGAGGCAGGAGTCAGCCCAGACCCTGAGCACTGTCCTTCGGTGTGGTATTATCCATCTCACGTTCTGCTGGTCCAGGTACCGGCAGAACCACGCCAGGTCGGCTCTGACCGGGGGCGTGATCTCCACCATGTCGCCCACAGCAGCTCGGAGGGCGGCGAGGAGCCGGGCGATGAAGGTTCTCGCTGCTGTCACCACCTTGGCCACATGGTTGATATAGCCAAGGATGGACTGCAGGTGACGGGTCGTTATTCGCCTCTGTCTAGCCGCGGCGGCCAAACACTTGCGGATCTGGTCGATCTTCTCCTTGGGAATGGAGAGAGAATTGGAGTCCAGATCAAAGATGATGCCCAGCCATTTTACTCTTCTGGCGGGGCACTGCAATTTATGGGTCGCGACTTGTAATCCCAGTTCAGACAGTAGGGCCAGTGTCTGGTCGAAGTTCCTCGTAGCCTGTGCTGATGAATGGGAGACGAGGAGTATATCATCTAGATATATGTAAGATATGACGCCGATCTTCAGCAATGCCCTCGCGATGAACTGGGCCACAGACTGCATCGCGAATGACGAGAGTCGGGCGCCAAACGGTAAACGTCCGTCAAAGTAGTAGGCATTGTTGAAGTAGATTCCCAGCAGGGGCCAGTCCAACGGGGGCACGGGGAACTGGCGGTATGCTCGTGAAAGATCAATGACTGCCAAGTGGATGTCCCCCGGCGGGGCCCGGGCCAGTTCCCCGACCGCATCGTCTATGGTCGGCAGGTTGTGTACTGCTGGGCGTCCATTAAACCTGTGCGGAGTTATGCCCTCGTTGACGCCGCCGTCCGGATATGATAAATCGACGATGACCCTGCGGTCCTCTGAGTCCGGTTTGTCCCTTGTCATAAGGGGACTTACCCAGAACCACGGGGTGAAAGGGGGGGTAACAAACGGGCCATGCAGAGCGCCGAGGGCGAGCTCCTTGTCTATGTAGTCCGTGATGGCTGCTGCGTGATTGACGGCTGATGAGTGATTGTAAACACTAGTTGGGGTGTAACACGGTGGGCCGGCGTACTGTATGGGGAAACCCTGTGAGAGAGCGTCCAGTATCCAATCGTCCGCTGGGTGACCCGTAGCACGTTGCTTCCAACTATCAATGATGAGGTCCGTGTGGATATGCACCCTAGGGCCTTGGTAGCCCGGTTGTCTAGTGGCCCTGTCCAGCTCATAGAGTGTAGCTAGATGTGATGGGAGCTGGAGGGTGGGGTAGGGCCACGACTTGAAGTCCGCTTCTACATCTGCGGTAGGGTCTTGGGCGGATCGGGCACAGTTGTCAATGATGTAGTTATCCCATTGAATACAGAAATTGAATACCTGTGTCCACAATGGCCGGCTGGCAAGAAGTGGCGGGAGAGCCAATGTCCTGTAGGCTATGAGTGGTCAGATGAATCATGTGACCTGTGGGCCAATGAGGAGATGTCTTATATCCCTGTGTGGTAGGGTAATGAGGCGCCATTAGCCAGCCGGCCAATGCCTGTCCGAATGACTTAATGAGACTAAAAATAAGATATATTTAGCATAAATATTGTTCTAGATGTTTTTGAAAAAAGAATATTAATCATTTCAAATTGATCACCAATATGGCGTAAAGTGCCTTTCTGGGCATTGTGACGTCACCTGCACCACGTCTATAGGCCCCCTAAATACAGAATTCAGAAAAGTGCACTTGGAGTATTGGAAAAGGGTAACGTACAGGGTGTGTGGTGTGGTTGCGAGGTACCTGGCAGTGCTCCACGTTACCGGTGAGGAGGTGAAAAGTGAACGTTTCATGCCGGGTCTGGGCCTGGAGAAAAGGTGGGTCGGATTGGGGAGGCGTTGGGGCGAGGGGACCTCGGGGGTGAGTTGTGAAAGGGGTGCTGGGGTGTGAGGATGGAAAGGGTCTGTGGGCTCGGAGGGTGTGAGGATCCCCGTGAGGGGGCACTGACTCTTTGAAGGTTACTACCAAACTGCCAAACTACCACCCCTGCTTTTTGTGACTGACCAATCCCAAAATTTGGTTGATCACCCCTTATTTTGGGGGCATGCAGACGGGCATGCAGATCACCACCCCAAAAGTTCAGAGGGTCTCAATACCATGACATAGACAAAAATCACCCCAATTACATAGGGAAACTTCTGATAAAATTGGCAGAGGTTTTGTATGTGAAATAATGTAATGTATAAGGCTCAGTTTTGAGTTATTGCCCATTACTGCTTTATATAGAAGTAGTTCACTGCCCCCCTTTATTGGTATAAAAGTGGCTGACCGGTACTCAATTTGGATGTTCACCACCCTCATGTGGTAAGTCTATTTGGCACTGGAACCCTTTTGAGACCCAAGTGCCCGCCCCTGGGATGGGTATCCCCATGAAAAGGAGGGTGGGGGGGGGGGGGGTAAGGCAGTGGGGGGGGGGGGGGGTTATGAAGCAGTTCAGAACGTCTTTTGCTTGTGATGATTGCATGGTGTTTTCTAATAATGATGTGCTGGCGTTGAAGTTATGCACAGTCAGCCCGTTTCACGTTGTTGATGTCCCAGGTATTGGACAATCTTTTGGGAAATTACATCCCAAGCCTCCACAAGTTCAATCAGTGGAATTAATAAGCAATAATTGTGTAAAAAATGTAAGAATGGTGAGTTGGTATGAGCAGGAGGGGTCAGAAGCTGTACACACATGCACATGTACACATCTATATGCACACACACACGTACACACACAGCACATGTATCCACACCAGGCACACCACACGTACATGTATACACTACATACACACACCACACACACACACACCACACACACACACACACACCACACACACACCACACACACTGACACCACACACACACACACCACACACACACACACACACCACACACACACCACACACACACACACCACACACACACACACCACACACACACCACACACACACACCACACACACACACACACCACACACACCACACACACACACACCACACACACACACCATACACCACACACACACCACACACACACACCACACACCACACACACACACACACCACACACACACATACACACACACACACTCACACACACCATACTACACACACCGGACACACACCACACACACCACACACACTCACACCATACCACACACACACCAAACACATGCACCAAACACACACCCACACACACCCACACACAAACACACACACACACCACGCCACACACACACACATCACACACATCACTAAACATCACACACACAGACACACCGCACACCTCCCCCCCCCCCACACACACACCACTCGGAATCACACGGTGAGTGACTCGTTGGGGTGTGAAGGGTATAGGAGCTGGTACGAGCAGCCCCGTGAGTCTACTCCCGTGAGAAGCGGGCGGCCCGCCCTCTCCCCTCTTCCCGGTCCACCCGTCGGACGATAGGCTTGATGCCGTAACCCTGGAGGTAGGATGAACCACCCCTCAGAGGGTGGGGTAAGCGCGGGGGTAAGCGGAGACCGGTCAGGGCGACCAGGAGGCAGTAATTAGGTACCCTCAACTCTGAAGTTAAATGGATACGCATCAGCGTTCTAAAATCGCGGAGAAAGGGATAGTTTGACAGTAGTGAGTAGGTTCGCATGTCCACGAAAATTGAAAATAAGGGGTGTTTTCTATCCAAGAATTCGTGAAAATAGGGGAGAATGGGTGCTTTTCGGCATAGGTAATACCTGCATAAGGGCAAGTATGTTAGTAGGTTATCTATAATGTTTCCAATAATTCGCTTTTCTGAAGAAAAGTGGGTTAAATTGGACACCCAAAAATTCGCGTTGTTATGAAAAAAATGATTGTTTTTTGTGGGGTTTTTTTTGTGTTTTTTTTACAAAAAAGGGGGTATTTTTTAGAACACTGATGGGTTCCCACATAGTTGGTTGAGTGGAGGTACCGGGACCGCCCCTCAGAGGTGGGGGGGGGGGGTGTAAGGGGAGACCGGTCAGGGCGACCAGGAGGCAGTAATCAGGTTCCCAGGTGACCCCTTATCTAGGCCTGACTAATTGGTTTTCACAGGTTCACCAGGAACATCTCCCGTTTTCCAGGCATGTAATTTCATTTATCTTTATACCTCGGACAGAAGCGGCTCCAGGAATTTGAAAGAGGTTGGTGTGCTGGGTGCATCCTCCCTACAGAAAACTTTTGCCATCGGCCTCCTGGTGGAGAAAGTTTACACTAAAAGATACTAATTTAGCCCAAAATGGAGGGGGGGGGGAGTTATAGGGGCCTTAGAGCACTTGGTTTATATTTGATGCCATCGAAGCACAATACAGAGAGTATGGGTTAGTCTTATATATGTACTCGTGTTTTTGTTTTGAAAAGAAACTCTTTAAAAAGATACATCAAGTTTACATAGAAAACAACTGATCATATCGGATTGTATACATCATATTGGTGTTTGACTGCTCATCTTTACACTCACACCTTGAAGTTTCGGGTTCCGGTATCTCGTCTTCTATTCATAACTTTTGATAACCTGTATTTAAACTCTTCTTTTTATAGAATCTATAAGATATTACAAAATGCAAGAATCAACTCTTTTTCTGTCAAAAGTGTTGAGTAAGGCGTCTCGTTTTGTATAAATCCAGAGTTTATTAATACAAGACGTAATCCTTACCACATGTACAGCCCCACCCTCTTATTTTCTCACCCCCTTTTGTGAAATAATCCTTTTGTGCAGCGCGATATTGTTTTACATTTCTCCTCACTTTATTTAGCTAGAGTCTCCCTCTTGTGGACTCCCTTTCAATCATTCCCTCACAATTTTTTACCAATGTTGTAAACTTGATCGAGAAGACCAGGAGGTTGGTTACTCCTGAAGATTGATTCAGAACTAGATTTTATTTTTTAATCGCTCAACCCAGCAAGAGGATTGATTTTAAAATGATCGCTGGATAACCTCCATCACCATTATCCCATCAATTTGTATACTAACATTATTATGTACTACTTATATTCTACTATCTGAAAAGCGTTTGTCAAACGAGATAGTTTTGCTCAATAAAAAAGAGGGAAAAATTACTGAAATAGGTCCAGAGTTGGTGTCGTTAGGGAGGGCCCGTGATGGCCAGAAAGATACTGGAGGGGTTGCCTGCTAAACCTCTTTTTGGAGGCAGCTGACAGATCAGGAGTCTCAGTGCGCATGCGCGGCGGTCGGTAACCCTAGCCTAATTGGTTTCATACCACCACCTAATCACACCGCTCATTAATCGGCCGACCTGCGCGCCCCTGGAGGCTAGGGGTGACACCAGGGGGCGGGGGACGAGGTGCTTACATTATCGCCAATGGACCAAGTGCTTGTATTATCGTCCATGGACCAAGAGCTGGTATTATCGTCCATCCGCTCAGCGTTATCTCAGGAATGAGCGGCATGCTGATCGCCACTTATGGAAATTGCATTAATATCTGGATAATTCATTGTGTGGATTAGGGAAGGCTGCTTTTAATTAGAGTAAGCTGTATGTGTAATAGCGGAGAAGAAACATGGAAAATTGTATAGGCCTATAAAAATAACTTACAAGTCAGTTAGGAACAGGTGTATTAAATGCGGAAATTTTAAAGTATCTAAAAATAATTACAATCAAATTTATGGAAATTGCTGGATTATTCATTGTGTGGATTACGGATGGTTGCCTTTCAGCTGTAGGTGCAATAGCAAGAAGAAACTTCCATATGTTCTCATAATTATTGACACCGAATCAATAAAGGATATTATGTAACAAAATGGCGGTTAGGCAATATAAAACAGACCTGACTATTCCATTTTTTGTTTGTTTATTCCCCGTCCACCTCCATCTCTATTTTCAATCCCTTCTTTTTCCCGCCTTATTTCCGTACTCATCATGCCCCTTCCTTACACCCCCCACCCCCCTCCCCCCCCCCCCCACGTGGTGTCCGTTAACCCCATGTCGACTCCCGCCCCACCACGCCCTCTAGCGGACACCCCGCCAACTACCGACCGCGCGGAATCCTGGGAACGGGGCGCGGGAGGGACAGGCCGGGTGTAGTGGGGGGGATGGGAAAGGAAAATAAATAAAGCGCCGATAACTTAGAAGCTCTATAAATGTGTTGGGTGGAGTTGATGACACATCAGTTTTATCTCTTTTCAGCTTTTTCTTTCAAAATCTTTCAGCTGGTTAAGAGTGTTATAGAGTAGAGTGGGATCATTTTTCTGTGATATTGGGGTAGTTTCTGATGCTTGAATTAACATCTGTGAGACATTATTTTGCTTTCAGAATGGGTGGCGACTTTTGTTCCATTGTTGTCTTTCTTGTTGTTGTTTTGGGCTACAACTATAGATCTACTGTCTTTGTGACTTATTTTGCGTGCTCGAAAATATCTTTACGTTTATGTCAATATACGCTTGGAGATTGTATGAATCATGGTCTATCCTAATGTGTAACATTACATAGGGTGTAATTTTGCAACCACTTGTAACATGTTATATGTATAACATGAACTCAGACGTTTTTGGGATATTTTCCAATATCACTTCTGTATGCTTCTATATGATTTTACTGTGATACGCTTGAAAACAAACCCTGAGGATCATTATTATCAAATAATATCTTCGAAAAACCTGCCAGCTTGGTTGAAGGGGGAGTACCAATATCGTGGATAGTTCCATCTTGTGTCAAAGGATTTTGGGCCTAGTGGTTGGGGGATGGGATCAGTCCTACCGACGTACTAGTTGAGGCCGGGTGTAGCGTGGTGGTCGGGGATTAGCGTGGATTAGTACCGGTCACCCGGATTAGGGGGCCCCACCCGTGGTGAGTGGGGGGGGGGGGGGGGGGGATGGAGCAAGGAGTGGGGTCTTCCCTAGGGAGGGGGGGGGGGGGGTACTGACTCTTTGAAACTTACTACCCACTCAATGGCGGATTTAGAGGGGTCGCGTGCAGCCCCCCGCCTCCTTTTTCTTATTTTTTGGGCCAAATTTATGGTGTTTTTTTTTTAATGTAACCCCCTTTTTTGTTTGCCAAATTTATATTTATTTAATGTAAAATTCCGGAAAAAGCCCCCCCCCCCCACCTTTTTTTTTAATTAGCCCCCCCCCCCCCCCCCCCCCCCCCCCCCCCCCCCCACCTTTTTCAAAAACCTAGATCTGCCACTGCCACTGCCAAACTACGGACCCTCCTTTTCATGAGATCATCTGTTCACACCTTGTACACGTGCGTCGTGCAGTGCACGTGTCCAGCACCCTAAACTCAGCCCTGGGCCAACAGGACGCGTCGGGTCGGGGCGGGTCGGATCTGGCCAAAGATTTGGCGCAAATCGGGGTGGATCTGCGTCGGGCCAGGAGTGTTTGCACCGGGCTTGTCGCCACCAGTCCACTCGACTTTTTTTTAAAATCCTGGATCCACCCCTGCAAGAGGCGCCAGAGCATGCGAACTCCACTGGCCGCATGTACTTTAAATGAACAAGGGGGCTTCAGAAATATGTGGTTAGGCATTGAAATTTGTTGTGCAATGGCAGGTCATTACTCTACACCCAGATAGAAGAACTGTTCTCATTGGCCACAGGTCACATGTTGCAGACTGACCACTCATATCTCATGGCACTACAGGCTTCCCGCCACTTCTGCCTTCCTCGCCGCCACATTTACATTGACAAAACTTTTCTCCCTGCCCACCACGCCCTATTATTAATATCTTTATACTCAAAGGGCCTTACGGACTTATACGGTTAATCAGGAGAACTATTAATTTTACAAGTGTATTATCCTTGTTCGAGTTGTGTTCTACGAAGTTATTATCTTACCAAACGGTGATTAAACAAAACTGTTCTTAATTATCTGTTCTGTCTTATTTAAAGTAATGAATAACTGAACTCAAAGCGAACGTCCAGTTGAGTTCGTTTGGTCAGCGTTGCCGAGCCTTAAGCCCTGTTTCCACCAATCCATTTAACTGCCGATTATTTGGTAATTTATTACTTTTAATTAATATTATAACAAAAGATTATCATATATTACATACCATTTTAAAGAGCATCAAAAACGCTTTCTAATGGTATATAACCTGTTCGTGATTAACTTATATTCCCACTGACGATTTTTGAAATCGGTTATAAATCAGCTGGTGGAAACAGGGCCTCTTTACCCGGGTGGTCAGTGTGGGGTAGAGGGCCGGTCAGTGGGAGGGACTGTGGGGTGGCGGCGGGGTTGGGGCTTCATAGGGATGGTCGGGGAGGTTACCAAGGGTCTCCTTTGTCCCTCAGAGGTGGATCAACTTTCACCCACATGACCTTGGGAAAACAGGCAGATGACATTAACCTTTACACCAAGATCGGACACAGATGACGAAAATATGTGCGCGTTTGGAGGGGGTTGAGAATAGCGGGGGGATGGGGTGTTGGGAGGGAGTGATTGGATCAAGGAGACATTCAGTGGGGAGGGGTTGTGCAGTGGCGGATCCAGGGGGGGGGGGGGCGTTTTTTAATGTAAAATTCGACCAATAAGTAATGTAGGGAAACTTTTCCCAATACCCCCCCCCCCCCCTTTCCAGTGTTGTGGGGAGGGGGTATTGTTAACTGCCAAACGGCATACAAGGCGGCTCCGTGCATGTAAGAATTAAATTTTGAAAACATAATTCTATTGGTTGCTTCCTCTGCTAATTACTGGATAATAATGTACTTTTCATTTTCACCTTTCCAATCTATCAAAGTGTTCCAATCTAGCAAAATATTCTTGAATAGTATTAGAAACTATTATAATATAATAATTAATAAGCATTGTAATCGTAATTGGATGCCGATCACTCTTCTTTGGAATGTCTCTGACTTTGCTAATTTTTTCTTAAAGATAACGATAACGATATTGCATATCGTGTAGATCTAATTGCCCCTTATGTAAATCATTCCCCGCGTGAATACGCCCCCTCATATCAATAATGACCATTCCCCCGGCGGCCATTCGTCCATCCCTCAAACAGGTGTCGGTAAACCGGCCGGCGTTTCATTAGCCGTGTATGCAGATGAGCCAAAGACTTGTTGGTTTCTAATGAAATTCACATCTGTCGTCTGCTTGCCATCCACCCCGGAAAGCGCGCGAAAAGTGTCAGCGGCGCGCGGCCTAAGCAGACGACATCTCGGGCGGGTCACGTGCGCACCTCTCGGCCCACATGGCGGGAAAACACGGGCCCGGCGTCCCCCCGGCGTCCCTGTTGCTACAATGTCGTCTGCTGCACGTGCGGCGCAGAATGGGGCTGGTGCGCGCGCATTCAGAGGAATTAGCGACGTTTGCACTGACGTGGGCGGACGTGACGTCGCCAAGAAGAGAGTGTCAGGACGCATGCGCGGAGGGGATGCGCGCGCACTTCCGGCATATGCGGGTCTATAAAGGATTAATGTTTTCGGGGTGGTAAGGGGGTGGGGAGATCATCGTTATCACCTCTAATTGATTACATCTAAAACCACTTAACCCAAGACCGCCTCGGATGGGACAAAGAGGTGGGGAGATCCTAAATCCCCAACGCATTAGGGAATACAAATCTCCCGGGATGAATCCTCTGATTATTGCCACAAATCCCCTGGAAAATTTCATGAATTGGTGGTGGTTCTTCTTTTGATGGCGAGGCTGTTCTCGTAAATATTCGATAGTTTATTCGGATTCGAAATTAGAAAATAAATGCATTGAACAGTATTGTCAAATTGGGGCAATGTTTATTGCCAAAGGTATCTCCCCTCACACTGATAATCCCAGCATTGAAAAAGTAAGTCATATATGGCTAACTTTCTTAGTCATTATGGCTGAGGCAAATCTAACTATCTTACGTTAGTCATGGTTAGTCACAGTGACTAACATAAGTTAGACAAAATATGACTAACCAAAGTTAGCCACTAGTGACTAACCCTTCAAAGGTTACAGGACCAGCTGCAGGCTGCCAGGGCCCACTCCAATTGAAGAGGATAATTTACCACCTAAGAAGCCATTTTAATTCATCATAATGGCTTTAGAAACCATCCTTGATATTGTGACGTTCTCTGGTAAGTCGGGGTTGCCGATTCTTACGACAGAGGAACGTGGGGGTTGTTCGGGTCTCGGGGCGGACGGGGAATCCGGGCCAAGAACCGAGATGTGTTTCTAGAGTCGTGCCTCGCGCACGAGGGGGGGCTGAGCGAATCGATCGGCACTCGACGTCGACGGAGGACTGCGGGGGAGGGAAATTATGGTAGGGGTACGGGTCGGCCGGGGGGAGGTCCACCCCTGAGTTCCGGTCCGCGGGGGCGACGGGCCGACGGTCGCCTATTGTTTGGTAGCGTGGGGCCGAGCACGCCGCGCCCTCGTCCCCGCGGACTTCGCTCCCTCGTTCCGCTCCCCATGTCTTCGTACCATACTACGTCTCGGTTTCCGGTACTACTTCGGGCCTTCGTGCCCTACTTCGTTCCCTCGTTCCTCGTTCTTCGGGCCTTCGGGCCCCTTACCCTATGTTTCGACTACCTATCTCGGACTTCGACTGTTTTGTCCTAACTTCGGCTTAATTACGCTATTCGGCTCATCTTTAGTGGTTGTTTCAGGAAAGAGGACACGTCTGGACACCAGGAGAACTGTTAAAGAACTCTGTTTATTCGGGCCTCACCGCCCCTTTATATACTAGAGAGGTCAGCCCTGATTGGCTGCCTTCGGTCACGTGACCTACAACTGACGTCACTTCCGGTTTATATATTCCGTTTCCGGTTTACATTTCACTTCCGGTTTACATATTTCCGGGTTTCGTTCCATTACGTTTTCGTTATTCGTTCTTTACATATTCGTTATTCGTTCTTTACATATTCGTTCTTTACATCTATTTCGTTCTTTTCATCTATTTCCATTATTACCTTATTTCTATTATTTTAACCTCTATGTATTTTGGCTGAATAGCCGTTCATCACACCCTCCCGCACCTTCTTGAAAGGTGGGAAAACACGTTATACAAAATTTCAACATAGTTCATACAGCAACGACAACAGAACATACTCTAGAACCAGAAACATTTCAATCCTACGCTCCTTATCGGCAGAGGAGGAGGTGTCACCCTCTGTCCTCCCCGGTCTACTTCGGAGGGCCCCCGGGGCCTATCCGGCTAATTATTATTTCTCTTCTTTCTTCGTTTTTCTTTCTTCGTTTTTCTCTCTTCGTTTTTTTTCTCTTCTTAATAAAAGTTCATATAATTCGTTTTTATATATCTTAGTCTCTTTTTATCTTCGTCAGAGTTCTCTTATCCTTGATCTATTTAGGACCTCCTGTTTTTCTCGTCTTTTAGGATGAGCGAGCCGGTCGTGGCTCTCCCACCCGGGACTGGGGATCGGTCGTGACCCCGTCGCCCCCGCTCCTCTCCTCTGGGCTCTGTTTACTTAGCCCCTCGGCGCGTTTTTCCTCGCCTTTTTACCCTCATTAGGACAGAGGGACCGGTCGTGGTCCTCCTGCCCGGGGCCATGGGTCGGTCGTGACCCGCAGTGCCCCCGTTCCCTTCGTTTTTCGTCGTCCAGACGTTCTCCCCTCGTTCGGGTGGAGAATCGGTCGCGACTCTCCCACCCAGAGGCCAGGGCCGATCGTGACCCTTAGTCCTCTCGATCCTCGGTCCGTTCTACCGTCGTCCAGACGTTCCCCGTTGTTTTTGGGTAGAGAATCGGTCGTGATTCTCCTACCCGGTCGATCGTGACCCCTCGTTCTTCCGTAACTGTTACTCTTCTCTGCGTTCTCTTAGGTGATGATGATGATTTTAAGGATGAGTTGAAGAAGAAAGACTGAAGCTTTTGTGGATAGAATGTTCTTTTTGGACTTCGCACCCTCGGTCACCTCGGCATTCAGAGCCCTCCAGTGACTTTTTCACGTTTGGCAAGGACAACATGTTCGAGCCAAAGGCCAAGGTACCCAAAGAAGAAGATGGCGTTGTATGTGGAAAGGAACTTAACTTCATTCATTAAAGCTTAGAGTGGAAGCTTCAGCAGACGACGTCGCGGGTTTCGTGCTACTTGTCGCGGTGAAGCTTTGAGATGGAGTTCGGGTGAAGGTGAGACTGAGAAGATTAGAATCATTAATTATCGATGAAGTGTCCGTTTTCCGTACAGGAACTGAAGTTTGACTTCCACGACACATGTCCTCGTGGTTAACCCAGCATCAAGTTGTTCCGTCCTCGACCACGTCGACACATTTGAAGATTTCAGGATTTCAGAAAGAGATGTCGGAGAGAGTCCACCATAGTAAAGTATTTCCGACACCGTTCCGGGCCCAAGTGGCATGACAACAACCGGAACGGAGACCTGATTAAGAAGATAATTTTGATGAAGTTTCTTTTTGATGACAGGAGCCGGTGCCTCTCATCCCTCCCCCCCCCCGTAAGCAACGGCAGGAAGACAGTCCTCTTTGGGGCGAGAGGGAGGCTCCTTCGTTCTACTGATGAGATGATTTTCCTAAGAAGAGGATTCCTGTTTCGGGCACTCGGGCCCTCGTTCGTTTCCTAGGCTCTCGGGCCTCGCTCTTTTTACTAAGTTTTTCTCTTCGTCCTCCCGGAGGACCGTGCTTATAGACGATTTTCGTAAGACTGTAATACCAACAAATAGTTCGTTAATAGAGGTAAGTTTAAGATCCGGTCTGGTTTGATTTTGGAGTAAGGCCACAGTCGTCCACGGTGCCATGTCACATTGCATGGAGACACTATGCCTATGACGAACGCCGAGACAACAGCTCCGAGCCGTTCCGGGCTGCTCCTAGGTACGACGGTTCGAAGTTGGTAAGTTGAAGATATTAGTGAGAAGGAGAAGAAGAAGCCGTAGAAAGTGAAGATGGACGACATCAACTGGGACCTGCACCCAACGTCAACGTCTGAGATCCGGAACGGGCCCATTCTCAATAAAATAGCATATATAGAGAAGAACTCATCCGATGTCGAACTCCAAGAAGGATCGCTCCTCGTCGCTCTTTGCAGACCTCTTGATTTGTCTATCGAGGCATCCGCAGCCGACGTTCCAAGCACCACCTCCCTGTATATTGCAAAGATTACTTCCCTATATGTTTCAAAGACTATTTTGTTTCGTTCCTTGGGAAGAAGACATCAGGAAATACGACATGGAAGGAGTCTCTGTCGTTACAGCAGGTAAGAGATTAATATAAGTTTTAGTAAGTCTATTAAATTTTTTTCGTTTCTCGTTCATGTATTGTTTTTACTATATATTACGGTCGGTCACGAGCCAGGGCCCCTAAGTTATCGTCCCTGCTCGTGCCTTGGTCCTCCGGGAGACATCTACGACTCGCCGCAATCCTTTCACGACTCGCTGCATCAACTCTGGCACGATAAAACCAGCATTCAGGTCGAAAAATTCCATTTTGCCGCTCTTCGTATGCGGTAAGAGGCTGAAGACAAGGAAACTCAGAAGATGATGGTACATGAATCCGGGTTCATCCACATTCTGATCGATCCATCCAAAATCAAGAAGACAAAGTTGCAGGAAGTAGAAGTGCCGCTAGAGGACAGAGGTCGTCTCTTCCTCGCCTCCAGATCGCTCAAGGCAGCGCGGGAGAAGGGTTTTCAGTCTTGGCCCGCGCCAGCCTTTCCTCCAGCGGCGAGTCGCCGGCCCACCGGTACCTTAACCCCGGCACGACCGTCGACTCAAAGACTACAATGACAACACTATCCGTCCATTCTGATTTCCTTTCCTCGATTCCGCCTGCCAACTTTCATTCTCGCTCCCGGGTCGCCCGGCCCGTTATCCATTTCCGCGACCGGACGATCCCGTTCCACCTGCTCGGTCCCAACCAACGCAGCGGGCTCCAGGGAAGAAGAGGAACAGCTACAAACTTATTTTTTCCTCCTAGCGCCTCCTTCCGTCCCGTATTCGCCCCGCAGGCTTGGTAAGTTCATTCCAGTCATGGACCCTCCAGCTCGCTGATTACACTCAACACCTCCTAACACATGTGGTTTCGTTCACTTCCGCAAGAAGGTTTCCATAAAGAAACGTATAAGAATAAATTAAGATAAGAATGTTCGAGCCCGCCAGTCCGTTCCCGATGAGTTTAAGTAAAGTTTTCGGGCCCGTCCAGCGGTCTCCAGGAGAGTCTTTTATCCAGGTTTCGGCCTCCTGTGCGGCTCAGGTACCTCCGCCTCGGCCCGGTTCTCTCCCTGGGGGTTTGACACTATGGGTGAGGAGCCAACGCCCCGTAATCCCTCCCCAGCCGACTCGCGACGCGCCATCTTCCGCCTCTGGTTCCGTCGCGCTGTTTTTCTTCCGTGCAAGACCTCGAGCAGCATCTACTTCACCCTTCTTCTTGGCGCCGGATCGGCAGCAACAGTCTCTCCTCCCTAGCGGGGAGCTCGAGAAGCTGATCCACCATTCCGCTCTGTTTTTCCGCCTCTCTTGTCGCCTTCAACAAGTCATCCAGTTGATCCTCGTTTTTGTGCATCACTAGGGTCTGAGCCAATTGGACGGTCCGGTTGTGTTCGTTAACTAGCTGGTCGACCCCCGGGAACTCCCTGGTCAACGGCCCCAGTGCCGCCGTCGGGAACTGCGCCATCGCTTCTTCAAATGTCTCTGGCTTGCGGCCCGTTTCTAGTGCCATCAGGAACGCCATAGACGCCGAAGCCATTGCTCTTGTCTTGGCCGTCATTCCTCGCACCTCCCTCGGGGGCCACGTCAGTTGCACCCGAATGGCCTTTTCCGCGTCCCAGTCTCGTACCGCTCGCGCCGTCACCGGAAAGTGTCCCTGTAAGACCTGGTGAACGGCCTGTGTCCGTAATAACTTGAGTCTCGGTGTTTCCCTAGATGGTCCTGCCGTCGGCATCTCCGTTCCTATAGACCCGAACACTGAATCCGCTCCCGACTCGTCCAATTCTTGTTTCTCCGGCTCGTATCCTCTGGTCTCGGCCTGCCCCAACTCCATGTCCTCTGAGTCTTCCACCTCCGCGTCCATGGACTGGGCAGCCGGTATTTGTAATCTGTGTATCACAACCCGCGGTTGTAGCGCCCGCCCGTGTCTGTCCTCGTCCTTGAGTGGGGTATCCGGTCCTGGCGGCGATCCCATACGTTCGGGCGACGGTGGTCCCGGGGTCTCCTCCGATCCCTGCGACCCGAAAAACGAGCTCCCCAAACTGGCCCGAGTCAGGTTGTCAACCGCCGCCCGTGTCTCTGGCGTGTCTGGTGCTACCGTAATGTCTCTCATTCGTTTCAATCCTGGGGGCGGCACTATCGGCTGCTTACATACCATCTTCTCCAGGGGTGAATCTGCTTTCGTTGGGGTAGGGGTAGAGAACAGCGGCTGTGTCGAGGCCGTCGACGCCGTGTCCTCCGGCCTGGCCGCATGCCGAACATACTTTACTTTCTCCACTCGCCCCGACGGTTTGAGTCCCTGCCTTTCTGCCATCTCGCGTAGAAACCTCCCTAGGTACAATGCTTCTCTTTCCACCAGCCGGCCTCCCTGTGCTTCCCGAATGCTGTCCTCCAGCTCCCGGTCGGATCTCGCCTCGTGGTAACCCCTGAACGATCCCTCCCGGTTCATTGTTCCTTTTAAATACCCGGGGTACCTCGGGTGTCGTGATTCGTATATCACCGATTTCTTATGAACTGTCATCATAGTAAATTGTGCGTCGCTACAAGGTGGTTCTAGTCCCGTGGTCCGTCTGACTCCTGTCGAGGTCTCAGGCTGTGATGGTCCCAGCTCTCCCGTGCTGCTAGACTCAGCGATAATCAAAGACCGATCGCTTCGGGCCGACATACTCCTGCCTGACTCCGACTGGTCCGAACTCGTTCCCTCCTCCAATTCTCTCGGGACTTTCTTGACCTTTTTCCACTTCTTCTTTCGCGACGGCTCCTCCGCCGGGCATCCCTGCGTCGGGGGCCTCTTGAAAGCGAGCGGCTCCTCTTCTTCTTTGACTTTCGGTCGTTGGTCGTCGGACGAGCTCACCAATTCCACCACCTCAGCCCCCGGTGGTATTCCTGAGCAACCCGGCTTCGGGGTGGGTGTGGATGTCCGTCCTTTTCCTCTGCCTGGGAGTCCTCGTCCTCTCGGTTCCCGTGGTTCTCCCTGGGCGTTTAACTTCTTAATTCGGCTCTGTACTAACCCTGATATTTGGTCTGGTGTCAGGAGTGGCTTCGGGTTGACCACGGCCCGGCTCGCGCTTCGCGGCGACTCGGTGTCTTCCTTCCGTACTCCTTTCGCGGCCCTCCGAGGGGAACGACGCGTGGGTGTCGATCGTTCCGCCACCTCGGCCAGGGGTCCCTTCCCTGCTGCTTTGGCTGCTTGGGCTCCCTCGCCGGCCTCGTCGGCCTCTGATCCTTCTTCGGTTGCTACCTGCTCCAGCTGCTCGGCGTCGCTGTCCTCGGATCCTCTTGACGCCCTCGGGTAGTAAGGGATGCGGATCTGCCGTCGCGGCCTCTCCGGTGCCTCTTTATCCACCGCCCTCTCAGGGGGTTGAAACCCCTCCGGATGGCGCACCGCGTAGTCCCGTTCCATGTTGGCTACCCGGGCCGCCGTTTCATCCCCAGTAGCGAAACTGGTGTACGGCGGTCGTCCTTTCGGGTCCAAGGCGAACGCCGCAGCATACTCCAGCCTCAGAAGGGGGTCTTGCTTCGGCATCCCCCTCTGCAGGTTCCCTTCGTGTGAGTCCGTCATGTGCTTCCTCCAGTCCTGGTGTGTCGAATAGGCTCGACTCGAACACACCGGGCACATGTAGTACTGCTTCCGTAATCCATCGTGCTGGCCTTTAATATGCTTGGCCAAGTGCTTAAACTCCTTTCCGTGACAATGTCCTTCCCAGCACTGTCCGCTCATCGTGTCTGTTTTCCGGGCTTTCGGGGCTCGTTCCAATCCTGAAGCTCGTCCCGTCAGCCGTTTCCGTTTTTGTCTCGTGGTGATGCTGCTCGTCTCGCTTCTCTGCTTTTCTTCTTGTTTTCTTCTCCTTAGCTCAGTCTGCTCGTCTGCGATTCGATGAATCCTGATCGGCTGACCAGAATGACCTGCTCCGGCGAGCGCTCTGCCTTTTATAGCCGCCGCAGGCGGAAGTGGGCGTGGCCTGCACTAGCGACCCCTAGCGTCAGACTCACCATCCACTTCTACGGTGGCGCCCCCTACTATTTTCCGGTCCCCGGGGCCCGCCGCTGGTCACCGCCTCGCCTGCTTTCTTTACCTCGCGGCCCTTCGCCCGTCCTCGCGTTTTTCCTAGGCCTTTTATTGCCCCACCGGACGTCCTCGGTCCTTTCATCCCTCGTCGCCTTTTCTTGCCTTTTTCATCTTGGCCCTCACAGTGCTTCCGCACACTTCCCGGAGAACACAGGGGCTCGGCGTTATCATCTCCTCGCCGCCGCCCCGTTCTCTTTGTCCTCTTTTACTCCTTTTACGACCTACTTTAAAGCCCGTCCTCGTTTCAGGCCTCGCCTTTTACAGCCGTCCGTTCGTTCCTCCGGCGTTCCCGAGAGTGCCGCATCTACTCTCCTCCGGTCTCCTGGACGCTGTAAAGCGGTATTACCAAGTCGGCATTACTTCAGAAGTCTTCACCAGCTTGCCACCGGGTCTGTCTTCTGTTGTAATCCAACCATCTTTTCCACGCTGTGGTTCCTCCGAACTGACCGGAAAGCGGCTCCGTGGGACTACTTTAGACATTCGGGCCGTCGTGGCTCCCGAACGCCGTTTTTCGTTCCAACCCCGCATTTCCCACCTATATTACATCCGCAAGAGAACCAATCTTCAGCTAGGTAGCAAATCTCTACAGCCTAACGACCAGCACTCCTACTGTAGTGGTCAACGCACCGCCCCGACTCAATGGCCCCAGGTTGATCAGTCCTTTTTGGCCAAAGCCTTTCTGTGTAGCGCCGATTTGGTCGTTCCCTTGGTCCTCTTCCACCTGCGGAATCGAGACACGAAAACGACTTCATCACAAAAAGGGGGTACCCCGTTTCCTTACGTGCCCTAGCGCGCCCCACCCCAAGCATTTACTGTGCAGCCTCATATCCTTGCTGGTCAGCTACCATCCAAGCTGGCGCAGCGTGTCCTCGGTAGGGTTCCAGGCGGTCCACATGGACCACCCCCCCCGGTTTCCCTCGTTTCTTCCGTACTACCACCCGTCCTCGGTCAAGCACCTTGACGATCAGTGCAGGGCCTATCCATGGAAATCGCAACTTCGTTCCCTTGTCCCTATCCACTACCGTATCGTGCACCCAGACCAGTTCTCCGGCGTGGTATTCCCGCCGAGTCACCTTCCCATCGTACTCGTGTTTCTGATGGATGGCGGCTCGTTTCAGCCCCGTCCGGGCCTCCCGATAGGCCGCGACTAGCCCTTCCTCCAGGCTTTCCACATAGTCGCCTACCCGTCGGGGTTCCTCCTCTGGTCCTAGAGGTCTCCCATAAATCGCCTGTCGCGGCATCATGGTCTGTCGGCCCAGCATCATCATGTTCGGTGTCACTCCCGTGCTGGCTTGCGGCGTTGCTCTATAACTCATCATTACGAGCGGGACCATCTCGTCCCATTCCCGACCCGTCGTTCGGCAGCTGGCTTTCAAACAACACCCCAAAGTACGGAAACTTCGTTCTATGTACCCGTCACTCCTGGGGTGGTACGGCGTCGTTCTTGTTTTGTGTATCCCGAATAGTGCACAGACCTGAGCCACTACCTCGGATTCGAAATTCGTGCCTTGATCCGAGTGTAGTTCCCGAAACGCGCCGTACCGTGCTACTACTTCTTCAACCAGTTTGTTCGCCACTGTCGTTGCCTTTTGATCCGGGATCGGGAAACACTCCAACCATTTGGTGAAATAGCATCCCACCATCAGGCAATACTTATTTCCTCGTTTGGTGACTGGGTACGGGCCCGAAACATCCATGGCCAGCCGTTCCATCGGCTCCCCCACTATGTACTGATGTAGCGGCTCCCGTCTTCCTCTTCCCTTTTTCAGCAACGCGCAATCACATTCTCGACATTCCTTCCGCACGTCTTCCCGGAGTCCCGGCCAGTAAAACCCTTGTTCCAACAGGGCCGTCGTCCTGGCGACTCCTAAATGCGCTCCTGCCGCGCCTCCATGGTATTCCCTTACCAACTTGGCCCGTTCCCCTTGGGGAACGACCAACTGGTTCCTCCAACCATGTCCTTCTAGTTCCCAGTACTTCCGATGCAGCACGCCATCCCTGAGGCTTAATCGTTCCCATTGCCTCCATAGGATCTTTGTTTCCCGGGATTCCGGAGATATGGCCTCCCAACCTGGCCGGTCCGCATCTTTTTCCATCCGTGCGACAATCGGCCCTATATCTCGATCCCTCCTCTGCGCTGCTCTCATCTCCTGCGGGGACCATCCGGGCTCGTACCCCCGGGCCCGCTTCACTACTCTCACTTGTTCGGTATTCTCGTGCTCCTCTCCACATTGTTTGCACGGATACCGGGACAACGCGTCAGCGTTCCCATGCTTCCTGCCCGGTCGGTGTTGGAACGACACATCATGCGAGTCGATAATCTCAATCCACCGAGCAGCCTGCCCCATCGGTTCCTTACTTCTCTGCAGCCAACTGACCGCGCTGTTATCCGTCCGGACTATCACGCGTTGACCATAGATGTAGCACCGAAAATGCTTCAAAGCTCGCACCACCGCCAACAGTTCTTTCCGCGTGGTGCAATACTTTCGTTCGTTTGACTCCAGGGTTTTGCTCGTGTAAGCTATCACCCGTTCCTCCCCTCTCTGCTCCTGTGATAGCACGGCTCCCGTTCCCACGTCACTGGCGTCTGTGTCAAGCCACCATTGTCCTTCTTCCTCCGGGAATCCCAACACCGGGGCCTCCGTTAGCGCCTTCTTCATCGCATCAAATGCCTCGTGTCGTCTCGCGCTCCACACGAATGGTTCCTCCTTCGTTGCCAATTCATACAAGGGGGCAGCCAACTCCGTGAAGCCGTTTATATGCCTTCTGTAATACGAACATAATCCCACGAAGGCTCGTACCTCGTGGAGATCCCGCGGGACCGGCCACTCGGTTACTTGCCGACACTTTTCGGGGTCGGGTTCGATCCCGTTGAACGAGACAACGTGCCCCAAGAACGGAATCTTCTTCTGGAACAGCTTACATTTTCGCGCCTTTAACTTCAGTCCCGCAGCGTTCAGTCGGTCCAGAACCCGTACCAATCTTTCCAGAGTCACTTTAAACGTTGGTCCAAAGACCAGTATGTCATCCAAGTATACCAGACACTCCTCCCACACGATTCCTCTGAGGATTCTTTCCATCAGTCTCTCGAAGGTGGCTGGGGCGTTCACTAGCCCGAATGGCATCACTTTAAACTCATACAATCCTCCTTGAGTCACGAAGGCCGTCTTTTCTTGGTCCTCCGGTGCCATCTCCACCTGCCAATATCCGCTTGCGAGATCCAGACTGCAGAAGAATAGGCTTCCTCCCAAAGTGTTGAGGCTGTCCTCTATCCGCGGGAGCGGGTAGGCGTCCACTTTCGTAGCCTGGTTCAGTTTTCGGTAGTCAATACAGAACCTCGTTCCTCCGTCCTTCTTTTTGACTAGAACGGTCGGGCTACTCCACGCACTCCCGCTCTCTTGGATAATCCCTAAATTTAACATATCCTCCACCAGTGCTCGTTCTTCCTCTCTCCTGGTGGCCGGATACCGTCTGACTCTCTGCTTGATCGGCATCTGATCCCCCGTTTTAATTCGATGTTGTACTAAATCTGTCCGTCCTAGCTCATGTTTCGAGGTCGCAAACATTTGTTCCCGGGCCATGATGGCTTTCTCCAGCTCTTCGCCCTCCTTCGTGGTCAGGTCTTTCTTAGCCTCCCCTATCATTTCAACGAGCGCTCCTGGGGGTTCTTTTGCTTCACTTCCTACTCCTCGTACCTCTTGTACGAAGGTGGCTTCTCCGAGTACCCCGCCGGTTTCCAATTTCGCGCTCTCGGTCCCTCGGTTGGCCACCCAAACTTCATTTTCTTCTCCCAATGTCACCGTTCCTGGGATCACCTCCAGTCCCATAGGTAATCCAGCGCCGGTGATGACAGCCAGCTGTCCACCCTGTCTTATGTCCATTCTCGCTACTACTGTTACTCGGGTCACTTGGAGTGGGGGTATTTCCGTCGTTTTCTCGATTCGCACGACCTGTCCTCCGACGGTAACTGCCCGAATCCCATCCGTTCTCTGTTCTACTCCCGGGATTCGTTCCCCCTCTCCCTCCCCCTCGGCAGGCAGGAAGATGGCACTCGCGTGGGGCTTAACTGTCAGCCGGTATTTCACCGCGAAGTCGTTTCCCAGGATCCCTTCATCTCTACCGATGTCTGCCACCATGAACGTCCACTTCAACACGCGTGTTCCCAATTTCACTGGCAAGTTCGTGCATCCATAGCACCGCAACGGACTACCATCTACCGAGCAGAGACGTCCTTCATATCCATCCAGTTCTTCCCTTTTTCGTCCCCACTCTCTCCAGAGGCGTTCCGACAGCAGACTGATCATAGATCCGGTATCAACCAAAAAACGGACGACACTCTCTCCCACCGTCCCGGCCACATAAAGTCCACATTCTCCCATGCCTACTACTTCTCTCGCCGCGCCCGAAGGGGGCCCCGCGCTTACTGCGACGGCGACTGTCCGTTTCCCTGACGCTGAGAACACTCTCTTGCGAAATGGCCCTTCTGGTGACAGTGGTGACACTCTAAATCTTCTTTTCGCTTCTTAAACGCCTCCCTCCGGGCCGTTGCTTGTCTTCTAGCTTCCCGTTCCTCTGCCAATTCTTTCATCATCTCCTCCAACTTACCGTTCAAGGCCATGATCTGTGTATTGGCGTCCTCCTCGGGTTTCACTGCCCGCAGGAGGCGGCGTGAGTATCGTTCCTGTATTTCTACCACCTCTACCGCCTCCTCTAGTGTCTTGCATCCTTTCTCTGCACACTTCAGCTGAAGGTCTTCCCCAACTGCAGCCTGGAACGCATGTAATGCTGCTTTTTCCTGGCTAGCGTAGTCGTTGGAGAAGTAGGCTCTCGATGCCAGTCGCCGGGCATTATCAGCCAATTCCTTCGCTGTCTGGTTCTTTACACGTTTCAAGCCCGCCAACTCTTGCAGAGCATTACACGTGTCCTTCTCCTGACCGAACCTCCGGCGCAACGCATCCACCCTCGCCGAGTAACGGAGTCGTTCCCTGTCCGGGAGTCCGACAAAGTACATTCGTGCCGTTCCCGTCAGCGAGAGGAAAAGCATCGCCGCTTTTTCCTCGGCCGTCCAGCGTCCCAATGTTGCGTACTCCTCAAACTGGTTGATCCATCCCTCGAAATCCGGTTTACCGTCATACTTCTCTGGTCGTAAACTGAACTTCTTCAAACTCGCTCCTTCCTGACCGGTCTGTTGTTGTTGAGCCCGCACATTCTGCTCATCCGTCGGGGTGGACGTTCCCATAAAATTAAACTGCCTACCCATGATGGTCGTGTCCTCCCCTTTGGTCTCGGTTTTCGTACCTCCTTTCTCCTCCCCACCTTCCTTGAAGGCGACGTCAGAATCCATCTGCTCGAAGACTGCCGCAGTCGCCATGAGTATCCAACACCGATGAAACACCCAAGATCCACAAGTCCGTATGTGCCTATTTCAGCACCACCGCTGCCACCAGTGTGACGTTCTCTGGTAAGTCGGGGTTGCCGATTCTTACGACAGAGGAACGTGGGGGTTGTTCGGGTCTCGGGGCGGACGGGGAATCCGGGCCAAGAACCGAGATGTGTTTCTAGAGTCGTGCCTCGCGCACGAGGGGGGGCTGAGCGAATCGATCGGCACTCGACGTCGACGGAGGACTGCGGGGGAGGGAAATTATGGTAGGGGTACGGGTCGGCCGGGGGGCGGTCCACCCCTGAGTTCCGGTCCGCGGGGGCGACGGGCCGACGGTCGCCTATTGTTTGGTAGCGTGGGGCCGAGCACGCCGCGCCCTCGTCCCCGCGGACTTCGCTCCCTCGTTCCGCTCCCCATGTCTTCGTACCATACTACGTCTCGGTTTCCGGTACTACTTCGGGCCTTCGTGCCCTACTTCGTTCCCTCGTTCCTCGTTCTTCGGGCCTTCGGGCCCCTTACCCTATGTTTCGACTACCTATCTCGGACTTCGACTGTTTTGTCCTAACTTCGGCTTAATTACGCTATTCGGCTCATCTTTAGTGGTTGTTTCAGGAAAGAGGACACGTCTGGACACCAGGAGAACTGTTAAAGAACTCTGTTTATTCGGGCCTCACCGCCCCTTTATATACTAGAGAGGTCAGCCCTGATTGGCTGCCTTCGGTCACGTGACCTACAACTGACGTCACTTCCGGTTTATATATTCCGTTTCCGGTTTACATTTCACTTCCGGTTTACATATTTCCGGGTTTCGTTCCATTACGTTTTCGTTATTCGTTCTTTACATATTCGTTATTCGTTCTTTACATATTCGTTCTTTACATCTATTTCGTTCTTTTCATCTATTTCCATTATTACCTTATTTCTATTATTTTAACCTCTATGTATTTTGGCTGAATAGCCGTTCATCACAATATCTATACTTTCACATGAAATGTGGTAAAAGGTTAGATGCACAACATGAGCTAAGGATGAAGATGGATAAACTTACCAATCTCTAGAATCTGTTTTCTTTTGTATGCCCTTTTCCTGGTGGTCATGTGATCTCTTATTTGGTCATGTGACCAAAAATGTTAGTCAAAATGACTAACCTATAGTTGACTAACAGAAGTTAGCCACTACTGACTAACTTATTGCATCTTAAGATTATCAGTGCATTCATTGCATACTTTCCATATACTACTTATGCGAACGGAATATAAACAAGGGAACCATATCTACATCTCCTACGTTAATTGCCCAGATCTTACACTCCAGTTGATGAGGTGGTGTACGTTTTGTAGACACGTTTGTTCAAGAGGAGGCGAACTGTAAAATGCGGAACAATATATGAAAATTGAATAAACAACCTCTGGCGATAAAAAGTATGAGACTCTAGATGTCTCTTATGCCTTGAAATCAATTAACCTTTAGATTCCTAATCAACTCTGCCTGTTTTCGTCTTACCTGTGGTGGTAGTTTTACAATTAAATTATTTCTACTTAATTCTCTTCTCTGTCTGTCTGTTTGTCTTCGAAATCCTGATCGCACCTTATTATTCAATTTGTGAGCTCATTTTCTTCGTTTATATTCTCCTTTTATCCCTTATATCACACAATTATCCCCACAGTCCACCCTCGATCCCCTAAGAGAACCCCCAGCCTGAGATACCAAGAAATCACAAAGGGATGAAGATACACTTTTGGGCTGCTAACTTTTCGTATATATCTAGCATTAATGCCCGATTTTGCTTATCATAATGCTCTTGCATTTGCTGCTCCCATCGCGTAGATTCTCTTTTTGTAATCTAATTCTAATTTTGCACATTATTGGCCGTGTGCAGAATGTGTAAAAATGTGTATAGGGCATAACATGAAAGTTAATACGTTAACTGATAAGATGGGAATGATATTTGAGGGGTTTGAGGGAGCACTGCCTATACCCTATGTCAGGATCTCCCTTTCCCTCTCCATTTTCCCCATTCTATAGCTGTCTCCCTCTCTCACTGTCTGAGCCTCGTTCTGACGTGTTTACCTTTGTCATCTGGTCGCCCCCTGGTGGCCGTAGTTGGTCCCACAGGTCGGGGTGAACGGGTGCATTCTTCACCTGGTCCACACCGGGCCCACACGGCTAGGCCTCTCTCCACCCTGTGCGTGGGGAGATAGGGGCCGACAGTAACCTCCAGAACCAACTCCTAGGATTTAGGGGGGGGGGGCTTGCAGGGTGCACGCCCCTCCCTTTTTTTGGCCAAAATTTTTAAGTGTAAAATTCTTGGGCCTGGAAAAAATTTTACAATAGCACGCCCCCCCCCCCCCCCCTTTTTTTTTTTTTTTTTTTTTTTTAATTCCTGGATCCGCTCCTGTGTAGGTGAAGGTTTAACTTGTTTGTTTTTTGACACTGACAGTACATTCTAAGGTAAGCGTCATATGTATTCTCCATGACACCGATGTTTGGAGCATCCACTGGTCTTATCTGACAATTGAAAGTATATAATTATGTATAATAATTTTCTTCTTTTTTTTCATATGGTACATTTTAAAATTCATGTTTTTGCCAAAGCTATCCAAAGACTGTAAATATTTGATATGTATATGATTAGTTTACATGAGGAGTAACGATAGCTTTGTGAATTTCTTATGGAATTTGGACATGAAAGTTTATGTAATTCAGTATACATTTTGAATAATTCAGAGACGTGCTTGGGTGTGAATACCTAAGTAGGCGTAAAAGAATAATTTCAGACTTTCGGGGTAATCTTCAGGCTTACAATTGAAGCATGAAACTGTCATGTTAAATGTGTTCTTTTTTCAACATGACCTTGGGTCGTCAATGTGGTTGTCATCTGTAATGTACTCCCGTCTCCCTCCGGGTAGAGTCTTTTTATACCCCACAACCCCTTCCCTTGTGTTTGTCATACTTTCAGGCCAGATGCCACCAGCTGGTCCTGGTAACACGATCGTTTCCCTAAAACTGTATGATATAAAACCAAAGGATCACTGAGTTTATACATGCATAACTCCTCTTGATCTTCATAATACGAAAAGTTTTAATTAAGTAGGCACGTATATATGTATTTAGGCCTATTTATGAGTGTATGGATGTATGGATGTATGGATGTATGTATGAAGTATGTATGTATGTACGTATTATGCGTGTAAGAATGTATGTACATGTACATGTGGGTCATTTTAGTGTTATTTAAGCTGTTGACTGCAGCAGGTAATATCTTTTCATACATCCAGCGGTTGTTTCACATCTAAATATGTTCAAAAACATTTTGTAAAATAAAACAGGCCCGGGTATATAAAGCTATGGACCCGGGATATGGATAGGAAGTCTTGGTGTGAGTTGCAATATCATAATGTTTGCCTGGCACACTTAATCCAAGACGTTTGAATGTAAAACTCAAGCTCCCATGCCAAGGTTTGATCTTCCAAAATGTGACCTTGACCTTGAGTCAAGGTCAAATTCACATATTCATTATTTGCCCAAAATAGATACCTACCTTTGGCGAAACTATGACACTTCCATCATAAAACTTTCTTATTTATTTGTAATTTTGTGATTTCCTCATTAAATGCTGTGTTTGCCATGGAGACTCGTCAAAAAAAACATGTTTCCGGGAAAAAGACCCCCCCCCCCCACCAAAAAAGGAAGAAAGAAAAAAACAAGAAAAAAAAACAAGAAAAAAAACACCTGACCGCTTTTCATATGTAAGGAATCCCACTATATAGCTACTGGTTTACCTCTAGGTGCAGCTGGCAACACTTTACATATATAGTTAATGTCAGAAATTATACCCGAGCCGGGATTGTCATGTTATCATCGTGTTGCAGCAACTTTCTTCTTCACTCTGCTTTAGTTTTTGTTAGGTTGTTATGATGGCCCCCAATAAAGCTGCTGCAACAAAATGCCGTGATATCACAGGAGTAAATTTATCTTTAGATATTCTTGATAAAGATGTTACTTGAAGGGATCGCCAGGGCGCCTTAAACTAAGCAGGTGTATGGTTGATAACGAAACTCTAACCCTATACTGGAAACGTGTAAAGCACCTCATGATTAATCATCTAAAATGTAATGTCATGATATGGTAAAAAAATGTAATTCTCTAGTTCTCCACGTCAAGTCAGCAAAAGTGACATTCATGCGAATTGCAGTGCTAAGCGTTTTAGAGTGAAAAATAATTGCGTTTTTGAGCCCCGAATTCCAGGTGAGGACGTATTTTTTCAGAGTTGGTAAGGTTGATGGGTGCCATGCTGAACCGGGGATGGGGGGGGGGGTCACTCAGTCTTTGAAAGTAGACATACCCAGCCAACTTCTAACATAACATAAACGTTCTGTAACCATTCTTTTAGTCAGTGTGTTGCTTACTAAGGTCGCACATAACAGTGACATTATTGATGGTGAGGTTGAAACCTTACAAAATCAGAATGTTATTATAAGATTATCTTTTGCTGAGGTTAGGATGAAACCAAAACAGAACGTTACAAGAACATTCTATTTAAGTTGAAGAACATAACCAGAACATTATTATAATGCTTCAGTACAACATTACAGCAGTATGTTGCAGCAACATTATTGGGAGCCATCAAAATAACATAACAAGAACCAAACTAGAATGTTGCTGCAACGTTATAATTACGTCACATGTTTGGCCGAGATACCAACTGCGAAACTGCACTGTCCTCATCCCCCTACACTAGATGCCAGCGCCAATTCCGCTAGGCTACATAGGCACTAGAATCGCCCACTCCGCATCATGGCTGCCACGCTAATCTCCAAAAATTTACTGATCTTGTATTCACAATTACACCTAATTATTTGATACACAATTGCCACAACACTAATGATATTAAAAAATACAACTAATTCGAGACAGACAGTGGCAGTATAGGTCATGAAACAAAGTTTAGATTAGCAAAAGTTGTAAGAAAACATCTAGCCTACACCATGCATACCACTCTGCAGCACGACACTCTCTGCGCACTGACTCATGGAAAGTACATCTTCCTGCAGAATGTGGTAGCCGTATATACCAGCGCGACCTTGACCTCAGGTTTGCACATCCGGTTATCTTTCAAGGGTTTCATGCCAAATTTAAGAATAACTGGACAATGCAAAATTCTGAATTTTAGTATATTCGATATTTATACACTAAGCATTATCCTCGTAAATGGATTAGAAAACTGGGGTGTTATAAGTATGAAAACTCAGAATGTAAACAAACTTTCAAAAGTTCCGCAAAATTCAATATGGCGGCCGTAGGTGATTCTAGTGGTATAGTCTGCCAAGCGACCACGGGGTACTAGTGTATCATCCCCCATCCTCCGGGGGCAGTGGAATATTTCTGGAGAACAATATAGGAGCATTAGCACGAACCTTACTCCTCTATTTTATTTTCCATAAGCAATTTCCATGAGAAATTTAGATTTTTATGAATTTAGGCATGCAATATCATCATAATGTTGCAGCGATGTTCTTCGGCTCTTGTTATGTTGTTTTGATGGCACCCAAAAATATCTTTAGAATTTAACACTGTGCCGTTGCACTGTAACGTTATTGTGACTTTCTGGTAATGTTCTTTCATGTAAAAATAACATCATTATAACATTCCGTATTAGTAAAGTGTCACTTTCACTCAAATGTAATGTTATTATAACGTAACTGACATATGAAAATTTAACAAGTAACAGACTGACCAGAAAAGTATGGTGCACAACATGCCCGTTACATTGCTTCTTTCCTGGGTGGTTGGAGAATATTCCCATTACATCGTGGTTTGTTCAGGCCATTTCCTTAGGCATGTGGGGTGGTGAAGTGGTTAGAACATCTGCCTGTTGTGTGGGCGGCCTGGGTTCAATCCTGGGCTGTGCTGGACTGCTTCACCCCTCTGTATGTCTCCCTGTGACAACGACAGGGATATCAAAGGCTCCTAGAGGACCACCGGCTGTTGTGTGTATGGCCCTGTCTATGGGACCATGCACGTTAAAGAACACCTGCCTCGGTAAAAGTGTAGGGGTATGGTTTCTACCTTCTCATAGATTCATTCACCATCACTACCGTTGATATGACCCTGGCAGTTAATTAGCGCGTAAAGCAACCAATAACCAACCAACCAACTAACCAGGCCATTTCTAGACCAAGTTCTCTCCCCCCCCCCCCCCCCCCCCCGCCTCCCTGGGTGTGAGTGCAGGAAGATCCCGGGCCGGTTGGGACGGAGTACCCGGGACCGAACGACCCCTGCCCGGGACAACACGACCGGCCAGGTACGGCCCGGGACGACCGACAGGGGAGACGTCCGGGGGGACACCATACCCGACACACCTGCCGCAACACGAGCAGGGGTCAGCAGAAAAGTCGTCCCCACGAAATTAGAGGTAGGGGAGTGATCCGTCGGTAGGGGAAGGGGAGGTCGGTAGGGAGTAAGAGCGGATCTTTTGGCGAACTTGGGTCTACCACGACTGATGAAAGCATACAGGGGCGGAACAAGGACGATGATCCGCTAAACCACCCCATCCGTCTGGGCAGATCCAGAAATTTGATAAAAAAATAAAATAAAATAAAAAAAAGGGGGGGGGGCGTGCTATACCAAAATTTTTGTCAGTGCCCTCCAGGACCGGGAATTTTACATTAAAAATACAATATTTGGCCCAAAATAGAGCGGGGGTGGGGGCTTGCGCCTGGCACCCCCCCCCCCCCCCCCCCACACACACACGCACAGACAGACAGACACACCTGAATACGCGCCTGCGAGAGTTCTCCTATCTCTAAAATATCCCCTTCCGACGAAATTCTCGGCTCCAAAAAGCATTAATTTTTCAATAAAACGCAAATTTTCAGGGTCTAGATTATATACCCATTTATTTTCAGAAAATGTAAACTATTAGTCGCACACCAGTTATTATATGAAAATAATAACATTTGTTCTCATTTTCGCGAATACCCCCTATTTTAGAATTTTCGTGGACACATGCAAACTTTCTTTGAAATGACCCCTTTCTCCGGGATTTTTAGAACGATGTTACGTATCCTGTGGCTAGGGAATAGGTTACCGAGGGCTCCTCAAATCTCCATATAAATTGCAAAAAGTGAATACGCAACAGCATAATAATTATTTAAACGTCGTGCTTTCCCTCAAACGTCTGGCATGTTATTGACTCATTGGAGTTTGGATCATAGCGTGCATGGTGGCAGGAGAGGGGCAGGGGCGGATTCAGAATTTTGAAAAGGGGTCCACTTAGGCCTGTAGGTTAAGTACATGTACTAAAACAAATGTGCATTCCCGCACATGCAATTAACGTTTCTTTTCTCTTTTGCAAGTTCAAGTTCCCACCAAAAGGGAGGTCAGGACCCCCTGGACACCCCCCCCCCCCCACCTCCGCCCCCGATCCATCCCTGGGTGGCTGATCCATAACTCCCCCTCCCCCTCCCAAACCACCCACCTACCCACCTCCGCTCCTTATCCTCACTAAAGCCGGAAAGGGGAATTGGCTAAGATTGGTTTCAAAGACATCTATATAAATACACACACGGATATAGTAATAGTACGCCTATAGTCCACGCTGTACGTGTTGGGAGCTCTTATCCCCTTGGCCTATTAACGGTCTGATATTCTTGACATTCTTATTCGTACATATATACATCCACACACACACACACACACACACACACACACACACACACATATATATATATATATATATATTCCGTCTTTCTTTCTTTTTATCACCATCTTTGTCCCTCTTATTTTGGAATTTCGATACTTTGCCAATTAAAGTAATTTATCTAGGTGTAGTAACAATCATCGCAATATCACATCACAGAGCCATAATACTGTTTCTTTGATAGGCTACCCACATTATCATATATAGCAACGTTTTTATTTTCAACTTTTTCGTGAATAAAAAAAGTTACCCTTTGGCACATTCTGCTGAGTTCAATGAGGATATACATATACGGCATACACTCTTATCTGTACTAAAATTCTCTGCCTGCTGCAACACCGCTATGAGCATAAAGTGAGATTAGAGTGGAGGTGAATCCAAAATCCCCTAGATCATGAAATGAAATAATATATTCAGCACAATCTTGTCTTTATTAAAATCTAAATTCGAGTCCTCCGGAAAGCCTGAATTTCAATTCTCAACTCATAGATTTAAAATTGAAATAAAATTCCTTTTCAATCAGCTATTATTCAAACTCTGATTTAATAATTGGAAAATCATAACACTCATAAGGTGTTAACCGACAAATGCAGCGTGTCGATAACTGGCCGTCCAAACGTAGGTAGCTATATCGTAAATCTGACATTTACCTTGGCATTTGAGGGGCCGGGACACCGGGGTACGGCCGGCTCACTACCGCCCCCTGGGGGGAAAAACTAACATCGGGCATTGGAGGGAGTAAGGCGTACGGCCAGGGGGGAATATCCACGGAACGGTAGGCTTGGTGAGTATCTGAGACAATGGGATCCTTTTTAAAAGGTTTTTTATTAGTAAAAGTCTTCAAGATATCCCTTGGTTATCAGAGTTATTACACTTATAAATGTGAATAATATATTCAGGATCAGTATCGATTCATTACAATATGGCCCATTTTAAGCAATTTCAAGTAATGTTCAGTCTATGTCAGTGACAATATCTAAAATAGATCCTTGTCAATCACTGTACACATCATCATTCAGCTGATACATTTACATGAGAATGATACATAATATTAAGGTAATTCAGGTTTATATAATGGACAATATGAATAACATTTTATATTTCCAGTTGATCAGAAATAAACAGCAGATCCAAGCAGCCTATTACTAGATCATTGCAGCAAATTGCGATCAAAAACATTAAGTTGCCCTAACATTTTTCAAATAAATCCTCATAATTCTTACAATTCTTGATCAATTTTAATAATCTTGGTATTGTTCTAAAGCTAGGAATCTATATATTATGAATCTGGATAAAATGTGTTTCAACTGAACATTCCAAATAATTTGGAATGTTTGGAATGTCCTCCAAAATTTGCCGAACTTTTGTATTTTTCCTGACTTCCATCAACTTAATTCTAAATAGAATTTTCAATTTACATTCTATCTCAATTCTCTCAATAGGGAGTTTAGAGAATTAAATTTGGAACCTAATGATGTGTCATTCACCTATATACAAGCATTATTCAGCTAATGAACACTGTCGGAAGGCTGAGGTGAAATTATGAAATATCACCATTTTGCACAGATTTTTCCAATAAGCCATCTGTGCTGAGCAGCAATTTGAATTTGATTACAGAATGTTTGCATATTTCTTGCCTATATTTATTGTATCTTTTTATACAATTATCTATTATAACTATTTACTAGGTTTTCTGATGGGAAAGTATAAAAATTATTGCAGTCCTAACAGTTTGCGAGGGTAACATGTACTTTAACATCATGATAACGTCCAACTGTGTACTTGTATCTTACCGAATACAGCATAATTGACGTATTTGGGTTGCTCTCAACGGTCAACTGTTCTCATTTTTTGCCTTTTTTCATGCTTATTGATATCAAAAGGTTGATATTTAGTTACATATAAAGGTCTGATGCTACATTTGCCTTTATTCTATAAAAATACTGCATTATTAGTCCATAGTTCCATCAATCAGGCTTTGAAATAGAAAATATCAGTTTTCAAATATGGTACTTTTCACATATAATGTGTATAATTGGCCAGGTTTTGTATATGTTCCAAGGATAATTTGTCATTTTAAAGCTGGAAAATGCTTTAAAATATTTGAAACTCAAAGGAAAGGTCCTGAGTACAATTATCTCTCATAATATATGCCAATAATTGATGACACGTTTTTCCTATCACAGTGCAAAACCTTCGAAAAGCTTAGTATGTCCTTTAATCGCTATTTGCTGCAATGATCTATAGTTAACAGTAGGTGTGTGACCAATGCCGTAATACGTAACAACAATTTGTGTATAATCATATGAATAATTATATAATGATTCTTTAATAATTCTTGTCTCTTACTCACTATGGCGGTGTGGCGTCTGCTGCTCATATTTTTGAGAGATCGTCCACCAGTATGACTATGTTTTGTTGAAATAAAACTTTATTCATCTGAAGTGGTGAACAAAAAATGTCCGATTATTGTAATAGAATTGGCCATTTATAGCGGTAATCGGTTGAAAATTCGCCGATGCTTTAGGAAATGTAGGCCTAATATACTACCATCACCAGACAACGATCGGCTCTCCATTCCCCCGACAACTTTACAGTTGTCCATGCTTTCCCCCTTCTTAAATCCGTCCCCGTCGTTCACAGTCCGTAGCCTTTTCTATGAGTTGGACACTGTTTGGTGCTGCCCCCTAGTTTAGAAAGATATAACCACGACACCACTGAGCACCCTGTCACGGTGATGTCTGTCCCGCACTGAAGGAAAGGAGCATATTGATTGGCTGGATTTGGGCGGTGAAAAGACCGGCCTCGGAAAGTGGGTTAGGATAATGTTATTTCTGTGTCACCAAGTCGAGAAATCGTTATTTTTAAGCTTCCATAAAATCATAAAAATTGAACAAATACGACCATACAATGTATCTAAAATCGTATTCTGTGTTTGGAGATGATTATATTTTTGATAGAAATCCCATCGATGATTGGATTTTCATAACGTCATAAATCATCACAAAACGTAACTATTGATATTATTTTATTATTATAGACGGGTGAATAATTGTGTAAATAGACTCTGAAATGTGCCTTTTCAATATTGGTTTATTGGGTGAGTTGTGCATGGGTGTGTCTGCCTGTATATCTGTGTCTAACCTAGACACTTTTTCTATCATTCAGGCCAATCTTGTATTTGGTTAATGAAGTGCAGAAAATATTGCTACATACTACCTCCAACCAATGTTTTGACGGTCGCTATTAGCAGAAACGCTTGGGCAATAGCGATGTCAAAGAAGTAAAGGTGAGAGAGTCTATGTAGACTTAATTACATAATTATATTGGTCGAAATCTATTGTTATTTACAAAAGAAGATGGAGGAAGAACTAAGGTTTTACATTATATATAGTAAGTTAGTATTGAAAACCGTATATATAGTAAGTTATATTGGTGTATTAGTCTCAAAGATACTAAAATGTACTGAAGTTTTCATAAATTGGCGCAAGAATAAAATGTAACAAACAAAACTGCACCAGGAAGAAAGATATAAAGTAGCACTGAGGAAAAATAAAAGAACCAGAAACATAAAATGAAGCCTCACAGTGTTTGTGTCTGTACGGGCCCTCCCCCTGGTGGAAATAAAAAGAACTAGTAGAGTACAAGTAGTATAGGCCAATTGGGATTTGACTCGGGCTGTTCGTAAACCAAGATTTGTAAATCCTGGCACTTAGTTGTAAACAACTATTAATAGGCTCGTACAATTATGATAAAAACTCCATCTTATATCGGGAAAGTTCAATCTTCTTTAGTTGTGATTTCAATTTTCTTTTAAAGTAGAAAAGCGTCTCCCTGTGGTTAAGTGTCATGTGCCTCTTGGGGCCATATGGTTGTTGGGTTTGACACCAGGGGGCGACATCATCTCTCCTGGGACAACCAATAGACATGCCAGAGATAAATCAAAGACATCAATCATGATATGTTTTTACCCATGTTCAAGAGGGCAAGGTTGATTAATTATGTTAAGAATACTTCAGTTAAGGATCTTGCAAAGGGAGGTTTCATTAAAAGAAAGACGATCAGCTGTTGTTACCTTTAATTTTTAGTTTTGATGTTATGTTTTATATATTAATTGTTGTATCATTAGTCTTATAAAGGATTGAATATCAATAATATGATTATAATCTACATACGTTAATGGTGTACAGGGATGTTATAGGCCTTCAAAATACTTCTATTGAGTATGCAAACATTGTTCATTGTTACGTCCAAAGATTCGTTACATTTTATTCTAGTTCTTTATTTTCCTGGTTTATCTCGAGAGTGTTGGTATTCCCGTATATCTGAATGTTTATATCATTATTGTTCAATGATTGTATTATTATTAGAAATGACTATTGGGACTAAATATTATGTACATTATTGGCTTGAAAATGATCCGAATTATTAATGTAGTTGTACTTGTACTGTATGATATGCACCTTTGCAAACCAGACCATGCTTACCCATTGATGAATAAAACGAATAAAGAACTTAATTTCCAATTGAATTTTTCTTTCTGAACCAAATGCCTCGATACTGTACCTGCCCTGGCCTGTCATTACCTTATCGATCCACCAATGGCCCCAAGTCTTTGTACATACTTAAGCCTGTATTACACTGGGCGATTTTGACTATACTGCGAATTTGGTAATTTCTCAACTTTCATTCGAAATATTGCAATAACCCCTGCATGTCACATACCGTTTGAAAGATAATTTAAAATCCTTTCTAATGATATATAACATGTCTATGATCAGCGCGTTTTCCTTCTAGTGATTTTTGAAATGGGTGGTAAAATCGGATAGTTGAATGCAGCCATAAGACCCCATGTTCTTACCCAGGGATCCTGTGCTCGGCCCAGCAGTCCGTCTTTTTCCGCGTGTATGTCAACATTCCGTGTTTTCCCTCCCTTTCCTCTCAAGAACTTAATGGACGCCACTTTGACCTTTTGTCGCCGGAGCCCTACCCGATACAACCACATGTAGCCGGCCGCAACAAACACTCCAAAATGGCGGAGGGGTGAAAGCAGCCAACCGCATGTTTCACCAAGCTTAATGTTTGATCTCAATGCCACTTAGCTTCTTTTGTGGCCCCCTGTTTAAGTAAAGTCTCAATGTTTTCCCACCTTCTACTGCTCCCTTTCTTACCCTGTAAGTGATATTTCTCTTTGACACAGTGTACATTTATACACACACATGGCGCGCCCTTATACAGTTTGAAGTGGCTAGGTGAAGTAGCAACTGGTGGTTTCCTAGAATGCAAATGTTTTATCTAGTTTCCATGTTGTTCTGGCGCAACCATTTATTTTTTCTTTTAAAAAAGTTATTTTGTGAAGGAAGTCAAATGTTTCTGTGTCGAAATTATTAAATGTAGGATAATGTATAATTCAACTTGAAGCTACCGTCGAAAAAAGTGAAGATGAATCAAAGGTATGGTTTCCAAATTGTTTAGACCCATTAGGCCTAGCTTTGGTAAACATGTTAACTGAATGACAAAATTAACCATTCGGGTACCTCTATTCATCAACGTCCATATTTATCACCCTCCAATTTAGATATAGCATCGAAATGTGAGTACTGAGATTTGTGCATGTATGTGCAATCAAGTCTTATTGGAAACATAGAAACCTGCAGGCTCATATAAAGCCCCCCCCCCCCCCCCCCCCCGGAGAAATTTTGCAAAAAGTTCCACCTCTCCTTCCAAATTTCATTGGGAAAACCCAAAATATTGGGGGAAAAGTGTTTGAAAGTTCCTCTTGAGGAACCCCGCCGCCACCCTTTTCAAGTTGAAATTATAAGCAAACGTTCCGCTTATGGAACCTCGCCATCGCCCGTGAAAGAATCATGTTGAGGGGCCTGAGTCCTGTCGGAATTCAGCGCTCACAAGATATTCCCACAAACTTTCCTTTTAAATACTCCCGCCTTTCCACACAACTTACCCACCTCCTGGTTGGTCGACACTCCTTAAATCTGTCCCACTGTCCATGTAGAGCTACTGGCAAACATGTTACCTCAAATAAAGACAACCGTACCCACTTGATACATGTAAATAGGGGCGGGTAATTTTTGATATACGTTCGTATGCTTGTATTTGGCCGGGAACAGTGGTCAATTTGGCGGGAATAGAGTTCCCTGTGCATGCTGGGTGAGTGGAAGCATGTGACCAGGTTCATGAATATTCATTAGTTCCAAGTCCAGGTAGGTCTAATGCCCTGCCATTGTGCAGCCGCCCAATGCCCTGCCTCATTAGATTAAGAAGACAGGACATGGTATAAAACAATGAGTATTTATTAACATAAGTTTGGAGGTGAATAAGGATATAAAACGTTGATTGTCTGTATAAGAGAATAATTGGTTATATATCCCTAATAGGGCGTTGCGCCGGGAAGAGCCCCAGTGTTGGGGTGGTTTCGGCGCATAGTCCTGGCCAAACCTTGGTAAAAGTTATAAATCGACGAGGGCGAGGTGGACAGTATTCCTCTGGCCGTCTATGGGCTTTATGTAATCCCGGATAGCCATAGATCGCCAGGTCCCCTACGTCATCACGTCATTGAGGTCTGCCCTGCCGGTGTTGTATGTATAATGGGCCCCGCCCCTCCTGAGGGAGTGGAGGGAGTAAGCGTGATGAGCGAGGCCTGCCCTAGACAGGGCTTGGCCCCACTCCCTGGCGATGTAGCGTGAAGTGACCGGGTTCCCATCCGGGAATGTGAGGAGGGGCTGGCTAGGCGAAGTGGTGCTGGATACCTTAAAGTAGGTGCGGATGGCCGCCACGGGGCAGACTGCTTTATCCGTGGTGGATGGTAGGAGGACAGTCTTAGCGTCTGCTGCCCTCTGAATTGTTTTGGTCCATTTGACTGCGACTATTACCCCTGTGGTGCCTATGCGGACATCGCTCCTGGTAAGGTGGCGAGTCGCGTCAAATGCAGCCACTGTAGCTGGGGCGACCGTGCTCTGCCTAAAGAAGCCGCAGAACATGATAAGGATGGCAAGTGAGAGCATCTCCGGATGGTGACCCTTCCTGATGTGGGTAAGGATGGATCTAAGATGGGCCGGGGTCACAGGGGGCCTTGGGGCAGGTCGATGCCTAATAGAGATGGCCACCGCCCTGAGAGCCAGGCGAACACGGTAGTGGTTGACCTGGTTCATGGCCCGGCCGGTCATCTGGTAGAACGTCCTGATGTGGCTAATGTGGTTGGAGATCGCCCCTGGGCTGTGGCCATTTCGGGCCAGGTACTCAATGTACCAACAGAAGTTTGCGTAAGAGGCGCGTTTATAACAGGCGCCTACCCTTACACAGAAGCCTATGAAGAGGCCGAGGGCGGCCTGCCTCCCTGCCGTAGTTCCCGGCCTATGGGCCGAGCGTTGTCTGGTGGCTGCTGCTGCCGCCAGGCCGTCAGTGAAGGGATCTGGAATCATAAGAACGGCTTATATGTAAAGGCCCCATCATCAACATTCACACATGTAAGGGCGAGTTCACTTATTAGTCTATCCGCCTTCTGTTTATGGAGGCGGTCCAGACCGGCCCTACTAAGGGCGTCCGGGAGGCCCATCCCCTCCCCGGGCACGTGAGCGAACTCAATGTGGGTGTCAGTGGTGGCCGCATGATACCAGAGCAAGCGGCAGCAAGCGGCGAGGACGCTATCCCTGGCCCTTCCTGAGGTGAACGCGTCCACCGCCGCCCTATTGTTGCAGTACACTTCAATAATCCCCCCACCGTGTGACGCGTTGACGAACGTGCGGACGGCGGCGACGCAGTTCAGGGCCTCGAGCTGGGTGATGTGATGACGGGAGGCGAAGCGATTCGGGAACTGGTAGGCGTAATAGCCAGAGCCGTCAGTGGCGCCGGCTCCCTTAAGGCAGGAGTCCGCCCAGATCCGTTTGGTGACACGACCCGTGGGGATGATGGCGCGCCCGTTAAAGCCCGTCAAGTATCTGGCGAACCAAGCCAGGTCGGCGCGGACGTGGATGGTGACCTGGATGCGGTCAGCCTCAGCAGCGCGGAGTGCGGCCAGGAGTCTGGATATGAAGACTCGCGCTCCCTTGACCACCTTTGCTAGGTGGTTTGCGTAGCCGATAAGCTTTTGGAGTTGCTTCTTAGCAAGTGTCTTTTGCTTTGAGGATGCGGCCATACATCGTTTGATCTGCTCTACTTTGGCGGCAGGGATGGAGAGCTGATTGCGTTGGACATCGATAATGATGCCCAGCCACTTGACAACTGGGGCCGGTGGTTGGGTCTTGGCGTGGGCCACTTCGAGGCCCAAGTCCTCCAGGAGAGCCAGGGTTTGTGAATGATGCCTGGTGGCGATATCCTTAGACGGAGAGACGATAATAATATCGTCTAAGTACATGTATGCATCAATTGAGCGCCTCTTGAGGGCTCTAACGATAAAGTCCGCCACACTCTGCATTATAAATGGAGACATTCTGCTGCCAAACGGCAGACGGCGATCAAAATAAAAGGCGCCATCGAATGACATACCTAGGAGGGGCCAGTCTGTGGGGGTAACAGGGAACTGGCGATATGCCCGGGACAAGTCAATAACAGACATGTGTATGTCCCCCGGGCACATCCTCACAATTGTGGTTGTTGCTTGGTCGACGTTTGGGAGGTTGTGGTAGGCGTCCTTCCCATTGTACTGGTGCTGGCTGATGTAGGCGTTAATTCCTCCATTAGGGTAGGATAGATCGACAATTATTCTTCTTTCCGTGCTATCCGGCTTCTCCCTGGTCATTATAGGACTGGTAACGAACCAAGGTGTGAAGGGAGGGACGCTGAAGGGGCCAGCCAGTGCGCCTGCGGCAGTCTCCTTCTGCAGATAAGACCTTACTTGTTCCGGGAACCTAAGGGCAGACTCGTGATTGTATGTCGTGGTCTGGGCGTACCTAGGGGGGCCGCTATACTGTATTGGGAAGCCGAAGGCAATTCCATCCAGTATGTCCACATCGTTTGGGTGCAAGCCCGCATCCCGGTGCCAGGCGCTCAGCTTAAGTGCTGTAGAGAGAGGAACTCGAGCACCCGCAGAGTTGTGGGCGTGGACTGACCTGACTGAGTCGTATATAGAGGCTGTGGCTGCGTCGACGTCGCGGCCCGGGTATGGCCATGACGTGAAGTCTTGGTGGCTGTTCGCCTGCATCGGTAGAGCAGGGGCCGGCGTCATAGTGGCTGATGGTAGGTATGCGTCGTCGTCGTGGTCGTCGAGTGGGTTGCCCTCCTTAGCGTTGTCGCTGGGTTCTGGTGTCAAGTGCGGGTAGCCGATCGTCCGCATGAAGGCGGGTACCCGGTGGTTGTCCTCACGATCGGTGTCCTCCTCAAGTGTCCCCGCAGGTCGGGGAGGTGAGAGTGACATTGTTATAGTATCTTGATGTTCCTCCCGGTGACAACCGTCTGCCACTAATGGAGGGTTGAGTGGCTCCCAGGGATTGTGCCCGTCGGTGAGGTGAGCCGCATGCGCATGGGCGGTCGTGCCCGCGCGAACGTTGGCGGCCAGAGGCCCTGCGCCAGCTGTAAGTCCAAGTGCACCAGGCCAGCCAAGTTGGGACGTGCTGTTGTGTATTTGCTCCGCGGAGCGGGGTTGTTTACCTTCAAGCACGTGTGGAGTTGGGTTGGGGGCGTGGCCGATGTGGTTGTTGTCGGTAGTGGGGAGGCGGTCGAGCGAGGGGGTCCGGGCCGTGAATGTTGACCGCTGGGGCAGGCCCGGACCGTCCTCTAGTTTTTTGATGAGTTGTGGGCCCGCTCCGGGCGTTCCTGGCGGGCATCCTTCTTGTTATAGTTGTATCCGCCCTGCCTGCGCTGGTCCTGCTTGCCGTCGTCATTGGCATTTTTAAGATGGCCCTTGCGGCGGCACTGTTTCACGGTATGGTGGGCGTTTTCATCCTTGAGGCCCGGGTAGCACACCGCGCAGAGGTGAATCCAGTTGTAGCCCTCTGCTGCATGGGTTTGTCTCTCATTACACCTGTCGGTATTGTAGTGGGGACAGGGGAGGGCGATATCCGGGTGGCTTCTAGCGCCGATCCATGAGAGGCGTGTGCGCTCCGTGGCGAACAGTTCGTCATCGAGCCAAGTCGCATGATCGTCTTCAATATGCGCAAGGCACGCCTGGGACCATTCCCTAACCGGGGCCCAGGCAGTCGACGCTGCATCCTCGGTCACCTGGGCTACATGGCGGGCGACAGCGTACGCATCGGACAAAGGGTCTAGGGTCTTACATAACATATTCATTAACCCACACACGTGCTCGGGGAGGGAGAGGTCGCGCCGGGATCGTCTGGCGCTGGCTCTCTTTTTAAGTACCGGTGGCAAATTCCTATATGGTTCTAAAGTCAGACCTGATTTAGGGATTGCCTTACCTGTCGAGCTGCCCAAGGTGGGGTACTGGTCGTCGGTCGCCTTGAGGGCCTCTCGTCGTGCCCGTGGGTCACGGCGTAATGTACGGGGAGACGGGGTACGTCTGTTTCTGTCCGTTGAGCGAGACCGTACTGACCTAGTGGCGCGTCTGTCTCTGCTCAGGCGTCGCCTTGACCTACTCCGGGACCGGTCACGGCGTCGGTGTGTTGATCTACTGCGTGAGTACCTTGAGTGGCGGGAGCCAGATCGAGGCCTCGCCCTTCCTCTTGACCTGGAACGTGTCCGGGACCTATAGTTGTCCCTGCGTCGTCCACCCCCCGAGCGTCGCCTGCTACGAGAGCGTTGGCTGGCTGGAGAGTAACCTTTATGAGGAGACCGTCTCCTTGAGCGGTCTCTTGACCTAGAGTGGGAGTGAGTTGAGCGGTTTGACGACTGTCTTTTAAGTATGGCCACTTCGTCACGGAGACGACGGAGCTCGTCTGTATACTTTGCCATTTCTTCTGCTGGGGTGAGTGTGCGCTCCGGAGTCTTCTTTGGAGACGTACCTTGCTTCGGGGGCGACTTAGAGGGGGACTTGGTCGGGGATTTCTGCTGCTGCTCTAATTGAGCGTCGTCAAGCACCACCACCGGTTCCTTGCTGTGACCCGCGTCCTTGTCCGCCATCTTGTCGCGTCGACCCAGGGCTTTAGGTGTCCGGTGGGACGTCGGCCCTTTTCGTGGAGTGTACCTCGACTGTTTCTTTGGCGTTTGCGTATATGCCTTCCTTAGGCTAATCGTGCTGTGCCTGGCCGACCGCGTGGACATATTCCATTTGCAATAGTTAGTAAGTGGCGTCGTATGCCAGCTAATTTTTGATATACGTCCGTATGCTTGTATTTGGCCGGGAACAGTGGTCAATTTGGCGGGAATAGAGTTCCCTGTGCATGCTGGGTGAGTGGAAGCATGTGACCAGGTTCATGAATATTCATTAGTTCCAAGTCCAGGTAGGTCTAATGCCCTGCCATTGTGCAGCCGCCCAATGCCCTGCCTCATTTTTTTTTTTTAAATACATCTTCAGGTTTCCCTGTTCTTCCAGACATAGTATAATGGAAATTTACACAAACATTATGAAAATATATATTCAGATACAGTCTAATATATTTCTATAGAAGTTTTTTGTACGTACGATTCACAGACATAAGATAATGTTTGAACCTTAAGATATTATCACATTTCTGTATCTCATGTGGAATGTTATTCCAATATTAGGTTCCCACATAAAATGGACTTTTCCCATACATATTTCTGACATAACGTTCTGTCTTGAATACATGTTTCTGCCCAGTTCTAGTTTTACAGTTGTTTCATAGTAGTTTCTACAATATGGTACAAGTAGAAATTATTACGATATATTATATGATATGAAATTCAAAGTTGGTTTCCCTCCAAGTCGCCTTTATATTCTTTGGTGACGTCCCTGGATTAGAAGGAAGAGAGATATCAAAAGATCTGTTTTATCTTGAAAAGTGTAGAACATATCGGCAGAAATTCAAAACCCTACCCTTCGTGGTAACTGAGTAACTTCTGTTCAAGTGGTCACAAAAGAAACACTATTTTATCAATTTGATGTAGACAAACTGTCTTATTAAGTAAATAATCATTTTGTCAAATAAAAAGTTAACATAGAACTTGAAATTTCGCGTGTCAGTTCACCTTTAACGGCATTTCGGGTGATTGAGAAAAGCGTCGTGCGCAATACTGTTCGCGCCATTATTGAAAACCAGGAGGCATTTTCAGAACAAAATCTTAGTTAAAGATTCTTTTTCTTTGTTGTAATAAGATTTTCTTAAAGATAAGAGAGGTTTTAAGAAGGAGAAAAAAGATCTTTGTAAAGGCTGTATAAAAAATCTTTGTTCGTTAAAGAGACCTACAACCTGATCTTAGACCCAGTATGGTCAATGTTATATCAATGGCAAAACACAGGTAAGAAAGTAATTTTACCTAGGTATTTCATAACATGATGTTAAGAATCAATCGATTCTTAAAAAGCATCTTTGTACAATTCAACATCAAATTTGAATTAAGAATTTCTTATTTCAGGTACTAAGATTCACCTGTTTCTTAATATTTTGTTATGAAATACCTGAACATGGAATTGTCTTCTATTTACTTTCCCAAATACACAGCCTTGATTCCAGTCGGGGAAATTAGGTACTTGACTACACTGGCGGATCCAGGATTTTGAAAAGGGGGGGGGGGCGCTATTGGAAAATGTTTTCCTTAATTGTTTTTTGGCCGAGTTTTACATTTAAAAAAGCGCAATATTTTCGGGAAAAAGGAGGGGTGCGCGCCCCCGCACCTTAACTCTGGATCTGCCTATGGACTACACAATAAAAACCCAGGTACATGTTCAAACAATCAGATAAACTATAAAGTATATGACCAGAACTAGATTATGAAGGTACTCTTAGAATATTACAATTTGATTAATATTGAAGGTTATTTATATCAGTTTTTTCCTCTAATCGCGTTCTCTGGTCTAAGTACAGTTATGTTAGAAATAAAAATCCAACTATTTAGCCATCTAAAAACTTAAGAAGAAAAGAGACAAACGATCAAACTGGTGGGACCCTCTAGGCCGGTATGCACTGTACTCCCAGTCACAACCTGAACAGTTCCAACCCCCTGAGGAATGTTCTTCCACCCCAGGCACGCGTTCCCTCGCAGGTGCCCCTCTTGTTTTATTAAGTCGCACCTGTGTCAAGCCTAAAGGCCCTCTTAGGCTCAGTTAGGCCTCCTCAGCCTCACCCCGAGCCTACTTTGGGCGTCTTTAACGTACGTTTGAAGTGCGCCTGAGTGTTTGTCTAGTTCTGTCAAACGCCGACAGGTGTCCCGGAGCGCATGCGCGGCGAGCTTATCCACTCTCTTCACATACTCTCGAAGCAGAGATGAAAAGAGACGCCGCCGCTACTGTGTGTGTATACAGGAAGAGGAAAGGAGGGTTTTGTTGGGGTTGTGGTGCATTTAAAAAGAAAATGTGCCTTTTAAAGTTAGACCAGTCATGTAATGAATATTTGGTTAAACTTGAACATTCCGTTTCTGTTGTTTATGTTTGCAGACACTTGTGTTGTTTTGAGAATGATCAGAAAGGCATACCTATGAACTGGAAATTGTAGACTTTACTTTTTGAATATCCCAGGTATTCAACTGAGAAAATACAGGTGAAATCGGAAAAAGGTTAGAATCGATGTCCTGATTATCCATTTATTACTGCCTTATACAAACCATTGTAAGGTGAACGAATGGCGTCTGCATTTATAAATCCTATCGGCACAGAGAAGCCATTATTACTTTTTAAAGCTAATTATTTGAGGTTAGCAGGCACCACAACCACACTTCAATTAAGACTCGTTGGATATGGAGTGGCTTGAATATACCCCCTTTTCACGAGGCTGCGCCGTCCCATATTCCCTTTTTTTCTCAATACTTTAAGACAGAAGCCATTGAAATCCGCATCACAAGAAATTTGTTCGTGCTTTTTACGCTAGTAGGGCACCCCACTATTGCTTAATGTATATAAATAAACACATGATCTGTTATATAAACGCGTTAAAACAGATGGCACACCGTGTTACGTTACGCATGCGCAGGTGAAAACAGGCCGGTAGGGGGACGAGGGGGCAGGGCGGGGGGGACAGGGGGGGGGGGGGTGTGGTCAGCTCCTGATCCCCGCCACCCTGTCCACGACACGCACTGTCCACTGCTGGTCAGTCGGTCAGTCTGTTTGCCCTCTCGGCCTCTCCCTTTAACTCCCCACCCCTTCACATCCCTTCATCCAGTTACCCCCTGTGTACAGACGCGATCACCCCCGGCTCATCCGGACTTATCCCCCCGCACTCCCCTCTCCACCTCTACTGCTTTCTTACACGTTGCATCAATCAAAACCTACCCCCGATGGGTGGGGGGGGGGGGTGCACTTGCTCAAAGCTACAGCCCCCAGTTTTTGGCAAGACAGCTCTCTGCTTTGAATTAACAGCCCCCTATTTTTTTAAGATGTAAATGGACAGCCTGTTGTTTTATTGCAGCTTTTCTATTTGCCTACAGACAAAGGTCAGAAATGAGTTCTTACCTTAAAATAGTTACACAATCTATTGGCTAGTCCTTGATGCTTATTCCCTGATTAGACTACCCAGACACAACAGCTCCCACAGGATGGTGTCCCCGATGGTGTCCCTGACAGCCCCCCTTTTGGGAATTCCTGGGTCAGTTACAGCTCCCCTTTTCTCAGCCTAGATGACAGTTACAACCACAGCTCCTGGGGCCCGTTTTGCAGTGGGTACCCAAACCTGGGTGGAGTCCTCCCCTCCCCCCCCTCTCTCCAGGAAACCACCCTTCCACCCCATCCCACCCAACCTCCGTAACTGTTTCCCCTCAGAAGACAGGGCTAAGTCGGTTTAGTCGACCACGACGTGTTTGATGGCCCAGAACAGGGTGTGTTTAGTCTACTACCCCTGCCCGGTCCTTAATCCCCCTTAATCCATCCTAATCCACTTCCCGTGTCCGTCCGGGTCGGACGTCCTTTGTACAGGTGTAATCCAGGTGTGCTTTGATGTCAGCGTTCCGGGTCCAACTAGTCCTTCCGTGACCTAGTTGCCTCGTGAACATTATTATTAGTAGTAGTGGTAATTTTATTGACAGCTTGACACTGATCTCATTTGTCATACACATACAGCAGGCATATACAAACATACATCAATGCAAGTAAACAATAGTAGATATATGATAATTTGAAGATACGATGTCTACATTAATTTTGCACTGATAAATGTAACTACCAATAGTTATGAACTACAAATACGCAATAAGAACTGACTTTTTCTCCCAACAAATATGCGAAAGTGGGACGACAGGATAAGCCAGGATAAGCCCTAAAGACTTAGATCTACTTTCTACTACATACATGTCTTTAAATACACAGATCTTTGGAATGGATTAGGAGCATGGGAATGTCTAGTTTTTGTGTTGTACAGTGTATGGTCAGTTCTCAGTATGGTTAGATTGAGTGACTAGCGGTAACGGATGTGACTACAGTCTACGCCCCCCCCCCCCCCTCCCCCCCTCCCCCCTCCCACCTTTCAGTAAGGCCTCGTGTGGCCGTGTTTTAACAGTAGCTTTGGGGGTGGGTTGTAATGGATCTGATTATTGTCTTCACAACTTCTTAAAGGGGGTCGGGCTATGGGCCAATTTGGGTCTGTTAAGAAACACAGTGCAGAGATTCACACTTCAACCAGATAAAGATCTGTGCACATTGTATGTAAAGTGTTTAAGTGTAATTCGGTTGGGTCAAGGTATGTAGGGTCAATTTAGTGTTTGTTAAGACTTACACTACTGAGATTCGCACTTCAACCAGATAAGGATCTATACACAATTAATGTATGTAAAGTGTTTAAGTGTACTTCTTTGGTTTTGGTGACGGATCAGGGATTTCTGTTTCGGTAGGTACTGTCGTTTTCCCGGTCTCCGAGTGAGGGCGCTTCTGTACCGCAGATGTCTTTGGTACTGCACATCTCCATTTGGGACAATAAGATGGCCCTAGACCCTTAAGACACGGTGACATGGCCATTTCTTAAAAAAAAACATACTATGTGCGACATGAGGCTTAGTGACATAAGTGAAAGAAATAAACGACATGAAATGGCTTGTTATACTTAAATTTGACATGGGACATGGCAGCCTCTTAGAGGCGACATCACGGGCGACATGCGACACGCAGAGTTAAAGGACATTGGACCTGCATGTTCGCACCAAGGGCCTTCCATTAAGTATGTAAGCATCAAAGGGGGGTCTGAGATTTTTTTTAAATGTGCGTACATTTTAGTACAAATCTAATGCGTATTTTTGCCTAAGGGGGGTGTGGGGGTCTAAGATTTTTGAAAAAGTGCGTACGTACTAAATGAAAGGCCCCTATGCAGAAGAACCACAAGATTTAAGAATTAAGGGAAATTAAATTATATACAAACCCAACGACCAGCAATTCCTTGTGGATTTTCCTCCTGTAAAAAGTTCCATGAGTTTCCTTTACTTAACGGATAGCAGAACTCCCTTGTATACTTCAAACTTCATAAAAAGATTCTGATTGTGTTTAGGATTCAATTTAACTCTCGTAAGTTTTGTTTATAAAGTGCTTCACGGTTTGTTAAAAGACGACATATGTTGGTGCTATCTTTAGTTCCCTAAATACATCCCCCGTCACACTGCTATGGTCTGCTTCCCCTCAAACTTCTCCTTTTTATGTCGAGATAACAAAAGCGTGAGTCACACAGCTTCATTACTTAGAGCTAGTTGTGGTTACTTATTAGGGATAACAAGAATAAAAGTTAAATTCTGTTCCCAAGTGCAAATTATTGTGAATTAAAATAGACCTTCGGCATGTATATTGGTATTGGTAAGTCCTAGCCAACATGGAACGTAGAAGAAACATTCTGCAACCATAACCATACTATTTAAGTTGGTTTGTTACTTACTAAGATGGCACATAACAATTGTTGTTATTGATGGTGAGGTTGAAACCTCACCAAATCAAAACATTATTATGACATTATTTTTTGTGAGGTTAGAATGAAACCGAAACAGAACAAAATAAAAACATTCTGTTTAGGTTGAATGAATGTAACCAGAATGTTATAATGATGTTGCAGTGCAATGTGACAGTAGCTAATTGCAGCATTTTTGGGAGCCATCAAAATAATGTACCAAGAACCACCACAGAACATTGCTGCAAAATTATGATAACGTCACATGTTTGGCAAGGGTGTCTATGCTATATCGCCATATACATTGTTCTGATTGTGTACATTCAATAAAAATTGATATCTGGAATATCAGTATTGACTGAACATATTCAATACAAATGTCTTTTGGAGGACAGCAATTTAGACCAATATTGTAAAAATGTTTATGCGTATATATTAAACATTACGGTGCTTAGTCTGAAAACCAAGGGTAACTTTTTTATCAAAAACATTTATCAAGCCTTCCCTTGTTTTTCAGTTATGTTGTATGATGTGACAGTGACATAATATTGACAGCAGCAATGTAGCGTTGTCGAATATTGCGCCGATAAAACTTTTGAATTAAAAAAAACGTTTTCAATCAATCTATGCAATTTCCCATGTTATTGTCCTTTATGTCTACGTTTATGTTTCTCTATTATTATAAACTATAGTAAATCCCAGCCTTCTGGCCTCTTAGCCCCGCCTCAGGCATTGTTAAGAGAAGATCCACCATAGTCCCCCAGCCTCTACCCAACAACCTCCACCCCCCTACCCCCCTTCTATCCCTTACCCGCCCTCTCTCTCACGGGGATTACCCCATGTTACCAATCACCACTAATTGATTGTCAAAGATCACGTGACAATATTATCATTAGGGCCATGTGACCCCGCTGATCCCCTGCGTCCCCCGCTTATATATATACGTACACCCTCTGGGAACCAGCAAAACTGCCCCACCGAGGTTTGAAGCAACAAACGTCAGTGGTTGGGGGGTAGGGGCCGGGTATACAACCTTTGTTTGTTAAGTTTAACTGACGTCGGGAGATTATATACTATGGGTGGGAATGAAAATAATATTGGGAGCGGGGATGTGTTGTTGGAGTGGTCCGGTTTGGGCTTTTAATGAAGCGTCAATATTGTCGAGCTTTGTGTGGGGCAGTGGTTGGGTTCATGCTTGGGTCCGGTCATATTTATTAACAAAGAGAGTGCCAGGAGTGGGATTAACCAACAGAAACTAAATATTATGTGGGGGTAATTGTATCCCGACTCCTGTGTGTAATAAAGGCAATATCTGAGTTTGTTTAGAATAAGGAGATTTATACATGAGAAGATGACGACTTTCAATATCATATGGTGATTTTTTTTAAATATGAAAAGGTGACATTTAGAATAATGCATTTTTAATTAAGTATTCAAAGAGTAAACTATATGAAACCCAACTCCCAAAATGGCGGACTAATTAAGGTAAAATTAAACAACTATATTAATAATTATTGATTCGAAACGATATCACATGTAAATATCAGTCCTGAAAAGATGTACATTAGATGTCTTAAGAATTATCTAAAATCCAAATAGAAAGAACAAAAAATGGAATGTAGGTGTTGGCTTGATTAAATGTGTTGTCCTAATTGCCAGAGCGCCAGACCTAGATAGGCCATTCTGTTGTTAAAGGGATTAAGAGTCGTTTGATCAACAGTATAAAGAAATCCATTACAACTCTCTAAATCAAGTTTAAATGGGTACAATATACCAAGAACAGGGACGGATCCAGAAATTTGAGAAAGGGGGGAGGGGGCACATATTAAAAGGGGTCCCGGCGCCCCGTCTGAGGCTGCTAATTTTACATTAAAAAAATTTATTTTGAGTGAAAAATAGGGGGGGGGTGCCTGGTGCCCCCCCCCCCCTAAATCCGCTACTGAAGAAGAATATAATAAAACAAAAAATCACATATGTCACCATGCTTACCTCTGAGTAAATGCCTGAGTTTATGTTTTCACCTAGAGGAGTGATGCATCATATTCAGAGTGGACTTGGGCCCTATACTAATGCCTGATAGTCAATTTTAAAATTTTGGGAAATTTCATTTTTCTTAACAGGTGACGCTAGTGGGCAAAGCCCAATATATCTTTAAATTTGATGTCTCATTGCTATTATATGTTTGTTTTAACATTGACATAAGTTATAATTTAAGCAATGCTCATGCCTAAAAAATGTATTTGAAAACTTTAGAAATTGAAATTTTCACACCAGGGGGTGCTTATGCAGACACCTCTTAATCCCTTTAAAAACATAGGTAGGGTTGGATTAACCTGTAGCTCATATTACACAACAGAAACACTTCTTATCCTAGGAGCACTGTTCTCACGGGTCAAGGAGCAATTTCTCCCTGAGGTAAAATAAATCCACTTTTCCCACTTATACCTAGGTGTAAGTCGATTTTCGACCATTACTTCCACCAAACCTCCCCAGGACAGACCTCCATAATCCCCTCTCTACAAGTATGGGTGTATGTCAGAAGGTGGTGTTCTCATCCCCTGGGGAGGGAGGGGGGCACTTGGGCTCGAAAAGGTACCCACTGCCAAACGGACCAGCACAGCGAGGGTGGTGAACGTCAAAATTAAGGGGTAGTCAGCCACATTTATGCTAATAAGGGGGGGGGGTGAACTATTTCTATAAAGTGTCAATGGGCTATGACTCACAACTTAGCCTAATATATTAAATTTTTTCACGCAAAAATCTTATAGCAATTTTATCATAAGCAATTTTATAAGCACTTTTGGTGATTCTTTCCTATTTCATGATTTCAGACCCTCTGATTTTGGGGACGGTCATCTGCATATATATCTCAAAAATAAGGTGGTTGACTAAAATTCAGGAGCGGTCAGTCACAAAAAACAGGGGCGGTAGTTTGGCATTGGGAAGTAACCTTCAAAGAGTCAGTGCCCCCCTCCGAGTGGTGTTCTCACCCCCACACCACCCTCCTGGGCCGGGCTATGGTCGGAGTTAAGTGTAACCTAAAGCCAGAATGAATGACTTGAAAAAACAGACTAGCAGTGAACAAAGGCCTGGCGTTTAGTACAAGCGGTGGTTAGGATTAGAGGGGGAGGTATAACTGTAGTTACATCTAGGAGTTACATCCAGGAAAGGGTTAATCGTAAAGAGGGGGGGGGGGGTACTCCATGAGTGGATTTTATTTTTGCTAAGCCCCATTCACCCTGGTCGATGTTTGTGTCGTTGAGACCTACAAAAAATGATCGCATGCAATCGCAAATGATCTCGGGTGTGATAAAATGATCGCAAGCTAGAGAAATTGATCGTATAGCATTCACACTGGAAGATCCCTTGTGGTCATTTTCGCAAGCAATCTTGTCTTGAATCGCACAGGATCTATACGAAAATATTAAACAGGTTTGATAATTTTGCAAGGGATCAGGTCGCAGAGGGCTACGATGATCCAATGTTTCCAACATTCGCAGATCACAGAGGGCTGCGACAAACCACTTTCGCCACGGTGAATGGGGTTTTGTTTGTCCTTCTTGTATTTTTGTTATAAAGCCTTCTACATTTATAACTTTTATATTGTTTCTTTTTAAATGCATATCATCATGTATAGCTGTTTCTATAACTCTGACCCCCTTTGACCTCCCCGCCCCACCACCACCACCACCAACACTCTTCCGCTTACTTACCAGCTGCTAAGGAACCGTGGAAAATGGAAGATAATTAACATTAATCTATAGTGTTGGGCAATTGTGAATGTGAAATTGTAATTTTTATGACTACATTTGATAATAACAATGAAATAGACTATCATAGCCTAAAAACTTATAGAACCACCTCAGATTTACATAGGAACTCCTTAGTTTTATCTGGAACCTCCTTAGATTTGCTAGGAACCTCCTCAGATTTGCCTGGAACCTCCTTAGATTTTAGGGGTAGGCATGGCCCTGACGCCACCCACCCACCCCCCCACCCCCTCCGTCCCTCCAAGGCAAAGCTTCATTGTTAAACTTTGTAGTTACATACACAATTGTACGTGTACATATACAATGCTGAGGGAGACTTGTTATACCGCGAGAAAGTGGGCACTGGCTGAGGTGTTTGTCGTGGGAAAGAGCGTGTTTATAAACAGCTGGTAATAAACGAGTATTATTGTTAATTAGCACGTACAGGTAGTCGGTTTGATTACTCTACGTGATGGGGTTATATAGATTATGGAGTGTGTGAATATTTAATGTTGCCCTGATTCATCTGTAATTGCGCTGCTTTGTGTAATTGATTTATGATATGAAAATTAATTGATAATTAATAATTTTAATGAGAGGAGATAAGAAAAGAAAACTGTTTAAACTGTTGAAATTTGGATGCGCGTGCCCTATGCGCCCCCTCCCTGGATCTGTTCATATCGTGAAGATATATTTTCTATACTACAATAAGGCATCATGTGTAGATACCAATACAGATATTAAACATACTTCCAAAGAAATGGCCCTTGACCCTTAAATTCGACAGGGCGACATGGGCACTTCTGAGGCTTAATGACATGAGGAATGGGCATTTTGAGGGATAGTGACAGGGGACATTGGCATTTCTTAAATTCGACAGGGTGACATTGCTATTTCTTAACATTCAACATAAGGACCCCCCCCCCCCACCTCCCCATTCAAGGGCCCCACAGAAACCGCGACCGGTGATACACAACTCCTCATGTATATTTATTATATATAAATAGTGACCAGTTGCATTATCTAAACCATCAAAAAGTTTATTCTTAAAAGAAAACACTTAATTGACCCCTTTTAAGTTTTTGTTTGATGTCTTCTTTTTTTCACAATATACTTATGTAGGCCTACCTTATTACATGTATGTTCTTATTTTTTAGGAACAAAATTTGGAATAAACCAACAGAAAAGCTACATTCTATACAACTCTACTAATTGCAATAGTGACGTCCATAGCTGTTGGCAAAACTACAGGGTTGCAACTTATAGCATCAGTATTATGTTACAGGCCCCAGTGGCCCGTTGGACAATGATATTTTGTTGTTTCGATAACTTTAAGATAACTTTAAGATAAATTCTATGAATGATGTATTAATAACCATAGTTATCGATATTGCCATACCCCTAACATCTCTGTTTCTACTGGATGAAATTAAATCCTGTAAACTGATATATGAGGGAGCAAGATAAGATTATTTCTTGTAGAAATTACAGCTCATTAAGAGCATTCTAAATAGGTATTTTTTCAGTGGAAAAAGAATCGGTATTACGCGCAAAGTAACAACCAAAGGTTTCGTTGATTTGCTTATTTTCGTTGTTACAGTCGGTATTGTGCAACGGGCCACAGATGGTTATTTTCCACCGTCCTCCGGCATTTGGGCCCCGAATAATTACCTCACATTGTATCGAGCGTCCCCTATTTACATCCGGGGCTTCACACCTCTAGTACCGCTAACGCCCGCTTGGTGCCGCTACCCGGTGATTCCAGCTATTATTTCCAAACTGACACTTACGACTGTTTCACCAGAACTGTTTGGCCTCGAGTACAATACCCCATGCCATATGCTCGACGTGCGGTAAATATTGCCGGGAAATATGCCCCGCTGCCCGCGGGCAGTATTGGGTGTAGATTATCGACTCCTTTCTGGTCGTGTTTTGTCGGGTTGTTGGTGGAGGTCGGGGGGTAAATGATGCCGCAATTTACGTGTCTGTGAGTGCTGAGAGGCAACCACCGATTTGGGGCCACCTGGTAGTATATATAGAGGTGTTGAGGTGTTGAGAAAGGGGGTACTTCGTATTCTTTTGCTGTTTCCATACCTCCGAAGGACCCAATTTCTTACACAGGGGAAAAACCCAGCCCCCCCCCCCTTTACAAAAAATTAAAATTAAAAACACTGGATTCACACGGAACTTCCAATTTTTAGATCCCACCATTTTCTCCATTATAGGTAGGGGGGGGGGGCAATTCCCCCTTATGCACCCCCATTAGATCCGCCACTGCTACATTCATGGTTTATTGAAATGTATTAGAAATTCTGGCAGCAACCACCTGAGGGCTGTGATATCAAGACTATATCTTTTTATTTTGCATCATTTCTCAAAAGAAAATATTCTCTTGCTCATAGAATTTTCCAAAGTTTCATAGATCATGCATTTCTTGGAATAGGTTTATTTTTTCTTTGATGTATGATTAAAGTAACCCCAAGTAGTCCCCTCCAAATGATTGAAAGAAGGGAGTTCAAGCTGTCCAGTTACACTCATGCACATACTCCCCCCACCTCCCCCCCCCCGCCCCCTCACCCCCAACCCCCCACCCGCCACCCCACCCCTAGGGGGTAAAATGACCAATAAGTTTGCACCTTCTGGCTACTAATGACTTCCCCGTGTACCCCTGGAGTAGGGGCAGTTATTGGTGATTAATACAAATACAGGAGGGGGGCCTATTGAGTGTTTTCTAAAAGAGACCGAGTGGGTAAACGTGGCGTTATGGAGGGCGCGTGGCACACAGGGAATCAATGTGAATGAATAATCTGTGACCAAAGAGCGTGCTGAAACAAGTTTCTGTGATTCCCAATACAGGACAGAAAAGGATTACATATAAATATCTGTGATTCCCAATACAGTACAGAAAAGGATTACATATAAATATATAAGGTTGAAGGAAAAATGTTACTGTGTAAGGTTTATTTCTTGTGTGTGTTCTGCTAGCGATATCTTAAAGGGAGCCAAAACCACTAAAATCATATTAAATTTTTAAAACTCAAATAATCATGGAAATCCATTCTGTGAGCCTATTTCTGGCCTTTGCCAAAATCTAAACAATGAAATATGGCAAAAAAATCATTATAAAACAAATGTTTCCTTGCTTGATTCAATAATTATTAATGTGGATCTGCAAAAATGGGTTTGTTTACAAAGAAATGGAGATATTTTATTTCACCATCTCTCATTGAATTCTACTTTGGTTTGAACTAGTTTTCATAGCTAATACTTTACCACTGACCTTAACTAGACTCATCTAACATATTTCTATAATCATCTGAAAATTCTGTCAATCATATTGGTTTAGATTTTCTTTAAACACTGATAGAATTAGATCTAGCTGTACACTATAATCACTATACCGATGTAAATTCCATGAAGCCTAAAAATCTAGAAATATATCTTGCAATGTGAAATGACCAAAGGAAAGATTACAGCATTATAAAATGATAAGACGAGACAAAAATTAAAAGAACAGTGTTTACTTCATAGCACAGACCATATATAGACATAGTGTGGAGACAAGTATTGGTCCATGAGGAATAGCCGTAAGGTAACATTGAAACGTTGACAAGTGACACAATACACATAGTGTACGAGAGGACGGATTCCCCGACGGATTCCCTGCCGCGTCGCATAACCAAACGCTCGAATAACCAAACGCTGAAAAGTCAATTATTAAAGAACAAGGGCGTTGGTGGGCGGGAAATTTTCTGTCATTATTACTCCAATGAAGTGTTAACTATACCTGTCCGTGCGCCGGGCGCGGTCCTGCTGGGTGGCCGGTCGAGCTGGGACCACCGCCTCCCCTGACGGCCTCCGACCACCCCAGCCAAGGATGCAAGGTTATTGCGTTTTGTGTCGGCCTCAATTATAATGAGACCATGGCTTCCATGTCGGCATGTCATTTGAAGTACATGTATTTCAAAAGCATGGGTCCATCGGGCAGGAAAGTGTATCATTTAGAGTATGAGAAGTTTGAAATCATGCATGGTAAATATTATAAGTTCATTAAAGGTAATCGAATTTGGAAATAGTTTTTTTCCCACATATTCTAATAGCAACTAATATTCCTGGGCATACCAATTGTCAATGTACACTGGCTTACAGGATGTCAAGTGTGTGTGTGTGGGGGGGGGGGGGGGGGGCATATGGTCCGTCCGCTGATCAGACGGCCTTCCCTCCACCGGTCGCCGAGAGGAAGACTGCGGGGGTGGCAGGTGGAAGGGCCACCTCTCTCGGCTCCTAGAGTAGGGAAAGCTAGTGGATCCGCAAGTGCACACACCACACACACATACGCACACACACACACACACACACACACACACACGCACACTCACACACACACACACACACACACACACACACACACACACACAATTCTCTACTTTTTATTCGATTTTCTGGGGTGGCCTTTTCCGCATATCTATCTTCAGGATTCAACACATTTGCCTAGTTTGAGATTGTTATGGGCACGACAAATCAAACAGTGTTGCGACATAAAAGCATTAAAACGGACAAATGAAAAGGATAAAGTTCATGTTGAATCCGACGAATCTATTTCCGATATTACCAACCCCCTCCCCCGCCAATTTGAAAATCTCAGGATCCGCCCAGCTCATGTTGTCCTCTCCGGTTGACATATCCCCCTCTTGATGCATTGCTCATGTCATCGGTGTGATTTTCTACAAACATTGTGAATGTGTTTGTTTGTAATGATAATCGCATCGACGATCGAACAAGCAACAACAACAAAAAAAGAGAACTGACCGAATAAAGGCAATTACAGTTAGTAGATTATAATTAATATTATAATTGTTGAATTTTAATTGTATTATAATATTATAATGAAACTTTTATATATTGATTTGTATATGGTATGTACTTGTATATGCCAAGCAGGCATCTAATATAAACAAGTGCTTTTGCACTTATTATTTGTCTGGTTAAATAAAAGAATTTAAAAAAAAAAAAGATACCGGCACTACTTTATAAACCTGTGCGAAGGAGCCACTTTGCTTCTGAGATAATACGTTTCCAAAACGTTCTTTGAGAAATCTTTTTTTTTCTCATTTTTGAACTACTTCCCCCCTCTTATTTTGTCCTAAATCATTTCTTTTAAGCTCAAGTTAACTGGATCGATTGGTATTCAAACAAAGAATGTTGACCATCGATTATCAGGAACCGTAAAAGTTATTTATCATGATTATCATCCTGCACTATATGGGCGTTCACCTGTGATATCTGGAAGATCAAACACATCTAAAAATTACAATAAAAAGCAAAATATAAACAAATCTTGGAACAGAGCATTCTAAGATCATTAATCAATGTAGCCCCCTCCAACACTGACACTTCAGATCCTGCCCGATTTTTGACGTAACGGCTGTTAATATCAATACCTGACCGCGGCCACAGGGGTTACCCAATCCACCATCTCCATAAATCGGTACGGGCTCCCGCCAAAATGTTGAAATTCATCAATATACCGGTCGTCCCCAAGCTTACTTTGACTCAAATTCCGGATCATTTCGGCGATTGGATCGCGCGGACGCTCATGGTTTATGTAAATGAGGGGTAACGTTAGAGAATGCTTAGCACTGATTCGATCTTTTGGATGTGTATTTGGATGTGGTTGACATGCGCAGTGAAGACCGGAAATACAACACTAATCCATGTGTTCTTGTTGTCCTATCAGCTTTGACTATGAGTGAGGAGATCACATTCACAATTCATCGTTATTGCATTTACAATGATTTTGACAGATCATGTTCACTATCCTCTAAATTATTCAGTGACATCTCTTGGTATGCCTCAGGAGCTATATAGGAATAGACTTAAAGGATATTTTCCTGCAGATTTAAGAGATTTTGAACTGTTTGGCGATAGGCCAGCCGTCAAATTTAGTTTAATTCTAGTTATCCATTCTCAAGAATAAAATAAAACAAAATATAGAATAACGGTGTTTTACAATATCTTATATAATGACAGAGGAGAGGAACGCTTTTCATTGAGAAGGCAATGGAGAATTCAAACTTTACATTCAATCATTCTAAGAAATCCCAACCTCCACAACTCACTTGACCTCCTGAACAATTTTCTTTACGCGTACTTAATTGTTATATATCCATGCAACCAGTATGCAACTACAAGCTCCGTCCATGCCTTAAAGTATATTATTATACAGGGGCGGATACAGGGGGCTGACCAAAAAACATCTACGATTTCTCGTGGATGTGATCTAACGTCCAAATAGAAAACACTCAAAACAAAATAATATCCACGAGAACAAAATACCCACGATTGCAAATTGAGCAATCGCGGGTATTTTAACTTCTCGTGGGTAGAAAGTTCTCGTGGATGTTTTTTGGTCCGCCCCCCAGGATTTTCAAAAGGTGGTGGAGGGGGTGGTCAGCATAAAGGTTAAGTACTAAAACGGTATCACTAAAACGGCGTGCATTTGCGCATGTATATGTGTGATATTTTCCGCTCTTATTGTAGTTAATGGGTCCAGCAAAAGGTGGGGGGTCAGGACCCCAGCCCCCCCCCCCCCCCCCCCGTTATATTTTATGTTGAGGTATTGCAGTGTTCTCAGCACGGAGTGCAATCTTATATATAATACTTATACCAAGTTTCCAAAATCAGGGCCATGGTATTAATGCGACTTCCCACCCCAATCCTCCAAACTTCTGGGTGTAAACCCAAGCACGAATATGACGTTATTATAACGTTACTATAACGTTATTATAACGTTCTGTTTAGTTTTGCTTTGGTGCTTGTTACATTATTTTGATGGCACCCAAAAAAGTCTTTAGAACCTAACATTGCAACATCGCACTGTGATATTATTGTGACATTCTATAGCTTGTAACATTCTTCACGTTATGATAACATCATTATTACTCATTTACATTCTTTGATACTAAGGCCTCAACTTCATTAAAATATAATGTTATTATAACATTATTTTTTAGTAAGTCTCAACTTTACCTAAAATAATGTAAATGTTACATGAAAATTGGGCAGGTTACAGACTAACCAAAAAAGTACGATCACAGAACGTGCTTATTACGTCACTGCTTGCCTGGGAAATGAAAATGTTGTTCTTATAGTGATAATATACAGGTTATGATTGCATGTATACCACAGGGGCGGGCTCCCCGGGCGGGATACAGGTTTTCATATAGGTAACTACCTACATGCCTCCCCCGAACCCCCTCTGGATCCACCTGTCGTTCCATATCTCCTTTATCCTTAAGCCCTGTTTCCACCAGTTTATTTCATTACTGATCTCGCAAATAGACAGTGGGAATATTAGTTAATGACTAACATGTTATATACCATTAGAAAGCGTTTTTAATGCTCTTTCAAAAGGTATGTAAGATATAGAACCTTTGTTATATATTGTTATATAATATATTACTAATAGTAAAAGTAATAAATTACCATATAATCGGTTGTTATATCGGTTGATGGAAACAGGGCATTGGGTGTATCGTTGAAGATCTTGTGTCTCAAGATCTACGTAAAGTATGGCCATCCCCCCCCCCCTTTCCTCCCCTCCCGATCCACCCTGTCGTTCCATACCTCCTATATCTAAACGATCTAAACGTTGGTCTACCTTGTGAATATGTCCAGAAACGTGTCAGGGGCCCTTTTAACCCTAGCTGGGTGTATCATTGAAGATCTTGTGTCTCGTGATCTACATAAAGTATGGCCATTTCCAGCCCCGCCCTCCATCCCCCCCACCCCACCCCACCGGATTAGGTGCCTCTCTAAACATCTCCCTGAGGTGGGGAGGGGAGATGGGCGGGCAGAGGTCAATAAGTGCACTCCGGGCCCCTCCCTAACACCCGGGTATTTACCCACATAACACCTCCGGCCGCCCCCCTGGAGGGCCGGTCGCGGGGGGGAGGGGGGGGGATGGATCCCGGTACCCCCACTTCCATGGGTCCTTGATACGCATCGGCGTTCTAAATTTCGTGGAGAAAGGGGTCATTTTGATGAAAGTTTGCATGTGCGTGAAAGTAAGATAAATGGTGTTATTTTTGGGAAAATCTTCACGAATTCCAGAAAAAGGGGTCTTTCTAAGGGCGCACATAGGTCAGCTTTAATGATAGAAATGTGTCAAGAAAATGATTTAAAATGTTATGAAGTTCCCTTAATTGGAAATATTATATACACATTTTCATTCATTATTTCCCTGAGTATGGAGAATTTCCTGGGACTGGAAAATAACCCCTTCTGGAGAAAGGGGAAGGGGGGAGGGGTTGATACCCCCACTAAACTGAATACATGGGTACCCATCAGTGTTCTCCGGGTCGTTATATATCCCTTCTCGCGAAGTTTTTGCCAAAAATATACCCCTTTTTCACTAACATGTGATTTTTTGGGGGTCCAATTTTACACCATTTCTCTTGAAAATACGAACTTTGTGAACTGAAAATTATCTTTTATACATAGTATTAACTGTGTCGTATATGCATTCTTAAGCTATTGAATTTGTGTGAAAACACCCCTTTTTTCCGCGATTTTAGAACGCTGATGCGTATCATGTGTAAGCCAGGGAGTGTGGGTACCGGGCAAGAAGGGGTGGATCGGGGGAAGTGATGGGGGGGGGGGAGGGGGGCAAGGCTAAAGCTATTTTTTGTGTGTTTAGGTATCCGTATCGACCCTACGTTCTTGGCCCTATGCCATAATATTAGTGTTGTATAAATCCTTTCAAAGGTTTTTTAAAATTCAATGAAAATTACTTCATGCATGGGCAGAAGATGACATGAACTATATCAGAAAAAGTTTTCAGGTATCCCGACCTATACCCACAATCTTAGGGGGGTGAGGAAGGCGAAAAAGAATGGTAAGAGGGCAAACGAAAGGTTAAGAAATGGGGAAGGGGAGAACCCTTGTATTCACTTAATGAAAAATACATGAAAATCAGATCATAAAATTATATGAACGAGCGTTTTCGCCTGCTTCCAACCCAAGACCTAAAACCCGCCGTCCGCAAAAATGCCACATTTGATGCGTCGCTTGGCGTGGAATATTTTCAATATTGCCACGCGCGACCACAAAAAGAATCGCAAAAAAAGAAAAGGCATGAAGAAAATGACATCAGGAAGTCAAGCATCCTTCTGATAACAACGTGAGTGTCGTTCTCCACGACCCTAACTCATACTACTCCAAGTGCACGCCCCACACTGTTGTACTTACCCGTGCTTACCTGCCAAGGGGAAAGAGAGCTAAAGATAAGACAATATTGACCAAACAACCTTTACACCATCCAAGAAACCACTTGGCGCATCCTAAACGTGCAACCAATCTCCGCCCTCTGTGGACGTGTTGTCATAGAGAGGGGTAAAAAGTGGGTATCAAAGTGGGAGCAATGGCCTCCTGCCGGCCCAGAATGCATTGCCCCTCCCTTTTAAGTCACGTGATCAAAGCCCTAGAAACAATAGTGGACGCGGGGGGCCGGCGCCAGGCTGACGACGGCCATTCCCCGCCCGCTCTCCTACCCCCAAAGATACAGCCCTTCTTCTGTCTTCTTTTTGCATAGGATCATAATGTGTTGAAGACTTTGGACTGACAGTTCTGACGTATACAGACTTTCTGAAATAACCTGCCAATAGAAAGTATACGAAAAACATTAAGAATAATAGAAAAACAATAAAAATAATAGAAATAATAGAAACTATAAGAAACATTTTAAAATGTAACTTTCATGAATATCAAGCAATGCCAATAAAAACTCCCTTTCACAGTGAGCACCCTTCGCCAAAATGTTTTCATAAATAATTCGTTTCTACTCCCCACCCCAGTATATCCCTTTGATTCCCAAAGTAACTGTTAGATACAGTGTATAAGAACTTGCATAAAAATTTCTATATGGATTAGACTCTATACCTTGATTTGATCTACTTCGATTTACCTGCGATACCCTTAATGTCACTTGGAACCCCCTTCGATTTCAGGGCTGGCTTCGCCTCTGTGAGTAGAACTGCATGGATGTGCTGGAAGGTGTATATATGGTGAGTATTATGATACAGTCGGGGGTTGGGCAGGTATAAGTCCTGGTCATGAGGACCAGGTGTGGCCGCCAATAGCCCTGTCTCCTGTACCCGTCTACCTCCACGGGGGGCCTGCCTTAGGGTCGGGGGGTCAAGTGGGGGAAGGGGGGCTACCCCGGAGGGGGGGGGGGAGCACTGACTCTTTGAAGGTAATTACCCACTGCCAAACTACCAACCCCACTTTTTGTGACTGACCACTCCTAAATTTTAGTTGACCGCCCCCTATTATTGGGGTATGCAGGTCACCCCCCCCCCCCCCCTCCAAAAAAATCAGAAGGTCTCGATACTCTGAAATAGACAAAAATCATCAAAATTACTTAGGAAAATTCCTGATAAAATTGGTTTAAGACTTTTGTGCCAAATAATGTATTGTATTAAGCTAGATTTTCAGTTATTGCCCATTACTGTTTTATAAAGTAGTTCACCATCCCTGGTTATTGGCTTTAAAGTTGCTGATCGCTCCCCAATTTTACGTTCACTGCCCCTACCTTGCGTGCCTGTTTGGCAATGGGTACCCTTTTGAGACCCAAGTGCCCCCCCCCCCCCTGGGTAGGCTCCCAGGCAAGCAGGCAACGTTATTATAACGTTGTAGTAACGTCCTGTTTTTGTTCTTTGTCATACTTGTTTTGATGACACCCAGTAACATCTCTGGAATTTTACATTGTAACATTCCACTGTGACATTATTATTACAATTCTGGTTACATTCTTTCTCTAAAAGATAAAGTTATTATAACACCCTGTTTTAGCAAGGGCCCAAATTTACCAAATGCAATGTCACAAATGCAATGTAACACTCTGTTTTGGTAAGTCCAACCTCATGTTAAATATCGTAACTGTTACATGAAAATTTAGCAAGTTACACTGTAAAAAGTAACTACTGTAAATTTACAGCAAAAGTTGCTGGCAACAAAGGTTTGAGCAATTTTTGCTGTAAATTTACAGCACTCTATGTACTGTTAATTTACAGTATAATGTACTGTTAATTTCCTACGGCAAAATATGCTGTAAATTTACAGCAGACAGTGTGCTGTAAATTTACAGCAAAAGTTGCTGGCAGCAAAGGTTCCAGCAATTTTTGCTGTAGATTTACAGTACTTGCTGTATTTTTACAGTATGCTAAATCAAACATTTTACCATTTTTATCTTTATCAATTTCCTTTTTAAAATCGAACTAAATGTTGGATAAAGGTATAATTCCTACCTCAAACCCAATGTATATTGGATGAGGGATGTATTTATGCTAAGTGCATTAGCAAATACATGCATGGAATGATGGTATGATGAGGCACTGCCAATCCAACACATGCCTATGAAGGCAATTTGCTACCAAAAAGGTGTCTCAATCAGACTATTACCTCTGTATCTTGAAATTATTAAGACAGAGTGGAGATATCTATTATGTGATATACTTAATAAGTCTATTGATCTATTCATCATATTTAATCTTAATTAAAAGTAAACAATTCATCTTAAAATATAGTTTTGAGGTAAAAACTAAAAACGTTTTACTGATGATAAACATTTGCCCCACCTGGTGGAGAATAAATTTACAGAAAAAGTACTGTAAAACTACAAAGTTACTGTAATTTAGTAAATTTACAGTACTAATACTGTAATTTTACAGTAAATATTGCTGTTTAATTTCCAACATAAGAAAGTGCAGTAAATTTACTGCAAGAACTGCTGTAAATTAACAGCAACTTTTTACAGTGTACAGACAGACCAAAAAATTGTATGGTTGCAAAAGTGTTCTATTTCTTAACTGTTATTATTTTTACACACACAAAAAAATCAAACTCCACCGTCGCTTCAGATTCCTCCGTAATAGCAGCGCTGTACAAGTGGGTACAGAATGAACAAAATCATCAAGGTTGGGGCCCTTGATGGGGGGGGGGTCCCAATGTCACATGTCAAAGTTAAGAAAGGACAGTGTCGCCCTGTCGAATTTAAGAAAAGGCAATGTAGCCCTGTCGAATTTAAGAAAAGGCAATGTCTCATGTCATTATCTTTTAAAATCCCATGTCGCATGTCAGTAAGGCCTAAAAAGGGCCATGTCGCCCTGTCGAATTTAGGGGTCTAGGGCCATAAGGTTATCCCTAGTTCTCACGCCAAATCCGCACCGGACGCGACTCCAGCGATGAGACGGTTTTGGGCATACCGTACTCACAGCGCTGTTTCGCGGAAAGTAATTACAGGGGAATCTGAAGCAAGAAAGGAGTATGGATTTTGGGTGTTGACACGCGACACAATTTCTACACCTGTTGTCAATAAAATTCTTTATCCCTGCTATGCTACCGTTGCGGATGTCGCGCGGCAGAAATAGAAACAGATCCTATACCGCACTAGGGAGTTTTGCACTGGGCGCGGCCATATTGTGTCACATGATACAAAGGAACACTCCTCATTAGCTGGGAGGTCGCGCTTGACCCCCGACTGGTAGTGGCGGGAAAGGAATACGCATGCACAAACATAAACTCCCGAGTGCGGTATAAGCGTCGCGTCGCACGCAGGATTAAAAAGATGTGTCGCGTCACTCGCACGTAGTGTAAATTGTCTTGATCATTTTAGTTATTTCATTAAAAGGCACGTCGAGTTGGCTTCAAATGTATGATAATAGATGACACCACAACAACCCCGGATAGTAACCTACTAAAACACGCATGGATGCACATCTATAGATTGTCATTTTTCCTTTTCTTTTTCTTTTTTTAAGTAAGTGTCATTGATTGACTTCAGAATACAAATCTGATCTTCCAGACATTCATTACTCCCTCTTTGTCGGTAAAAATATAGACATCAAACACAAGGGGTATAAGTGAAACACATCCAAGGCTCTCCGCCTTCTAAAGAAATAATAAACCTTTTGCGAGTAACCCTTTTAGTAATAATTATAAATAACAAATACAGTTTATCGTCAGAGGATTTAGACTAAACTACCCCATACGGGGGATCAGATTGGTTACGTCAGGCGCCCTAAACGTCCATCCATTACAAGTAGGCCTATCGGGCAGGCAGGTTGATTTGGTTATCATTTATACACATGTACGTACATTCACTGATTAAGGATCGATATGCACTATAACCGAACTCATTTCCGGGCTCCCTTCTCTAAACAAATGAGATCCACTTGTGCCGAGTCAAATACGCATTCCAAGTCACGAGAAGATAAATTCTCCCTATGTGAAACATAGGGCCCTTGATGGGGGGATCCTAATGTCGCATATCGAATTTAAGGAATTTTAAGGAATGGCAATGTCACCCTGTCCAATTTAAGGAATGGCAATGTCACCCTGTCCAACTTAAGAAATGGCCATGTCGCCCTGTCGAATGAAAAAAAATGCAATGTCCCATGTCACTATTTCCATAAAAGCCAATGTCGCATGTCATTAAGCCCCAAAAATGCCCATGTCGCGCTGTCAAATTTAGGGCTCTATGGCCGTAAGCATAATGTAGACCCTTAAAATCGACAGGGCGACATGCCCCTTTCTTAAATTCAACATGCAAAATGGAGCGTAGTGACACGAAGAAAATAATAACGACATGACATGGGATATTCCTTCAATTCGACATTCGACATGGAGGGTTCTTAAAATCGACATGAATATCAAAAACATAGGGACATGGTCATTTTTTAACACGCGGACCCCCTATCGACACCCCTATGTTCTTTATCATCTATACAAAGTATATAAGTAATTGAGAATGGCTTTACAAACTAGTTCCGGTCTAAAACAATGTAGTTCCAGTTTCTCTGATTGGCTGATTCTAGACCCTTATGCACACGTATAGAGATTTATCTTTGCTAACTACAGTTAAATCAGTCGAGCATTATTTATTTCTGCGTCCAATATTTTACAACACCACCCCGACCCCCTCCACACATACATTGATAAAAGCTGGACGGGGGGACGGGGTTACCGGCCTTATTTATGTTTAGTACATTTAGCGGTCTCACCCCTTCCTCCATACTACAGCCCTATCTACCCTAACACCCCCCCGCCCCTCTTCTCCTCACTAATACAGCCCTATCTCCCCCCTGTCCCCGGGCGGCCAATCGACCTGTCTCCGTTACATCCCACAGACATAATCCCATTTAGACTCCATTTACTAACAGTCTGCCATCCAAACCCCCAATATTTACGTCCAGTCCCCGCCCCGTTTATTTGTCCACATGGTCAAAGTTGTCAGACGCAAAAGTTGCGTCAGTGTCCGCCGCGCTTTGGGGCTAGGAGCGGTTATTTGTCTAGAAGGTCTTGATGTAAGAAGGGCCCGGGCTGATCGCGAGCGGTTTGTTTAGCCGCCTCCACTGCGCATGTGTGGGCCGGGTGGTCACGTGGGGCCGTGTGTGAGGTCCGGCGGGTCATGTGACCTCTCCGGCCAAAAAGAAAATAGTCCGGCGCTGGCGTAGGAATCCGGATAAATATAAGGCGGGCGCGGATTGAGACCATGATTGGTTGTGATAGCTCCCAGAGGAATGCTCATAATGTGTGGAACATCATTTGGGGCCCTGCAAGAAGAATAAACTCTGAGGGTGGAAAAACAGGACGCCCGCGTCCCGGCGACCGCAGTGACCCCTGGTGGCCGAACTGACAAACAAATTGGGGACTCCTTGGTGGATTTAGAGAGGATGTGAGCCCCTCCATTTTCTCATTATTAGATAAGTAATGCGACTTTAATTTGATGTTCAGACCAAATCCCAGGACAGAACGTTATAAGACTATCAGTAAAGAGATGGCAAAACACTCCGAAACATATTTTAGGAAATAGAATGATGCTGATTAAAAAAAGTCTGTCCAAAAAGCGTCTTTTTGACAAAGGTTCTTAATGAAGGATGCAGAATTTGAAAAGAGTTGAGGGTAGGGTAGGTTTACAAGTAGGTAACTTTATTTCTAGTAATTCTACACCATGTAGACCAGGGGTGGAGCCAGGAATTTTCAAAATGGAGTACGTGCAATTCTGAAAATTCCCCCCTGGCCCAGGACCATTTTATATAAAAAAAAATTCTAAATTTTGGCCCAAATAGGGGGAGCACCCCCTGCCCCTAAATCCGCGACTGTAAATTTCAAACTAATGTAGCTCTCCAGGGCGTAGTGAAAATTCTGATTTGACCTGGGAGAAAAATATTTAACCTGGGCTGGCCACAGCGCTATAAAGCGGCGGGGTTTTCACCCACGCCCCAACCACAAATAGTCATTTGTATTATTTCATCAGGGGCGACCGTCGCCGTCACGTCGCGATAAATCATCTGCGACGTCGCGGCCAATCCTGGACGCGACCAAAGAATTTGTTGAATTCCTTAAAGAAATATTTGACTGGTCTCGATGGCCTTTGGCTCAGGTTCTGTCCCAGCGGGGGGCATCCAGGGTTTTGAGGGGAGGGGCTTTGTTTTGGCGTATTTTCTTTACTGAATATGCAAAGTTGACATGTATCAAATGAAAAGGGGTGGTTGATTTTGCACCAAAATTTGAGGAATCAGGACAAATGAAAAAGCAAATATATGAAGGAGAAAGAGCATCACGTCCGTCATTGGGTAATGATAATAAGTGACAACAACAATGTTCGTCGATAAAGTATACAACAAAGCCATCGCACCAGATTTCTTTTTTTTTTTTTTTTTTGAGATGCTATAGTATTAGGGAGTTTTAGGACCTCCGACGCATCCAGTAAACGTAAACATAAGGTATCATCCATCTCAGCGACATCAATTACTTTCAGATATATTATTTTTAATTCTATACTTTGGTGCATGCTATGAATATAAATTTAGTTATGCACTATATCTGTTGTAATGTTTGACGAGCATAGACCTTAGAAATCTCGAGATGAGTTAATGTTTCGAGATTCGCTGAGGTTGCTAAAACTCCCTATTATCTTTTGCTCAATTACGCAACTCGTCGCATCGGTGATGTTGAAAAAAAGAAACTTAGCATAGAAAATACAGTAACCAAGGCTTCCTTATCGTATGTGTCAATTTACCTTTGATATCATGGACTATTTTTTGGAGTAATGAGTCTTTCTAAACTGCATGTTTGGATTTTACTGTTACACCCTTGTAGTACCCAAAGTAGTCGTACCAACATAGGCAAAACAGTAAAGCCCCATTCGCAGTGGTGAACGTGGGTTTTCGCAGAGCTCTGCGATCTGTGAACGTTGGAAACGTTGCATTATCGTAGGTCTCTACGACATGATCCCTTACGAAATTATTCAACCTGTTTAATATTTTCGTAGGAAACCTGTGCAATTTTGCTTGCGAAAATTATCGTATCTAATCGCAAGGGACCTTCCATTTCAATGTGAATGCTATGCGATCAGTTTCTCTAGCCTGGGATCATTTTCTCGCCCATGAGATAATCATCGTTGGCGTGAGACAGAATTTTCGCTACTCTCTGCGACGGGATCATGGGCCACGGCGAATGGGGCTTTACGTTCAGTTACCTCCTCTACCGTCGTTATTACATATTTATCTTAATTTCAAGATAATTCTATTCCAACTTTTCCCATTGCTAAATATACTTGAGTAAACTTACATATATATTTAATGTTAGAAAACATTTTATTGTATGTAAAACATAACGACATGGCCATTAAAACCTAACCATAGAATCCCAACTTTCTTTGCCATTTCCCCACTTCTTTGCCATTTCCCCACCCCACCTCCTCCAACCTGCCACTTTCCCCTCAGTACAAAGAGCCCCCTTTTTAGGGCTAAATACCCTTTGATACACAGATACACCCTGTATCATGTATCTCACCCTTTCTCCGCGGTAAATGATACCTGACCGCCACCCACCGCTCTGCGTCCCCTCCGCGTCCCCTCCAGGGCCGATACTTCCCGTCGGAAATCCCCCGAAAGTCGCCGAGCGTGTTTCTCTGAAGGTTCACCGGCGTTAAACATGTTTTGGTGCGCATCAACTAAACTACGGCCTAAGCCGGGGATATAGGCGTGTACACAGGTTTTGCTGAAAGGGGGGGGGGGTAGGCGAGGTTCCGTATGTGGCACTTTTACTTATAATTTCCACAATTGTAACCTAAAAAGCGGGGTGGCTATAGGCTCACCAAGTGGAACTTTTAAACATTTTCTTCTTTATTTTTTAGGGATTTTATATTGAATTTTTGAAGGTAAAGGTGGAACTTTTTGGGAAAAAATCTCGCCACCCCACGATCCCTCGTGTGTACGGGCCTGGGGGATCTAGGCGTGTTTGTTGACAGTCAATCTGCTCAACCACCCACGGAAAAGACAACTTTACTCTGCTATTCCCACCCGTCTCTTTATGACTCATTTCCCTATGGGGATTTACAAATGATTCTGTCTTTTAAATCCACTGGAAACATAAAGCACCTCCGGTCGTGAGCGGGTGAAAAAGATTCAGGAGTGGGGTGGGTTTATTGCTGCTCTCTGTTGTCCTTTTCTCTCGTTGAGCGGTCATGGAGGGTTGTGAATAACAAGTTGGGAGGAGATACAAACGTTTACCACTCCTGGGGCTTTTCTAGCCATGATGACAGCTCAGTCAATATGTGTTCAGCGATTCGCAGCCAGAGTCATTTCCTGTAGCGGACATCGCTTCTCTTTCACCCCGCTAATTCTCGCGATAAATGTATTTCAGTCGGGATAACCCATACCTTAAGCCCCTTATTAATATTTTATATGTGTGTAATACAAGGTTGCCCTGGCAGTGGAAATCTATTCCGACGACACCACCGGAAGGTACAGAAGTCGCCCTTCTCGAGTGTCTGCACACGCAAGCCGCGGCCCAGCGCCCCCTATCAGCCGGGATAAACACCGCCCACAAAGACCCACCTATAGTCGAGGGGTGGATTTACAACTTTTTGCCCCAGCGGCAGAAGGCCGAGGGCCGATACGGCCACTTCAGGGTAGTGCCAATGCCAAATATTATATGTCAAACAGTCATATTTGACGAGCACAAGCGCCGCGGATACCACACCTGCCCACACGAGGGCGCCAACACAGCCGGGTATTTGTTGTTTAGGGTCAGCAGCGCCCCCTATGATCGTGTCGGCAAACTAAAGCCGGACACTTGATCGGCTTCTTGAACAGAGGGTATAATAAAGGCCGGCCCTGCCCGGGGGATGACACCAGAAATATGATTACTGTCAAGGCAGGACTTGCATTCAGTAGTGTCCACTAATTCGGCGCGCTTATTCAAGTCACCTCTGGGGTCGTATCATTGGCCGTGCGCGAGAAACAGAAAACATGGAGGTGTGAGGCGGCCAAGGCGATGGCGGTAAGCCAAGCCGACAGCGAATGTTTGCCTCGCCTTCATAAAAATTGCAGAAACACATCTTGGACGTTCTGGGCACGATGGGACTGGGAATTAAGTACTTTGGTCGTGTCGGCGGCAGTTGGCAGTGAGGTCTAGAGTTACTGGGAGGGGCTTGGGGGCAGGTAAAAGGGGCGTCAGGGGGTGTTGGTGGGGGATGTGAGGGGGCGTAGGGTATAGGGGAACACTCTTCTGAGAGCAGTAGGTGAATTAACAAAACGGTGGTCAGGTTGTGGTTGTTTTGATGAGCTTACATGGGCAGTAATAGGTGATAATAGCGGGGGGGAGGGGTTGTTATGTACTGAGCTGGAGGTGTGGCATTATAATAACGTTGCAGCAACGTTCTATATTGGTTCTTGTCACGTTATTTTGATGGCTCCCAATAATATTGCTGAAACATACTGCTGTGACATTGCACTGCGATGTTATTATAAAGTTATGGTTATGTTCTTCAACTTAAACAGAATGTTCTTATAATGTTCAATTTTGTCTCCTCCTAACCTCACCAAAAAATAATGTTACAATAATGTTCTAATTTGGTGAGGTTTCAACCTGACCATCAATAAAGTAATTGTTATGTGCCATCTTGGTAAGTATAACAAACTGACTTAAAAAAAGTATGGTTGCAAAATGTTTCTGTTACATTACAAGCTGGCTGGGTATGTATTATATGAAGTTGCTGGGCAGTGGGGAGCAGTAATACAAAATGTGGTTGAATATAGTCAGTAGGTCAGTTAATGACGGGTAGCCATGATGCATGCATGCGACAGTGTAATTACGTCAAAGTGGCATGCACTTGTTAATATACATTGGTAAATAAAATCTTTGAATAAGAAATGACGAGCCTGTGTTTTCTTTTACAGGAAAAGGATTCTAACCAAAATAAAGAGAAAATGCTCTTGCAAGTCACTTCAGACTTTGTGGTTGTGGCCGACCCAGGGGGAGGGGCGGCTTTGGTCAGCTCTCGGCTCCCAAACCCTGGGTACATATCACACCTACATGCCAGCACCACCCCCTTAGGGAGTTGACTGGGGACTGAGACCCGCAGTTAGATGGGGAGGGGGGAGGTCCTAGGTATGATAACTCACTGCAAATCATGACCAATCAACTAGGATAAAGGATATAGCAATATTTGGCGAAGTAAAATGAAAACACGTAGAAAGTATAGGAAATGTGTTGCAATGATGTTGATTTTATAGATTGATTCATCCAGGGTATGTAGTACTAACCGTATACGTTAACTGGATTCCTAAAGTCTGTAGAGTAAACACTGGGAGATACCACAATAGCGGCAGACATCTAGAGATGTGTTCAAAACCAAAAGATGACTCAAATGAATAAATAACTCATACCAGATTTTTTTTTCAATTCTTTCATGAGCTATACCAAACACAAGGCCCAGCGTCTTATGTAGAGGTTCCACAGCATGGTCTTATGGTCACAGAGCATGTTCCAAACGGCCAGCTCGCCTGCCCCGCCCCACTCTCTCACTGATAGCGCATGAGGGTGCATATGTTGTGGAATGTACCCTAGGAGATAATTGTTCAAAGCCTCTTGGTGTTCGTCGAGTCATGCCCCCCCACCTAACCCCGACCTGCTCACGACCACCATGCAGGACTCACGTCCAGGCCCCACACTCCCGGAGGGGGGGGGGGGGGGTACTCAGCCCAAAAATAGGTACCAACTGCGGAAGCTCTTGGCTGTAGCAGTGAATCGCCAATTTGGCCAAAAATGGGGGGCTGTCAAATAATGATGTTAACTTAATAGGGATATTTTATTAAGGGATTTATCCCTATTAACTTAACGATGAGACCATCTTTTGGGGGAGCTGTCAATGATATGTTATTCTTTACACTATATCAAAAGTTTATTGTAGATCTATGCAAATGAATTACTTCATGATACTTCTTAATTATTATTGAGTTCAGATAATCTCTTAATAAATGCCTTTTTAATAGGGGTTGTCATTGATATAGCCTGAAAAGGGGGGTTGTCAGAGTATTCCAATCCCAAAAATTGGGGGGCTGTAGGACACACATTTTAAGTGGGGCTGTCCTTGATACAGCCTGAAAGGAGGGGGCTGTCAGAGTATTCCTATCCCCAAAAAGGGGGGCTGTATTTTCGCAGTTGGTACCTACATTCAAAGAGTGAGTGCCCCCCCTCCCGTCTCAGCCTCCCCTGTCCCCTGGGCCCCCGGGCAACATCAAGGTTAGGAATTATCGATTCACGACTGGTGTTCCTAATGCAGTTTTACCTAGAGATGGTTTATGTAAAATACGCGCAGAGAATATGACGAGAACGCTATTCAAAACACGCGCCTTTGCCTGGTTATATTTATAATACACATCTACCAAGGTCAATTCAGCATGCAGGTCCCAGGACTGTCAGCTGGTTGGGCGTGCTAAAAAGACCAATTCAATGTTTGTATACCAATGATATAGGTGTTGTGCTGATGAAGTGCCATAACCTAAGGACTGGACGCAGGGTTGCATCGAGACACTTTCAAAGGGGGGGGGGGGCTATTGTAAAAAAATTCTGCTGGACCCTCCAGGTCCGAGAATTTTACATTAAAAAGGTTCATATTTGGCCCAAAATGGGGAGGGGGGGTGCTCCCTGCTCCCCTCTTTAAAACCGCCGCTGGGACGCCATACTGGTGGTCAGCCGACCAGGTAACAAGGACACCTGCTGTAGACGTTGGTGCCTCGGGATCCAGGAGGTCATACACGTGTTTTAAACTCGAGTAGAACTCGGGACTCTGTATATTTCTGGTGCTTCCGACGATAACGGTCCTGGACGGGACCATAGATTTGAACAAGGATGGAGGGCCCTAACATGAATTTGGAATTTCATTAAAGGGCTGCATCCTTAATGATGGTATGGAGGACATACTTTTGCTTTCTGCATCCATGATATTTTTTTTAGAACATAACTCATAACTAATATATTTGGCATTATTCAATTGACAGAGGTTGATTAGGAAGTATCCCTATTGCCTGTTTCTGCCAAATGTGATTAACAACATTTGGTAACATCAATATCTTCGCTTCTTTCAAAAGAAATACTCCTGAACACGGGCCCCTCTTTGGGACTGAGCGATGCAACGTCGGAGGGTGCCGGGAGGGCGACCTTCACGGCAACGTTTCACCTTCAGCTACAAAAGTATACGCTGACTTACTGGCAGCAAGTTATTTTCAATATTTTCTTCTTTGTATGGAGTTATGATCACCAATTTCCGTTTCGTAATTTGGTGTCTTTTTTTTAGCTTCGTTGTAATTTACGATGCTCATGTTTATGTGAACTCATATAAGAAATTCTTCTCTAAAACATTCCAAATTGTGCGTGCATTTTTCCCCATAAAGGCCCTTACACATTAAAGCGAATTATAGCAGAATGTAAGATTAAATGGAGACATCTCGAATGCGTTTTACATAATAATGTTTTTTTACCATGACAGTTGATTTTTAAGAAAAGGGGAAGGGGCGCGCACCCAACTAAATCCAGCACTGCTTATGATATTGCTGTTTAATTTCTGCAATGTTAATACTCATTTTATAAGCTCTTGTTTTATTTTTACATGGCCAATCGCATGAAGACACCCAGACACATAGGTACAAGATAATTGGTGTTTTTTCAACATCCAGCCAGTCATTCATGTATAATTTATTGTTGTCGCCGGGTCGTGTGATTGTTTTTGCCGCTGGCTGCCATGTAAGACTAATCTCATTCCTGGTCGTACCTGGTGTGTTTGCCCCCACCCTCCACCCAGTGAAATATACACCCGGCAGATGTGTGGCTGCCCAAACACCCACCGACTGCCGCCCGTGAAAAGCCCTCAGTCCGCCCGATCTATAATACCCCCTAAACACCCCCTCCTCCCCCCTCACCCCGCTCATAGCAGCATTATCATGCATCCATATGGAGAACGGGTCATACGATCAGCACGCGGCGACCAGCGCGTCCCTCCAGCCTCGCTTCAATCCCGCCTCATTAGCATATCGTGAAAAGTCTCCTTTGTACGGGAGGTGGCGTATTTTGTACTTCTCCCAACTCCACGGCGAGAATACATTGAGCCAGATGCGCTAGGGTTTCGGCGCGATCCCCGCTCGGAGGGTGGACCATCCTTGACTGGCCGGGGAAAAAACAGGGAGGTGATATTTGACAACATTTGAGGGGAACATATCGAACTACACACGGCAGGAAATGCCCACATGTCCGAGTCAACACTGCCCCCTAGCGGGGAAAGCTGGTCACTACACTCTCCAGACACATATAGGCCTACTATGTCTGCGGTTAATTCTATTTTCCACAAACAATGAAAGAAACTTGGTTGAGAGTAGTTGAACTTGGGGAGGGATTTAGCATAACATGAGGGTTATATGTAAAATGGGGGCTTAAGTATTAGGCTTGTTTACTGTTAAATTATTGTCTGATTTGTTGCATATTTCGGGCTGCATGTGAACAGAATAGTACACACATTGATAAGGGTTAGTAGGCTGTAGGGAATTCAACATTTCACGGAACCCCTCATCAGATGTGCATTAATTACTAGTAGGGTAATGCCTTGTTTCCACTAGCTGATTTTACTCCTGATTCCAAAAATCAACATAGGAAATATTTGCTTATCATTGTCATATTATACACTATTAAAAATTGTTTGTAATTCTCTTCCAAATCATATTTATGATATATAGTCTTTTGCAATATTACTCATGAAAGGTTATAAAAAAAAAGTAAATTATATGTGGTTAAAATCGGGTGGTGGAAACAACCTTTAACAAATAATGCATGTGGTGATCACTTGTTTAGATCTTCATTTGGGGCAAGCTGGTGCATTGGGACAAAAGTACACCCCCCCCCCCCCCGTGCCAGCGTCAATCCTGTACCGACCGGCAGTTCAGAGAGACTCACAGATACATTATCCATTCGTCTCACACCATTAGGTAAAAACCCGACCCATTCATGGATAATTTGAGTCTCCTTCCCCTCTGCCCAAATCGCCCAGTTACCAAATAACCAACAAACAGCAGAAGGTTCGAAGAATATCAATGAATCGGCCAACAAGGTATACCCTCCAACAGCTTCTTGTGTGGGAAATTCTCCGGTTACGGCAGGTTTTTGCCGGAATAGTGTAAAACTGCCGGTTTTTGTGGGAACAATAAAAACGATCAGATGGGCCAGCATAATAAACAAGCAGCATATATGCAAAGCCGTGTTGACGTCGTGTGGGGTTTCCTTGATGTAAATGAGAAAAGGGCGTGTCGGTTTTGGGCGTGGAAGGTAAAGGAAATAACGGTTTTCTTGGGAGGTTATTGTTCACACGACCAGGTAAATCATGGTTTACACAAATGGAAGAATTTCTTTTTCAATTCCTTAATGTCATGTTTGCTTTTATAGATAATATTAATTCTACTACTAATTCTTATGATATATGTTGTTGTTTCCACTGAACAACTCAAATATTGGTAGTTGACCAATTCTGGAAGACGTTGTATGGCCACTCATAAGTGGGTAGAGGTGGTATATATATGGAACAATAGACATATTTGCTTTTCTTTGTTTCATAGGAAACGGATATCAATAAAAATCGAACAGGTTATAAACTATACTGATTTGTCGTTCAATCCAACAATTTTTTCAACAAATGATCTTATCAATGAGCAACATTAATACGAAAACTTGTATATCACTGTAATGTCTGTAAGAATAGAATTATCTTAAGATATTCAATAAAAATATTAAAAATACATTAATTACTCTTTTGTCTGCCATTTTTCATGGTCGTCCATTGTTGATAATTCAAAATTGTATGGTTGAACCAGGAATATATATATTTTCCATTTCTGATTACTTAGGATTGCGTTGTCTTGCCTTTGCCACTGCCCTGTACTATTAATATTTCTGACTATGCTGACAACCATCCCAGGCAATCAAGCGATGTAACCGGCACATTCTATGTCCATTTTTGGGGGTTAGTCTGTCACTTATTAAATTGTCACCAAAATATTACATTATTTTAGGTACGGTTGAGACTCACCAAAGAGAATGTTATAATAACATACTGTTTAAGTAAAGTTGAGGCCTTACTTATACAGAATATTATAATAATGTTGTTTTTTTTCCGTGAAAGAACCATTACCAAGAATGTCACAATAATGTCACAGTGCAATGTTACAATGTTAGGCTCTAAAGATGTTGACGGGTGCCATCAAAAGAACATAACAAGAACCAAACCAGAACTAGACAGAACGTTGCTGCAACATTATAATAATGTCTCATTTTTGCTTGGGATCCGTGATGGTCCATAAACGCTGATGGTCATTCACATAATTTGTTTAATAAAACAAAAATTGAATGACTGTGCATCTAAACGACTACAGAAATGCGGTGATATATGAACAAAAAAATCTAACTGAAACCATTCGTTAGTAAACACATTCCAACAACATGAGTGCCCCGTCGCATAACGGGTCTCGCTGTAGCGAACATTGGCACATTTCAAAAGACCTCTCCCTGTTCAACAGGGAGCGAATCCACCTTTCATCCTTACAGGGATGGTTTGACCACCCCTTTTCTTTCATGTCCCGGGGGGACATTTTGGGGTGTTAATTTTCATATTCTGTTTTCAGCAAAAAATAGCAGTGTCCCTCATCTTATAAAATATATAGGAGGTAAGTGGCGGAAATGTATTTATCAATCAATTAAATTAACTTCAAAGTGTGTGCAAAACCATCGCAACAGGGACAATTGGCACATTCCAAAAACAAGGAGAGAAAAAAACAGCGAGAAAAAAACAATCCATCCTTAATCGCTCCCTCTTGCGAGAGTTTGGTTATGCGACGGGCCAGAGGGGATTAGGAGGGGTCGGGTCCGGTAGGTCAAAGTTTATACAAGAATTGGGAATCTGTGGGAAATTTACTGCTTTATTTTCTTATCTATTAAGATTATTTTCTCTTACAAAGTGAACATAAATTGTTAATAAATCACTCTCTAAACAATGATCAATTGGCTAAGCCCTTCCCCCTGCTAGTACCCCTTCCATCAAACATGTCATTCCAATCTCGTTGACTTGTGAGAAGATGCCAATCAAACCCATTCGATATCTTTCTGAATCAGTTAGAGATAATTAATGGTCTTGTTTATTATGTGTTTCCCCTCTTGTGGATGGAAAGCGAGAATCGTTTAGATACCACTACATTAAGCATTATCTTATTCCAGAGGAAGAATAGGGGTCGACTTGCAGTGCAGTCGTTAATGTCTTAAATGACGACAGGCTATTTTCTGGTGAATATTTTTGTGTCTAATCATAAAGAATCATCCTGAATTCGTTATAAGGGATATTAGGTCTGGCGTGTCCAATATTAATGTTGTAGATGTGCAGGGACGTTATCCAGAAGTCCTTTGTCTGGCCTACATGCATGTATTATTGATTAAGAATATCAAACTGTGAAAGAAAGATCTCTGAACCAGAATCCTCAGTTGTAGGCTGGAGAATAGATGCATGGTTGTAGGCTACCCACTATTAACTGTTCTGACTTCAAGAACCCTGGGCACATCATCCTTACCCCCAGGCAATAGCAGATATTATTCAATCATTCTGTGTGGTCGTTCATATTTTCTTGTTGATACTCCAATAAACAGTGACGAGGGCCCAAACACTGCCCCCTGTTCACCCCCTCCCCCCACACACCCCTCCCTCTGTCCAACCCTCCGTATTATCACTCACGTCCTCAGGGCGCCGCCATTACGTGACGTAACGCACTACGTCACGCAAACACGCGCGCGTTCCGGGCGCCATCTTGAATCGTCTGCCCTAAAGTGGTTTTATCGGCGACGAACGGAGGACGTCGCTTAGTGGCCGGGGCTTGTTTCAATAAGCCGAGGGTGTTTTATACAAACAGAGGAGGGCCGTGCCAGGCGGTGGACGGGGTCGGGGGAAGAGGGCGCACGCCACAACCCTTGCAGAGACGGATCCAGAGATTTCAACAACAACAAAAAAGAAAAGAAAGAAAAGGTGGGCATCCCAATATAGGTTTGAGGCGCCCCATCCGACGGCTAGAATTTAACATTGAAAAATCTAAATTTGGCACACACACACACACACACAAAAAGGGGGGGGGGAGGCGCCTTCTATAGATCATCCGTACCTGCCTTCTCACATTGCTCGAGCTTCTTGATACCAAAGGCCAAAAGGGGTAACTTTTGAAAAATAAATCAAGGACAATTAACACGATTTCATGGACACCTGAAAGTAATCAAAACATCAATGTCTGTAATTCTATTAAAATGATATTATATGGGCTATTGCTACAATCAAAGGGAGAACGAACCTTAGGCCCTATCTATTTCCTAATTTATAAGAGGGAACCCTGAGAAAAGTATTGTTAAAATATACCTGAAATGCAAGAGGGTCTGGAGACTTTGGGAAGTGGAAAAATGAAGAATGTCACTAGAGATTACCTAATGAGTTTCATACTCGTAGATCACATTCTGGAAATGATACACATATGGACTTAGCAGTGTTGATTTTCCTCACTAACTCGTCGGAATTGATCCCCTTTCTTTCGCCTTATTGTTACAAACCATTGCTTTTTACTAAACCTAGGGCAACACGAACCTTGAAAATCTTATAACAAATGATGACACGGTTTTATAGGCGTATTTTACATAGAGTCAGGCGTCAGTATTTTGTTTATCTCCATCTAGACCCCCTTGAGTATCCTCCACGCTGGAGACGTACACAGACAGTCGCCGCCACGTTCCCCAAACAACCCTCAAAGGGTGCACATAATGAACTTATTATAGCTCCACATGGGAGTGGCCAGCATGGCGGGTGAGGGACAGTGTGTGGTCAGTGTAGTGACCATTGGTCAGCGCGTACCTCCGGGCGGCGGCCCTTGAAGGTCATTCGCCCTGAAGGTCATTCTAGGAGATGTCCCTCGCTGGTTCCCTCAACACCCACTCACCGCAGTGTGTAGGTGGCGGGGTTGGCGCTTTTTATCAGAGGACGAGCACTTTGATCTTTGGCCGGACCTGGACCTTTTATTTGTATTTCTTCTGATTCTATGAGGGTTAAATTCATGCACTCTTCTTATCATTCTATTGACTCAAACATTCAATGGGCCTATATAAACCTTACTGCATTTTCTTATAATGAATTACAATGGCAAGACTGAACTCATAGGCCTATTGATAATTGGATAATTGAAACACCAAACATTGCTCTAAGTACTAGATACACGCACTTGTCATTATGTTGACTAAAATATTCACCCCGCCCAGAGACCTTTATGCATTTTCTCGTTACCTATTTCCAGACTTTAAGCATATAGGCCTATTAATGATTGGCTAATTCATCAATTTTGGAGGTTGGAGATTGGACTTTATTAGAGTTATCATGATATGTGTAGAGACTTGAACACAGCAGTTTGGTAGCGGTATAAAACGTTCTTATCGACTTGGCCATGGGATGTCAATGCCTGGATATGCATGTTGGGGTCGTCAAAAACAGACCAATGTTCAAAGTCTCTGGACAAATTCTTAAGAAGGGTCGCTCTGAATAATGCATACCCACATAATAGATGATTTAATCTCAATAGGGCCTGTGAAGTCAAATAACGGTGCAAAAAGGCCCGATTGGTAGAAGCCAGGTATATTCAGGTAACATATCACGACCAGCGGCACTGGAACCTGTGCTCAGGTGTGTCACCAGTGATCACCACTGGTACCTGTGATTAGCACTATGGACAGTCTGGTGGCCAGCTACACCCACTTCCGACTACTCTTGGTGAACATTCCCTATCGAATGAAGTCAATCTTAATGGCTTTCCTTGTCACTTATTTGGTCTTCTTGACGTAGAGATGTTTGGACAATGTTGTTTTCACTCACTTCACTTACTTGAAGCTGTAAGTAACAAGCTCATTAATCTCCACGTTTTGACACACACATCCAGGCATGTATTTGAGAATGAGGACCCCCCCCCCCCGTGCATGAGCCAGTGATCCATTAGTTCCCGGTACTGAGGGGACTATAGCTTACTAACATTGGAGTTTGATGTGCAAAATACATTTTAGTTTGGGATCTAGGTAGCAACTCCAATATGTGGTTATCCGGTCTTGAAATTTTGATTAATTATGTATTTTGTGCCTTCTTTTTGAGTTACGGAATTGTTGTTAACTTAAAAAAACCTTTAGGTAACTAGACTGCTTCCTCTTTAATTATACTATGTCTGTGCCTGCTATGTATGTAGAGGCCCAGTGGGCGCCACCATGTTGAACAAGGGATAGTCCTGATTGGCTGAAAAGTCGTGCTTGACCACCCACAGGTACTGGTGACAATGGAGTACACATGTGCAGACCTAGACTCCCTAATGCAGTATAATACTTACATTTTCAATGGTTTGGTGTGACATGGTAACAGGTTACTCTCTCTATACTTACTGGTACAATGATTTGGTATGTGGTTGCTCTCTCTATACTTACATTTTCAATGGTGTAGTATGACGTGGTTGCTCTCTACAGTTTCGATGTTGTGGTATGATATGGTTATTCTCTCTATACTTATCGTTACAATGATGTAGTATGACATGATCGCTGTCTCTGTATTTACAGTTACTATGATTTGGTGTGATGTGTCTGCTTGCTCTATGCTTCAGTTCCAATGATGTGATATGACATGGTTGGGCTCTCTACACTTGCAGTTTCAATGGTGGTATGATGTGGTTTCTCTCTCTATACTTATAGTTACAACCTTTTGGTGTGATGTAGTTGCTCTCTCTAGACTTACAGTTACAATGCTCTGAGATGTGATGTGACACAGTTGCTTTCTCTGTACTTACAGTTACTATAGTGTGGTATGATGTGGTATAATGTTGTGTGATGTTGTTGGTCTCCCTACACTTATATTTCCAATGATGTGGTATGACGTTGTTGCTTTCTCTATACTTACAGTTACAATGGTGTAGTGTGACATAGTTGCTTATTCTATACTTAGAGTTGCAATGGTGTGGTATGACTTGGTTGCTTGTACTAAATTTACAGTTAAAATGATACTCAACCAAAGATGTGACGTTATAAAATGTTCAAATAACTTTGCAGAACATCACAGAATGTTATAAGATCATCACAGAATGACACTGTCATCCTTAGCTGGGATCCCCTATCTATAATATCCCAGAAATGAAACAATGTAAGCAATGGAGCAATGTAAAACGTGCGTTCTATGACACTGTGCAGTGTTACAATAACGTTCTGAACAAGGCGTCATATCCTTGCCTGGGATGCTTGCAATGGCTGGGTAGGGTGTGGTTGCTCTCACCCAAAAATATGAATGCCCAATAAAGTATCATTAGAAATACATGTATAGTCTAGGATGTCACATCAAACATGAGTTTCATAAGCGTACTGCAAATTGGTGTACAACCTGATTACGCTGAAAGACATGTGTTTGAATTACAGATACAGATGACGAGGTGACTCAATATCTCCAACGTGTAAGAAGGGTTATCATATATGCACAATGATAGCTTTTAAAGGTCGCTACTATAGATGTGGCTGTCAATTGTAACCTATGAAAGTACCAGCGGTGAAATAACGTGATTCTCAATTCCATTCTTAAAATGGCATAATATTCATAATGAATTTTGACTGCATGCAATGTTACCTCGATCTAGAGGCTTCAGGCAATATGGAAACGCGAGTGAAAAAATACACCATAGCCCATGATTAAAACGTTTAGTTCAATTCGAGCACGAAGATAGCATACCAATCTGCGCAGCTATTCATCCCATCCCACCACGGACAATAACACAGTTCCTGTTTATTCACAAGACGTCCTTCCGGACCTATTAGGAAGGTTTATTTATTTGTTCTGTTTTATTTTTATGTGGATTAGCCTTTACACATAACAAAACATACCAGGGGACTATTATTATTCCAATAGTCGGAGGGATTACCCCTCCTACGTGAATTCCCCCTCTCCCCTACCTCGTTGGACTCCTGACCAGACTAAAGGGGTTACTTACTCCACAAACAGGCATCACCAACACAAATGTATACATCAAGCCCATCCCAGTTTACACCAACAATAAAGTTTACAATGAAATAGTTCAAAATTTCTTCCTTGCTTATTCTCTGTAGACAGTGGCATAATAGAACAAAATCAACCAAAGCAATTTGATTTGCTGGCAAACATGCAAATCTGTCAATTAATAAAATTTATGAAAGGATATTGTATTAGCAGTAGTTGATGATGGAGAAAATATGATTCTTGCTTATTTGGGTAACAGCAACTCTAGGAGACAAGGATGACTTATACATCTATTTTGTCCAACCCTTGTCTAAACCCAAGATAAACCTATCAGTCCTACCTCAAACCCCTTCTGCTCTTATCAGTGAATGTACTAAATTTCGTGTGGTACAAATTTCTGTGCATTTCATACACTACATATAATGCACAGAAATAAAATTTGAAAATCAAAATGATGTGTATATGTTATTCTAATGGAGGCAGCAAAGGCATGAACATACTAAAGTGCAAAAATAGGCATTAAAGCTGCCTACGCGAACATTTAGTTGCATGAAGTGGGCAAGTTGACACCATCCTGATAAGTGATCATCCCCGGCGGGGACGGTCTTTGGGTGGTTTGAGGGAGTACTGCTATGTGGGATGGGTTTATTCAGAAGATCTTTATGGCCAATGAAGGGCCCAATTCAGCCAGGAACTACATTGCCCTTGTTAGGAATTGGTTTGTAAAGCCATTCTGAAATATCAAAATTCTTTTGAAGATCAGAAAGAATAATAGCTTTAGAATGACAAGGTGGATGATGTTGATTAAACAGCAGGTCAGAAGTGAAATAACACCCAAGTCAATCCCTTTTTTGTTTTGGGTAAAAGAAATGGACAAGCGATATGATAGAACCTGTATTAGTGGTATAGGGCCATAATGTTTTCTATCAATTAGAGTTTTTAAAAAAGACTGTCATGCTATATCAAAGCATTGATTAACTTTTTGCCACAAAACGTCAAAGAAAGGGACCATTTCACCCTAGGAATGCCTGTGACTTTATCGTATTCAATTATGATCAGAACAGCGGCCTGTTTCATAATAAACCGCTGTAAGTTTTGGGCTTGATTTGCGTGAGTTTGAGATTAATTACAAGAGTTTGGCTTGATTTATGAGAGTTTGGTTTGATTTATGAGAGTTTTATTATGAAACGGCCATGTACAAGAGTTTCAAACTCGTGTACAGTTTCCGTAAGCAAACATAAAATCCCGTAGCTACAGAGCTTTATTATGAAACAGGCCACTGTTTTAGATGGCGAAGACCAAAGAAAGGTGGTAAAGCCCTGTTTCCACCAACCGATTTCACTACCGATTTGTTGGTATTTCATTACTTTTAACTAGGAATTATAAAAAAAGACTATGTATCTTTTATATTATTTGAAAGAGAATTAAAAACCCTTTCTAGTGGTATATAAAATATTCAGGATTAACTAATATTTCCACTGCCGATTTTTGAAATCGGTTGTAAAATCGGTTGGTGGAAACAGGGCTTTATGGTTGGTACATGTACCTTCGTTCGAGGGATATGTACCCCCGTACCCCCCCTCCCCCACCTCCCCTTCACTTATCCATCCCCTACTTTCTTATTCTTGTGAAGGCCCTTTCCCCAAACACGCCAAGGAAGTTGTCAATACATCACCAAACCGTTTCGATGACTCCTCCTATAAGCACCCATATAGAGATTAACAACTCAAGGTCGCTGCCCATTATGGGACGTGTTGACGCAAAGCATCGCCCATGTTGAATATCGTCCCCTCATGTCCACAGTGTTGTCAACGGGACCAGGGCAACCCGACCCCATCCCGCTTATTATAAACCGCAGCACGGGGACACATGCACTTTTTAATTATTTTATTTCATTTTTTGGGCTATCGCAATGTCTGTTGATGGGTGGGACGCAGTCATGCGATCGGGCGCGCGATATAAACAAGTTGGGAGCGAGGACAGGAATGCCTTTGTTTGGTAAAGAAACTCACGAGGTAAACACGGGTTTTGTTTAGCTTTTCAACAATTGATGGCCTGGACGCGATAACAAAACGAGCTTTCTGACCACAGAGTGAAACACTTCTGTCCGCCCCTAGGGGTCGCCTCACCTCTGACGTCACACACATGGGACGCGCCATTTTTTCAAAATGGAGATGCTCCTCTCAAAAAGTTTCAATTGACTGGTCGTGGTGTGGTGGTGACTACAAAAGCTGAGCTGTGTATAAATACGCTGGTTTCGGCAGTGGCGGGGTGCTTTAAACAAGTGGAAGACGGACCACCGGCAACGTCCGCCAGTCTGTTTACAGTGTGCTTGTCGTCTGCTCTTGAGACTAAACTCATGGGGTGCCAAATGTGTAACTTTTTGTTTCGTAACCTTTGTAGCATTGAATCATCAGTATAGCGATTCAATCGTTCATAATTGTGTGCATATCATCAGTGTGTAAGGGAATATACACCGTCATATATCCTCCACCAAAGAACTAGAAAAGAGTATACACTTTTCCCACGAACCTGCGCAGTAAACCCTCTCATAGAAGTCCTGTACCCAATGATTCCCATTGGAACCCATATCCCAATTGATTGTTTAGGCCGCTATAGGAGGGTACCACTCAATTGAAATAGGTGTATACATGCATCCAGTGTCGAACATGATTGTAAGTATAGTGAGGATGATCAGTTGTTTGTATTATATATATTGTTATGTAGGAACCCATCAATTCAAAAGGGGCTAGCCTTTGTATTGCTATTTGTATTTTTAGAGTATTAGGTGTTGGTACACTGTCAATGAGGGCAATTTTATAGATTATGGGACAAGATGTATGAGAGATTTTGTTTATAAATTACAAATTGTGTTGTTTTATGCTTTGGACAGATAGCGCATCATAAACGGTAGCCCCAAGTTTGTGATGAGAATTATATCATGAACTCGATTGTGCATGTGTGGGTCCAGTAATAATTGTCTGCCAAATACCAAATTGTGCAAGTTCTATAATTTGTCACTTTGTGAAAGTATATATGCAGATATGAGTCGAATGTTCAATTAAAGTATTTGGAACGGTCTCTCTGTAATCAATTCATCGCATTCATGATAATGTCTGTACAATTTTGCAATATATATTGCAAACCTATCATTCAACATATTAACATGATAATAGAGAAAAAGTGATTTTGTGTCATTTGGAATTCCTGTAAGTCGAAAATGAAAAAAAAAATCTACATACATTATAGGGGGGGCAGGGTAGCTCATGGAGTATTTTCAAAACCTTTGCATTTATTTGATTTGCTAGTTTTGAAACAAGCAGGGAGGGAGACTACACCTTTTGGCGGCTAATGTTATTTTTAAGCTGTCAATTGGTATGTAGGGTCTCAACTTCTTTAAAATAGAATGTTATTACAACACTATTTCTTAGTAAGTTTCAACTCTACCTCAAACAACATAACTGTTACATGAAAATTTGATAAGTTACAGACTGACTGAAAAAGTATGGTCATAGAACGTGCTTGTTACCTCGCTGCTTACCTGGGATGTATAGTCTCTTTACTCCAGAACTCATTACCTATATCATACCCCATGCATTGAAGATGTTCTCGCCACCGTGGTCTGGATTCCTAAGAATTAACTGACAAGTGAAGTTACTTATACTAAAAAAAAGTGGGGAATACTCAGAGTTTTTCGGTATTGGCTTGTGGTGCAACCCTGAAATCTGAAAAGAAGTCAATTGGGTAATATCAGTGTTAACTATTGACAGTATGTCCCAGTTGTATAGAGGCTATATGCTCTGAGGCATGCAGTAAAAACTATGGCTGAGAATTACTTTTCGCCTATTTTGAGAGCAGTCAGCTTTCTTCAAATGCTGAAAATAAAGAGCCGGACAGGAAATCTAACACTCATCACATACAACATGCATTCTAACAACTATAATAATGTCAATCCTATACACTTTACTGTAGACATGAAAGGGGACTTCCATTAGGGGGGTTTAGAAATTCACTCACATCAATATGAACGTAAAGCTTGACATCATCAGTTTCTATCATTTGCTACAGAAAATTGACCTAGATTGGCTTTACGCATCATGTTCACTCTGCAGGCAAGCAGTGACGTAGCAAGCACGTCCTGTGACTGTACCTTTTTGGTTAGTCTTTAACCTGCCCAATTTTCATGTAACAGTTCTGTTATTTTAGGTTAAGTTGAGACTTACTTAAAAAGAATGTTATAATGACATTACATTTTAGTGAAGTCGAGACCTTACTTATGAAGAATGTTATAATAATGTTATTATGATGTGAGAGAACATTCCAAGAATGTGACAATAACGTCACAGTGTGACATCTCAATGTTAGGTTAGGAGCTTTTGGTCGCCATCAAATTAACATAACAAGAACCTAAGCAGAACTAAGCAGAACGAAACAAAACGTTATAATAATGTTATAATAACATTTTTCCTGCTTGGGACGTCAATGTTGGGCAATATCTACCTCCCTGTGGAGTATGAGGGCAGCAATGAGGGAGGAAGGTCTGACATCTTTTTAAATTCTTGCCTACTTACTTAATGGAATGCCCCGATGAGATGGGCTTATTTAGTAGGGTCACATCTTGATGACATTTCAAGTCTGACAACTTTGAATTATATTGTGCCAAACCAAAAGGAAAACCCTAGGCTCAGGCTATAATATGCCACATCTTCCAAGAGAAGGGTGTTCGTGTAAAGGGCTGTGGAACTTTGTGAACACTAACTTCCTACCTCTTGACACGAGGAAGGGCGTGTACGTGTGCGTGGGAGAGTTTGTTAGGAGGGTTAAACTTGACACCCTCACACCCTCCCCGCCCCCTCCACACCTCTTCCACACCTCCTCCACGCCTCTCCAACCTCTCCACACCACCCTGAGAGTATCAGTTCTCGTCAACTAGGTGTTGGGTGTCAAGGGGAGGAGGAGCTGCAAGGTGAGGAGAAGCAACCAGGGGTGTACTTCAATGCGAAAAGGGTTCAGTGATAGTTAAAAAGAACAACTATTTATGGAGGTATTGCACTGTGTGACGATGTCGCAGACAATTTATACACATGAACAATAAAATCATGTTGAATACATAGGCAAAATCCTCCAAATTGTCAAGTTCAAACAACCATATGGCTTTTGTTCGGAAGTGACTAGTATGATATCTCCACACCGCACTGATATTGCAGCTCAAGTCGCATATAGTGTAATACTGCATTTAGGGTGGAAATGATGTGTCCAACTGTAGCACTAATTAGAATGCCTTTCTTCTCTGTATAACTATTTTGTAGCTCTATTCACACTATGAGTGCTGAAATACAGTACAAGTGTAGGCCTAAAAGACGACATATTTAACACTTTGGGCCGGTCAGTTCTTGTATATTTAATCAACGCGCATGGTCTCTCTACGGAATATGTGATTAGGTTCGCATCAAGCTGAATTTAACTTGGAGTCATAAAATCCTATGACCAATCCCATTAGACGTACAAATTGAGAGTGGGTGCCCTGAGATCCCAGTGTAGGAGAGCGGGGGGCGACCTTCCGACTACCTCTACCCCCCTGACAAACCCTCCATCCCCGCGCGGCTCTCTGTTTGATATTTCCCCTCAAACAAACACCTCAAGCCCCCTCCTCCTCACCCCCTCCCCGGGCCGGGACCACGGCCACATACACCTATTATCGCCCGACAAAGCCGGCCCAAGGTCGACGGGGAGCCGGCGTAAGGTGACACTAAACAAAGTCCGCCCCGACGAGCACCAGGCGACGGTGAAATTAGTCTGGGTCGCAAAGAACAATCCTGAGGTGCGAAATCTGTATGATATTCCCCGCCTCAGGTTGGCGTGGGCACACAGGGGGGAAGGCCGGCCCCCTTTTTAGGGCGGTTTACTTGTGGTTGGGTCAACACCGTCCTAATGTCTGCGCTGATATGAGGCTCCGCTCTGTCGCCGGACCTCAATACTAAACATTGGGAGAAGACATTATATGGCGGGCGGCTGTTTGTCGGAGCAAACAACGCTAATCCCATGGAGGCTCTTTTTCTGCTGCTTGTTGATGTGTTCGGGAAGGGGGGAATCGGAGAAAAAGTTATTGTCATAAGACGATTAGGAGGGACGTCTATGTTGACGCCGTGACTCGGCACTTTTCTGACATCTTCGGCTATTCCCAATCATGTTTTCCGGCATATACAGGAAAGAAAAGCATTTAACCTTAACTAATGATATAAACTCTTAGCTTTTGAATTACATGCCTACATGGCCTATTTTGGTACAACAGCTCATGCTTGACGTGCCGGATGAATTTCATGATTAAATCAAGTGTGCATGTCTAAATCGCAGTCAAATGAGATATATCCCGTAATTAAATGTAATAAAATTCGCTAACTGTAATCACATCTTGTCAAAGCAACGACCGATCTGTTGAACAACATGTACATACAGTTAACTATACGCGCCGGGTATACGCGACCGCCGCCTGCGCACACACCTTCTTTTACTATACTACTTACGTCTAAAAAATGCTGCCCTGAGGTACCGTATAAGGCGCGGTCTCCAACAAAATAGACGGATTTAGAAAGGGGCGCCTGAGGTGTCGCTCCCCCCCCCCCCCCCAATGTTCACCAAATTTAGATAGTCTAATGTAAAATTCTAGAATATGGATTGGGCGCCTCAAAATTTTACTTAAAATAATGAAACAGCTACGTAAGATTTTAGTAAGTAACAGACAACCAAAAAAGGTATGGTTGCATAACGTGACTGTTATGTCGCACCTTAGCTGGGAATACATATCGCAAAACAACCACACAAGGTCAGAGAAGACCTCAACGTCTGCGAGAAAGTAGACAACACAACCAACACAACAACAACCACAACAATAACTATATGTATGTTAACGGCAACAACAACAACAACAACAGTAGTCTGTCACCGACAACCGCACTGAGTATACATATTCCCACCACACTGCATTGAAAACCGCTTTGAGACCCGCCTATTCAAGTGATTCAGGCGGCCTTAAATGAAAACAGAAATATTTGCCAGCCAGGAGGCGACTGGTAAATTAACTCATTTTTAGGTGTGAACAAAGGGCCCAGTGTGACTCTACTATATATGGACACAAAGAGCATGTCAAATCGCCTACAAACATCAACATGTCAGTCTGGAGGGGCTGCCACCAGCTACCCACAGTAAACATGTTGAACTCGTGTTTCGTTAGACTATTGTTTCACTATTGTACTTTTAACGTGCATGTCTGTACTCAAGGAAACTACCGTAAAAACATACAGCGCGCCTTTCAAAATTCAATACATGGTCAACATTTATTGTGCCTTTCAAAGTTCAATACATGTTCGTACATGAGGTTCGACACGAACTTCTTGACTGTGCCCGGGACGGATTTAGAGGGGGGGGGGGGGGTGGGGGTGCACACGGGGCACACGCCCGCCCCTCTAACGTTTGTCTTAACTTTTTCAACATAAAATCTTAGCCTCCGGAGGGGGCGCCTCACATTTCTACATTTTGGCGCCCCTCTTTTTTCTTTTTTTTTAAAATTTATTTGATATCTCTTCAGAGTACAACGAAGTTCTTCCGATACCGATGACAAAAACATAATGATAAATACAATAATGAACAATATGAATATACAGATTATGGAACTAGTTCATCTATACATTTTGACGATCCCTTTGTACAGTCATTTAATTTACCAACTTAATTACTTTCTTATATACACTCATATTTTCTTATCTTTGTACAGTTGCAGATAATCCGTTCCATAATTATATGCCCCTGTAATACGGGCTACGTCTTACCCTTTCTTTAACCGAATCATCTACGTTCAAAACTACTTTTCCACAACTTCGTAATATTTTCCCAATGTCTCGTTCCACAACATTTTGCGGATTAATACTCATCTTATACATCATTCTCAATAGAATCAGTTTTTTAAATCTCTGCATCCATCCCTGGCGTAGATCTAAACATAAATAGGTCACAAATGGGTTATCCAAGAGCATCATTTTAAGAAAAGATGAATTGGCTGTGTTTGAAATTTGTAGAGAGACTTATCGTCCAAATATGCATGTATGCATGAATGTGCATCATCCCCAATGGTTCATACACTTTTCAAGTGTAAGCAACAATCTAACAATGAAAAAGAATCGGAATGCTTTTAGTCGCAGGCCAGGTGCGAATCTAAATTCTAGGCGCTATAGGACGCGAGCCTGCTGTACACAGTAGCCGGGGACTCCCGACATTGACTGCACTATAGACACATTCCGTCGGGGAGGGTTTAAACACATCACAGGTCCTGACCGCCCGGTGGTCGGGGCAAGGTTTGGTTAGGAGTGGGGGGAGGGGGAGGGGAGGGGGGTTCTCATGGGTGAGGGGCGGGGGGGGGGGGGCTTTTGATTGAAGGAATAGCCAGTGACCAATGAAATGGTTGGCGCGCGGGCAGTGAAAGTGAAATCACATAATTAATTTATTGAAAGAAGGGGTTATCCATTAATTACGTATTTTAGATACTTTCTAGAAGCCCTCCCCCTACCATTTTAGCACTTTATACGCATAAGCAATGTCCTTGATTCCCCCTCCATTTGTGTGTACATAAGTTATGATCCTTCCCAATTAAAAATACAGACCTCAAGAAATGAAAAGGGTAATTTCTTCAACTTTCCAAATTCAAATACAATCAAAAGCAGGCATAGAGCATTATCGTTCTGTCAGCAGCTAGCTTTATACATCAAAGTTTATTAGTAGTAACCTCCCCACTTTTCCAAAAAATCTCCGAGTGTGGCCCTCCTATTTTCACCCCTCCCCCAGCACCCCCCCCCCCCTCCTCTAACCCCCCCCCCCCTCCTCTAACCCCCCCCCCCCCCTCCCCCCTTAACGTTTATCCTCTATCCAATTTGGCGAGGGGTCCTCCGACAACACCCGCCAAAGCCGCAACCTTTGTCCCCGCCACTTTTACTCCTCTTGAGGAAATTTAAAGCACACAAATATTATTTCAGTGGCTACTTTTAACAGGGCTTACCGTCAATATGGGCACAGAGGCTCAGGGCAGTGGAAAGTAAATTCAGGTCGGGGTTTTCTTATAGCGCCTATAGCCGCGTCTCGGCCGGTGGTCCCAGGGTGGGACGGGGCCTGCTTGAAATCAACTACCCCCTGTTTGTTGATCCTCCGCGCCCAAATGTTGACGCGGAGATTAGAATTAATTTACACATGATTGGTCAGTGCTTTGAAACAAAACAATAACTAATTAAAAGTGGAGGTGCTGAGGTGAACGGTGGACAAAAGGTGTGGGTGACAGAAGCGTGTGGCATGTGGGGCAGCTCACTATGGGGATCTTTGATGTGGGATCTAGGAGGACTTTGTAATGCTTATACGCCGTGCCTTGGTATGCGCCCTAAGTCCACGGCCCCAGTATTGTCTAAACCATTAGCACAACAACTCAAGAATAGCACCCGCCGCCTCACAAGCACGTTTCTCAGAAGTTTCGTTGGCAATGCAACAGGTTTTTCTGTTGTGATTGGATACACAATTATTTGAAAGGCGCCTGTGATATTTAAAACAACAGTGGATTCAACTAAGGTGGTATTATTAAAACAAATAGTGTGGGTTCAGTGGAATTGACGCTGTTCTTGTATATAGATCGTAACCAACAGATATACGAACAGACGTGTATGTATAAACAGAAAAGTATAACACAATACGGTGTAGGATTTAAATACTTATGTATGGATTTGTTATCTTTTCATTCTATTACGCATGTGATTAGGACAGCACATCCCGATGTTAATATTCATCTTTTTCTGCTTGATGATTTTCTCGAGAATTTAGTTTCGATTAATAAGATTTTAAACACATATTTTTATCACACATAGAGACTATTTCCTCAATGAATATAAATGTATATATTCGTGTTGCCTGTAAGATAAAAACAATTGAAATATTATTTTCAATAAACGTAATATGTAGTATTGTATGTCAAAACTATGGAAACTGAGCCTGTTTTGTGCAAATTGGTGTTGATATTCAATCAGCGGCGATGGTTGCAGTGTGGGCTGGAGTCTGCAGGGGTCAGTGAGTACAAAGACGGAGGAGGGGGAGGGGCTCAGCGGTAACATGTTGCGTCCATACGATCCTGTGAGATGGGTGTTAGTGATATGGGGAGATGGGAGGGACCCTCCGTCTTCATCTAAACATGTTTGTACAAGATTGCGGTATCCTCTTCTTTATTACAAAAAATACAAATGCTAATTAGACATTATGAAACTATAGTTGAAGAGATTAGACATTTTAATTATGGCCAAATATAGGAATATTGTCAAAGTCGAATTATGGGTTGCTTTGATCCAGGAAATGTTGTTTTTAGGGAAAAGATCTCATAGGGCATCCGCATTGGATTCAGCAGGTACTGTGAGGGTAGTGATCTCCAAATATAGTTAGCACATCAGGGGCCATACTCCAACGCCTCTTTAGATTTCGCAGTAATCATTTTTAAGGAGGAATCTGAAGCGACGCTGGAGTATGATCAGGGGCGGATCAGGGGCGGGGGGTCAGCCGGACCCCCCCCCCCCCCCCCCCTCCTTTATCTCCTATTTTGATGGGAAACCAAGATGTTCGAAGACAGAGAAAACGTCGCGCTTGTGCGCAAATGTGCTTCGATCCATGCAATACTTATCCAGCGTGTGTGGACACACACAAATATGCACACACACACACACGCAGACACACAAACGCACACACATGCACACACACAAACATACTCTTGGAATCACCGCCCCATCTTTATGTCATATCATACACAGAGTAATGGAGTTTACAATTACACCAACACCGTGTAGCCACAAACACAAACACCTGAATCTCTTCTGGGCACTGACAGCGCCATAAGGACGGGTTATTTAGGGACCGGGCCCCCTGCCCTCCACTAATCATAAACCAACAGATTCGGGGTGTATATTGATCTACACAGGCCTCTTTACATCTAGGGGTAGGTGTGTGTAGGGGGGAGGGGTAGTAATACCACACATACTTAACTCCTGCCATACACATTCAGGCTGCAAATACCAAAACCCTCATCGCCCATGAGGGTACCAGGGTGGGGCTTCTGCTCCTGGGAAGAATATAGGCCCCCAGTAGCCTTAATTTTTTTCTTTTTCAATATTATTATTAATTTCCTTCTTGGTTTACTATGCTTCCAGATTATGTCATGTGCATATATGCAAACAGAGCGACATCCGAAGTAAAGTGATTGATACATAAATGTAAACTCAATACTGCGTGTTAATTAAAGCTGAACATTGTAAAACTATAAAGCTGTTTCATTATGATAATACTTTCATTGAGATTCAATCAGTGGCGGATTTACATTTTTTTAATGTAAAATTCGGCCAAAAAGTAATTAAAGATGTTTTGTCCAAAAGAGCGTCCCCCCCCCCCCCCCTTTTCAAAATCCTGGATCCGCCACTGACAATAACGGATTCCCACCTTCATTCCCCTGTGGAGCCAGACATGCAATAAAATGTTTTTATTTCTTTATTCGTTCATAGAACAATTAAACATGTAGAAGCTAGGGTTTGGACTTATTTTAAATAATAATTTTTTTTGCAATCGCCTTAAAAATGCCCAATTGATTGCACCAAACACTAAAGCTTTTTTTGTCACGATATGCACCCAGAACGATATCCGAAGTTTCATGATTAATACATTTATTAACTCAATATGCAGGTCAACTAAACCTAAAAGTTGTAAAACCTCAGCTCTTTTTATTTTCATTATATTCATAATAACATGGATATCTAATTTATACAAAAAGTACAAGTTAATATTACCTTTGTATCTCTTCTTAAAGTGTAAAACTTCCAATGAAATATTTTATTTCTTTATTCATGCATGGCAAAATCTAAGTTTTAGAAGCTAACATCCTGCGTTATTTTACACCCAATTTTATTATGGCAAAACTTTCAAATGTCCACATAATGGCATCCAACACTGAAACGACTCCCCAACTCTCAACTTTCTCTAGATGTATTATATATATATATATATATATATATATATATATATACACACACCTTGGCGCGCCTCCCGCTCTCGGCCCCAGCAGAACGGGCAAAGCGGTCCTCCTTCTGTTGTGGCTAGTGTCGCCGGGGGTTGGATATAATCAAACCGTACACCACTCGACTCCTGGGGCCCAATATTTCCGTGGGGACGTCAGGCCGAGTTAGGCTTTGTGTGCCAGCTGTTTAGGCCTGAAGCGTCAATTCGCGCGGCCTAAGTCGGGGGGGGGGGGGGAGCGGGACAATGAGGGGGGGGGGGGCACCCCCGGGCAATACATGGGCGGGTCGTACCGTGTTGGTTTTACTCCCCGCGCCCAACGACGGGTCTGTCAATGTGAGCAGGGAAACCCAAGTGTCACACCCCTTATTTGGTTCACGCAGGCATTAGCAGTGGCGGATCCAGCAATTTGAAAAGGAGGGAGGGCGTGCTGTTAGAAAAATTGTTCCTTAATTAATTTTTGGCCGAATTTTACATTAAAAAAGGTAAAAAAAAATGTCCACAAAAATAGGTGGGGGCGCGGCCCCCTCTAAATCCGCCACTGATAAGGTCAGGAGCAGATACCCAAAAAAAAATTCGAAAAATAATGAGGGGTCCGCCGGCAGGCTGTGCACTGAAACGTCTGACGTTGGTGCGCCCACCCCGACCTTTTTTGTTGTGAAGTTGGAGACTCCGCCAAAGGGGTGCAGAGGCGGATTTACAGGGGGGGGGAGCGCGGGGGCGCCCCCTTTTTTTGCCCAAATTTAGACTTTTTTAAAGGAAAATTCGGCCAAAAGGTAATTAAGGAATAAATTCCAATAGCGCCCCCCCCCCCCCCTTTTTTTTTCAAAATCCTGAATCCGACGCTGTGAGTACTGACGAAGAATTTATATTCTTAAAGTGCAACAAAGCAATGAACTTCAATCTCTATACAGTTTTTAATCAGAATCAGTTGCTGGGGGCAGAGTGTACATGTTACATGCATGTTGCGTCGCTACCATAATTATTGAAACACAATGGCGCAAAATTAATTGTAACACTGCTAGTTTTAATCAAAGTTGACCTAGCGCTGTTTGAAACGTGTAATAGAGGATATTGCTTGCATTGGGTCAACGCAAGTTCAAAGCTAAGCTACTTTTGAATTATTTTATATATAGGTTACTTGCCTTGATAGTTACCACCATGTTGGTATCTAAAACGCAATGTCCCTTGCATTGGCAACTTAACAGAATGCAAATGCGCCCAAATATGACTTTTATAGTATACCAAACTGGTCCAAACATTCCCAACGAATCAACACCCGGCGCCCTATACCTCCACCCCCCCCCCGACAAAAGTAACGCCCCCCCCCCCCCCAACCAAACACAGGTAATGGCCCAACAGGTTTCGGAAACATTAACCATATAATATTTTAATATGTTTGCCCAGAGACCAGAGCGGGGCTCCTACGAAAACACGGCGCGGAGTTTTGGTCAACTCCAACCTCGGCCGAGTCCTTTTTAGTCCGTGAACCTAGCGGGGTGGTGACATATAAGTTGTGGGTTTGTCGCGGGCTCGGTCAACCTTCGCGTCGTTTCGCAAAGTGCCGCCTGTTTAGTTGTGATTTGGGGCCCTCAGCTTTGCCTGTAAACGGTCATGAAGCCTTGATAAAGAATCTCACGAATGCTCCCCGCCGTTGACTGGAGAATGGCCGGGTAGGGCGGTGAATATGAGTTGTTTGCGATATCAAACAACACCTCCAAGTTGGTTCTTTGGGCGCCCAACTACCCCCATTACCCTGAGAATACCCGGCTACTTTGATATAAACTGTGATGCACTACGCTGGGCAAATACGCAGGGGATTTAGTCGAGGGCTCGAATTTGAACTGCTACCAAAGCAAAGTTGATGTTCGTCACAACTTGTACACGTTGCGAAGTGGTTTATTTCAACGAAACCAAACATGGGTTAATTTTCATTTACAATGTATACGAAGTGGGAATGTTGTCGAGGGTTTATGCACTTGAAGAGTATTATACGTTTTTCCGATAAAAGACAAATAAACACGTGGCATATCAGAACATAGATGGAAGCATAAAATCACCAAAAGTAGATCTAATTCATGAAAGCTAGCAGTATAAGTACGTCGATGAAGTGGGCATAAAGTTGTTATTATGGTTATTTTGAGTTAGCAATTTTTTTTATAATTTCTACACGATGGAGTAATTGCTACCGTGGTTCTTTAAGTCTTCAAGTAAAACCCACCTTCCCTCTTTAACTTTTTCAGTTTGTTAAACGTGTCAGGAGATTTAAAGGGACATTCTCGTCCTTGAGTTTTTAGGGATACACCCGCCGACGTTAGCCTGACAACGACGTCACTGGCGACGTGTTTTGCCCTTTCAGAACGTAATAACGCAACCTCATTGGTCACGTCGCGAATTTGCCGCGGTGTTGGGGTGGTTACAACTGATCAAATCACGTCCGTCCTACGGACGAGAACGTCCCTTTAATATCATCCGCTGTGACAATTTGAGCGACTCCATCAAACTTTATCATTCTTGGTGAAATTTCCCTCAATATTTCAATACTATTTATAGAATTAATGACTTATTAGAAAATGAGATGTAGTGTGAGCAAAAATAAAACCAGGTGAATAATATAATAATATATGTGTGTACATGACTATGCCCAAGTTATAAAGAAAAAAGTTTAGAAATTGCTCGCCAGTCGATATCATCATGCGCATTCGACACAATGTCTCCTTGATTTATACAAGAAGCACACACTTGTGTTAAATCGCTGACATGTAGTTTTTACCGACCCTACATACCACTCTTCAATATCTTTCTTTTTGTACACCATTCCCCTGTTTACATTACCCAAAGATACGGCAATTAGACATTAGCATTATGCATTTCCGCCCATTATCGACCATGGCCGTCGTCAGGCCGCAAACCGGGGGGAAGTCCATTTATTTATCCAGTGATATCGGGTTGGAGACCCGTTCTAAGCGCTGCATCTTTTACCCGGAGGTTGCGGCCGTCGTTTATTGTAGGGTCAATAAGATAAATCAATAGGACAAAGCCCTTGCATCGTTTGGTTACACACACCCCGACCTCCTGTTGGTCCAATCGATGACGTCAGACAAAGATCACATGACCGCTCAACGAGATCTCGCCGAGTCTCGAGCGCCGCGAGAAACCGGAGACGTCCGGGAGCGAAGAGGGCCGCGAAATGAATCGTTTTGATGTCCGACGTTTTTTGTCGTTGAAATAAAGAAGGTCTAATGAGAATTTAATGGAATTTACTTTGGGATCACTCGTTTAAAACTTTGCAGTGTTGATTATTCATCGTGGATGCATGGTTCTTTTGAGAAGTGATAATAATAGCCTTAAACACGTATGTTTTAAGGAAGCATGTCATTATCTGATTTTGTCTTATTGGTAGTGTAAAAGTAGATACAATAATGAATAATGTTGTTAGGTATAGAACTAAGGTATTTGAGTTTGCAATTGTTATTTGACTATCCCTGATCCGTATTGACAATTTTTGCTCGCACCCCATATTTTTCCACCGTGAACGACCAATAACTACGACTCTCCATCCCTTTGGTTTGGGCGGGGGGGGGGGGGGGGTTACTCAGAAATCAACGGTGGATACAGGATTTTGGAAAAGGAGGGGGGGGGGGGGGGTCAACCTATAAACTAAGTGCTAAAATGGTGTGCATTTGCGCACACGCGCGGGGCATTTCCTCTTTTTTTGAGCTTAGGGTTCCACCAGAAGGGGGTCGTCAGGACCCCCCCCCCCCCCCCCCGGATATAGTCTTGATATCCGCTCTTGGCACAATCCTATGAAGCCGTAACAGAGTGTCTCAAAATAGGGGAGCTGTGCCCCCATTGGAAGCTTAAAAGAACAGGCGGTCATACATCCTGTTTGAGACTTTCTCCCCTCAGTTGATGCATCAATTAAACCAAGCAACTTAAGTAACATAGGTACTTATGAGTCAGTGTGTCTGTGCATAAGTTCTGAGAAAGCAAAAACAATGGGTGGTGGATTACAATAAGCTTGTTTGGGGAGCGGTCAGCTTTCTAGAAACCCCAAAATGTGGGGTGGAAAGTCCCACAGTGGTTACCTGGGCCTACACCCAAAGACTGAGTACCCCCCCCCCCCCCCGGCCCTCAACCCATAGATCCAGTGCTTGGTCCAAAGGGGGGGGGGGGGGCAATTGTTCTTTAAATTGGAAGATAGGTACAAATCTAGTGTTTTTAATTTGATTTTCATAGAGGGGTTAAAGGTTTGCCCCCACCGAAGAACTGCCTCTGGATGCACCCCTGCCAACCACCCCCCCCCCCCCCCGCCACTCATTCAGGGTGGTTACATGTGAGATAATCTGGTGACGTTATGTATATACAGCGTCCTAATTTACAAACCCCAGGAGGGGGGCACGTTAAGCCCGCCCCGTGTGGATCTAGGGCCGGGACTATCGGGCCGGGATCCACGCTAATCCGGGCAGAGATTACCGGGGATCGGGGCAGGGAAAACGGGGCATCCCCATCCCCCAGGCCCTCCCTCGATCCTCCCACTGAACTGACCACCCCAGGTCTCCCACTGCCAGTGTTTAGCCAATCAAGTGTGTAACTCGTGGGAAATCAGGGCGATATCAACCCCCCCCCCCCCCGACCCACCCATCCCCATCCCCCGCCCCGCACACTAATGGGTGTAGACCCCTAAAATCGACAGGGCGACACGGCCCTTTTTTGGCCTAACGACATGCGACATCCTGATTCCTTAAATTCGACAGGGCGACATCCTGATTCCTTAAATTCGACAGGGCGACATCCTGATTCCTTATATTTGACAGGGCGACATCCTGATTTCTTAAATTCGACAGGGCGACATAGGACCCCCCCCCCCCCCCATCTACACCCCCACACTAAACTAACCAACCCAGGTGTCCCCTGATCCACTGCACGACCGTCTTTCTTGAGTTCACATAAAGTAAAAAAAAAACGTTGCGCATGTGTGCATCTATATGCAATGAAAACAGATACAGCATCGCCCCCCCACCCCCCCGCAACGTCCCTCGATCCTCCCACTGAAGTATATAACCACCCCAGGTTTCCCACCGCCAGTGTTTAGCCAATCAAGTGTGTAACTCGTTCAGTATTGTCAGGGGCTCATTAATAGTAGTGGTGGGGGGAGTGGTCAAGGGGGTCCTGACCCCCCTTCTTTTGGTGGACCCCTAACCTACAAAAAGAGGGGAAGATGCCGTGGCCATTTTGGTACTTTGGCTATGTATATATGCTAACCACCCCCCCCCCCCCTTCGGAAATGTTGTATCCGCCCCTGACTGCGCACCGATATAATGACTACGATATCTGAAAAGAGATTACTAACCCTGGAAGAAAGGACAGTCCGTGAGAGAACTGACTGCAAACCCCGGCTGCAGCAGACTCTCTATATGATGTAGCCCTCTGACGTTTCGGCCAATATATTGATTAGCAAAACATCTTCAATTGTTATTTCTTTCAATACATGTTTATCATTTATTTTTTTCCAGAAGTCTGTCTATACTCGCTGCTTAGAGCCTAGAGAGCCCGGCTAGGGAGGTGTACCATCCACTTCTAATAATCCAGTTCCAACCTGAATTCCATGCTCATAGTCTACCACTTTGTCACACAGTTGTGCAGGGATGTATCCTTTACTACTGCTACGAGAAACGTCACATTTGCACCACTAGGATAATACCTGATCTACATGATAACAGATGGGCGGGAGATATGGATGTTATGGTTGGGAACAAGCATCACAAGTCAGATAAATGGGTTCTTTATGATAAAAGAAATGTTTGAAATATAAAAAGGAAGCCTCCCGGGGACTTGGCCTGGGACAGGGGTAGCCTTTCACTGACTACATTCAGGGCTCAGTGTTTGGTGTTTTCTGATGTAAGATTACCTCCTGAGCCCAGCCCTGGGGTGCACCTAATGACCCCGGAGTGTGGTGGGACGGGATGACGGGCCCAGATGGTCGGGGTATCACGTCACTGGGGTACTGGGGGGGGGGGGGGGGGGCATGGTCACTTGTATGGGTAGATCGGACACGTGCGACGTTCAGTTCCCTGTCGGAGCTATGGGGCGCTGGGGGTTGGTTTTGGGTGGATAGAATTAAAGTGAATATCAGCCTCATTTTCACACTACTTGCTGCAATTCACAACTGGTTTTCTGTTATAGATTTTGACTCCTTGGTGACTATGCAGCTGATCAACTGGTAAAAAAAATTTTAAAAAAAGACCAAAATAATTCTATTAGTCCTACACAAGAACATGGTGAAGAAGAAACATGTCTTGAACACATTTAAATGAATAAAAAGCGATCCAGCGTTCACAACAGCATGGCGTATTCCAGGCCAATCGTCGCGTAGATAACTATAGACAGGGCGGTTTTGGAGAATTGATCAAGGCAATTGAGTATGGGCGGTAAGCTCTTTGGTGGATAAGAGGTGTTGCCTATTGCCCCCCCCCCCCCCCCCACCTGCGTCCCTCTGCCCCGTAGGACGTCCTGTTTTCCTCAGAGTAAACCGAACGGCAGACATGTCCGACATGTTATGGCAAAGACGCTGGGTCAACACCCGCAGAATATTGGCATAAATATATGTGTCGGCAATCTGTTGTTTTACAATCTCTCAGGAAATGGAGTCTGTTTTTTGGTCCCGACCCCCTAGCGGCGAGAGCGGGAACCGCGGACGGTATCTAATGGCGGCGCCCAGTTGTAAAACAAACATGGCGGCGGCTTATAAAGATTTATATAGCGTGTCGCGTTTTGCGCGCGATGAACAATAAACATGGCGGGTGTTTCCCCTGTACATCTAGCCCCCTAGCGGCCGCCCAACGCAAAACATATCTCTGACGGGGGGCGTCTCTGAAGTGGTGGTGGAAGTACCCGGATGAACCGAGCGGCGGAAACGGCCAGCCCCTACGCCACCTGGCGACGGCTTCTTGAAGTTCTTCTTGTAAGATGAGCGCTGATCCATTGGGGTGGGGTGGTTGGGGAGTGAGCGAGTGGTGGATGTTTTACGCTGTTCCGACAGCCAAGGTCATTTTCATGGTGAAAACAGGTTGGGATGAATTATTACTTTAAAGATGCGCATTTTGACTTGGTCAGTCTTTGGTGATTGTGTCTATAAGATGAAGGTGACAGGACGGGCAAACAGCAGGGGATCAAAACCTAGCAATCATTTTTGCTGTACCTCATCCCTTAGTGAACCCAGACGCTAACCAGGAATCACACCCAATGAACCACTTGGTCAGTGCTGCCATGGTTGCCCCCCCCCCCCATCCCATCGTCACCTTCTAAGATCAGCAGGGGCTAAAGGGAGACCCTAAATCAGCTACAAACCCTGTATCCTGGCCTGCCATAACTGCCATAAAGGTCCTTGCTAGCATGCAGTGAAGATTATGTAATATCATTTGGACGGAAATGAAGTTTTGTGGGTTATTTACCTGCGAAAAACGAACCCACAAGCCTGCAGCTAGGACCCTTCAGGCTGGTTATCTATGGCCATATTCAAATATCTCAGAAGAGGGAAGGGGCGTACGCCCTCCCCTTGGAGCTGTCCATGTATATGTCATGATTTAGAAGATCGCCTGATCTATACAACTAGTTGAAGGACACTGTCCCATGCTCGAAATCCCTTACCTCAAAACATACCGAGATCGACCATTCTACTATGTGTTTGCTCCATTTTGATGATGGTTGTTGGAGTTTAAGCTGCATGTGCTCAGCCATTTTTCAGCTACATTGACACCAACTCATGGTTTTGGGCTGTACAAAGGATCTACAAGGGTCGAAACGACGGCAAGGCAAGGTGGGGTAGCAGGCACTGCCCTTGTATACTCGAACCCAGGGCCTCCAAAATGCAAGACGAGGACCTTATCCACTACGCCATCCTGCCCCCCTTCTACATTTTTTGTTTCAAATTCGTTTGGATAGTATCAACCGTTGTATGTGTGCGCATCTCGAATTCATGATTAAAATTATCGGCGACATGATCCTTGTGAATTCAAAAGGTCCTTCGCCCTTGCTAGCCTTGCTTGTTTGGTGGTTTGTCACGGCCCACACTGTTCATACAATAGGAAAGGAGCCCCAACCCGCTATATGGGCACTGAGGGTTCCGAGTCAGCCAATCAGAGAACCGGAACTATACAAAGATTACGACCGGAACTATAGCTTGAGAAGACGCTCTCAAAATATGAAGATTTTATGAATGTCAGAAAATTCGATATGGGGCCTACAGTTAATCATATTGCAAGTATAAACCCCGGGGGGAGGGTACTCACTCTTTGATGGTAGGTGCCCACTGCAAAACTACAGCCCCCCCCCCCCCCTTTTTTTTTTTTTTTAGCTTGAAATGTGTCCTTGATGCTTTCTTCTGACTACAAAAGATATCTTAAGCCTTGACAGCCCCCTTTTTTAGAGTTGTCTGGTCAGTGACAGCCCCCTCTTTTCCTTCCTTTTCCGCGATCACAGCCGCAGCTCCCAGAGGTCGTTTTGCAGTGGGTACCCAAACCTCAGTCGATTACCCCCCCCCCCCCCCCGCCCCGGGATATAACCACACCTTTGTTTTCTGTTCCAAGTGACATACTCCCGGTTTCAAAATTCCACCATTCCATATTCATACAATAGGAAACATGCAGAAAGGTTGGAATTTATATGAAAATGGAACCAGTCTATTAGGTATGGACCTACACTTTTGATGGACGGGCGTCCACTCAAGGCGGTATTACACTACACGACATGAGCTGCGATACGTAGATGATCATGTCGTAGTGAAATGAAACATTTTAGAAAGAAAATTATTTTTTGCACACATGTAAAATACTCCAAATTGCCATTATTTAACAATTATACCACTCCTTTATGCGAATTGTCTGTAATATCATTATATTGCACCCCATATCGTAGCCCAAGTCGTGTAGTGTAATACCCCCTTTAGATGGACGCCAGAAGTAGCCCGATCCCTGACCGGGCCCTTCCCCCAACGCCACCCGACTCCGGCCACATCTGCCCGACACCCCTTCGGGGCCCTCCGGACACCTTCGGCAAACCTCGGCACACGTCGGCAACCCTCGGCACCCTTTGGCCGACTGCGTGCACTTGTTGACCTCCGCCGTTCCTCCAGGGCCCAACTCTGGGTTGTAAGAACATACGAGTGACTCGGGTAATTGAATTCGCAAATTTGACAGAAGCTGCTTGTTAGCAATGTGAAAACAATGAATCTTCATTTTAATTTAACTGACTACTGGCTTCATGGACACACGTCTGAATATTGGCTACCGCACAATTGTGTAGACATATCTCTGCACAGTGCACTCTCTGCACGGTGGCTACTGTGCAGACATACTTGTATCTGCTCAGTGGCTCCTGTATGGACAGGATTTGCTGATTCCCATTATATTTACTTTTTCGTAATACTAATATGTATGATTTGATATGTCAGCTTCTATGTCGACAGCATACTGGCTCTAGTTCACTCATTGCATTTAATAAAGACCATATACAATTGCAATGACTAGGCTTCACTTACGATTGAAGTCAATGCCATTTTTCCATTAAAAAAAGTAACTAAGTTAATCTATCTATACAAAGGTATAGCTAAATGCTAAAATCGTTCAGGATAAATCTTTTCTAAGCAGTGCATGGCCCCTCTTCTTTCTGGTTCTGGATCAGCCGCTGGTTTTGAACAGAACTCCGTTGACAGACCCTACCTAATATCCCATAATATCGCTCTTTAGATGATTTACCTCGAAGCGATTCAAAGTTATCATGTCTTTGGAGATTATAAAGATTCTGCTTGTAGATCCCAAAATTCGACAAGGCGATACGACCTTTTTTTTTTAAAAAAAAAAGAAGTGATATATAGGCCTATAAAAACGTGTGCTGAAATAATGTTACTTCTTAAACTTAGTTTTAGGAAACAATTGTAACTTTTAATTGATGTCCTTAGTACTGTGACTTATATCAACGTCAGCTGTACGACCATAAGTTTAGTTTTTCTGTTCTCAAAAGTGCATCGTATTACACATTAGATAATGAAAATTATATGAGCAGTAATACATTTTCTCTACTTACTGATATGAGATGGAATAAGTTCATATAAGAATCGAAAAAGGTATGCATGTTGCTGTATAAATAATCAAGATTTATTTACAGGAAGAGATCACTTTACATTTCAACACTTTGTCCAACTTGTGTCATGAAAGATAGGGATAGCAGGTTCGGTTCAATCACATGACAATACTTATAATATAACATATTCAACAGGGTCGTATACAGTATGGATGCATGGAGAGAGGTGCAATACCGTGAGTTATGTCTGTAGGTCGAATGTTGTCAGAGCAATAAAGTTTGTGATTGTCTACATCCGACTAGGCAATGAGAATGTGGACTTAAATCATTTTTAAAATGATATAAAGATTTGGATCATAAGGGTTTCCCACTGGTAGATATATTCAGACGATTTAACATTGCAATTGATAATACATGTTTTCAACATTTCACTTCTCATACACGCCCAAACGTTACTTCGATAAAAAGATTATTATTTTTGTTCACATTTCTATTTTCACTAAAGAGATTGGTAACTGACAAATCGTTCTCTGTCTCAACTGGACGTTGCAGAAGGCGGCATTACAATGAAACTTAAACCTTGAATTGTCTCACGATTCAACACATTAACAGTGTATAAAGACATATATTTACACAAAGCACGGTGGCAGCATCATATAAAAGTATGAACATTTACTTTACACACTTCACATTTACTATAACTAAGTGCAATTTACGCGTTATTTCACAACCGCCTCTTGGATTGTATTGTCATTGATTATGCCTCAAATATAGCAGTTATTGTATACCTAGCGAAAAGCACATTTTTATAACAATCATTCCACTCAACATGTGTTACATTCAGAATCTAATCGAGAGCAGTTTTGACTATATGTATATTAGTCTGTGCTCTATGTATTAGCAAATAGGCACATTGCAGTAACTATCTGTATGAGATGTATTATGATGGTAATGAATGGCAGGACGATAAATATAATATAACACCTATTTACAACATATCACATGTAATTGTCAGTCTGAGGCGAAATAAGTCACGTCTCCGTAACGTTATTGATGATGCAAGATGGGTCATGGGTCCAGGTAAATCTGTATGTTACCGGAGAAAGGTGCACCTGGTGGGCTTCCCTATAATTTTGTGAAATTCACTAAGGCAGAATTGCAGAATTCTAATGTGAAAAAGTTCTGTCAAGAAGTAGTTGTAAGTAGTATAGACTGAAATATGCCCCACTATCTTTCCTGTTATTCAAACTTAAAGTCTTCAATTCTGCACTGGATACATACTTGACTGAGATGAGTCCGCTGAATTTAGAGTTATCAATGCACGTGCAATATTTGAGTCATTTGAGTGATTGATATGATAATATCTATATGCGATATATTCATCATTTCGACCTGATGTCGGGAGCCTCTAGTTTGCCGGTGGTATGTAGAACCAGTCCCCCTTGTGGCCCCACCTGCCCGGGCCCCCAGAGGCCCCTGAGCCCGGCCCCGGGGGGGTAGGCCGCGGTCCCCCCGGGGGAGGCGGGCAGGTAGCCCGGGGAGCCGGCCCCGTGCAGGTACGGGCCGAGCTGGGCCAGGTAGGCGGCGGGCAGGGCGGTACACGCCGTCAGGTACTGGTCTACGGCCGGGGTCAGGGCCCGGGAGGGAAGGCCCTGCAGGCCGGGGTGGTGGGAGTGATGGTGGGGGTGGGGCGGGTACATCGTACCGGGCGTAGGCGTAGCCGTAAGGCCGGGGACGTACGCCGCGTAAGGTCCGTACGCGTAAGGGACGGCGGCCAGTTCGCGCGCCTTCAATTTCTCCAGGTCGGCGATTTTGGGCGGTGGTTCAGGGATCTGGTCGAAAATGTCTCGTTTCCGCTTCCGCTCCGGCGTCGCCGCCGTCGTCGTCGGCTCTTCCGGTTGTTTTTGTGAGGGCGCGGCGTCGGGGGCGGCGTTCTCAGTCGGGGAGAGTCGCGCCGGTGGTCCTGCCGACGATGAGGTGGGAGGGGTGGTGGGTTCAGCGGGTGCAGGTCGGACGGAGGCTTCCGCCGCAGGCTCGACCCCCATGATACTGTCTATGGTGAAGAGCTTCTTTTTCGGAGACGCCGCCTCAGCGTTTGACCCTGGAGGAGGTTGTTGTTGGGGGAGGGGCGGGGACGGCGGCAGGTGAGGCGAACACCTGGAGGAGGGGGATGACGTCACGGCGTTCTGTCCGTTACCATGGTTACCGAGAGGTGAGATTATGATGGGCGGACGCACCTCCCCCTCCTGCCCTGACGTCCTCCTGACGTCACTTCTGACGTCACACCTCGGGGTTACGTCGTCATCGTTAAGGGATAACGGCGACCTTGACCCCTGGGAAAGGTCATCGCCGCTCATACAGCTTCCGCTGTCGTTGACGTCACTTCCGCTTCCGACCCGGTCGACGATGCCGGGATGGTTCTCTGTCCGACACAACTTCCGGTTGTAGTCATCAAAGCAGTTGGCGTCGTCGTCGTCGTCGATCATGTCATGGCGAAGGTCACAGCGGTCGTTGCTGACGTCGATCTCCTCCTCCGACTGACCGCCAAGGTCAGACTGTCCCCCAAGGTCATCCTCGTCGCCGCACCCCTTGTGGTCGTCCCCCTCTCCGCAGGAGGAGGAAGAAAAGGACCTGTTACTGCCTCCACTACCGGCCTTCTGGTCCTCCCCTGTGACCTTGTAGGCGACCTTGGGCCGCCGTTTCCGGCGTCGGTAGTTGCCGTTCTCGAACATGTCCTCGCAGTTGGGGTCCAGCGTCCAGTAGTTCCCTTTACCGGGCTTACCTTTCTCCCGTGGCAGCTTGATGAAGCAGTCGTTGAGGCTGAGGTTGTGGCGGATGGAGTTCTGCCAGCCCTGCTTGTTGTCGTGGTAGTACGGGAAGCGCTCCATGATGAACTGGTAGATGCCGTTCAGCGTGATCTTCCTCTCGGGCGCCGCCTTAATGCTCATGGCTATCAGCGCTATATACGAGTACGGCGGCTTCTGCGGCTGCTCCCTCCTCTCCAAATCGGCCAGCATCCCATACGCAGCATACTTTGAATAATCGCCGCACCCTGGAGGGCCGTGCTGGGGGTAGAAGAGCGGGTGGGTCAGGTGGAAGTGACCAAAGCGGGGGTCGTGGTGAAGGGCGGCGGCGGCGGCGGCCCGGGAGAGGCCGAGGGAGGCGAGGGCGGCGCTGGTCGGGTCGACCGGGCCGGTCGGGGAGGTCGGGCCGCCCGGCCCGTGGGGGTGAGGGTGACCGGCCGGGGACGTGGACGCCGTCCGCCCGGCCCCTCCTACTCCTACCCCTATTGGGGGCCCTCCTGGATTCACGTACCTGGAGTACATGGACACAGGGACCATCCCTGACGACATGGTGCTCAGTTCACGATGCATACTGGACGCCAGGCTGGGCGGATGGGTCTCAGCAATGCCAATGGCGGGCGGCGTTAAAATCCAAATTTCAAATTTCAGAAATGACGCTGTAGAGATCTTCAAATTGATGCCTTTAGATCTAGCTGTAACACGCAGTGCAGGGTTCCTTTGGTGTCAAAGTTCATGTCAGCAATAGTTCATATGATAGCAGCTACACCATTGATGTTGATATAGATCTACGAAGATTCTGCTAAGATCCCGTCAAGACGGTCCAATGCTTACTCCATGTCATAAATTGTCCCGCAATACAACTGCCATCCAGGAGAAGAACATATGAGTGTCTAGATATATATCTGTGTGTCCTCTGTTGGAATGATCCGAGTGAGGCAGGCCCAGTCCTCCTTAGTACATGTCAGAAGAATCTGTGCAGTCAATCTGAGCCTCCAAGTGGTGAGAGTTGTAAGTGAGAGGTTGGGGTTGACGTCCGCTCCCCTGGGAGTGTGGGAGTCGTTTGATCGTCGCGTGGACTTCTCACGTGGTGGTGGTGGGGTGGTGGGGTGGTGGGGTGGTGGGGTGGTGGGGTGGTGGGGTGGTGGGGTGGTGGGGTGGTGGGGTGGTGGTGGGGTGGTGGGGTGGTGGTGGGGTGGTGCTGAGTGGTAGGGTGGTGGCCTGTAGTGGTGGGGGTGGGCGGACACTCCTCCCTCCCTCCGCCCCTCCCTCCCACCCTCCTGGGCGGAGGTGGTTGTACCCATACAGTGACGGACCTGTTCCTCCCTGTATGGGGGGGACAGACTGGAGGCCAACCGGATCACAAGGAGAGAATCTACTGGAGGTACATGCTGCAACAACTGCTTGGGGTAGGTACTGTTAACCACCCAGGGTGGGGGTTGGGGTGGGAGGGGGCAGCCAGGAGGGAGGGAGGGGAGGGGCGTGACTGATTGGGTATAGGGTATGAAGGAGGGGAGGGGGTTGGGCATAACTGGTGTGGTTAGGAGTTACATGGGGGAGGGCGAAGGAGAGAATCAGAGATGAAAATGTGACAGATTTGCAGTATGAAAGATTAGCAGTAGAAGACATGTTGGAAATTTAGAATTTTAGAATTATGAGCACGTCTTATAACAGAGTGACAAGAATATATTGTAGTTCTCGGGATAAACAGAAACCTACGAGAAAAAAGGTGGTGGTTTAATAGGGAGGGAGAGGTAGAAGAGTTGATTGTTGAGAAAGGTGAGGAAATATTTGGGTTTCTTTTGTGTTTTATATTAACCATATTCATTGTTTTACGTTATAAACAGAATATTAGGAATACGCATCCCAATTTTTGTATGTGCATACATATCATTCAGGAACAAGCATAAGAGTTGCCTTTATTTTTCAGTTCATTACAAAAGGGAAAAAGGTGACTTAAATACATCATATAATATTAAATACATACCACAGGTAATATTGGCAGTGACTATATATAATCGTAAAAGATCTCTATAAGGGGTCAAACCTGGTCCAGGGTTCCCATATTCCCACAGAGCGCCCACCTATAGGGGATGGACGAACCCTCTATAACCCCCCCCCCCCCCCCACCCCACCCCACCTCCCTACCTTCCTTATTTGATTAACTCGAGGTGTTGCTTTTGTACCCCACACAAACGGCGGGGGATGAGAAAATAAAAGGGGACCGCCGTGCAAACACTTTTAGGGTTTCTTTTGTCCACAAAGGGTAAGGGCGGGGAGGGCGGGGCTTAAGAAAGTAGGGGGTTGGGGGTTGGGAAGGTGTCCAGGGGGTACAAGTGGTAGGTAGCAGGGGGTGATTCCTGGGGGGTGATTGATAAGAAAGGGGCCCTTGATGGGGGCGGGGGGCAGTGGTGGATTTCGAGGGGGCAAAATTCTGAAAAATGGATTTTTGGCAAAATTCTGAAAAATGGAGGGTGCACCCCCCCCCCTCCTATTACTTGGGCGGGGGGGGGGGGGGAATTGATAAGAGGGGGGCCCTTGATGGAGGGGGGGGGGGTCCTGATGTAGCGTGTCTATTTTTGCCTAGACCCTGATCCTTTGCCCATTACTTTTTCTTTATGTCCAATTTCAAAATTGTGAAAAGCTCATGTCCCCGTCACTATCTTTACAAACCTTCTGTCGCATGTCACTAGGCCCCATGTAGCCCTGTCGAATTTTTGAAAATACCCATGTCGCCCTGTCGAATTTTAACAAATTCTCATGTGTCCCTGTCGAATTCAGGGGGTCTAGTGCCCTCATAAGAGGAACCGTCACCACCCACCAATGAGAACCCCCCATCTCCCCCCTGTGTTTACCAAACACCCCCAAGTCGTCAGCGCCCACCCAAGTCGACCCGCTGTCCCTCTGTTTGTTTGGGATCGTCAAAAACACAGGTCGGCCCGGGCCTGAGGTAAACACGGCTAAGAGCCTCGGCCTCGTCTCGTCGCCAGTACCCGTATGTGGTGACAAGGCCACGCTTGTGAGACTCGGCGACTTGATTACAACCGGCGGGGGCATCCTTGAGGTGGGGCCACACTGAGCGATGCGACTGGGATTCTTTTCAAATTAGAGATGGTCAGCGACCAATATCTGACAATGCAGAGGCGGATACAGGATTTCGAAAAAAATAAATGAAAAAGGTGTGGGGGGGGGGGGACTCTGCATCCATGCCAAATACTAAATTATTATTTTTTTTATAGTTTTCTGGTTGAATTTCTCATTTGGAACACTATTTCTGTAGTCGTTTTCGACCATGTATTGATGGTTTGTTTTCAACCAGTTTGGGTCATTTTCGACCAGAACTTTAGTAAAATCGTTCAATGGGTACCCCCACTTCAGCCGGGTTATTCACCTCACAGATCATTCCACCTAGTAGCTGTAGTTTGTTACTGGAGGGGGCGGTACTTTCTCCGAAAAGGAGCAAATGTTCTGCAGGAAAATGTGATTTTTCCAAATCAAGAGGGCCTCCCCAGGGCGGGATGCGACGTTTAAGGCCCTGGTACATACGACGCGATGGTCGCTGAGACGCAATATATGGAGCCCTGTATGGTGGGCAGTGGCGGATCCAGGGGGGGGGGGGGGCAAAAGGGGCAATTGCCCCCCCCCCCCCCCCGACAAAAAATGAACTCTCGTAGTTTTTCCAAATCCGAGGAGAAATTTTGCAAGGTAAATCATAGGGGGGTGGGGACAGATATCTTGCCCCCCCCCCCCCCTAGAAGACAGACTCTGGATCCGCCCCTGGTGGGGTCCTAATGTCGCATGTCGAATTTTAAAAAGTCCACGTCGCCCTGTCGAATTTTTTTTATTGAGTCAAGTATCTTCACAGTAATGTGCTTTTCACATGTCAAAAAAGTTAAGAAAATGTGATGTCGCCCTGTCGAATTTAAGAAATTGTGACGTCAGGACGTGTAGGACGTACAGTGACTGGAGTCGTGGACTGGAAGTTGGGCCCGGGGAGTTGGGTAGGGAAGATTTAACTTGTTCAATATTTCCCGACTCCACTCTTTAGTCGGGAGTACCTCAGACTGCCTAGCTAATAAATTACCCCCTTATGTTATCCACAAAAAGGTGGGTGGGTGGTAGTGGTTTCCTTTTTCCGGATAAATTTGAGGTGTTTTTATAATGTAAAATTCGGCCAAAAGGTAATTCTAATAGCGCCCCTCTCCCCCCCCCCCCTTTCAAAATCCTGAATCCTCACTGGGTTGAAACACCCATACTCACACATGTACTTGGAATAAAAGTTAGTGTGATTGTGCGCATCTGCGCTATGTGCATCAGTGGCGGATCCAGAGGCGCTTATAGAAGTTTGGGGGGAGGGGGGCAGCATCACCTCAGTAGTCAACGTGTTGAATGATGGAAAATGATCTCATGATGCCCCCCCCCCCCCCCCCACCCCCTTGCGCACCTTTTCCCCAATTATTTGAATATATCCAGCTTAGGTATATAGTGTTACACAAGAAGATAGGATCAAATGTAGATTTATCCCATTCATTTCCTGTCTTTGCAGATTTCAGGTTGATGCCTCCAAGCACGTTCATTCTATAAGAGTTATCCCCCTCTATATATACCCCTCTATAAGTTTGTATATATGTTTTTGTTTTTTCTTTTTCTTTTTTTTAATCACATAGAAATACTGTGCTTTTCACGATGACGGTATAAGTCCCCTTTTTAGGCAGAGTGCCCCAAGAGTTTCAAAGCCCTCTTGTCTTGCCTCTATTTATCATAAAGGACCAGTCCTCCTGATCAACACATACCCTTTTATGAACACCACCTCTATGTAATCGTTTAGCACCAAAGACTTGTCATTCAAACCCGTGAAGGGCACCTCTCTCCTGAATGAGACCCCGGCAGTAAATTCAATTTGTAGGTGGTCCGTCCCGATGTATATCTGGCCTTCCCTGCGCTCTTATTTCCCCTCCACACAGTTTGTATTTATTTTATTTAATAGACTCCACAGTGGTGCCTGTCTCCTCTGTCTGACAAGCAGTTAGCACCCTCTACAGGAGTGTTTAGATGCCCCCCCCCCCCCCCCCGTGCGCCCCAATGACCAGAGAGATAATGCCGGGAGGGGGGGGGGCACTGACTCTTTGAGGGTTACTACCCACTGTTTTTGTTTTTAAGTTGTTATTAGTAATAATCGCTAAATTATTGGTAATACATTATACTTGGTTTACAGAGTTATTACAATTATAAATGTGATATTTAAGTAATTACAGGATCACATTAATTCCACATTAATATGGCTAATTTTATCTATTTTATTTTATTTCATTTTTTTTTGCATATTCCAAGTAACGTTCAACTGTCAATCTACTGCCCCTACCTTTCGTGACTGACCGCCCCTGGATTTAGGTTGACCAGCCCCTACTTTGAGGTGATACCAGTCAGCACCCCACCCCCACCCCCGCCAAAAAGGAAACAATTAAAGAAACCTGTGAAATAGTCATTTTCTAAAAATCCTTATGGCAAATTCTGATGTTTTCAAGATGTTCTCTATAGTGAAATGAAGTAACAGGAAGACTAAGTTTACAGAATATTACTCCTATAATGCCCCTATTTTTTGCTTAAGAAGGGACTGACCATCACTTCACGGGGCCGTTTGGCAGTGTATACCTTTTAAGACCAAGTACCCCCCCCCCCCCCCCAACCACCCAGGACACAAAGTTTACTATGGGTGGTCTCCGCTCTGAGTGATCTATCAATGGGGGGTTGTAGCTTCCTCACCACGCCATTTTGTGTCACATTAAACAGACTTAATTGACTGGTCGTAGGGTGCTGGGTGGTAGTAGGGACAAATAACAAGTTTCGTGCACGGAGCATGGTCCCTTTTGGTAGCGGCCGAGATTGGCTGTTTGGGGGTGCGTCCGTCCATGAGATTGTCCATTGAGGTTTAGCGGGTTTGCGCTGTTTGGCTTTGCGCCTCTTTACACAACAAAACTCCACAGTATCCCTCCCCCTCCTGTGTCTCGTCCTGTCCCTTCTCCCGATAAAGCTGTGCTTCGGGACACACCGCTGATGGGTGCGGGAGAGATGAAGAGAGGGTCGGGGAGGGGGTCACTTTTTAGAATTTTCATCAGGCACTAATAAACATCTTTTTTTTTGTCCAACCATTTTAGATACCCCCACCCTCAGGGGGCCTAAAAATAAGGAATAATAAAGTTTATCATAATAAATATCAGGATTACCCCGATTTTTTAGTGTAATAGTGGATGAATTGATAAGTTATTATTGTACAAATAAAAGAAATGAAAAAAAACCACAACAACACACAATTACAATACAAAGGACAAGTATAGGTATCAATATTAGAAATCTTGATATGATTCGGAAGGAGGTACATAATCGGGTTAATTTATTCACCTTATAAGTAACAATCAATGACAATCTATTAATCCATTTAACATGTCTCTGTTAACCTGATCTTTTTTAAATGCATTTTAAATTCTAGAATACCTTGTGCAAATTGTACATGACACACTAAGCATTCTACATATTGGCCAATCATTTAAATCTCTTTAGTAATTAACGTGAATAAATATATATATATATATATATATTTATACCCACACAAAGAAACACACATAAACACACACAGACATACATATATGTATAGATGTATACATACAGATATGCATGTACATATATACATAACTTTTAACATACATAACTACAGTATACACATACAAAAGTCACACAGTTATTACATATACACGCATACACACACTTATATTCATTCATTCAAACATACATACATACATATACATACATACATACATACACACACACACATACAAACATACACACATGCACACACATACATACATACATACATATACGTAAATACATAAATACACAAACATCATACATACATACATATTGACATATAAGACAGTATGAAATAAAACAAATTAGTAAATTACATGAACCTACATACATCTATACGGAGTGAACACTTCGCAAAGTAGCCCCCCCCCCCCCCCTCCGCCCCGCCCGCCCGCTGCCCCGCTGGGAGAGGCTGGGTGACAGGTGGGAAAATTGGATCTTTGTCAAGGTGCCACGATCTCCACTCCGTGCTCACATCACCGTGGATCCTCTCGTAATCTCTCCTCCCCTAATCCCTCCTCTCTCCACCTCCTCTCAACATACTAAACAACATTTCAGACATGAAGTGCTCTTCTCCCCTAAGGGCCTTTTACCTAACCCTACCCTCTCTCTCTGTGCCTCATAGTATCTCCAATACACTCAGTTTTTCTCCAAAACAGGTAGCCCCTTTTCAAGCTGAAGGAGAAAATCCCCAAAAGGTGAACAGTGGTCGCACACATGCCCTGCCTCCCAACGCCACCTGCAGCTACTGTTTAGCAACTTAATTGAATATTTGGAATGGACCACTATTGGAGCACAGAGGAGGCAGCGAAAAAGGTGGGTATAGAGATACACAAACTGTATTCTAAAAAGTGTCTTTTTCTACACTCACCGACCACTCAGCGTGAATTACAAGACCTTACACTCTCATCTTTGCGGTTCCTGAATCCCTATTAGGTGTGGAATACCCAATGTTAGATTGGTTTTAGGCGCCGGGTTTTAGTCCTTTCCATAGGCCACTTTGAGGTCGTGCCTTGGGCGCGGATTGGTAAAATCCACAGAGAAATCTAGACCCGCAATTAACCTATTGTCACCCTCTCCACCACCCAAGGGGAAAACAAACATCGCCACCTAAATCCTTCATTTTGACAAGTTTTCAGGGGCCCCCCAGGAACCCCCCGACGGATTAAACCTAAAGTCTACACGAAATTTGCCCCCCGGGGGTTGGGTTCAAATCTATAGGGGGTTTAGGTTGGGGTGGCCGCGCGCTTCTGATCTGGTTTGGAGGGTATTTGGTGGGTGAGACCTGGGAAAGGTTTAGAATTTGTTGTTCGTTTGGCTTACATGTCGTTTGAACTATTACAACTTTGGATATAATACGGGGATATCTAAATCTGTCGATGACTGCAAGCGCTGATTTATAAATAAGTCTATGGCCATGAGCTGCGAGCAATATGGCACTGTTAGAGAAACCTTTTGGCGGTAGCCTTGGTCAGAAGTGAAATGTATTTATTTCACTAAATTTCCAACCCTAATCTACAAAATGATTCATCTTCATAAAATCAAAGTTTAGCAGTTGCCTATAAACCGTAAAAACAGCATTCATAAGTAATAATTGGAATTTTACTATAAATCGTAAATTTCCTCTCCTTGATTCCTTTTTTGCTTCAAATACCCCTGTCAAATACGAATGGAGGTATTTTGAAAAGTAGATTGGACAAAAAAAACACCCTTCTTCATTTTCCTCAACAAATTGTGGTTATTTTAACATTAAAACGGTTTCTTTATGAAATCCAAGAAATCTGTTTCAAACTGCCAAAATAGACACTGCGACGTAAACATTTTCTTTCCAGCCACTTTCTCATTTCAAATATTTTACTAGCAGCCACCTCTAGAAATCCACCCTAATCACAGCAAAGTTCATGAAACACCCTTTGATTAATATACCACCCCGTCCTATTTCCTCTGAAAACACGTCTTGCGCGGCCGAGTGCTTGTATAACTGGGACAAAGGGGGCTACAATATTTAAAGGGCCCTCGGAGGGTGACAATGACGGCGGAGAGTGACAAAGACTTGATTTGTGGCCAGATTTGTGGCCGACTAAGTGGATGGGGCGCGACACTAATTGACTCTTTATGTGGCCCGCAGGGGGCGCTGAGGTGTGGCTAGGGGGGGGGGGGGGGGCTGGTAGAAAGGGTGGGGGGGGGGGACTGGTAGAAAGGGTGGGGGGGGGGGGGACTATGCCATGAAAAGGGTAAAACCAATGCCAGGAGCCTCATGTACCAGCGTTTTAAAGTGCTTTTACGACTCTATATGACTCAGAAACATCACTGGAGAAACCCTGAAAGTTTGATTCAATATTATTAGAAGTATTACTAGAAACAGGACGATCGTTTCGATACTACACTGGAGTTCTCTGTTGGCCGATAGCGCATAGCGTTGACCCAAAGCATCAAGAAATGAATTCAAAATTGCATAACTAGGAAGTAAAAGAAAGAACCCCTGGCTACTGGCTGTGTGTATTGTTTACAAGCCAAAAAGTTAAAAAGCGCACATTATTTGAAAGAAGAACGTAGCAGTATTTGTCATTTGTATATAGGCCTATGGGTACCCCCTTCTCAGAGTAAGGGCGCGCCCCTGCCCGGGGTCCCTGGGAGGACGTCGGCGAGGGGGGGGGGGGTGCAGGTGCCCTTCTCTCACCTCTGGGTGATGATACAGCTGGACCCCCCCCCCCCCCCATCTCCCCCCCCCCCCCTCCAACCCCCAATCTGATTAGTAAGGCTCATCCCGCCTGATATGCCGCCTGACAATGATCCAATAAGTGGGGACGGTTAAGGGGGTTTAGGTGAGGGGGGGGGGGTTAGGGGGGAGGCGGGCGTCAGGGGCTAAGGGATGGGGGGAGGCGGCCGTCAGGGGCTGGGGGATGAGGGCGGCGGCCGACATGGGGCGAACGGCAGGACCAGAGGAATTAAAGAGGGTCAATGAGGAGCGCGCCCCTTCCCCACAGGGTCTTGGCGGGAATTATACTATTGTCTAATTGCGCAGCATTTCTACAACTGGACATAAGACTCATTCTCATTGGCCCATTAGGAACTCCTGCCAATTGACCAATGGCTATCTACTTCTCAGCCCACTCTCCCGCCAATTCGAGAGGGGCAGCCATTTCCATGCTTGCTGCAAAATTTTGCTCCTGGTTTCCTCGCGGATTCTACCTTTATAGGGCTATGAAATAATGCCCACAGTCTCACCGCAAAAGTATATTCGACCGCGGAATGCAAAGACGATAGCAAAGATAAAGTTGGGAACATACGCGAAGCCAGGTGTTCATAACAGGAGCGCCGGACCTCCCCACATAGACCAGGCGGGTGCTACCCACGGCAACAGCCCGGTGGAAAACTCGGATTTACGTGGCAGCTCACTCACCGACATGAGTCAACACCACTCTCCGAAGCAGAAGGAGGGGTCCACGAGAGACAATAAGGACCAAGAACTTGATGATGGCACAAACAACGAAGGTGACGATGGAACGGCCCACCAAGATGACCCTAAGGAAGACGACCAGGCACCCAACATTACCAAAGAAAGTTGGGACAGCCTACATACCATGATACGAGACCTCAGCCAGAAGGTAGACAAAGTGGCCGAGTCCCGGTCTAGGTCTCGGTCCGAGTCAAGTAGGCGGTCACGAAGGCGGTCGCGCCGACGGTCACCACGCAAACGGGGCTACTCCCCAGAAAGCGTGAGGAGCAGGAGCTCACGCAGACGATCCAGGTCCAGCAGACGAAGGTCAACTCCCCGGAACAGGTCAGGGGGCAGCACGCCGAGACGCGGCGACAGGCGAAGTGGCAGCCGAAGGAGGCGACGACGTAGCAGGGACCGATCCAGCACCAGGAGTCGGGACAGGTCAACGCGACGTCACCGCACAAGGTCCCCCCGACCACGACGGTCGGAGGAAAGGTCTCCACGCCAGTTGGCCAGGACACATGAGGCCCGACGTGACGCCTCCAGAGCTCTACAGGCCCAGTACCCCCCACTAGGCCACCCTACAGGTAAACGGATCCCCACGCGCGGCCTTACCCTGGAGCCATACCGATGCTTGCCCCCGGATCTTAAAAAGGTAGCGAGAGCACGCCGATCTAGGCATGATCTCACATTTGCAGAGCACATGTGCGGAGTACTAAGGATGCTCGCCCCTACCCTTGATCCCCTCTCCGACGCCTATGCTATAGTGAATCACGCATCTCAGGTCGCCCAGGATGCAGCCACTACTCCATGGCCAGCTGTCCGCGAGTGGACTCATGCATGTATGGCCCACATAGAGGATGGCAAGGCGACCTGGCATGACCTTGAGCTGTTTGCAACGGAGAGGACCAGGCTTTCATGGATTAAGGGGCGACAAAAGCTAATAGCCACCGATGTTCCTTGTCCAGATCACAATGCGGATCTGTGCAGGGAAAGGGAAACCCACGAGTCCGAAGGAAAAACATGGCATCATGCGTGCGCTGCATGCTACTACGGCCTAGGGGATACTAATACGACCCACATCGCCCCAGACTGCAGAAAGAAGGCAGGCATGAAGCACTATGCAGACGAGCATAAGTATGACAAGCGAAACAAAGGAAATTACAACAAGAACAAGAAGGACAGCAAAGACTCCCGTCCAAAAAACTAGAGAGGGGCCAGGCCGTATACATTGAGAGGGACGCCACGGCCCGGCCCGAAATCGCCGCCACAGCTGACTATGTGAGTACAACTAACATAGTAACCTGTAACACTGTTACCCTTGTTGACCTCACTGACCCAGATGCTCGTGTCTGTTCCACAATCCCTAGTGAGAGTAACAATCAAGTGGGTAACGTCCAACTCAAGGCTGTTGACGTTGGGCTGCCCAGCAGAAGCACGGCCTCCACCCACCCCCACACCTTACATAATCACCCCGACACCACCCGAACCGGACAGGTAAACAATACCATGTGCTCTGCTCCGCGGAGCCACCCCCATGGATATGTAAACAAGGAGGTGGACCAGGTGCTGGTGGACAGTACTAAAAAAACGGGGGTCATCCCAGAACCAGCGTACATCAATGGCGGCCATCAGTGTAAACAACAACGCACCCATGGCCACTATAGGACCACTGATGAAACAAATCAACGTCGTCAACACCTGAACGACTATAAAACGGAACTAGGATCAAACAACATGGAATCATCAGCAGTGACGATAGCCCTGCACACACAGTCCTCCGCATGGCCTCCGTCAACAGGCGACGGACGTGGCCGGGACTTAGATGAACCTATGAATAACAGTGGTTGGTCAACAGGCGACCGCGGCCACGCTTCACCTGAGGCCGATGATACTGTCATATTCCCTGGATTTATGGCACACATTGGATATCCGCATGCACCGGGGAGTGATCAAAATATTCGCGCTGAAGGACAAGCGTTGTACACAGAGTGCGACGAACCCCAGCTATATGACATACTGGACTCTACCACAGTTGAAGCTGGCACAAAGCTGGCTAACGACAACAGTGACTACACATCCTGGCCCTTTCCTATATGGAGAATGGATACGGACACAGCAAGGATCTATGATCTAGTTCGATCCCAAAATGCCCCAAATCACCAAGGGGCACGCATCCCCATCATGACGGACCTGGTCACAGACAAATGGAAGGCACGCACAACTGGACATAAGGATGACCACCTTATTATTGACTCTATCCAATACGGGTTTCCGATACAGTACTGTGGGCCCCCTATTTATGATCAGTGTGCTGAGTACAACCACTCGTCGGCCAACGCCCACCCACAGGCAATCAGAGACTACCTCAAGAAGGAAACATCCCTTGGCGCCATTCATGGCCCGTTTGACGTCCCACCATTTACACCTTGGACGTGTGTCAGTCCCTTAATGACCAGGGAAAAGCCAGACTCATCTGAACGTAGGGTGATAGTTGACTTGTCATTTCCGGCTGGCGGAGTTAATAAATACATCCGCCCCCATGTTTTTAATGGCGAGCTTGCTACTCATAACTTGCCCACCATAGATGAGGCTGTCCAAGTCATCACTACCTGTTGCCCAGGAGAGGTATATATGGCGGTCGTGGATCTCTCCCGCGCTTACCGCCAGTTTCCTGTCTCCCCCACCGACTGGCCTCTCCTTGGCCTTGCTTTTGACGGAAAGTATTATTTTGACGCCCGTATTCCATTTGGAGCCAGGATGTCATCCTATGCCATGCAGTCTGTGGCAGACTTCCTAGTCAGATCGTTCAGCATGGAGGGAATCAAATCACTGATGTACTTGGATGACATCCTTATGATAGCCCCTGCAAAGGAGGTGGCTGATCGCCACTTTGCCAGTATTATTGATACCCTGGCAGAACTCGGACTCAAGACAGCACCTAGTAAGGTCCAGCCCCCTGCACAGAGAGTCACCTGGCTGGGCATCTGCATCGACATCAGAGCCAATCAGCTCTCTATACCCGAGGAGAAAGTCAAAAAGATCCTACAATGTTTGGCCGCTGCAGCTAGACAAAAGACTATAACCAAGCGTCATATGCAGTCTATCATTGGATACATTAACCACCTATCAAAGGTGGTACGTGCAGCAAGGATCTTTATAGCACGCCTACTCGCAGCACTACGGGCGGCAGAACAGGACAGCATCGTCGTTACCCTTCCGGTTAAAGCGGATCTGGCATGGTTCTCGCGGTTCTTGCGATCTCACAATGCCAGGTCCATCATCCCTCATAACCGGACAACGGCCAGGATATGGGCGGACTCCTCCCTTCAAGGAGCCGGGGCCACCGATGGGCGCCGCTACTACGCCTACCAATACCCCCGCCGCATGGCCTCAGCCCACCATATCACCCACTTAGAGGCCATCAATGTACTCGGGGCGGTGAGGACTTTCGTCACCCGGGAGCATGCAGGCGGATACGTGGAAGTGCACTGTGATAACAGCGCCAGTGTAGCGGCCTTCTCATCAGGCAGGGCTAGGGACACGGTGTTGGCCGCATGCTCACGGGCAATGTGGTATCATGCGGCAGACACTCAAACATCCTTGGTCTTCACGCATGTGCCTGGTGAAGGAATGGTACTCCCAGACGCTCTTAGTCGCATCGGTATGGCCCCAAGGTTCGCCCGCCAGGCTAGGGGCATCATCAACAGCCTCTCCCTCAAATCCGTCGCAGTTGATAGGAGCACGTTTGCTTATTCCTCATTCCTATAATTTCAGACCCATTCTCTGCTGAGCTCGCGGACATGGCCCAAACCAGGCAGCGGGCTGCTCACAGGCCCGGCACAGTCAAGGCCAGGGAATCAGCTGTCAAGGCCCTCCTGGCGTTCTGCACACGAATTCACGTACATTACAAAGCCTTATCCTATTACCATGTTTGCTGGTATATTGAGTATCTGACGCGATCTTGCACCAGTCCAGCATCCATTTCCAATGCCCTATCCCATATTAGGACATTCTTTATCATGGCGGGCATCTCCCCCCGCCCCCTAAATCACAACAGGGTCCAGCTGGCCCTCAGGGCCCTCACTCTAACTATGAGGCATATCCCAGCCCCTAAAGCTCCAGTCACACCTCGACTTCTCAAGTCCATCATGCGCAATATTCGCATGGTTAAATTCCCGGAACTACTAACATTAGCCATCCTTCTCATGTATATGGGGTTTTTACGGCAGAGCAACTTGGCACCCCAGACGGTGGCCGACTTTGACTCCTCCCGCCACCTGACATGTGCGGACGTTAACCTCATCTCCCAAGGCCTTCAGGTAAAGGTGAAATGGTCCAAGACAATCCAGGCATCGGCAGATGCCACCGCCATCCTTCTGACCAAGACCGCCGACCCGCTGCTTTGTCCACTAGCAGCATACCGTGCCTACACAGCCGTGGCGTCCTCACCACCTCACCCGGCCGCCCCACTACTAAGGCATCACGATGGGAATCCAGCTACTGTCCCTTACTTACGGCGACAATGGGCCCAACTTTTATCATACCAGGGCCTTACTCCAACGACCTACTCCCTCCACAGCCTTCGGAGGGGAGCAGCTCAATTTGCTTACAACGTTGGTGGGGCAGACCTAAATGACGTCATGGTCCATGGCACATGGAAATCGACTGCGGTTAGGGCATATATAAAGCCCTCCCACCTTCAGAAAAACTCAGTACACGCGGCTTTGAGTAATATCTAACTCCTTCGGTTTGGCGGTAAATCCATAAGGACTATCTATATCACTATTCCTATGGACTCAAGGACTTACACCACTTCGTGTTTGTACATATTTTATGCGCCCCATCACCTTAAGGGCGCTCACTACTGAAATGTACTATACGTTTTACCAAACGACCAATTAAAACTACTTGTCTTATAGCATGTCCTGTTTCATTTATAGTAATGTTGGCGGGAATTATACTATTGTCTAATTGCGCAGCATTTCTACAACTGGACATAAGACTCATTCTCATTGGCCCATTAGGAACTCCTGCCAATTGACCAATGGCTATCTACTTCTCAGCCCACTCTCCCGCCAATTCGAGAGGGGCAGCCATTTCCATGCTTGCTGCAAAATTTTCCCGCCCGCCAACACCCTTCATTATAAAATTTACATCTTCAAAGGCCGGTAAATCCATAAGGACTATCTATATCACTATTCCTATGGACTCAAGGACTTACACCACTTCGTGTTTGTACATATTTTATGCGCCCCATCACCTTAAGGGCGCTCACTACTGAAATGTACTATACGTTTTACCAAACGACCAATTAAAACTACTTGTCTTATAGCATGTCCTGTTTCATTTATAGTAATGACCCCCACTTCGAAACTACCCGTAAAGGACATTTTCTGAACCATCTTTTTGAAAAGATGGGGACTACTTATATAAAGGGGCTAGAGAATTGTACATTCAAACAATTCTAAATTCGGCCAGTGTCCGCGCCAGACCCAAATATCAGCTACCGATTTATCTTTGAACCATAAATTGATTTTCCCATTTAAGATTATATCACAAAATATGTCGATGTTCCTTCACTACAAAGTTTATATTGATTACAGCAGCATTAGGAAAATTTGTCTCTAGGTATATGTGCAATGGCGGAAAATTTTCAAAGATTTTGGGGATGGCACCTCCTCCCCCTTCTATAAGCACATCCCGATCTTTTCAAAAAGCTGGATCCGCCATTGATTTGTCGCGCGCGTCTGGTCGTCTGGGTGGCATCCCCAGAACTTCTTTTATGTCCAAATCAATGTCAATTCTTTCAACCAGTTAAACCTCCAGGTCTGAGAATGTTTCATTGAAATATTTGATATATGACAACCACAAAATAGAGGGTGCGCCCCCTGCGTCACCCCCCCCCCCCCCCCTCCCCTCTCCTCCTCCCAAAATCCGCCACTGTTCACTCAAGTGAAAGGGCTACAAAAGAAGAATAGCCGCGACGCGACGCGACCGTCCGTTTCGGGGTAAAACGCCCGGCGCGACCACCCCGTGCTCCCGGTCTGTCTGACGGCGGTCGGGGCCGGGAGGGCCGGGGACGGGGCGGACGGGGCCCGGGGGTCGGGTTCGACTGGCGGGCGGGGCGGGCGCCGCGTCGACCACCACAAAGGGGATTAAGCCGGCTTATCGTAGGCTTGTTATCTCCGTCAACAACCCCCTGATACCCCCCGAACTGTCTCATTTACCCCCTTCTCTCAACCCGACACATACTGCCCCGAGGTGGACGCAAACTGTAGGAGTCTAGATACTGATTGATGTATAGTAACATTATCAAAATAGAAAATTAGCTCATGTACCAATACTATACTATATATTTTTGCGACATCGCTGACTCCTCCGGAGAATCAGTGGCGTAAGGGGCGTGCGCCCCTATTTTTGCCAAATTTATGATTCTTATGATGCAAAATTCTCGTCCGAGCAGGTTCTGATTGAAATAGCCTCTCCTCCTTTTGAAATCTCCGAATCCGCCCCTGTTAACAATTCTGACATTTCTTTGCCAGATATTGCATCAAAAACTTCAGTGAAATACATTTGATTTTAACAATCATAAGGTGTACAAGCCGTACTTATTTTATTCATCCGTTGTCGATATATCACCATTTCCTTAGACCTATCATCCATCGTCCAAAACCTTCCAGCTTCTCCGTGAAACACAATTAAAAGATTTTCTGCGGTCGCGCCCCTCCCCCCGCCCCTCCCGCCCCACCCCTGAGGCCCTTTCACGCCGGGATTTCCCGGGGATCAAAGCCTGTCGGAGAACACTGTAGTAAAGTCCCAAAGCCCGCCGGTGTACATCTAACAAACCCCCTAAAACCCCCTGGTCCCCCCGTACAAAGCCCACCACCAGGTGCGCGACCCCCGGACAAGGGCCCGCGACAGTATGGGGATCAGGGAGGGGGACCAAAATAGATATTGCGCTGTGGTAGGGCCTAGAACAGAAGGAAGACAAAGAGTGTAGAGAAGACCGAGACAGTGGCGGATTTAGAGGGGGGCGCACCTTTTTTTTTGACCAAATTGACTTTTTTTATTGTAAAATTCGTTCCAAAAGTCATTAAGATATTTTTTTCAATAGGGCCCCCCTTTCCTTTTCTAAATCCTGGATCCGCCGCTGTGAGAAAGTTACTCAGATACAGCATGTATCTGGACATTGGACATGTAAAAAGAAATGGGTAAAAGAAATTCATTTGGGTAAAGGGTATACGTTGCCCATATACACCTTTTCCACGAGTCCCATTTCTCAATCGCTTGGTCCAGATTTTTCCAGCGCGCCACACTATTGGAAAAGGCGTATCGCCGGACGATATAGAGACGCTATACCTGTTTTTCACAAATGTCAGGCCACAAGGAACAGAAAAATCTAGAATTTAAACAACAATTTTCATCTTCTATAATTGTTTGGGACACATTCCCTATCCGCCGTATCACTTTTCAGCTAGCTAAAAGTTCGGGGGAGAAAAACCTTGCGATGAATAGTGGATTTATTTGTGTGTGGTTTTTTTTTCTCGAAATTTGAAACAAAAGCTATACAGTCCCTGATCAGTGTTGATACCGCACTGCTAACCAAATCATGTCAAACAGTGAGATTACCCGCCCCGTCCTCCCCTACCGCGGCCGGACCGGTCAATATGGGCGTTGTTTAATCCCATCCCACTCGTTTCCGTCTCGTTACCCCGTCGATTGGAGGCTAAATACGCCGTGTTTACCTTTCAATCCGTGCACGCCCTCCCCGACCCGGCCCGGCCACTTGACGGGCATGTTCTCCGCACCGCAGGACTCCGCCGAGGGGAGGGGGGGGGGTACTTTGTGAGTGAATGGGTCAATTACTATAATGGGCATAGACCCTTCAAATCGATAGGGCGACATGGCCATTTCTTAAATTCGAAATGCGACATGAGAGGTTCTTAAAATCGACATGGAAATCCAAAATATAGTGACAGACGATATGACCATTTCTTAAATCCGACATGCGACATAGGGAACGCCCCCCCCCCCCCCAAACATCTACACCCCTGCTATAATCAGCAACTTGTGGTGGTCATCTACACATTATGTTTGGCAGTGATCATGTCCATTGTCCGATAACCAACGAATAGAATCAAACAAATAGTTTTGCAAAATCGGCCGCTGCGTCACCACAAAGCGACTTGTTCGAGGCGTAAGACAGAATCGTCGGATTCGTCGGTAAGTAAGAATCGTCGGAGCATTCGAAATTGCTTGTAGTTAAACGTACTGCAACATATATTGTAAATTATTTCTATGTTTAAGGTTAATGAAATAATGGACTTGTAACCCGAAGAGGCGAGGCTGACTATTCCGGAAGACTGGCGATATTAAACCCCCCCAAAAAAACCGCGCCCCCTCTTTTTTTTTTTTGGTTTTGTTTTTGTCAAATTTAGCTTTTTTTAATGTAAAGTTATGAAAAATTGTGGTGCGCCCCCCTTCCTATTAGTGCGCCCCCATCTTTTAAAAAGCTGGATCCGCCACTGGTATATGAATGAGGACACTGTTTTGCGGCGTAACCAGGGTTACGGGAACTTCACAAAGTTAGTTAACGTTGAAGGGGAAGTACTTGCAAACCCCCACCTTAGAACAGAGGGGAGGGTTAAACTTGAAGTCAGAAGTATAACAAACATCCCGACCCTTCAAACCCCGCTAACCCCACCACCGACCCCTCTATACCCGTCCGCTACGTGCCGTACCCCCAAACCGCCCTCTCTACTTCCGTCTCAGCGACGCACGTGCGCGCGCACAGAGGCCGTCTTGGAGACATCCGGTCGGGGAAGCCGTCGGCACGGACTGCCCATTGTCTCAGGCGCGGAGGGACGCAGGGGGGACGCAGGGGGGACGCAGGGGGGACGCAGGTTGCGTCACCCCCCCCCCCCCCAACAGTCTAAGCTGCCTTCAAAGGCCGCTCGTGGTTAATCTCGAATCCCAAATATTTAGTTCGATTCACGTTCAACAGCGCTCTCGTTAAAGCCCAGGTAAGAAAGTGGCGAGGACTTAATTGCTTTCTAGTGTTTGCCCTGGTGAACTGGCGCAAAGCCCGACCACAGAAAGGGTAGCTCTTGTAGCGGACGTTTTAGCAGGCCAACATGAAGACCGGTAGGCGGACCATTTACCTATTTGAGCAGGCCCGATGGGCCGGGCCCCGTGTGGACACACCGCCGACCAGCCCCCCTCTCTCCTCCCCGCCCGGCCATTCTGTTGAATGTTGGCGACTACCGTTTCAAATACACACAGAAGCGTTTTAAAAGTTGCGGCAAATTGCACAACGGATATAACAGCGGCGAAAATCAACAGTTGAAGACTATGTGTTACTGTGTGTTGGCCCAGTAGGGTTGGTTTCGAGTGTATAACTATCCACAGGCATGTAGAAGCGTGCTCCCCGGTTTGGTGTTTTGAACTTTTGAAAGACTTCCCAAGGTCATTTGATAGCCGGGCCTGAGAATATATATACTCTATGTTGAATAAACTACCAATGGAATTCTTATGAAACCTCTGAGATATTTAGAATTACTATCAGAGCAAATATCTAAACCTAAAAACCCAAAATTCACCGTTTGCGAGAAAAGTTATATTGAAAAATATTGAAAAACTGAGTCATCTTGGTTATCTATACTTTTGTAATTTGATTATTCTAATGGAAGGGAAATAGCTTAAATGTACTTCACTTTGTACTATTCAACATTAAAATAGTCTAAAACTGCTTTAAAAAGATAAATTGTTGTAGTTCTTAATTTATGAGCCAGGTGGCGCCCTGAACAGCATCAAGTACCTTCAACATAATCATAACCTTTTCCCATACCCAACAGTTACGTCGTAACTCTCTCATCGTTCTTTAGCGACAAGTAATGTGACTCGCTTCTTGTGTGATCTGTCATTAACCATACCCCCTCCTGTAACATACATTGAGATCTGGTATGCATTCCATAAAAATTTGGCGATAATTATCGCGAGTTAAAGTGCTTCCATAAAAGATCTGCGATACTAAAAATATTATCGCCAAGGCCTCAAATCAGTATCGCGGCGATAATTACAAAATATCGCCGTTTTGGATGCAACGTTTATCATCCGTTGTCCCACTGGGTCTTAATTTAATGGATTAATTCCAGGAAAATACCATATGGTCCCACTCCGTTCAAAGAAAAATAAAATAAAATAAAAAAAAAAAATCGCCGTTTTAAAAATATATATTTTCACAAATATTAATGTCTCAATATATATATATATATATGACCAAGGAAAAAGCCTGTAAAGTTTGAGTTTGATTGAAAAAAATTTGAACAAAAAAAAATTAAAAACAAAAATTGTATGTGGCGATAACACTTGTTGGTATCGTGGTGTTTCTTCAAACGAGATTATCGCGAAATCTTTATGGAATGGCCCCCTGAATACATGAACACAAAACGTATTCATACACTTAAGTAAACTGTATTATATCACATTGTGATTCATCGTTATAAGGATGCCAATGAAAATACCACTGACTCGAAATAAAACAGATATTTTCCCTGCTTGCAAATTTCAGGACATCCGTTGCATACAATATAATTATGTTGTTTTAACTGAAATGCGGTACAAAGGGAATTGATGAAAATACATATGTCCTATTTTGCACGCAAAAAGTGCCGCCAAGGGTCGGGGGTTCCGGGGGTTCCTGGTTGTTTCTTTGAAAATTAGAACAATTTTTTTTTTCAAAATTACACTAATATAATTATTATATAGAGGGTCAATTTAAGAGAATACAGATCAAGCTGAAAAATAAAGGCAAATATATGGCCTGTGATAGCCTTGAAACAAGGTGATACTGACTATACGTCCAACAATATCTGTGTCCACCTCCAAATAATGGAACTGAATCCAATGAGAAGAAATCATTGCAGAGCACAACCAATGACAACAATAATAATAATAATTGATATATCCCTGAGACTATAATAACCCATACAAAGGGCTTTATTACCCTGTTTGCTGAGCCCCAGTGACCGTAAACCCCCTTATTAACGGGCCGCTGGACCTACCACCTGGTGGTGGTAGGGGTTGGGGGGGGGGGGGGGGCATTGTTTAGGGGTCTGATCCCAGGGTTAGGGCGGGTACCTGATCAATGGGGACAGGTGTGGGCTTTTACTATAGACGTTGTGCAGATGACGTCATATCTCTCAAAAGGAGCTGGCCGCCATATTGGTGATCATTTAATAATCTTTATTAAAGGATAGAGAATGAATGTTTATGGCTTATCTAATTAAATCAACCTTATTTAACCATGATCAACAATTATGTCGCAGGGTTTTACTGGCAGGGTACCAACCACACAGGGAAAACGGGGAAAATGGCAACAACAAAAATCCCTGACAGGGTAAACACAGTGAATTTCGAAATTTTGCCAAAACACAGGGAATTTCATTTGGCCAGGTTCTGAAATTCCTGATTCTCAAGATATTAGGGATTCGACTTTTTGCTGTTTGGTTATCTGAATTTTTTCTGCACGCAGAGGCTTTTAATTTTGAACAACTTGCTGGATACGACACAGGGAAAAATTGCCGCAGGACAGGGAAATCTCAGGGAAAACACAGGGAATTTGAAAATGGAGTTTCGGTTGGTACCCTGACTGGGATACAAGAAACAACTCAAAAAACTTAACACTTTCTGTCACCTTGATCCTGTTAGTTGGTCTGTTCGTATGATTTTGTAAATTCACCAAATTTCAACTCTAGTGGCACGTTGTGGTATAATGACAATATGTGTCCTGTTAATGTACACCACTTCATATAAAATAACATTAATAATATCTAGCCAGAGCTTTTAACTATTGCTGTCACAAGAATAGAAACACAAAATCTGTTTCTTGCTGACCAGGTCTATAGGACTGGGGAGTAGCCAGCCCATTAATCAAAGGGACCCAAATGCAATTTTGTGTCAAAATACTTAAGCCACTGGTACAGTATAAATGATGATAACTAACTTTAACTTTACTTGCATTCCGAAATACATGTAATTTATTCTGGAAGACAACAATATTTGTAAACAAACTACTTTTTGTGGGTCACCAAAATTATCCTAGGAAGAGTTCTAAAGTATTTTTATGAAGTTTTAGATTGTATACACAGTCTACATTTTACCACAGGCCTGGGTAATGACCATAGAATATATTTCAATAGTTGAAAGAATTTGCACAATATTAATTTTCACCCTTCATTGCTTTTGGCTTCCTTAAGAGGGGTTCCAGCGACTGGTTCCAAGTAATTAAAACTGTTTACGGGTAGTATAATCGGGATTCATCCTTGATTTTCTTTCACAATACATGTATTCCCCATAATTTTTTATTAGGACTACTTCATTTTATCAATATTTTTTCAAACTCGAACCCTATACTCGTATCCAATGAGTTTCATTTTTTGACACTAGGGGGCACAGGTGTGCCTGATTTCGTAAACATTAATTTCTGATTAATTTTCATTCAAATCCCTTGTTCTTTCACAATTTCATTCTGTGTCAGATGAAATCAATTTCTGACATGAAATTTGAAAATTTGATGGTTTTAAAATTTTCCCACCAGGGGGCACGTGTGAACAGTACATTATCCCTTTAAAAAAAGAACAAACAAAAATTAACCTTTTTACACCATATTTATTTCGTTCCTTCTGTTACAAGCACATATTACCCCGATGCAAAACGAAACCGCCCAAGAGTAATATTTAAATTTACAAGTGACCTTCATTGTACTTGAATCCCCTCTTTAGTGCAATCCTTTAGATTATCTGTATATATCATTACCATTATGTAATATCACATACCTGCCAATGCACGGTTTGTTTGAGAGAAATATAACCCTACTTCTCATGTGTTCTGGCGGGCCACATATAATTGGCCTGAGAAAAGATACATTGTCAACAACCTCATCACGTCTGAATTCTAAGGGCGATTTTTACAACACATCCATGAAGAGACTTCCATCTTAAATCCACTGTTGTACACTTTTATTTTACTATTCGGCTTGTCTCTTTAATTTTGAGACTACCACTTTATTCGGGGATGCAAGTCAGGGCCAATGAAAAACAAATCTGAAGTTGCTTGGCCCTGAAATTTGATCTCATCTATAACTAAGGATAACGGAATCAAAATTGTCTAAAAATCCGTCACAAACCTGAAAACGGAAATCCCTTTACACTGGCTAAAAGCTTCATACAATGAACATCAGAGCTTAGTTTACAGTGAGTGTACTTCTGTGACCACTTCTTCCTTTTCTAACCAGCACATTGCGTATAAAGGAGGTTCAATGTTGTCATTATGGTTTATATAACATTTCCTAAAGTAATATGGGACTGACAGTTAGTTGTGAAGACCATAAAGAGATCCAAAATTTCTTTCAATTAGCACAATATCCCATAGGTTGATTATGAATAATAAACATTTTATAAATGCACGTTGCACAAGAGGTTTGAACGTCACACACATTGATATATACACAAAACAAATAAAGAAATATGTTATGTGGATTCAACAGTAACGCACTGTAGAATATAGTACACTCATGGTCATTTGCTCATGGTGAAAAGCTGAGTCATAACTAGCCAGTTTGATCCAAATTTGAATCTCTGAACAGAAAACAGCCGAAACGTGTTGAAGATCGGTTGAAGGTTAATAATTTTTAGTTAAAAAAGAAGAAAATGATATCACAGGAAAACTCCATTTTAGGGAGAGAATGCAATGGATCTATAGTCCAAATTTGACGCGAAGTCTTTTGAATATTTGGTAAATCATAAGATAATGATATTGATAGCAGTTGTGTTGCCTCCCTGACGGAGTTCACTTTTAAAGTATTTCTAGGACAAAGCAAGACTAACAGACTAGTTGGAAATACACAGACATAGGTAATTTATCCACAGTTTCACACGTAAAATCTGCATGATACTTCTGTTCCCCTATAACTCGTTCTAAATAAGTGTGTAAGTAACGAGATCTGTCGCTGGAGTCTCCGTGACATTTTCTTCCCCACAGAATGAAAACATTGGCCACAAAAAGTTAGACTGTATACATGTAGAACGCCCATTTCTCGGTACGAACAATCTGTTTTATACAATGTCATGGTACTTGTCTTTCCAGATCTTTTGAATCAAGGTGGCGTAATTTCCATTTGGAATTATCAGTTAAGATGTTAGACATGAAAGGACCCAGTCAGCAAGTACCAGAACTTTCATCAGGTGTATAGACATACCAATAGACATACACTCACTACATTAAATTTTAGAAATTGCTGCCTAGATATGAAAACTTATGGCAAAATGAAATTCCACGTTTACTTCAACTACACGAACATATGACTGTTGACAGAAAGTTATAACGTGTATTCTCACTGTTTATCAATTATCCCAATTCGCAACCCCAAGAGACCCTATATAAACAGACTATAAAACAATATTGTGGTGTGAGACGTGGCGTAAGGTTAGGCTACTCTTTTTTTTTCTCAAAAGGAAACAAATCTTTTTACCATACTATAAAACAATACCTGCATTACATTTACAATGCATGTAATATGTCACCCAAACGATAAATTAACTACAAGTTATCCACCAGACAATACTACTGTACCTTGTACAGATCTGCTTTCCCGTAGGCCTTTTCCTATTATTTATTATTCTATTCCAAACAGAAGAAGCAATACATGGAAGATTGATAGCACACTATTGATTCTAAATTCATGTAGTTATCAATCTGAATGTAAATTGTTCCAACTGACTGTTTACTTTGCTTAGCATTATATATCTCATTCTAAACTGAATCACTCATCTTCAGTCTCTCACGGCCTTTTCAATGTATAGAGACATATACAACACAGGAACTTATGGTATTCCAGAATCCCATGTGAAAACCAAAACACGTTCAATAAAAAAGAAAAAGGAATGCCTACATAACTGGCACATCAGTTCAAAAATGTCAAAGGGAATATCTATTTTCAGGAAAATGGTGGAGTGATATCGTTTTATGAGACCTTATAGTGACGTTCATATAAAGAGATACAACATGCGTATGAATACATGGCAGGGACTGGCAGGAAAACAGGTCATTTAGGTAAATAGGAATGTGGTATGTTCTATACGCCACCTTCAGTAGGACGTCATACTAAATACAGGGTCATTTTTGAAAATTCAAACTAGCTTATTGGATACGTTGGATTTTCTCTTTTATGCCTTACCTAATATCTCGTGCTAATGAAACCAGCGTATTCTCAATGTGATGCCCTAAGTTGACTTCTCTAAGTTTGAATGAAGAATTTGTTTTCCTAAATTATGTACTGGGGTAGCCATAGAGTTCTATAATAAACCATAAAGCTACGCTTCAGTAAGGTAAAATATTTGAGGTAACGCATATTTATGCTTAACATGGACCTTATAATCGTATAGAGCATGTCTAGGGCAACCCTCGTATACAGTATATGAATAGGAGGAGAATTTGAACAGCATGAATGGCTTGTACTCGTAGCATGTGTAGCTCTTATGATAACTCTGTAGAAACTGTACCATTATAATGGTCTGTAAAATAAATAGGGATGTGTCGGGACATTCAACCACAATAACACTGAAAACAAACATGAACATTTCCTCCTTCTGTCTCTTATGCTATACACCTTTCTCATTTCATCAAAGTGCCGCCCCCTGGTGAATTAAATTTGAAACAATTTTTAAGGGCTTTCCCTATATGAAGTGAGGTGACCCAGTTACCAAAAGCCCTAAACGGTATAGGGGGACTGTGCAGGTTCATGGGAAAGGTGTATATTACCACAATCGTTGCTAAGTTGTATGCATTATGTATACGGAGGAAGACGAGGTGAACATACAAAAATGTAACAGAAATACCGGGTACACTCAGAAAAACCTTGACAATCTTTGAGAATGTGTGTGTGAAATGGTGAACATATGCTTAGATTAGTCCAAGAAACTGCCCTACTCTTTCACTCTTATGCGAGTTCTCTGAGCATAGAGAATCTCCGCCCCAATTTCTAGCAACCTTAGGCCATACCTCTAAAAGAGCCGGAGATCATTTGATAATGTCTTCCTGCATGTTAACTACTGAGTTGGCGTAGCCTCTTGTAAGTGATTTCCCCCTGCATTGGTCCCCATCCTACAAGTTTATTGTAACATTGCTGGAATTCGACGACCAGTCATCTCCCCATGTACTCGAGAGTCCCAAACAAAATAATAATCTTTTTTTTTTTAAAGAATTATCATAATTATTGTCCCTTACAGCTGTAGATGGCAATGACTGACTTGGCGAAGATGAACTCTGAGATGAAAAAAAATGCGACTTCTAAAAGATCCGTCAAGATATAGATATATATGTATATCATGTCCCAGCTCTGGTCCTCGTGGGTGGGACCCTGTGGCGGCAGTAGTATGACCGACCACACACAGGGGCTGTGTAGGTCCGTCTAGGCTGAGGGGTTCTTCTTCATCAGCGTCATGTCAGACTCCATCATGTCCTTGACGATGTCCTAACAAACAGAGAAGGTCAAATGGTAAACAAAAGAGAGAAAGTACTTTTTTTAAATATGTTTATTGAATACCTTCAGGTAAATCTGATCTTTCGGTTAAAAAAATACTCTCAGGACTTCAGTTAACATCCCTACGAAAAAAAGAATGGAATAAATGTTTTTTTCTGTAAAAATCATTTCAAATAAGGGTTTATGCACATTTTTATTGGCCCAATGTCGCATTCTTTTGTAAAGACGTCTCTGAAGGGATGTAATATCAAACTTTCACCTGAAAATTAAATCTGTAGCTTTGCTTTTTTTGAGACCCTATGTTCATAACTTGTTATAAACAATTATTTTATCAAGAGAATAAAAAAATAACACAGATTTGATGTCAAGGGGCCTTAAATTAGAGATTACAAGAACAACTTTAAAGAGAATCCTTTTTGTGACTTTTTTCTGACTTCAACGGAAATGTTTTTAACCATTGTTAGTCCATGCATGTTTATTAGCACGTTTATTAGCAACATTGAGATACAAAAAGCATTGCATTTTCTAAATAAATGGGAAACAATGTCCAGGTTGTTGCACATTTATTATACTCAAGTAGTGTGTACTAATATATTAGAGACATATTTCACTAATCAAACTGATCTATTCAAATTCAAGCAGGTAGACTATTTCACCAGTCACATATATGGAAGCTTGCAGAGAAAGAAAAATATGAAAAAAATATAAGTGTTTGAAGTAATCTCTATAGAATTGTGTTAGCTAAACATGCAAAATAAGGACAGCTTCTAAAGCTAATTGATTTGCTACGTCCTTTTTCTATTCAGATAAGAATTAGGCCTATGTACTATATTCTAAACTACCCTAGATCTATAAATGTCTATCTTAGTTAGAAAGGACATCAACAGTATACTTTTTAAATCAAAACTGTTCCCTTAATGGTACGTTCTTGAATAGATCCGTAATTACTTAACTTTGAAAACTTAGTTCATAAGATGTCTTACAACCATGTCACTTAGGAGGAGAATTACTTTTCTGGGCTGCTGGGTACCAGCATTAAGTAATCAGTGTAGCACGCCGGGAACGTTCTTGGCTGCTGGTGCTCGGTGTGTACACCAATAACCTATGGCTGGTACCCACTGGCCCAGAAATGTCATTCTCCGCCTAAATGACTTCGAATACCTTCCTCCATGATATCAGAAAATAGGGGGAAGGAGAAAGGATATAATCTATCCTGATTACAAATACACTAATGGATCTTAACGTACATTTCTAAATATCACTTGATTATAGGAGTAAAGTGCAAGAAATGTTCTATAAATCTGAATGGTTTTAAGACTAAGAAAGGAATACAGTATTGAGACATATGGGTATAAAGGGTCATATTCAAAACCACGTAACTTGACATGACGAGTGAACAACGTTGCCAACCCAAACAGGTCAACCAAAACAAGGACACAGGTTGAGGTATGAGAGAAAAATATCGGTTACAAAACCGAAAAAACCCGGGTTATTCGTCTTCTTTTTCTATATATGAACGGAATGCTTGAATGATGAGATATGGGGATATGAATACGAATTATCGAGCGAATTATCGATTGATTTTAAACAAGAAGATGCACATGCCAGCGCGAGTGGAGTGAAGCCGCCCGCCATTTTCCTCTATTATCGTTCACTGACACGGAGAGAGTACCCACCTTTTGGCCGATGCCGATCGTATATATCGACATAATTCTTCATGATATATCGACCCAGACCAGCTCCAGATATTAATAATCCATAACAGGTAGTCCATATTGCTGGACGATGCCGATTTAAGGCGTAAAAGGCGATCCATCGCGGAGAACAGCTACACGTGTCCTCACCGGGTCGCGCCATGTTGGCCTCTGATGCAATGCGCTGTGGTTTGACAGTGTGAGTGCGCGAGTCGCGCTTCGTCCGGAAGGGAATCCGCATGAAATCTAGTCCGGAAAGAAATGCGATTTTCTGGGTTTATATCGATATCTAGCTTCCCAACACATCGGCATAATCAATAAAAGATCGACATGAACCTCTATAGCGACTTAAGTCGACTGAAACGCGCGCGAAATAGGCGAGCATTCCCGGCTGACTTTCCGATCGGAAACCGGGGGCCGCCATCTTCGCCGTCATCACCCTAATTAACATAATCACACTACACTGCAATCCGGGATGCTAGGCTTTTCAATGCTGAGACGTCGAGTCGATGTTATACAGTTTGCCGCTGTCACTCTCCTACCCGATCTCGGCTAATGATATCTCAATGGTCAATTTCTGGTATAGGCATTACATAGTGAATGTACTGCAGACCGGATGTAGGTCTAAATTTGCGATCTTGTTTCCGCTGGTTGTGTTATAGTTCAATGGCGTTTCCCGCCTTTTTGTCCAAGTCATTTACCCGGGCGAGATTCGATGGATCGATCATATTTCGAAGACGACTTGATAATACAGCGAGCCCGGGTAATAACCACCAAAGGACAAACGAGTCGTAAGAAAACCCATTGATACATCAAATATTATTCAAAATGCATCGAATAGGTCCCTTTTTTCAAATTACTTCCCAAGATCAGGATTGTGGGTTTACACTCTAGCCTGTCCTTGGGGGAACCGAAAGCTGGCAACGCTGTATTTAAAACCACTACAACGAGGATCTGAATTAGGCTAAATGGTGATAAACATTGGACAAGTGCAGATAATCATCTAGGGGCATGCGTCACGTCGTTATGACGTCACCATGACGTCACTAGGGGCATGCAGCACGTCGGTGTGACGTCACTAGGACGCATGCGCGTTGGGCCCACCTGTAGTTGCGAGGTTTGCTCAGAGGGTGCAGCACTAGGCTGTCGGGTGTTCCTGCATGAGCTCGAGGTCCGACTCGACCATCTCACGGACTATACTCTGCGGAGAAGGACACGCCACACACGGCGTCGGGGTTACAGCGGTTCTTACTGATGTATCGAGATGGTGGTTAGATTCTAGTATGAAACATCATTTCAGGGTACCAACCCAAAATCTATTTTCGAATTCCTTGTGTTTTCCCTGAGATTTCCCTGTCTTGCGGCAACCTTTCCCTGTGCCATATTGACCAAATAGTTCAAATTTAAAAGACTTTGCGTGCAAAAAAAAATTTGGACCCAACAACAAGTAGTCATATCCTTATTATTTTGAGAATCAGGAATTTCAAAACCTGGCCAAATGAAATTCTCTGTGTTTTCCCTGTGTTTTCGTAAATGCAATTCCCTGTGTTTTGGTAAAATTTGCAAATTCCCTAAGTTTTTTTGTCCCAGTCAGGGATGTTTTTTTCCCATTTTCCCTGTTTTCCCTGTGCTGTTGGTACCCTGTCATTTGTATTAGTATTAAATAAATTATGTAGAATAAGGCTTAATATTAAGCATTGCCCGCCTGCCCGGGGCAGGTAAAATTTGAGGTGGAGCAGGTACATCTGGAGACACAACTGCCCCAATGGGCAGGTTCATTTTTGTTAACACCAAATCATACTCTGAAATATCTATCTCAGTAATTCTGCCAATATTGCATTGCAATATTACAATATATGATATACATATTACAATAGTACAATTATCTGGGGCAAGTAAACCTTTCCTCTGGGCAGGTAAAACTTAAACTTCACCACCCAATTCAGGGGCAGCCATCTTCAAGTGCTTAGGCCGTCCTAAAAAAAAATGTTGTTTCCGGTGGACCGGCCGGGTGAGTATTTTAAAGCCTGGTGGGGGTAATTTTTTGTCATTTTTCAATTTTCTTTTTTGTTGTTGGAAAATTCCACGTTATAATCTTACCATCAACAAAAATTTATATATATAAAAAAAAAAAAGTCGCAGCCGTCCGGGTCGTCTTTTTTAAGCCCACGTACCCGCTGGACCGGAAACATAATTTTTTTAAAGGACAGCCTAATAGAGAGGAATGTCTTGCCAATATGAAAAGAGTATCTGCCCTGTAATTTGTATATATATTTTGAATGAAATCCTATACAATTTCACCCCCCCCCCCTTCTTAAACCCCCGACTGCCCCCATATTCAACCCTTCTCCAACCTCCCTGGTTCCCTCACTCGGCCACTGCAATATGAATCAGTACACAATCGGTCCAAACAGTGGGACGTCTTTTTTTTTCTTTTATCTTTTTTTTCTTTTTTTAAACAGAATTAGATACTCACGTCAAAGTTGTACTTGGGCGCCCAGCCGAGAGTCGTCTTAGCCTTGGTGCAGTCGCCGAGCAGGAATTCCTGAGGAAATAGGGAGAAATCACAAATTAATCAAACATAAAAATGACCTTAATCTACATTTATGGAAACCCAATAAATATATTTGGTGTGAAATCTATGAATGGGTCAAGCTTAGTTTCTGTAAATTTAAAGAGCAAGCTACAAACGATCCCTTCATTGTGACGCGTATGGAGCACCATGTTGATGGCTATGGTCTAGACTCCTAGGCCCTCCTACACTTAGGTCCAGAAAGGCATGGATATTTCTCGAGTCCGACGCCCAAAATGGACTTTTGTGAAATGCGATATTGCTGAAAATCGATACGAGGACTTGGCTATTCAATATGCGACATTGGAGCCCTCCATTTAGTACGTACGCAAAATTTCTAAAATTCTAGACCCCCACCCCCCACCCCCCTTAGGCTAAAAGACGTATTGAATTTGTATAGGAACGTATGCAAATTTCCAAAATTCTCAGACCTCCCCCCCCCCCCCCCCTTGGTGCGTACATACTTAATGGAAGGCCCCTTTGGGTTGAAGAACAGGTACAACACGTGGTGTCCCTGGCCGTGAAGTGGCACTATACTGCCGCCTGGTGTTTTATTCTGTAACTACCAGAGGAGAGGAGACGGAGAGAATCTTTGGGACGTGGGGGTTCAACATACACAGGCAAGTTGTTATCACAAGTAAAAATGTCACAAATATCAAAATTGTTATCCTTATACTTTTGGTATACGCTCATCAACTTCAACGCTTATATTTTCCCGCAAAGATTGTGGATCAAAATGAAAATACCAATGTTGAAGGCTAAAGTCGGAATATGAGGACATGTAAACGTTCCCGGGTTAACATTATAAATTTGTGAATTTCCTTAGTTTATGACCTCTAACGTGATTTATCATAAGACCAGCCTTTTTCTCAAAGAGGCAAGTATTAACACTGTTTCCATTTGCCATTTTCGGCGATAAATAGGAAATCGATTCTGAAAAGTAAGAGGACATATATATATTATATGGAAACAATGGTAGCAATGCCAGATTTTTCTGTTTTCTTTTTTTCCAGCCATTCCACGATTCTCTCTTAAAATGCCTTTGCATCTTCCTTCCAGTCTTCCGTCTGATGTTCCCTATATTTCATTGTTGGGACAGGCCAAAAGGGTGTCGGACGCCTTTCCCCACCCCCTTCCCTACACATCTCTCCTGTCAGATCCTACATCTATACGACCATTGAGGGTCCAGAATCAGCCAATCAGAGAAACCGGAACTACACAGTTTATGACCGGAACCAGTGTGTAAACCCTCTCTCAAAATATAACAATGCAGTGAACATCACAAGTAAATTGAACATAAAACAATCAAATGTTTGTTCTTTGGCATATATCATGCAATGTGTCGATATATACCATCATTCTTTATTACATGGGTACGAACAAATATATATAAGGGACTAAGATGGTTTAACTGACATGGTCGGTATACAATGGTACAGTGTGGGTACATGCATTAACACTGGGTTCTCAGCGGAGCTCGGCCGGAGGGAGAAGTAATCTGAAGATGGTAAGGTTTTTGTTCATCTGCAGATATGTGAAGTAAAGCTACGCTACCATATTAGAGGCATCTGACCTCTCCCCCTCCCTCTGCCGTTACAGCCACAATACACCCTCCCTCCGGACAACAGGGGGCACAAAGAAAACGTACAGAGTGGAAGACCTAGTCTGTTATACCCCTGTCACTCAGTGACAACGCCCCCCCCCCCGAAAAGTATCTGTATCCCCCTCCCCCCACTTTGTCGCCAGAAAAGGGGGCATTCGGTCTATAAACGCGGACCAAATGCGGTGGGAACCGACCTGGGATGTAGCTGTTGATCATCAATTTGCCTCAAAAAGAGGGGCTGCCAAATAATTAAACATACTAAAGAAAACATTCTTTGTATGTAAATAGATTCCTTCATAATGCCTCTCAAACACATTGAGTTCTGACAATCAAATTGCAATCATGAAATTTGTCAATAAATTATTTTTTTTCGAGTTGTCCATGAGATTTCAAGAAAAAGGGATGCTGTCAGATTATACCCAACACAATATGGGGGCGGGTGAGAGCAGTTGGTTCCGACATACAAAGACTGAGTATACCCTCCCCCACCCAGGTTTACACTGACCCCCCCCCCCCCCCCCCCACCTCTATATCGTGCTCACATTTTTTCCTCTTTTTCCCCCGTTCAGGCCCACGGGGCAGGCATGTGGCCAACGCCATCCAATTAACCAATCAAATCAGGTGTAATAGGGGTCCGTCGGGTCAGGCCGGCCGGCCGTATCGCGCCATCTGATTGGCCGGCGGGCATGCCCCTGACGTCAAAGACGTATGCAAATGGCCGCCACCAGCTGCCTGCAGAATGACTGGTGGAGAGGGTCTCTTTTCTGACTGACATTCTGAAGGTTTTCTTTACTATATGAACGCACAAAAAGGCTAGTTCATATTGTTTGATATAGCATAGGACTGTATAATTCTATGGATACAGTAAGATTTCTAAAGATCTGGCCAGCAGGAAATAGCTCAATTTTTGTGTGATATAGACAGTGCTAGAGTTCTGGCTTGATATTATATATATATTATCTTATATAAGGTATTGTAACTCAACCAAAAACACTATTGGCTGTCTACTTTACAGAAGACGTATGAGTTGCAGCTTCTTGAACTTATATGAATACAGGAATAGATGCTAGGCCTACTATCAGCAGGTGTCAAGAAATGTTCAACCTTTTCAATGGCTTGTTGTTTCAATGTTGCAATGTTGCAATGAGCAATAAGAAAAAAACATTATATACAAAGTCTAATGCAGGTTTTGGTTTGGTCATCCAGCTGTTCTGGAAGCATTTAGGTTTTCTATTTTTTCCAATTGTTTCACTATTATCTGCATATCTTATTCTATTGCTTTGCAACATAATTCTAAGCCTTATATATATCACCTGAATTATAAATTCTTTCATAAATCGAAGTGAAAATTTTATTTGAATAACAAATGAAAATCAGGGTTTCTTTTTAGGATTTCTAGGAAAGAGCGCCGTCCTCTGACGACTAATTGGATAATGAGGGTGTTTAGGGCAGGACGGGGGAGGGGGGTCATGACCCAGGTCATGATGTTACAGGGACGTAACATGTCACAATACGCCCCGGCCCCTGGTCCGTATGCCCCGCTCCAACCCCTGCACAACCACAACCTACTGGTCAACTAGAGTGAGAGTCTGGGGCGAAGAAGTTGACCTCCTAAAATAGAAATATTTTATAACAAAAATTATTTAAATCCGCTACTATAATTGCACAGGATTATGCACAATGGCATGTTTGTTTTTCTTTTTTTTTAATGTTCATTTTTTACTATTAGGAAAAACTTCCTGGTCCTAAGATGGTGAATTGAACGAAAGAGCGTCTGAGAGAGATGCCTGCAGTTTGTGACATGTGGTCAACTCCTACAGAACATAGAGAGTAACCCTGGTAAACTCACACAGTGACCACGACTACCCTGGGCTGATCAGGCCCGGGGGGGGGGGGCGACCTATACTCACCACGCCTCTCTCCACGGCCCTGACCACTGCGTGGGGGGTGCGGGGGTGAAGACCCCTTAGACCCCCCACCCCCAACCCTGGATCCGCCCCTAAGAGCCTGTCGTCTGCGTCCAAGATGCCAGTAAATCCGTTGATCTTTGGTTAACTTCCACAGAACGAACTATACTGACCGTCCATCTGTCCAGGGCCCTGACCGCTGTCCAAGACCCTGGGAAACTCCCACAGTGACCACCACCACCCTGGGATGACCAGGCCAAGGGGGGGGGGGGGGGCACTGACTCTTTGAAGGTAACTCCCCACTGCCAAACTACCGCCCCTACTTTTTGCGACTGACCGCTCATGAATTTTAGTTGACCGCCCCCTATTTTGGGGGATGCAGATCACCAACCCCCAAAATTAGAGGGTCTTAATACCATGAAATATAGACAACAATCACCAAAATTGCCTAGGACAACTCCTGATTAAATCGCTATAAGATCTTTGTGTGAAATAATGTAAGACATAAGGTTTAGCGTCGATTTATTGCCCATAAATGTTTAATAGAAGAAGTTCACCACTCACCTTATTGGCATAAAAGTGGCTGACGGCCCCTCAATTTTGACGTTCACCGCCCCTGTATATATTCACAGGTCTGTTTGGCAGTGGTACCCTTTTGAGACCCCACTCCCAGTGACCCCACTCCCAGTGACCAGGACTGACCAAGGCTTGACCAGGCACTGACCAGGCACTGACCAGGGGCCGACAGGGTCCAGTGATCACTCAAACCCCGCCTGTTTTCTTACCTCTGCCTACAAGGGGTACAATACAGAGGGGAAAACGGGGCGTAAACGAGGGGAAATGGAGAAATAAAAGGGTCAGAAAGGGGACTTTTTTAACTGGCAGAGACAGGGGGAGATGTAAAAGACTGTTTTGTTGACTTTGGGTGGGGCAGAAGGTTGGGTTCTGTTTAAAGGTCCGCTCTCAGTCCGCTACATTTAAGTTGTAACGGGTATGAACCATTACCATACAGACGGACCAGAGAGGGCATGGAATTTAGGGTAGAGGAGAATTCCCCTATTCATTCTCAGACTAGCTTCAGAATTCGCATTTAATTGGCAACACAGTACAGGCAGTATGCACAGTCTTAGCCTAGTCTGTACAGGGTATAAAAGATATGTGCCTAAGGATTCGTGGGACTATGATAACAGAGTAACTCCATATTGACTCAATGAGCCCTTCTATTAAGTTAATAAGTACAAACGCACATTTAAAAAAATGTCCAACCCGCATCCCTTTGGTTAAAAGTACGCATTGGATTTTACAGGAACGTTCGCACATTTTAAAAAGTTTCAGAACCCCCACGCTCCGTTGATGAATACGCATTGACGGATGCCCCCCCATTTAAAATGTATTGTGCTTCATTTTACTTCCACGGCCAACTCCAACATCTTAAGACATACGTAATTGTTCTGATCTTGGGATTTTAACACAAGAGGTTCACTAAAGAAAAGTTTTGTTACGCCTAGTTATATCAGTGTCAAATATTTCAATAGCCCATTTTATAAAGGTTCATTGTTATGGAGTGCTTTAACTAAAGAGGTACAAGACTGTCCTAGCCTGCATAGATTTAAAATGTCTGTAAAGTCTTTGTGAAAATAGTATGAGGATCTCCTCTCAACTATGTGAATATGTGATACTACTTATTTGGTTAATTTATACTTGTAATGTATAACATTGATGTATTCACTATACTATTCATCTATCATATCTCATTCATAATCATGTAGCACATCTGAAAACCAGGGGTAACCCTGACGTTTGTTAGTTAATAAAACTCCTCTAAAAAAAAGTCTGGAAAATCGAAGAATATGAGCCTAGAAGCATCAGGACAAAGACAGTAAACAAGAAGCAAATGACTATCAAAGTTCCGATCGTTGGAACGATCGATGTTCGCCCTTAACTAGAAATCAGAAATCTCATCATAGAGGTGGGGGTCCCAGTAGTGTCCATTGGGCAGTGCAGCTGTCCCGGGCAGCTGTCCACTCATTGGTCAACCTGATTGACCAATAGGACTCCCTCCTATATCACTGTCCATGCGCCCAAGCAACCATGACCCCCCCCTCCCCCTACCAGGCCTTGCATACACTGACTGCCTAGACCCTGACTGCCTCACCCCCCCCCCCCCCCCCACTATGTTGAGTGGACTGTCAATGCCCCGGTCTCCTGCACCCACCCACATGCAGGTGACTGTGGCTCAAGTACTGGTTATGTAACCCACTTCTGGCTTCTCAAACTGCACCCTGCCCCACCCCCACTCCTTGAACTGAGTTCAAGGAGGGGTGGGGGAGGGTGCAAGGGAGAGGCCTGCCCACTAAATTACACTTGATGCACACTAATTGTCCTGCTTACAAATGCATGCCGGTGGACAAAGGCCTGTAGCTACTTGTATGTAAGATTGTGTAACCGGGCAATCAGATCAAAGCCCAAATACCTACAAAAGACATGACTGATTGAGTGAGCCCTTCCCATAAGCTACAATACTAAAAACTATAATTAAGGGCTCACAAAAAAGATCTGTCTGTCTCTGATTCTCCCAGCTGTCGGGAAGACGACCGGCTCAGAGTCGCCCCCTGGTGAAAGCCGGCTACACTAAAGGCCCATTCGCCCTTGGGATCTTTTCACTGCGATCTTGAAATCGCAAAGAAAAACTATCATTTTGACTAAATAATTGCATAACATTGTACAACGATATCTCCTTTGTAACCACAAACATATTTTCCAAAAATAATTCTAAATACAAGAAGATCGCAATGATACCTCAGATCGCAATGAAAAAATATCGAGGGCGAATGGGGTTTTGAGCTACCTCCATGTTTGTCACTTCTAACCCCTTTGAATTCCTTTCACCGACAAGTTTGACATTAGTACTTCTTAGCATTTCTTGTCTTAACATTTGTTTCACATTTCTATACTTTTTGCCAACGGTATTCAAAGTATTTTGTATATGTTGTGATAAACACATGACTTGTAGTTTTCTTGCATGAGTTGAATTAGAAATTCAATTAAGGAAATATATTAGAAGATTAGTTACCTGGAGTCCCCGGATGTACCAAAGCACATGTGGGATCTAACCCGGGGTTCTAACGGTAACATTGTTCAAAGTTTGAATAGGTTTGAATACAAATAATAAAACCACCAAGGAGGAATTATGTAATGGTTGTGATATATTGAATTCGAGTGATCGTTATAAAATGCATATTCTAAATTTTATGTATAAACAGAAGACTAATGTAGAACTCTTAAAAACATCAAATGTAAAAACTAGACAACATGATGCACCTGTTTTTTATACATACAAACCGAAATTTGAAAAAGCAAAACAAAATGTAATATATCGTTGTGCTATTGAATGGAATGAATTATCCTCTGATACTAGAAACATACTTATATTAGATAAGTTCAAATGTAAAATAAGGAAATTGATCTAGTCAAAATGTTGTATTCCTTTTGGTGTTTATAATTTATTAGATTTTTATGAACTATTTATGATCATCGTTTGGACTTTTATATATCTCTTTGAATAGAATTTTGGTTTTATCATATAATTATATTAATATGTTATTACAAATTTATATAAAGTTTGGATTCGTGAAGCTTTATAAATCATTTTTATTGGTGAACTTTTACTATATATACACTGTTTCTATTCAAGTGTTATTAGTGGGACACATTTTGGGATAGCTTTGCTATCTAATTAGATGAGAATGTAAAACAAGTGTAAGAAAGAATTAAAAAAAAAAAAAAAGCTTTAATTTTGAGCGCCTGTCGGGGACTTAAATTTTAACTCCTAGCTCCTCCCTAACGCACACAACAAAACCTGCATTTTTATGGGTACATCTCTACCAATAAACAGAACAAAACGGAGCCAGGATCGGCACCTCCCTGTAACCAGTGAAGTCGAGTTACTCAGGAGTTACTCAAGTGTAGAGTCCGACTCTGTGAACCCGGGAGTACTAGCCTATGGCGATGGAGGAGCAGGGGGGTCTCTGGCACGGGCCCCTCGACCGACCCCCCGGGCGGGGCGAAGGACGTGGAGCTGCCAAGACGGAGCTGATACGAGCATCGAGTATATAGGGGGAAACAGGTACGGCAACCAGGAGGGGGTGGAAATACTTCACAATCATCTGGAATGATGAAAGGGCCCCGGGGACGGTTTTTGTGCTTTTGATATGGTCAAAAGTGGAAATTCTGATAAAAGAGGTTTCATTTCTTCTACTATCGATTATTCACGTTTGCTCGAGAAATCAAAGGTGGTTGGTCCGTTTGGCGCGATTACTCAAGCAAAGTTTAATAACCTTTGATACCTAAGTGACCTAAGGAAAATTAATTCTGTAGAGAGAGAGTAAAAACAATGTCATAAAAAAATGCAGATTTTCAATTGTTTGTGATAATTCTATATTCAATCAAAATCATTCAGTGATAAGTGTGGACCACAACTATATTTCTGATTCAGCAGTGATTAAGAATAGGGAGACTTTGGAACAGGGGGATTCTTCTGATTTGTCCTTCAATTTAACAGTGGGAACCATTTAAGTGGTTTGTTAAATTGGATTGTACTGTTTTCATGCCTACATATCTGAAGCTGGGCCTCTGCTAACAAAAGCTACCTGACAATCTGAGCAAATATATTCCTACAACTTGTGCCAAAGCCAGCAACTGAGAATAACTGAGCAAGGGGGATTAAGAATATATACGCAGACAAGCTATCCTTCCGTCCCACGTCTCCCGAACAGGTATAACTATAATAAACCAGGATCCAAAGCCCACAGTGGGGACGGCGAACCAACATGTCCGCTACAATTACCGGGATATTTGGACAAATTGACCCGCGGGTAGGAGGGGTAGGGTGGTCGTAGGGGCTTTGGGGGTAGGGGTAGTTGGGGGGGGGCGACCCAGGGGTGTTGATTTGCTCCCCTCACAGTGCTACCTCACCAAACACTCTCCATGTCACCCTCTCGTTTACTGGGGAAACATATCTCCCGGTACTTATCAGATCAGCAACAGTGGGTCCCACTAACAAAGCCTTGTTACCCCCCCCCCCCTTTATTCCAGCCAGACTGGGGGGAGGGTAATGATAAGGGGGTTGGGGAGTGCAGCAGGTGCTGATTTATTAATATTTGGGCCTGAAAATAATAAGCTTTTTAATGTAACAAGCCAGGGCGCGGCCCCAGAAAAATTGCTATAGTACGTCCCCCCCCCCCCCCTTTTTTTTTCAAATTCCTTGACCCACCCCTGTGGGGGGGGGGGGGGTGTATATTGACCTTGTGGGTTCAGCCATCTTGTTTGGTCACTGGTTGATCAGAGTGTATGCATTCAGAGAAGGTTTCCACATTGATCTTACTAATTAGCCCTAAAGATATCTGAGAATATTCTAAAATCAGTTTTTATCTGTGATGTTAATTGAATATGTAATATTTATGAATGGCTTAACAACTTAGTTCCGGTCAAAAACAATGTACATGTAGTTCCGTTTAATCTGAATGGCTTTATTTATTAATTTCACGACATTTTAGAGTGGCTTCACAAACTAGTTCCGGGCAAAACCAATGTATAGTTCCGGTTTATCTGATTGGCTGGAACGAGACCCTCATGGGCCGTATAGGGAAGGCAGTGCCAATGGGCAGGGGGTGGTTGGCCAGGGTGGCGGGGGGGGGGGGGTATTTAGGACCACCATGTTAGTAAAAATAGTGCCCTATTTGTACTGGAATCCGGCCTTTAATATCAAGCCGTATTGATATACCTATCTGCCTTGGCACCCAAGGGGGAGAGACGAGCAGAGACATTCAGGGTGGTCTGATGATTGTTAACTAGGGTTGGTAGTCAGTAAGTGGATATATGGAGACATGGTTTTAACATAGAGGTGTTTTTTTATGTTCACTGTGATTTTTTCCCCCTTTTTTTAAACATGAAAGGGATGTGATGAATGAAAGTCATTGTCACTTCGCCAAAATGATTATCAATGTAAGGTGTTCCTTGTGCAAGTTGCTTAGAAACATAACTGAAACTGTACGCAGAGGTTGAATTTCGAGCATTAGTTTTAATTGGATATGTCTTGTATGGATTGAAATTCCACAACCATATGTCTCCTAGGTCTGCAGTTCACTTTAAACTTACTGAATATGTATGCCCTTATCATAAAGTATCTCAAGAAAATACAAAAACAAAATGTCGTATCTCAAAAGGGAAAAAAAAGGTCGCCCAGGAAAACACTGGCCGTGCTATTATAACGACGGCAGCTCTCCTACATAAGCTATACCATGACTAAATTTATCCAGCGCCAGGCCTGGGTCTTTTCCTTGGGAGACCGGGCACAAATAAGTCCACCCCACATACAAGGAAACCGCCCCCATTAGCGGCCCGCCACTTCCCGCCAATATTATCAGTTCAAACAACAAGGGGCAGAGAACAATTTTCAATCGCAATAAAGTTGGAGAAAGTGGGGACCTGCCGCACGCTAGGAGAGGTCCTCGGGAGTCGGGAGTTTTCTCCTGGGCGCTGACAAAAATGGTTTATCTCGGAGAACGGGAATTATTGTAAGCCCGCCCCCAATCGGGCCGGTGGTTTTCTTTGCGGGCCGATAGCGTCTTGGAGTCACAAGGAGAGGCCTGAAGGCTTCGTCCCGGCTGAATTGACCCCCCTCCTCCTCCACTTCAATCCAGGGTCTTCTCTCTCTATCTGTCTTCATCTACGACCAGAGTGGCAGGGGTTGGTAAGGAAAGGGAGGAGGTTACTTTCATGAACTGTTCCTTTAAAGTGGATTGTGAATGTGAAGTTAGATATTGCTTATATGTTATGTGCTACTTTTGTCTTCATTTATACTTTTGTTTATAACTTTGTATATTTCCTTCCATCATCAAATGCAATGAGCTGAATACCAGGGGCAACCCTGATGTTTATTGCAAAATAAAATAAAATCCTCAAAAAAAAAGAAGTAGTTGTCTTCTGACTTCACTTTTCTTCGACCATCATGTGGAAAATGACAAACCTATTTCTATCCTCCACCCCCAATCCAATCCAGGGTCGTTTCTCTCTATCTCCATCTACGACCAGAGTGGCAGGGGTTGAAGGAAGGGGAGGTTACTTTTTATTAAGTGAAAATATTTTCAGACTTCACTTCTGTCAGGATATCACGTTAAAAATAGCCTGAAACGTATTCTTGTAATTCCTATGTACACTTTGACCAGCATTGCCAACAGACTCTCATCCTTGCTTGTGGTGGTTGGTTGACCAATTTCAATTTCTCGTCCATACCTATAACCCATGTTTGCCAAATTACTTTGGAGCTACGTAGTCAATCAGCCAGGACCAGGACTCTCACCAACTCCGCCCCAATATCAATGTTCTGTCCTGGTGCTTTAGTTAGAGTTAGACCACTAACGCGTCGCCATCCCCTTCATTTCCGGACCTAGGAGAGCAGTGGCAGAGTGCTCTTCTAATCTTCCGTATCTACCCCCGCCCCCTTTCAATTTTTTTTTTTACATATCTCCCCCCCCCCCCCTTCCTCATTTAATTTTCCAAACCTCTTGCCTTTTAATGTTTCAAAGCTACCCCTCCCTCCCCTGCTTTTAGGTCATCAATGCCTCCCCCCCCCCTTTTTTTTTTTCTTCCATACCTCCCCCCAGGTTTCCATACCTCCCACTTTTAATTTTCCATACCCCTTTTAATTCTCCTAACCACAGATAGCCAGTTCCTTGACTATTACCTGCAGGTTAGCCTAAAACAGGATGCATGCTGGGTAATGTGTCGACACAACTCAAGGTTCGACGTGCAGTTCTATGGTTTTAGTATAGAAATCTCCATAAATTGTGAAATTATTTGCAGACTAATATCGAATTTGAAAATTGATTCATTATAAATGGATAAATAGCAATTTTTTCTTTATTTTCTATAGTTTTTGTAGGACTTTTGTCGACAAAATGAGCCCAAATTAACCTGCAGGTCCTTAAAATACTGTAAATCAGCTATCCGTGGTAGGGAGAATTTTCCGTACCCCCCCCCCCCCCACCTCCCAAGAAGGTCCCCCCCCCCCGGACCTCACCTGCCCGCCGTCCTCCCGTCGGCCGTCGGTAGGGGGCGCGGTGACGTCTGTTTGTCGGCGTCCCTTATCTCCCGTCGGCACCGAGAGGGGGCGCTGCGGTATGGAGGGGAAGAGGGGGGCACTCTATGACGAATTTGTCCTGTGGAGTGGGACCCTGGATGTTACGAAATTCCCTATTTTTCAGAGACAGGGTACCAACCTAAATTCCATTTTCAAATTCCCTGAGTTTTCCCTGAGATTTCCCTGTCTCACGGCAATTTTTCCCTGCGTCATACCCAGCAAGTTGTTCAAATTCAAAAGCCTCTGCGCACAGAAAAAATGTGGACGACCCAACAACAAAACGTCGAATCCCTATATCTTGAGAATCAGGAATTTCAGAACCTGGCCAAATGAAATGCCCTGTGTTTTTCATGTGTTTTGGCAAAACTTGCAAATTCCCTGTGTTTTCCCTGTCAGGGATTTATTTTGCCATTGTACCCATTTTCCATGTGCAGTTGGTACCCTGAGAGAGAGTGCCCTCCCCCTCCCCCCCCTCCATACAGAGGAGGGGCCAGTTATCGTTTCACTCACTAGGTGGCGCTGCCCCCTCTCCCCCCCCCCCCTCCCCCTGCGTGACGGGCCCAGCCTTATCCCTTATCGGCAGGGAACGTTTGGCCGAGGGCAATTGCCTAGAAAACTTGCACTCGCCTCCCCTCCCACCATTCCGCACTCCTACAATGGGAGAACAACATGGGGACCCTTATGGTAGGACGGGAAGAAAGGGCCGCCGAGAACTTTGAGATAAACGAGTTCAAGTTGTTGTTACTTGGAAACTTTGAACTTTTCAAAGTGACTGTTTTACCGGTTACTGATTTTTTTTGGTAAACGTCTTTTCCTATCTCTGGTCTCCTTCTGGTGGTGATTCTGAACCCGTTAGAGTCTGGCACAAGAAGTTCTTTAGAATTACATAAGCAGTGTTCAAAATTAAAAGTGAAAAACATGCATGCAGTACCTTATACACACCTCCATAATTATAGAGGTATTCAAAATTTGGAAAAACCATGCATACACGGGGTGCATACATTGCAAAAAGTCGTGCACATTGATTGCAGGGCCAGGTCTTTTTTCGTACACTACTCACGCATTAAAGTAGATTCATTTTCGAATACATAAAGATGGAAATGTGGGGTACACTAATGTTTCTGTAATAAAATACAGTGTGTTACACCATAGAAATGCATCTTATATATGTCTATGGTTACACATAACACAAAGCTTTAGAGAAACGCTCAAAATATGTTGCGCAACAATTCTGACAATTTTTGACGCGTGACCAGCTGTACCCCAGTAACTCTGATTGTGACGCATTCCACAAAAAGTCACCCTGATGACTTGACGTCGTATGGCCGCACTGCGCACGCGCGTGACGTGCTTTGTCTGTGTTGTTATTATGGGATGGGGGCGGCGATTCGTATCGACGATCTGTGTAGGGGTCTGTGAGAGGGGGGTGTTATCACACCGGTCAATCTACACACACACACACGCCGTGCGTTCATTATTAATCATGGGAACTCCAACATGTGGCTCGGGTACCTATAGGAGCTATTAGTCTGATGTGGGGAGGGGGGGGGGGGGTAGAAAGGATAACTAATTTAGTCATTTAAGCACCTGCAGGTTAATTTTGACTAGTTTTGAAGGAAACAAATATTTGTTGTAAGTCTGTCATGGTTAGTTTTCTATCATGTTTACCCACAAATAATTCCATGAAAACGCGTAAGCCTTGTGAGTTGTCTACATGTTTCCCAGCATGCACCTAGATCTATTATACTATTGAGATATTATATAGGATATCAAGCTATACATGGGAGGGAGGACTGAGGTGCCCTGCTGCCCTTGAGGAGACTCAGTGATGGTAAATCAAGAAAGGTGGGAGTGTTACACAACATAAACTAATTAAATTCTAGAAGAATTCACATTGCTTCTGTACAGATTATTTTACCATTTACATTCATAGGTACACACACATGGAAAGGAATGGTATGATGCCTGTCTCTACATACACAGGACTGTACAGCCTTCAGTTCAACAAAACGAAGGCCACTGGGAGTGGGTTCTCAGGGGCGGATCCAGGAATTTTCAAAAGGCACCGCCACAATGAGAAATAAAAACTAACTAACCTGTATTGAAACCTGGACCTCGGCCCGAATATGTAGCACACATTCACCTATTGGACTGTCACTACAGTCAGGGTACCAACACAAATTCCATTTTAAAATTCCCTGTCCCATGGCAATTTTTCCCTGTGTCATATCCTGCAAGTTGTTGAAATTTAATGGGCTCTTCAAATTTGAGAAACCCAACAACAAAAAGTAAAATCCCTAGTATTTTGAGAATCAGGAATTTTGCTGAATAAAATTCCCTGCGTTTTGATCAAATTTGCAAATTTCCAATCTTTTCCCTGTCAGGGGTGTTGTTTTTTTTGTTTTCCATTTGCCCTGTTTTCTCTGTGTGGGACCTTGACAACAACCTAAGGACCACTGAAGGAGGGCGCTGCTGCAGAGGGGGAATCGAACCCACCTAACTGTAAATTTTACACCTGGACCTAACCCTATATGTCCCATATACCTAAGCCTTGTCACCTATTGAGGTATCACTAATAGTAAAACCCAGATCTTGTTGACAGTGGGGACAACCCAATGGGGGGACAGGAGGGCTTTAGGGGGCAGAGAGGGCTTTAGGTGGCAGATGGCCCTGTTGACTCTGACGGGCGGAGGGGGGGTGTCCGCTCGGCCCACTCACCCCCGCCGGTCAGCCCGGCCGTTGACACAGTCTCACACCCTCCCTTCTCTATGTTGACTTTTCTCGGGGACGACTTCATTTGCCGTTAAGGAAACACAATTTGTAACCACCCGGACCCTAGGCCTTGACAGATGGGGGTATTGTCCCTTACACCCTGCTACCTGGGCTTAGGGCCTACACAGTGTAGGGCTTAGAGCATGAGCAGAGGTATTGAGGGTGGGATTAGCCATCAAAGTGACAAGTTGGACACGTTCAATTACAACTTCTCAGTGTGTATTTTCAACAAATGGTCCTGAGACATCTTGGTATGAAGACGGGCCTTGCCAAATGCAGTGTCCTGTATGGGTGTCCTGTCCACCCCCAAAGCCCCAGAACTCTAACATGCAGGACCCTCTGGTGGTCCTGCGGACACCCTTGAAATCATACCCTTATAACACGGCTGGGCAATTGGTCTCCCGAGTTTATGTGCAAGACACCCCTGAGTCAAAGTCCAGGTGTCCACAGGACACGAAAAACCCTTATTTTGATGTAAGTCGGCCACCCAAAATATCTGATATGGTTGATATATGGGGTGTTAAGTCAGCACAATGACGAGCAATTGACCAATGATGAGTTTTCACTTTGAACCACTTTCAGTGGCCCAGGGGGAACCAGCTTAGGTTCTAAATACTGTCAGGTATTACGTGATACCTTATTCTCAGAGAATGTATCTTGCTTTTAAAATGTGTCATTTCGATATCATCAGTTTGTCAGAATGTGGAAGGTAATTGAACTTAGCTACTCGTTCCTATTGTTCATCGGTGTTGCCATGCGTCCATTAGCCATAGCCGACCCCTTTCTATTGCCCTAAAAAAGGTTGTGAATAAACATTTGTATTTGTATTTGATATGAAACCACTGTCACTTACCACTTCGGTGGGCCTGTAGAACTTGGGGTTGACCCGTACCCGCACCTCGCCCGTCGCCTTGTCCTTCCCCACCTCGTCCACACCCTCACCTTCCCACCTAGAAAAACAAAGGGAGCAATGTCATCACACAGGTGATATATGACACGATTAACATTACAATTTGTCAATTAAACGGGCTGTAACCAAATAATATTGAGTCTATTAGACGTGTCTAACGTTATGTGTTAAAAACCCTGTGTGAAAAATGTTAACTATTAACATACTTATTAAAAAAAGATAAATAAATTTATGGGAAAAAAATGATAAAGAAAGGAACTAATCATGCAACAATATGAATTCCATACACAGTAAAACAGAGACAGAACACAGACAAGATGATACCAGTGGACCAAACGCTGGTAATAAATGCCTCAATAAATTAAGTGAAGAAACCCTATTGAAATTAAATAATGAGTGCGACATTGTCGCATTCAATATTTTTCTAAAATCATCCCTGATAAGGCAAATACAATTATTTCTATACTGACCATGCGGGTTCCATCTTGTATTTTTATACCTACTTGTGTCAAAGTTTCTTGATAGTAAGAAGGGTAACTCTGATTTCTTATCTATTTATGAAGCATGGAAATATCTATTTGGGTATTTTCAATTACATTTCTTTGAAAAACTTGTCAAAATAACAATATTTTAGAGTGGTTTCACAATCTACTTCCGGCCATAAACAATGTATTTCCGGTAACTCTGATTGGCTGACTCGGACCTCTCATAGGCTGTATAGCTCTCCGTTACCTTTGTGACCCAACTTGGAACCAGTTCCCCCCCCCCCCCCCCCCCCCCCACCCTCCAGCCTCCACCTTACCCTACCGCTTGGCCCCCTTTACGTCTGACTGGTCCCTCTATAAAAGGAGTCCTGACATTGAGGGAAATGGTTTGTGACGGCAGCAAAGTGGGGTCGACTGGGGCTGGGGGCTTGGGGACTGTGGCACCGGGGAGATAGGGGTAGGGTTTTACTTTCTGCGCAATGGTTCGCATTCAACATTCAATGCCTGGGCTGAAGAGATGTTTTATGCATGTTGCCCGTTTTTGAATTACACTGGTGCTATAGAGTGGCGGAACCAGGAGGGGGTACCAGTACCCTTTTTAATATGGGCGCCCCCCTTTCCAAAATTTCTGGATCCGCCCCTGCTATACACATAAGTTCTAACGAAGTATCATTCAAGTCCATCCTAGACCCTGAGACTTGACAGAACCTACTAATTATGTCACAATGTGCTTTGCACTGGAATACCTAGGTATATGTTCCTAGGCTCACTTCAGGACGGCTCAGCTTATTTTTAAAAAGAAAAGCCAATGTGCATGTTACTTTTGACACACTATATACATGGTACGTGAAAATTTTTCTTCTTTTCTAATGTTTCAGCGGAATCACTGCATAAAGAATGATGTTTACCCAGGTAACGACCGGGTAATCCCTATCTCTTTAAAGCCACAGTATCATCCATGAGGACAGCATATTTTTGTAATCTCTATGCCCCGGGCTCTATGCACTGTGCCAAATTCGTAATGTGATCCGAGACATCGTCACATTACGTTCTACTACTATGGGGTGTAGTTCTTAAAGCCGCGGTATCATCCTGCGATAGCACATAAATTGATATGTTGGAACCATCACAGAGTGGCGTGAAATTCATGACGTGACCAATAACGTTGTCAGATTACGTTCTAACGTCACAAAACACGTTGCCGGCGGCTACGTCATTTGGCTAAGGGGTGGAGCCCCTAACGTTAGAAACACACGGCTTTAAGGATACTGTGGCTTTAAAGCGGCATTCTCGTCTGTGAGGACGTTATCATTTGATACGTTGGAATTTCCTGACATCCTGGCGGCCAATTTTGTGACGTGACCAAAGACATCGCCGGATTACGTTCTGACGTCACAATACATGTCGTTAGGTTAATGTCCGTCTAACAATGCACAGACGAGACAGCCGTTTTAATCTCACCATTGCCTAGGATAAAGGGGCTACAGGTCTCTTTCAAATCCTGTGTTGTTCCCCAATCTATCATCTACTCACATACTTCCCCTCGGAAGCCCCTCACTAGGGACTCATCCGAGACTCATCAATCCGTCACCGACCAATGCCGTTTCATTAATCTGATTGGTTCCCGCCCCTCCAGCTCCCCCTAGCGGGACGCCGGGGCGGCACGTCGCCGTGACGTACCGCCGCGTCTCGCCAGGTGGCAGCAGGCCACGCGTGGCGCCCTCTGTGAGCGAGCGGCCGAACTAGTGGGTGTTTGGTGAAACAACAGGTGGCGCCACTATCGCCGCTCTACCAAAACAAGGGGAGGGGATGAGAGGGTCAGGGACGACCCACGCACTAATAACGCTGAAAATGTCAATGGTCTCTTGGGGAGAGGAGAGAGGGAGCGTCTGACATAGGACAAGGCGAAGGAAAACATTGCAAATGACTGCGGTCCATCAGGGTTAGCGTCTAATCATGGATGGGGCCCTATCGCCCGCCCCCGATGCGAAACGGGCCGCGCCCCTGGAAACCCCTCAGGGTTGGGACGTCTCCACCGTTAATCAAATGGATGGGGGGTACTCCCTATTTGAGGGTGCGTTACCAGTCAAAACCTTTATTGGAAATGCAATCTTACAATGCAAAAGAAAAGTACATCCACTAACATCAATCTTTTTGTTTGAGACTTAGAATTAATCGAGCCTTCAAGTTCAAGAGAAGTTTTATTCTATTAGGTGTATTGATGGAAACTCTGTTATTCCACTTTTCCAAATGCACATTCTTAATAAAGAGTGGTTCTCAAAAGAGCTTTTTGCATGTTTATGATTAAAGAATCAATGAAATTATGTTTTTCAGTTCTTGAGACCCTATCAAAGCCGCATTCTCGTCCCTGAGATGGACATAATGTGATTCGCTATAACTCCAAAACCGGCATGCAAAATTTGCAACGTGACCAATAAAGTCGCCGGATAATGTTGCTGGCTGTCGCGTCTTAGGCTAAAATCAGTGGACGTAAGCCTAACAATGGCAGGACGAGTACATCCCTTTAACCTTACCTATTATCAAACATACTTTTCAGGACTAACTATTGTGTCATTTGTGAGACTGCGTGTCTCCCTCCTTCTCTTTCTGAATCCCCCCCACCCACCCAACTCCCCAATCCACCATCATGTGACTCCCCCTGCCGTTACCTCCTGACCCAAGACGGGGTCACCACTCTCTGTGTTGTTTTCTGTGACGTCACCACTTCTGGTGTTGTTTTCTAATCGGCGCATGCGCACAGAGATGGCCCATTCCGCAGCATCCGGGGACTCGGGGGTCAATGGGGTGGACCTTGAAGGGGCCCGGAAAGGTCATAAGGAAATCATCTAGCGATTTGCATGCGACGAATGATTCTCATCACTGTGAACCCTGACAGTTATCGACTTGGGACATGCGACCTGGAGCCATGGGATGTTCACATTAGTATTTAACTTGTCTTGTCTATATTTTTTGTAACTGAAAAAGTAGGTATATTAACTTATCTTTTCAAAGTAATAAGTTTACTGAAATTTCAATTATTCTTTCGATCCGCTGTTCCGATATACATAGACGAGGGTCGCAGGAGAGGGTGCGGGGCCATCTTATATATTATATTGGAGGCTGAAGAGAAAAAAGGTAGGGAAAGGGAGTGACTCCTCTAAAGGGGGGGGGTCGCTCTTAGTCTCAATGATTATATGGAAAAAGAATAAAATTCTGCCTAAAAATTGGGACGCTGCAACCCCCTCGACCCCCCTATAGCTAAGTCATGTAGATTTATTTTGTGATCAAGAAAGAAAACTTCTCATGATCAGTGATGGTTGTTACATCTATATCACGACCAACTTGCGTTTTTAACGTAGAAAGCTCATCAAATCATTGGGGAAGGGAACGACAAAAAGCAAGGCAGTGGCCATTGCTTGAATAAGGGCTACCCCGTCCTATTCCCTTTTCATAAAATACTAATTTTATAATGAAAGGATGTAGAGATAAGATTTCATTTTAACAATTTTAACATCAAACATAACACACAGATAAATTATATACGTAAGGATATACAAGAAGATTCAATTAGAAGGAAAACGACTTTTCTGGGCCACTGGGTACCAGCCATACATTATTAGTGTACACGCCAGGCACCAGCGGCCAAGAAAGTTCCCGGCATGCTACACTATTACCTATAGCAGGTACCCAGCGGCCCAGGAAATTTATTCTCTTAACTGCTCATTGTACACGCTTATAAGGCCATGTTCTCCAACCTATAATGCTATTCATAATCCAACCAGACTACCAGAGACCATCCAACCCCACGCCTCCCTCCCATCCAGCCGCCGTGGGTTTGTAGTGAGAAGAAACAGGCATATTCCGCCGTGTTTAACAGAGACACATATCACCCCGAGTAAACCAACAGGCCTACACGACCCGCGGTCAACCACTTAGACCGATTATAGGGATTAACCACTTAGACCGATTATAGGGATTAACCACTACCCACCGACCACTGATTGTGTGTTATATGGACAACTAACAAACCTTATGAGGTGAATGGTCAATTGTCATGGACGGATTTAAGGCGCAGGGAGAGGGTGGGGGCTGAGACGACTCTCTCTTTTTTTTGCAAAATTTACCTCAGTTTTTATTAAATGTAAAATTCTAGCCTAAAATAAGCCCCCCCCCCCCCCCACGCACACACGCTTTTTTTCTTTTCTATTTTTTTTCTTTTTTATAGAAATCTTTGGCTCCATCCCTGTTTGTAAATCCAATATGACTTAAATTTTTTGATATTATAAAGGGGTCAACAGAGAGTAGACTCCTTGATATGATTGATTACATTAGCAAATATAAAGCTGTTGTTGCCATTGACTCAGCAGACGTCATAACCTTATCTGTCCCCTATAAAAGGTTATACCACTCAAGAGTAAGGATATAAGTCAGAGCTAAATCTGAAACAGCATAAATAAAATCTGAAGTGATGTAACTGCTCTATCCAAGTTAATGTTAGCAATTATATTCAAAAGATATTGCTGAAGATATTGAAGTGGGAAAAAAAAGATCTGACAAAAATCTGAGAACTGACATCCCTGCATGAGGCATGCCCCACAAATCAGGACAGGCAATATGACACGACATGACAGCCTCCCATGCCCTCCCCCGCCCTCCCCGACACCCCGGTTAGACTCTGTCAACCCCCGACATTTTCACACACAACAGAGGCGGGCGTTTACCACAACTCTCCGCAACGTCGACCGGAAGAGAAAAGTGCCCGCCGTAAGCACAGCGCCACCTACCGAGATTTACAGAGTAAATAGGTGTATTATTTGGGGGGCGGTATTGTCATAGTGTTGTTACTTGCCGTCACTCACGTTTATCTCACACATATACAGAGTAAATAGGTGTATTATTTGGGGGACAGTGTTGTGGTAGTGTTGTTACTTGCCGTCACTCACGTTTATCTCGTACATATACAGAGTAAATAGGTGTATTATTTGGGGGACAGTGTTGTGGTAGTGTTGTTACTTGCCATCACTCACGTTTATCTCGTACATATACAGAGTAAATAGGTGTATTATTTGGGGGACAGTGTTGTGGTAGTGTCGTTACTTGCCGTCACTCACGTTTATCTCGTACATATACAGAGTAAATAGGTGTATTATTTGGGGGACAGTGTTGTGGTAGTGTTGTTACTTGCCGTCACTCACGTTTATCTCGTACATATACAGAGTAAATAGGTTTATTATTTGGGGGACAGTGTTGTGGTAGTGTTGTTACTTGCCGTCACTCACGTTTATCTCGTACATATACAGAGTAAATAGGTATATTATTTGGGGGACAGTGTTGTGGTAGTGTTGTTACTTGCCGTCACTCACGTTTATCTCGTACATATACAGAGTAAATAGGTATATTATTTGGGGGACAGTGTTGTGGTAGTGTTGTTACTTGCCGTTACTTACTGCCCATTGCTGCCCGTTTCCCCCTCTTACCTGCTTACTCTCCCCACATTTTGTCTCTTAATTAATATTGCTCACCACCCTTTTCTGGCTGTTTCTTTGCATTATAAACCTTAAAATGGTGGTAAATATGAAACTAGTCCATTTTATAGAGGCACAATGTTGTGGAATAAACTACCTGTTGAAACCCAGAATTGTAACAACAAATTTGAATTTAAATTGCAAATTAACAGAATGTTCAAGATTTTCGATGAGGAAATGATTTAATTATGTAATATATTTTGTTTTTCGTCATTGTTACATGTAACACATTTTGTCACTTTTGTTATAATTTGATCTGGAAGACCAGGGGGGTTAGCCCTGAAGATTGATTCAGAAATAATAATAAAAAAAAAATATATATATATATGTCTCGTGCTGCCTTGATTTCCTCTTCGCCTTTTTCGTGCTGAGGTTTGCTGACTCCTACTGTCTAGCACCTGTACTCTATATCAGTTCGCACCTGCTACCATTAGTTTATAACATTATACAAGATAAAGAATGAAAATGACATGTAAATACTTCATAAGCAATGTAATAACTTTGAAACCCAAGGGAAACCTTGAAGATTATTACGGCTAAAAGCCTTTGAAAAAAATGACAGCTGACAACCATTGATTGGTGGATATGTGCTGAAGCCCCAACCCTTTTGGTATCAGTTTCAGAAAGTTTTTTTAAAAATACATTGCAGTGTGAGCGTGTAGTGCTATTGGTATTAGGTAGGTGCAATGGCTGGGAGCAGGGCGAGGACTGGGGGGGGGGGGGGGGGGGGGGAGAGGGGTGGCTTACTGGGCTGGTGTCGATATCAGGCGCAGACGGCTGGACACTTGTGATAACAGACGATGCCAGTCTCTGCCCCGGTCGGCCTTAACGGACGGTTAGCTGGGCGATCGGGGGGAAACGGTCGGGGGGGGGGGGGGGGTAACAGAGAGAAGGGGGGAAGGGGGGTGGGAGACGGAAGGCGAAAAGTGACAGGTGTCCCCTCCCCTACCATTACCCTTGGCCGTATGCAGTTTATATTGTATCGGTTTATAAACTATAGTGTGTGACTCGCCTTGTTGTAAGTTAATAAAAACTGGGGTAGGGGGAGGAGGTGGATGAGTGGAAGTGCTTAGGAGATCTCGACAGGCGAAAAATGACAAGTGCCCATCGCCCTCCACTCGTCTGCCTGCTATGTCTAGATTCGCCCTGAAGTGTATAAACTAGTGTTTGATTCACCCTATAATAGCATCAGTTACTATACTTATGTACTGCCGTTGCATATCCCCATGATTTGTGCACTTGGAGGAAATCACCGCCATTGCCACTGTCACGACCACTTCAATGTCTTATTCTGGGGGCTACTTACAGGTTAATTTCATATTGTTTCATGGAAAATATCCAGTTTTATTTCAGAATTTCTACATTATCTGATCCCGCTCGCATTTGGCAGTTTGTAACCTAGCCCCCAAGGACCTCAGAGGCGGATCCAGGAATTTTAGAACTGTGGGGGGGGGGGGGGGGATTAGACCCTGGCGCCCAGTCCAGGAGTGACAATTTTGCATTAGACAAATTACAATTTGACCCCCCCCCCCCCCAAAAAAAAAAAAAAAACGAAAAAAGAAAAAAGAAAAAAAGGGGGGGGGGGAGGGGGGAGGGGGGCGCATGGCCCAAGCGCCCCCTCTAAACCCGTCCCTGGACCTTTCCCAAGGCGTGGTGCTCTCTGTCCAGCTCGTTTCAGGCTGCTGCGTGCCCGGTGCCCGGGCCAGGTTCCCAGCCCTAGGCCACTTGGGCCCCAGCCAGCTGTCACCAAGTCCGATACAGAAGTCACCAACCCAACTATAAATAATGTGAATGGCAGATAGAAGGGCTGACTGATACCCATGGACATTAACTCATGCTCAACCCTACTCACGACATTTATTCTACCATCTCCCGATAAAACAACACCTATCTATTCAGCTGGTAGTTTTAAATGTTTGCTACATTAAACTTGCTATTTTAGGCACCGGTATAATTTGTATGTTCAATAAGCCGCTTTCATTAATTTTGGTATAAGCCAAGGACTTTTGCCACCTTCTAGGCACGCCCCATTTAAAGCAAAGCGTAGAGGGTGGCAGGGGTGTCGGGCTTTTTCTGATGTCTGTTTTATTTCAGATGGTGTTTTTACGGAGTTCCTGAATGGATGTTTAATGCCCGAAAAAGAACCCCATTCACAAACAAGGTTTCAAGGATTTTTTCCCAAAAAGGAATATTAACAAATTCTATACATATTCAACCGGGATGTATAGAACCAAACGATACGTTGTTAGTTCCAAATATCCCCGCATCGAGGAGCCACCTTACACGGCCCTATAACGCTGAGTCTTTAGTTCAAAGATCGGCCGCCAGGTGGTAGCACTTTACAGTAACTGTATTCCTCACGCGTCTAACAATTTTAAAGTTAAATTACTTAAAGTATTTAATACTATTACTTATAGACTAATAAAGGTTACGTATTTCTCATAACATTCCGACGTACGGAAGATAGCACAAGTTCTTTAATTTCTTATGGCTTGAACATTCTAAACGTACAGTCACACTGTTCTTTGCAGCTGGTAAATTTCTTTCCTAAAATGTCTGTACGTGTACTTAAATTTTTCCCATGAAAATGTACATGTAATTAACAAATTATATCATTCCGCAAAGTGGATATTGGCTCCTACCTTTTTTTTTTTTTTTTTTTTTTTTTAGATAAAATCACCTCTGTAGTCGTATGCCCTAGCCAAGGGATGTAAGTCTGGGATAGTGAAATAATCGGAAATAGCATGAAGAAAATCTGAATGTACCATAAAATTGTGTGAAACTTATTCTAAACATCAGATTTTGAAACTGATTTTTGGGATGCTGGGGGAAAAATCGGAAATCCGAAACAAATGGGAAAACTTACATCCTCACTTTTTAACTACAGGGAGACAGCGCTGAAAGGAAGTTGCACAAACCAAGAACAGAGAATCTTCACTTACACTATGGTGACTCCGGTGTGTTTGAAGGCAGCAACGACGAACTCGCGCACGCTGTGGGCCTCCCCGGTGGACACGACCAGGTCGTCCGGTTTGTCCTGCTGCAGCATCAGCCACATGGCCTGAGGGGTAAAGGGGTAAAGGGGAGAAGTTTAGGACAGTTTGACAACAGTGGCCAATGATTGTTGGAGTTTAACTCGCGCACGCTGTGGGCCTCCCCGGTGGACACGACCAGGTCGTCCGGTTTGTCCTGCTGCAGCATCAGCCACATGGCCTGAGGGGTAAAGGGGTAAAGGGGAGAAGTTTAGGACAGTTTGACAACAGTGGCCAATGATTGTTGGAGTTTAACTCGCGCACGCTGTGGGCCTCCCCGGTGGACACGACCAGGTCGTCCGGTTTGTCCTGCTGCAGCATCAGCCACATGGCCTGAGGGGTAAAGGGGTAAAGGGGGAGAGGTTTAGGACAGTTTGACAACAGTGGCCAATGATTGTTGGAGTTTAACTCGCGCACGCTGTGGGCTTCCCCAGTGGACATGACGAGATCGTCCGGTTTGTCCTGCTGCAGCATCAGCCACATGGCCTGAGGGGTAGAGGGGTAAAGGGGGAGAGGTTTAGGACAGTTTGACAACAGTGGCCAATGATTGTTGGAGTTTAACTCGCGCACGCTGTGGGCTTCCCCGGTGGACACGACCAGGTCGTCCGGTTTGTCCTGCTGCAGCATCAGCCACATAGCCTGAGGGGTAAAGGGGGAGAGGGGGAGAGGGTTAGGACAGTTTGACAAGAATGACCAATGATTGTTGGAGTTTAACTCGCGCACGCTGTGGGCCTCCCCGGTGGAGACGACCAGGTCGTCCGGTTTGTCCTGCTGCAGCATCAGCCACATAGCCTGAGGGGTAAAGGGGGAGAGGGGGAGAGGGTTAGGACAGTTTGACAAGAATGACCAATGATTGTTGGAGTTTAACTCGCGCACGCTGTGGGCCTCCCCGGTGGAGACGCCCAGGTCGTCCGGCTTGTCCTGCTGCAGCATCAGCCACATGGCCTGAGGGGTAAAGGGGTAAAGGGGAGAGGGTTAGGACAGTTTGGACCAATGTAAACGGCCACACAGAAATGGTACAATTTTTTCTAAAGAAGAGAAGTAGTTGAATACTGATACATGTATAATATATAAAATGGTGAAGAGTACATCCAACTCAACGACGGCTTGTTGTAGCCTTACGATTTATTATGACGTAGAATTATTGGCGAATTTACATGTTTCGGATTTTCACATCCTTCATCAGAATGTATAATATATGTAGTGAACTGTATCAAACTCAAACTCCAAGTTGTATGGACAATGGTTTCTTTTATTTATGATTTAAAATTGTGTGGTAATCAGCATGTTTCGGTTTTTCAACTTTCACCAGGATTCATAATATATTGTATAATATAAGTACAAGAAACAAACACTGATTTTGGGGCAGGGCGAGGACTGGGAACACAGACATGGTACAATTGTTTAACTTAGTTTTCTTGAAAAGGACATACAAGTATGTGGAAACTGATAAATGTCTAACATTGAATATGTTCATACTGACACAGTGTTAGTAGAGTTTCTGACTTCTTACTAGTTCATACAAGGGATACATTTTACCGATCTACACAGATACGATTTATGATGTAGTTACGAAAATCCGAAACATTTGCAGCAATCACCGTCCCATGCAGTTTTTGGGACCAAATGTTTAGGTTTCCAATATTCAAACCATCAATCAAACTTTGCTTATTATAATTGGATTGTGGACCTCACAATTAATTTAGGTGGATACAGGACTCAACAAAAAGGCGAACACATGTATTATTATGCATATTAACTATTATTTTGCCAATGCATGCGGGGGGCTGGGGTTGTGTAATCATAAACCCTATTCCTATTTCTAACAGAAAAATACACTTTCCAACTTCCACTTACAAACCCTAGGGGGCGCCACAAGAGATTCAGTACCAACACTGGCCACTAGGTAACGCGGCGGTTCCTCTATGTTTCGAATCAGGTAACATGTTCAGGACCAAATAAAAATATAGTTCTATTTCTACTAATTCCCATCCAGTAATTTGACGGTAAATTAACAGACAAAGAAAATGCCTGGTCAAAATTTAGACTAACTTTCGTATGGCCTACTGTTTAGTTCAGGTTCCAAATCTCAAATAAATAGCTTCGTTTGGTAAGAGTTTTTTTAAATCAATGTTGGACTCGGATAGTGTCAGTAATCTAAAATGTTTCCCATACGCCTTCTGCAACACAAATTGACATATGAAATAGGAGAAAGTGTAAGACATGTTGTATTACTCATTTTAGTTTAATTGTAATGATTTTCTTGAATGTTTTCTTTAAAAAAATCAAATAGCCCCTGTCCATGTAGTCCTTGGCGTGGCCCCAGTCCCACTGAGCGTCCTTTTTTACGCTCCTTTCTCTATCCTTATAGCTCTAACCCTAACCCTGGCCCCTGCTTCTCACCTCCAGTGGTCCTTGGCGTGGCCCCAGTCCCGCTTGGCGTCCTATTTTACGCCCCTTACTTTATCCTTATAGCTCTTACCCTAACCCTGGCCTCTGCTCCTCACCTCCACGTAGTCCTTGGCGTGGCCCCAGTCTCGCTTGGCGTCCTTTTTAATGCCCATTTCTCCATCCTTATAGCTCTAACCCTAACCCTGGCCCCTGCTTCTCACCTCCATGTAGTCCTTGGCGTGGCCCCATTCCCGCTTGGCATCCTTTTTTACAGCCTTTTCTCTATCCTTAATGCTCTAACTCTAACCCTGACCTCCCGTTCCCTGCTCCTCACCTCCACATAGTCCTTGGCATGGCCCCAGTCCCGCTTGGCGTCCAGGTTGCCCAGCTCGACACACTCCTGTTGGCCAAGGCTGATCTTGGCCACGGCACGGGTGATCTTACGGGTCACAAAGGTCTCACCTGACAAGGAAGGGTAGTCACAGCTGAAGAATATGTCAGTTTAATTTATCTGTTTGTCGCATATTAAGTAGTGAAATATTTACAAAATTTAAATTAAAGTATATAGCCCCTCATAATTTTTGTCAATTTTTTAAATTCAGTTCAGAGCTTGAGAAACAGTATTTACCCCATATGTGAAACAACATGCTATCACTTTTAAATACAGAATGAGGCTCTGTTTAATAGAGTGTGAACTTAATGACATATTTTCATATATACCCTTTCTAAATAAAAGTTGTGAAACAACACGGATGTTTTCTCTGATACTTCCCACAAAGTTACAAACTGATCTCCACTGGGAAAACAATCTATGTGCAGTCTATGTCATACGATTTGACAAAGGGATTGTACTGCGATACATTAGTAACAGTATGTAATATCAATACTCAGACTCCGCACCTCTCCGTGGACTCTCGTGGTTAAACAGGATCCCGTTACAGGCGTACATGCTGTAGGCCTCGCGGTAGTTTATGACAATCCAGTACGCGTACAACTTGGCCACACCTAGGGGGGTTAACAAACATAACGTGGTTAAACAGGATCCCGTTACAGGCGTACATGTGTATGCCTCGCGGTAGTTTATAACGATCCAGTACGCGTACAACTTGGCCACACCTAGGGGGGTTAACAAACATAACGTGGTTAAACAGGATCCCGTTACAGGCGTACATGTGTATGCCTCTCGGTAGTTTATAACGATCCAGTACGCGTACAACTTGGCCACACCCCCGCGGGTCTTCTTAAATTAGTACTCCATGCAGCTAACGCAAAAACAAAGGAACAGAGGAAACAATATATATTGAATATCTTTGTTGTAGGCATCTTTTTAAAAAGTAAATTTTAAGTTACATGTTGGCAAACTCCCGGTATATGTAGTTTGCAGAGATCTAGAAACATATCAATACACGAGAACATCTCTGAAGCTCTTTATAAATGTGTGTTACAAACAATAGCGAGTCTTTTCTAAGACTGGGTTATGATACATGTTTGAAGCTGACAAATTACACTGTTTCCCCTTGATGTTCCGATACTCTACATATGACTAAGACCAACAGGTAGTCCAGGAGCCCAGGGTAATAAAAGAATTCCCTCAACTATCGAAACATGTCGGTACTGTCATATAACATTAATACCTATTACCTAGCTAAATCTTCGTATCATTATCTTTTTGGGACAAAGACACCAATTTATGGTTTAAGTGAGAAATGCATCAGTTTGAGATTCCTTATGCATGGTTTTGAACTGGAGTACAATAGTCCCATAGTAGTGTATGGGAAGTTGAAACAATTTATTGGCCAAGCCAATACCCTTCCAATGGTCCTGCATATCAATGTAATCTAACAAAGAATTCTTAGTCTTCATAATTGGCATATAAATTCCAACTCATTTATCACGATCACTACATTTGATCGCATCTACTTTTCAAAGCACAACGTACGACAGTTGCATTGATGTATTTAGGACTGGTTCTTTTTCAACTCTAAATATCATGTAATTTATCAACTTCTCCATGGAAACCTGCTTTTTGTTTGTGTCAAAGGCCACCCATACAAGTAACACCTAAAAATCGTGTACTAGAGCGTTTTCTATAATTGAAATTGGAAATATGCATAAAAAATGTAATTTGAATCTAAAAAAATAAGCGGCCAGTTCTTTGTTCTGTTACTATAAAGATATAAAATTAAAATATGATAAATACGTCTTTTTTTACAGCAGTTGCTTGTGTTTTCTAATCACAGGGGGACTGGGGTAGAAGGGGGTGGTCTCTTTCGGTGGGATCTTTAGGCAGCATATCGTAAACAGATTTTAACTCACCATAGGGGGACCTGGGGTAGAAGGGGGTGGTCACTTTCTGTGGGATCTTTAGGCAGTGTATCGTAAACAGAGTTTAACTCACTGTAGGGGGACCTGGGGTAGAAGGGGGTGATCTCTTTCTGTGGGATCTTTAGGCAGTGTTTCTTAAACAGAGTTTAACTCACCGTAGGGGGACTTGGGGTAGAAGGGGATGGTCTCTGTCTGTGAGATCTTTAGGCAGTGTTTCGTAAACAGAGTTTAACTCACCGTAGGGGGACCTGGGGTAGATGGGGGTGGTCTCTTTCTGTGGGATCTTTAGGCAGTGTTTCGTAAACAGAGTTTAACTCACCGTAGGGAGACCTGGGGTAGAAGGGGGTGGATTCTTTCTGGGAGATGTTTAGGCAGTGTTTCGTAAACAGAGTTTAACTCACCGTAGGGAGACCTGGGGTAGAAGGGGGTGGTCTCTTTCTGTGGGATCTTTGGGCAGAGTTACTTAAACAGAGTTTAACTCACCATAGGGGACCTGGGGTAGAAGGGGGCGATCTCTTTCTGTGGGATCTTTGGGCAGAGTTACTTAAACAGAGTTTAACTCACCATAGGGGACCTGGGGTAGAAGGGGGCGATCTCTTTCTGTGAGATCTTTAGGTGGTGTTTCGTAAACAGAGTTTAACTCATCGTAGGGGGACCTGGGGTAGATGGGGGTGGTCTCTTTATGTGAGATCTCTAGGCAGCGAATCGTAATAAAGAGTTTAACTCACCGTAGGGGGACCTGGGGTAGAACGGGGTGGTCTCTTTCTGTGGGATCTTTAGGCAGTGTTTCGTAAACAGAGTTTAGCTCACCGTAGGGGGACCTGGGGTAGAAGGGGGTGGTCTCTTTCGGTGGGATCTTTAGGCAGTGTTTCGTAAGGGGCCTTCCATAAAGTATGTACGCAGCAAGGGGGGGTGGGGGGGTCTGAAATCTTTGAAAATTTGCGTACGTTCCTGTACAAATCCAATGCGTATTTTTGTCCTAGGGGGGGTGGGGGGGTCTAAAATTTGGGAAAAATTGCGTACGTACTTAATGGAAGGCCCCTAAACAGAGTTTAACTCACCGTAGGGGGACCTGGGGTAGAAGGGGGTGGTCTCTTTCTGTGGGATCTTAAGGCAGTGTTACGTAAACAGAGTTTAACTCACCGTAGGGGGACCTGGGGTAGAAGGGGGCGGTCTCTTTCTGTGGGATCTTTAGGCAGTGTTTCATAAACAGAGTTTAACTCACCGTAGGGGGACCTGGGGTAGAAGGGGGCGGTCTCTTTCTGTGGGATCTTTAGGCAGTGTTTCATAAACAGAGTTTAACTCACCGTAGGGGGACTTGGGGTAGAAGGGGGTGGTCTCTTTCTGTGGGATCTTAAGGCAGTGTTTCGTAAACAGAGTTTAACTCACCATAGGGGACCTGGGGTAGAAGGGGGTGATCTCTTTCTGTGTGATCTTTAAGCAGTGTTTCATAAACAGAGTTTAACTCACCGTAGGGGGACCTGGGGTAGAAGGGGGCGGTCTCTATCTGTGGGATCTTTAGGCAGTGTTTCGTAAACAGAGTTTAACTCACCATAGGGGGACCTGGGGTAGAAGGGGGTGGTTTCTTTCTGTGAGATCTTTAGGCAGTGTTTCGTAAACAGAGTTTAACTCACCATAGGGGGACCTGGGGTAGAAGGGGGTGGTCTCTTTCTGTGGGATCTCCTGCACCTTGCCGTACAGCTCGGAGGTGGAGGCCTGGTAGAAGCGCACCGTGTCGCCGAGCCCGCATGTACGGATAGCGTCCAGCAGCCGCAGCGTGCCCATGGCATCCACGTTAGCCGTGTACTCAGCAAGGTCAAAGGACACCTGAAAGATGAAGGTTATTCTTGAATTTTTGATTGAAATTTATGAAAGCAAGGAAGTGAATGCATTTCATGTGAATCTATATCACATGTGAATGCACGGATGTAATTCGGGATAGGTAAAACTAAATCGGGTACAACCATTTATTCACATTCCAGAACCTCAGCTCCGATTTTAAGGAAACAACTGAACTTAATCGCAAAAACACTTGATCTGTTTGTCGACAGTTTTCTGAGGAAGGGAAATTCAGTTATGTTTTACTGAAATCTGTTTTAATAATTTTATCTATACTGAGGCATCTTCAGGACCACATAATTTTGTTCATCCTCTATATCTTAATTGAATACATCTAACCTGGAAGAGGAAGGATATTCATGAATATTTCATTCAAATCAATGAGAGGAAGGAACTGAATGCATCTTATATGAATCTGTGTCACATGTAGCATGGCAACGACCTATCAATCGTTGTAAACTTTGTAGGACCATCTGAGAAAGAGGTAGAGTTTCATACAATTGACTCTTGATGTAAGAAATGGTCTTGGAACCTTTTTTGGCAAAATATCATTCTAGTAAACATTTGTTCAAATACATGTAATTCGTAAAGTTTGTTTGATTTTTTTCCTTCTCTTCTGTCCTTTATACATGAGACAACCAATTTACATACCATTTGCTTTTGTGAATTTAATTTTATTCCAAACAGTTAGTACTGTTGACAATCACAGTACATTTCTTGGCCATCAGGGAACTTGGGATTGAAAATATAAGAACTACTAAATGTTACTGATATGATAAGAATTGTCTATCGGACAGTGCGAGGTAATTTTTATGGACTGCTGAGACCTAAAATCTCAAATATCTATGGAATTTTGATTCCATAAGTATCAACCTGATATTTAAATTTCATGTACAAATCTTTTGTAAAGGTCAGCTGATAATAAAGATTTATTTATTTATTTTTATTTTATTTCTTTTTAAGTCTAAAAACAGCGGTTACATTTTGACAGCGGTAGCAACAATCACATTGTGAACACAGTTCGCCTCGTTTCAATGATAATAAAGATTTTATTCACCCCGTCCCGCTGGCGGCCATTATTTACCGCTGACACGTCTGTGGATTGGTAAATATCTATCGTAAAACCCCTAATTTAAGCTGAACCCTAATTTAAGCCACACCCTGACTTTAGAGTTTATCTTTAGATACTGTTTTATCATATTTTTTCAGAGATCTAATTGTATCCAAGGTTGTGTAAAACCCTAATTTTAGCCACACCCTTAAAGTTGAGGCCTTATTTGATCTACTTTTCTTAAGCCGCGGCTTAAATTAGGGGTTTTACGGTACCTTTATCACCCACACGGCCAGCGGTGCGTATTGCGGGGAGGGTGTATTGACAGGCTGTATGCACCGCTCACTGCGAACTCCTTCTTATCCAGAATTTTCACATATTTCTCATTTTGTTTGGGTGATAAGATAAAGAAGAACCTTAGGGGTCGTCCTCGGGTGTAACGATCCCCTATGGGTCGTACAGCCACCCTCGGACGCCCCCCGCGGTTCTTCTTATTATGATATGTCACTATGATTAGTTATATGAATAACATTTTATGTTTACATCTTTTTTCTCTATAGACCTTGTGCAAACGTTGCCACCTGATCATTTTTTGTGACCACTATATGCTAATCATGACTATGTGGCTATCGAATAAATCCAAAATTTATCAATTCTAGATTATGACGATTGTTGATTCAGATTCAGTGAATTCTTTTAAGCATACATGACAAAGACTTATTCAAATACTTTGGAATTGTGAACAATAATTATTATAGATTGATCACCAATATGGCGCTCAGCGAATTCTAGGAAACATATTCTATTGAGTATCAGTGCACATCGGCGAGAAGTAACGAAGCCAGCCACACACCACCTGGTGAACAGAGACATCTTCGGTGAACGATCGGTGAGTATTAATCATCGTATCGCCCTGACCCACCACCCACCAGCTGTCAGACCACAGCTGACCCCCCTTTATCCTCCATAACCTCTGAGTCAGTTTAACTATACCAAACTGACACGTACTTGACACGTATGAAGTACTGTTGCCCAGCTAGGTGAGTGGTACAGAGGGCTGTTTAGGAATTGATTTTAATCAATGCTACAAATAATAGCAGGAAATAGGCAGATGACGAGTAGTTTCAGCGTATTCAGTAGTGTATGCATGACTCGCATAAGGCTGGTATAGATATTGGGGATTTTGACGATTGGAGAAATATTAGAAAAGTCACAAACCTAAAATTACAACAACAAAAATCCTCAAAGAGCCCAAGGTGAAGCACACAAAGTCTTTTTCTGTGCTTCCCGAAAAAAAATCTCACTTTCATTATCCATATAGAAGTAAGTATTAGCAAAGTATCTTTTCTTTTACAGAAGTACTAATAACACTATTCAGTTCTCTGTCTAACTTTCTGCAATATTAAGAGGACCCGTGTTAGAAGGTTGAAATGTAAATATCTGCTTTTAATTCCACGTGTTTGCTAAGGCAAAACAAATGGTTGTATTCAGGTATAATTGAAAAAAAAAATCGGTAGGTAGTTTTGATTAAAAAAAAAAAATCATCAATACGCCTTCTACAATAACTGTTTCAATACAGAATGAGTTTTAATAGATAATAAATGTAATTTTCTGCCAATAAGGTATTTTTACTTGAATTTATTAAAATTTCCCCCCAAAAAATCTTTACAAAAGTTATGATAGTGCCAAAAATGTAGGCTAAGTCGGGAAACCTATATTCCACATGAATGCGTTCCATAATCACGTTCCACACTGGAATGCCATGTAAAGAATTATAAAATAAGTCGGGAAACCTGAACACAACAATTATTTTGTCCGGCCTAAGGCACTGCACACATACTATCAGAGACCTTGTTTGTATATATAGGATATATTCAGACTGGAAAGCTTCTCTATGGCCCTATGTGATCAATTCCCTGGTTGGAACCAGGCCAGTCAACCATGACCAGGATCTGATCATTACCAGTGTATTTTTGGAATGGTAAGTGGTACCCCCATGCCATTTTAAGAATATGCATAATGATCAATCCAAATCAACTTCAACCACAGCCCAGGTGGCAGGCCTGTAGTGCAAAACAGGTTTTACCCTGGCTTTCTAGTCTCAATATATCCGATATATACATACAAGGTCTCTGGTACTATGTAATACGTGGTGAGAGGTTGGTTTGCTGTCCCTAGAAGGGAGGCCCTGAGAGGTCACAGTCTGCTGAGCACACACAGATCTGTGTATACAGCTACTGTTTCCCTACGTACACCCAATGAGTATAGACAAAAGTCTATACTCGTTGCGAAACCAAACACTAAACTAAACTAAACAACTAGACGGTGACGGGAAGTGGATCAGGACCTGTCTGTATGTACAGTTAAAAGGCTTATAACACTTCTCAGGGTGCCCACGCTTTTTTTGGAAACAAAATAATTACTTTATAATACCTTAATGGAAATAAGACCTAAATAGGACTTTTTACATAAAATGTTGTCAAAGTCAGACCTCTTTCAATTTAGACGTTTTAGGAGAAACTAAATTGAAATGGTTTGCAGCGAATCAATATAATATATATATATATATAGTTCAGGTGATCCTGAAATAAGACATTTGTAAAAGCCCTATAAATTGGAAAACCAATATAACGTGAGACCTTTTAAGACCTTTTTATAAATGCACGGGCACCCAAACTACTGTATAGGTTCCTTCCTAATCTTATCAGCCCAATATTAAGAACTCGGACGTTTAAAGATTTATAACCGTTTGATATCAGGGCTTGAATATTGCAGATAACTGTTAAAACTTGTATCTAATTTGTGGAACAATCGTTCGATAAATAATTGTCTAAAATGATTCAGCCTTAATAAAGCTGAGCTCGTTTCTTTCCCTGGGTGTGTCCGTTTTATATACTTTTCTATACAAACAAGACATGAGCATGGTTACCTAGTTATATTGCATGTTACTGTGTACTTAGATGGGAAAGAATTGAGGGGCGTTTTCCTGTGTCATGGTCTAATAATTTTACCATGCTTGTAATCTAGTCCAAGTCGGTCTGCTCACACAGTGTCGTGAGTGCAACAGTCGGAAAATATATTTCAAGTATTGAAGTGTGTGGCTTTTATTAGAACTCTTGGATGTCTCTATAGCTCTGAGGAGTGCAGAAGTTTCACTTTGTGATCGGTCAATTATGAGGATATAAGCAATGAGGAAAATACGTAATTAATTAAATTGTTGATCTATCAGTTATCTCTAGCATCCATTACCAGTTTCTGAGATGTCATTTACTGAGAACCATTTACATATAAACACATCACTCCTCAGGACTTAGACATAAAGGCTCAGAACTCGAGATAAGATTTAATAATTTCTCTTACTTGTTGTATTCTCAGTCTCTTGTGAGACAGTCTAGGCTTAATTGAACAAAAGATATTTTTTCTCCCTATCGTCAACAGCGATATTAGAAAAAAATTATCATCTCACTGTCTAGGATTAATTTTTCAGGGAACTGATATGGACTGCACCAGCACCACACTAGAGGCAAGCCTTCATGAACTGAACATTAAGAGAGGGGCTATCGATACATTGTAGAATTGTGCAACTCTGTATACATAAAAAGTTATAGGTGATGTATAATCAGCAATATACATAGGCTCAAAGAGAAATAACTCCAAGCCTGTCTGAGCAACAGATCGTGGACTATATTCCACACTAGGTGGCGTGGTCTGGAAACTCCTGTATGACCTTACCTTGACGTGGCTCTGGGCGCCCAGGTTGTACACCTCGGTGGGCCGCACCTCGGAGATGATCTTCACCAGACACGTACTGTCAGTCAGGTCGCCGTAGTGCAGCTTCATCGCTGAAAACAGAACAATCAGAAGTATGAGAACCACGTACCATTTTAGGACAATCTTCGACATTTGTTTCTAATATGGTCCATTGATATTTTTCCCAGTATTGAGGTCAGGCAGCGATATTGATTTACGGGTTTTAGCAATGATATGTTGCTGAGGCTAGGACGTGTGGTGGGAGGGGGAAATAATCAAACCCCGTTTAGATACTTCTGATTTTTCTATACATATTTATACTTCTTAGGCCTAGACATCTCTCTTTTAAAACTTTCAGTAAAGGATTTAATTCTATTTATGTGAGTAGTTTGTTACCAAAAAACACTTTTTCATCTTTTTCTATATGTATATGGGAAGCATACTTCAGTTAAATTGCAGAACTGAAGTATTTATACAGGGTTAGTTACGCTAAGCTCCCCCCCCCCCCCCCCCCCCATCCCCGCCTCCCTGGTTTCAACGGTCAACCCCTCATTGCTAACACTACTAAATCAATACCCGCTGCCTGACCTCGATACTGGTACAAATATCAATAAAACATATGATATTAAGCTCTGTGCAAATTGTATGCTGTATCAGTGTATGTACTACAAAGTTAGATAGAAAATACTGAGGAATGGCATTAAAGGGAAGTGTATAGATCTGCATTTTGTTGATGAGAAATTGTTCACCTCGGCCGTGTGGAACATGGCTTGTCTGAATGTGCTACATGTAAATGTATTTCATATTGGATTGCATTTAATTGTTGCTTCTAGTTTGTGCCATTTTTATGTCAGCGTTGAAATAGTTCAAATAAAGCTACACACAACGGGATAAGGGGTCAGACATCCATTACGCACGCATAAGGGGATGGGATAACTTGTAAACAATGCATGAATTCTTGAATAAATCCAATACCACTTCACACCGTGGGCCTAGCATGGGTACAGATATAACATTCTAGGGAAAATGCGCACGTAATAGATTGACTTAGCAGTGGCGGATCCAGGGGTCGCAGCAGGTACGCAAACCTCCCCCCCCCCCCTATTTTGGCCCCAAATCGATTTTTTTAAATGTAAAACTGGCGCCCCCCCCCCCGGAAGTACCAGGACCCTTTTTAATATGGGCACCCCCCTTTCCAAAGTTTTTAGATCCGCCCCTGCGAAAAAAAACAGTCAATATCAAAATGTTTAATGTTTATATGTAATATGTCATCACATTGAAAAGTTATATTTTGTTTTGTTGTTGTTATTTTCAAGTTTCAAATGTGTAGTTTGCAATCCATCTCAAATATGAAGTAAAATGAAATGCTACCTAAGAGATGTCAGAAACGCTAAATGCTTTTTGAAAGAAAGAATTAAAAAAAGTTAAACAGAATTTTTGAAAGTACAAATTGCCCCATGGGAGTTTGCGAAAGAAAAGTTCAGGTTCTGAATATTGAATTGAAAAAACATTAAGTCATGCAGAAGATGCCTACAAGCCAGGTTGTATGTGTTGGCAACGACGGAAAGACTCAAATGTTAATTTATCATATTCAGAAAAGATAGAACAGGGTACCAACTCAAATTAAATTTTCAGATTCCCTGTGTTTTCCCTGTCCCGCAGCAATTTTTCACTGTGTCATATCGAGCAAGTTGTTCAAATTCAAAAGCCTCTGCATGCAGAAAAAAATTGTACAACCCAATAACAAAAAGTTGATTCCCTAATATCTTGAGAATCAGGAATTTCAGAACCTGGCCAAATGAAATTCCCTGTGTTTTAGCAAAATTTACAATTCCCTGTGTTTTCCCTGTCAGGGAACATTTTTGCCATTTTCCCTGTTTTCCCTGTGCGGTTGGTACCCTGTAGAAGAGTTTTGGTTTTTGCCTCTTCAGCAGCTCTATTCAGGTAGCTAACCCGTACCTACGTATTAGTGTACTTACCATTAAGTCCCTCTAGATAGGAAACAACCATAATATTATTTCGTCATTAAAAGAAAAGCAAAGTTGAGAATAAATGTGAGCAAAAGGATAATGTGCCTAATATATCATCATCCGCATGGCCAACGAGCGGTGCATATTTGGGGAGGTGCCAATTAACATGACGTACTTACTGCTCCATTTTCAATATTTTTAACATACTTGGAATTTTGTTTTTCTAATGAAATGTAGAAAATATTTTGGGTCGTCCTCATGTAGCCATACGACCCATGGGAATCGTACAGACCCCTCTGGGTTGTACGGCTCCTCTTGGAGGCTCCCCCGCGCTTCCTATTATATTAGTTCTTCATTATTTGCAAATAATCCATGAGAAGTATTTTTCATGGCAGTGTCTCCAACAAAATATTCGGACGAATGGTGCACGGTGGAGAGGGTTCTATGTCTCCTAGTCTCCTCTAAGACCCCATGCTCTGTGCAATGCTAACAATTAAACATATTCCTTTTTTCGATTTGGGTAAATATGATAAAGAATGTGACGTGTATGTATATAATTGCAGATGTGGTAACAACAGTAAAGTGGGTTGATCAGGGCATGTGTTTATGTTTTAAGTAGTGCAGTTTTCAGTATTGTAGTCTCATAAACTATATGGCATAACTTGAGGACACCTTGTGTAATTTTACACACTAAAACAGTTTTTTACAAATGTGTGACAATCAAAATCGTTGGATGTGATATACCTAATTGTACGTTTGTTGGAAATGTGGGTCTCTATGGGTTTAGAGTGATTGTTCTGGTGTTCATTGTCAACCTACCTCCTCTGCCTGGTTATTTTATAAATTGAATTGACGTCTTAATACGAATAAATAAAGACAATAGGTAATTGGTGTAGTATTTTCTTGTATGAAAATGTTTAATAGTCCTACGTTCGGTAATTTTAGTGTCAGAAAAAATTATATCCTAGGAAATCTTACTTCTGTGATTAATCTAAAATTCTAAATTCTATGGGACTGTTTTTTTTGTTTTGTTTTTTTGCCAATTTTTCCTGTGGAGTGGTCATCTGAAACGGCTGTGACAATTCTCTCCCCAAAGTTTTTTCATAAGCGAAATATGAATTATAAATACAAAGATGACACTCAGGAGAAACAGAAACATTTAAAAAGTGAGAAGGACATTGAAGGATTTTCATTTTAAAAAACAAAAGGATAGAAATTTTTAACTATCTTCTTCAAAAACTTTGGGTTGAAATGACTTAGTAGTGAATTGGAAAGAGGTAAATTTAGGGTAATGTTATTTCTATAATAATATTGAATTTGCTAAAATCCGAAAAATGAGAGATAAATGGCATCCAGGTAAATCAGTTGATGGACGACTGTAGCGGAGAGATGGGGGTTGTCCTTACCTCCCTGTCTGTGGGACTTGGGGTCGGCGTACAGATGCTCGATCCTGCTCGTGTTGAATGAACTCGACCGACGGATGATGCCGTGCACCTGTGGGGTATTATGAGTTGTTATTAAAATGATATTTTTGCAGATCACATGTATATAATCAATGTCAAAAGATAAGCTGGCTAGGAAAATCTGTGTGTACAAGAATTTGAAGAAATACATTTTGGTAGTTCTTACGACAACAGATATTCGGTAATAGTCGGTAAGATATTTATCTGAAATTTTATTATTTCTGCCTATTTTTAAAACTAGTTGAAAATTTTAATTTTCTCTATAAAGTGGTCAAAGTGTATAAGGACGTTTGGCATTTTGGTCCTCTGACGACGAGGATTTTAGCTGATAGATGTTGTTTAGCTATATAAAAGACACATGACGTTTTCTATTATCAACATAATCGTCTTACCTCATAGCCTTTGGCGAGCAAGAACTCTGCGAGATAGGACCCATCCTGAAAAATAAGAAGAATTGGTCAATTGTCATCTTTGCTTTCTTGATAAATTTGATGTGCATTGTAGTTGGAACCTACGCACACAGGAAAATGCAATTTGATGTGTGTTTCCTACACTAACTGTGATTAAGTATTGAAATCTGAAGGAACTTTCAGGCTGTCAGCCCGGCCATAGTAAAGCTGATTGCAAGTATGAAAAACCCGGGCTGATCTTAATGTAATTTTCTTAAAAATTGTTAGCCCTGATTCAAAACAATCAGCCTGGGTCTGACGTAAATTTCGAACCCTGCATTACTTGTTTGATTGAAATTTATCGGCGTCTTGATCTGTCACATATAACACAATTTAGAGTTTAACAATTCTAACATCTCTTTTCATAGTCTCCGACAAACTATAGACTATAGGTGGCCTCTAGGGTCCCATAGAATATTTGTAGAAATAAATGAAGACAGGAGACTGATGTGAACTCTGTGAGAGCTGTGAGAAGGCTGAGGAGCTGAGAGAACAGTCGTCAATTTGAAACAGACCCTAAACACAGGGCAACAGCTGTCAGCAGTTTGAGCATGTGGAGGACCCTCCCACGCTGAAGAGGGGTTCTACAGAGGTTCTAAAAGTATGCACCCAGAGACATTTCTGTGTGAACATTATTATAACAAGAAGCAAATTAGCTACAAAGTTCCGCTCATGCATGAGCGATGGTCGTCCCTCAGTAAACTAAAGGCCCTCCTAATACCAGAGGGCTATGTGTAATATGGGCTATAGTTGCTGCCGGGAGTTGCTGACCACCACCACTCCTGCTGTCATACACAGCTCAGGGAGGGGGTTTAAGAAAGGGCCACTACTAGGTCCTAGTACTATCACTCACCAACCTGGGACTGCCCACCAGCAGGTGACAGTGGTGGCCCTCATATGAAGGGGTAGGGGCTGTTTAGCTGAGGCATTGGTTATGCAACTTACTTCAAGCTTCTCACACCGCCTGATTCTAACAACAATTGGAGGACGATGCCCTTCAACTGCTGAACATGAGATTGTGTAACCGGTCATTGAGAACAAAGAGAATGAAATGGTAAAAGACATGACTGACTGAGGGAGTCCCCACCATTAGCTACTACACTATATAGATATAACTAGGGACTCCCAAAAAGCTATGTAAAATGATGAAAAATCAAGCACCATCTGCGTGCACACATTTAAAAATCATGCACTCTGCCTCAAAATCATGCAGCTCGGGTGCAGGGTGCACCCTTAATTTCGGACACTGTAACACCAGACCTAATCAATTCATAGATAAATGCACAAGGGTGACCTCTATTAAAAATGTCCAACAGCATAGCTTAATGTTCAACAGAAAGGTGAAAAACATCGGACATAAGGTCTTCACATAGACTGTATACATCTGGCAAAAACAGTTACAAAATTGATCTGTGGCCTTGTCCATCTTATACCACAATTTTATAATTCAATAACCAACTTTATAGTTCAATAACTTTCCAAATAATATGATATTGACCACACCAACTGTACATTCACAATGACATTTTAGGCTTACATTGAGCTCTCAGAGAAATACCCACACCTTAATAAGACTCATAATGATACCAGTATATGCTGGCTAACACATACTACATCTAGGACGTCATTCACTGATACTTGGGTCAATGATGAAGTTACCATTAATAATGATCCATTAGAGATGATTAGGGTTGAAGAACACGAAGTGTTGGCTTTAATTAAGAATATAGAAGTGTATAAATCATCTGCAATAGATAACTTATCATCAAAGGTACTTAGAGATGCATTCATGGTGGTAGTTCCACAGTTGACAGATATGTTTAACTGTTCACTGACCTATGCCACCTTCCCAGACTCATGGAAAATAGCTACTGTTATCCCACTTCAAAAAGCAGGTGATAGTACTGATGTTAATAACTTGAGACCGATTTCCTTACTGCCCTTGCCAGGCAAGATGTTAGAAAGAATTATTCGGGCTCCTAGATTTTCTGACTTAGGGGCACGGCTGGGCCCAGAAACTTACATATGATAATCCCAGACTGTTATGATAGTCAAAAACTCTAAGTGAGGGTCCCTAGAATAGATTAAGGTGGGGGTCCCTAGATTAGAGTTAGGGGCCCGACTGGCCACTAGATTTGAGAATTTATGTCCACCACTGGAGGATAATAAACAGCATCAAATTACACATAAAACATGAAGAATTTTAAGTACATGAACACACTTGTTAGAGCCTGCTACTGCTACCTAGCCTACTACTGCATGTACTGTCAGTCTGACTGTAGTGTAGTAGATCTGCTGTACTGTTTGTTGATGGTTAGCGGTCAAGCAGCCTGAATAACAACCCACAGGACTTTTATTGGCACCTACCCAAAGCTCCTTCCAACCCATATAACCTGTAATACTGATTAGAATTCACGTAAATAGGTCAATCAATGTACGTTTTTAACTTAACTCTGGGTATCATATCAAATGTAGAACACACCAAAAGGACTACTAGAGTAGAGTATGGTGTAACCTGTCCGTACTTGTCAAGTCTCAACTCAAGCGATTAAAATTTAGAGACAAGCCACAATGTGAAAACTGTTACTGGCCACGTGAAGCCTTTCTCGATATAGTGAACGAAGCACGATGCATGGATGATGGACAACAAAGAAAGCCTAATCAAACTCTTTATCAGCTTTTGGCAGTTTCATTTTCAGGAGATAGTAAATGAAAACAAAGTGAAGGCGTAGCCCCAGTGAGTGAGTGACATTCTGATGATTCTCAAGTGAAGTGTCAAAACAAGACCACGTCAACACTGCTCGTGTAATGAATTACACATTTTTTAGGTTGATAAAAAGCTAACTTTACCTGTCCCGTTATTCCTGTGACCAATGCCACTTTTTTGGGATGGGCACCATTTCCATTTGTGCCGTTAGTACCGTTTGATTCTCCTGCAGTTGCCATTTCGATAAATAATACGTGGAATTTGGCAGTTTGACAATGCTCCGTTCACGAAGACGCGTAGACACAGAATGATGCCGTTCGCCACATGTTATGCGCGACTCCCATTCTTTGGACAAAGTTTATTATTTATTTCATGACTAAACGTTTTGGAAACATCTTTCATCACAAAAATAACTTTTGTAATCTAACTCATTTTAATCATTTAATTTCGATAATGCGAAAAGATTTATTTTTAGAAGGATTTCAAGGCCAATGTCCTTTGATTTGTATTCGCGCATCACTATCTATATCCGGTCACGTGAGGCCAAGATGGTGAGTTCATAAATAAATTATGATTAGGATTTTCGCCTTTTCTGATGCTACGATAACAATTCCAAATGAAATGCAAACGTAACACATATGTAGCAAAGTTATATTTATAATAAATGTGGTGCAATTGAGAAAAATGGGTGTGCAGAGGCTTGAAAACTAACTTGTATCAACCAGTTCCGGCTGTTTTGAGTAGTTTGAGTTCCCCACCCCCTTTTTGACGGCCGCAAACATTCAGAAGAGTGACAACAGTTGAGGAGCGCTGGGCTGGTCTAAATACTGTAACCTTAAGGCGCCAAGGAATCTCCGTTTTTGTGACCGCGCGAGAGAAACGTTGAACAACCCCTGCATCTAGTCCATGCCGGTAAACTCGTGTTTGATTAGGAAGGGATTTTGTGTTCGGCAATGCCAATGAGTTGATTGAAAAGACGTTTGTGAAAGTAGTTGAACTCTTGTGACTTGTCCCTGCCAAAGGCATAGTATTAGGTTGGGCAGTGTGTTATAGTTAATTGCCTAATAATTCCATGTTGGGTCCAAATGTCCTTGTAAGGTCTACTCAGCCAGAAAAAAAGTACTATACTTAGATCTAAATAGATCTAGGCCTAGATCTAGATGCAGATGTAGAATACATTCAGTAGCTAGATTTTACTTTCAATTTAGCAAGCAGGGCTTGACATCTGGTATCTAGTGGCCCGGGACCACCAAGAAGTCCTACTAGGCCACTGAAAATGAAATAAGTGCCTGATTAGTCCAGTGGACAGAGTCTGAGTCAAAAATCAAAATTAAGGTTTAAAAATTTTGAATTGTGGGTTGTTTGTCATCTGTTTTACCATAATGCTCTGCCTCATCAAACGTTACTGGACAAGCATATATTGTGCCTGGGCAACCACATTCAGGAGTCTAGTTGCCCAGCCGGCAACCAGGTTTCAAATTGATTTGTCAGGCCCTGGCATGGCTTCATAGATGTGACTAGGCCTATTACTTCCTAACGTTTTTTAAATACAAAAGTCTGATATTAACTCATTGATGCAAATTGATACATATTATAATTCCTAGATCAACTCAATGTCGCACAGTTTGTTGTGTGTGTGTGTGTTTTTGTTTTTGTTTTTTTTTTTGTTTTTTTTTTTGGGGGGGGGGGTCTGAAACTTGTTAAAATGTGTGCACGTACTTAATGGAAGGCTCCTAAAAAGTACTATTACCAGTTTATCAAGAATCGTGTTACATTAATTTTCAGCCGACCAGCCCAAACATGACACCCGCAGAGGAGCAGGAGAAGCTGTTGGACGAAGCCCTCGGGGTGGTCAAGGTCCAGTCCTTCCAAATGAAGAGATGCTTGGTAAGTCTCATCGTCAGATCAGGTACCTTAGTTTTCGCTAAAAAGGTGGTCAGTATGCAGTGCTTCTTCGAATTTTTGAGCCAACTGTCTTGTTTGGAAGGTGCACTGTTTTACTCTTATGATGCAGATCATAGAGATGTATTCCTATTTCTTCTCTCACCAGAACTAGTCGTCAGTGTTAAAAGGACAAATGTAAGCTCCTTAAAGAGGTGCTTTCTTTTGCTCTTTTTGTAAAATTCCTAGTTTTCCCTAGTTTTTAGAAAAAATGAAAAATGTATAAATTCCCACATTTTTCCTTAGGTACATGTATTTTTTTTTTTTCTACGATGACTTTTCAGCTAAAACTATAATGTAATTAGTTTTTCATCTGCAGTGTTCCTGTCTTGATAAAAGACCATGGTCGAATGCATTTACAATTTTGAATGGACTCTTTAAAAAAAAAATCTATTCCAGGACAAGGGCAAGTTAATGGACGGACTGAAGCACGCCTCCAACATGCTAAGTGAACTGAGAACCTCCATGTTGTCACCGAAGAGCTACTACGAACTCTGTATCCTTGAATACACACCTAGGAATGATTGAGACTATACACAATAATAGACAACTTACACAGTCCTCTCGATTGGTTAATATCATATACAGGCAGATGTCGACATAATTGTCGTGTAAGTGCGGCTTGACAAAAAAAAACATAAAGAGTATCACTTAGTTTTTTTTGTGAGAAATGTGTATTATGACTAAAACAGGATTATGATCGAAGCAGTGCAACAGTAGTATAATATTTTTCATCCTGGGAGAATGTTGTCCGCACTTTATCCTAAATGCAAATAAAATAAATGCCATCCAAGAAAATACTAAATAATTGTTATAAACAAAGATTTTTTTTAAAAAACAAGCCACGTTTCATATGCATCCTCAGAATGAACAAGCCACGTTTTACATATAAACAAAAGATAAAAACATTTATATTTAGATTGCAATATATCTATTAAAATCATTTGATCCTTGACAATTCAAAGATATGGCCATTTCAGACGAACTGCGCCATCTGGAGTTGTACCTGGTAGACGAGTTCCAGAAAGGGCGGCGGGTTGCAGATCTTTACGAACTTGTCCAATATGCTGGAAACATTGTGCCAAGACTGTGAGTCATCTTATCAGGATGAAGTAGTTGTAATGATTACAACTTTCTAGAACCAATGCTATATTGTGTCTTGTATTTGTAAGCTTGCGAGTACAATGCTATAATGTGTCTTATAAGCTTGCGAGTAGAAACGTAAATTATAAATGTGTATTTCCATTTTAGAAGAAATAGAATGCAAATATTTTTTTTCAAGCTTCGTCAAGCAGATTGATGAAAGGTAAAAAAAAGAAAAATCACAAGAATGAAGGTTTCAGATTCTTCTCTGATTTAATTTTTTTTTTTCATCACCTCTAATGATAATTTTCAAAATTAATTTCTTACATCATGTTTCACAGCACTTGAGGACAATTCCAAATTTTCTCTCTGGAGCGTCATATTTCTTCATTAAAACTGACTTAAATCTCTGAAAATACTTGAAAAACTTCATATTCCCCCTCTTTCTGGTATGGTAGGGTTTACCAATAAATATACTCCCCTTTCAGTTACCTTGTGATAACGGTTGGCGTGGTGTCCATGTTTAGTTTACCGTATAACCCTACTCCCCTTTCAGTTACCTTGTGATAACGGTGGGCGTGGTGTCCATGTTTAGTTTAGCGATAACCCTACTCCCCTTTCAGTTACCTTGTGATAACCGTAGTCGTGGTGTCCATGTTTAGTTTACCGTATAACCGTCCTCCCCTTTCAGTTACCTTGTGATAACGGTGGGTGTGGTGTCCATGTTTAGTTTACCGTATAACCGTCCTCCCCTTTCAGTTACCTTGTGATAACGGTGGGCGTGGTGTCCATGTTTAGTTTACCGTATAACCGTCCTCCCCTTTCAGTTACCTTGTGATAACGGTGGGTGTGGTGTCCATGTTTAGTTTACCGTATAACCGTCCTCCCCTTTCAGTTACCTTGTGATAATGGTGGGTGTGGTGTCCATGTTTAGTTTACCGTATAACCCTACTCCCCTTTCAGTTACCTTGTGATAACGGTGGGCGTGGTGTCCATGTTTAGTTTACCGTATAACCGTCCTCCCCTTTCAGTTACCTTGTGATAACGGTGGGCGTGGTTTCCATGTTTAGTTTACCGTATAACCGTACTCCCCTTTCAGTTACCTTGTGATAACGGTGGGCGTGATGTCCATGTTTCAGTTACCTTGTGATAACGGTGGGCGTTGTGTCCATGTTTAGTTTACCGTATAACCGTCCTCCCCTTTCAGTTACCTTGTGATAACGGTGGGCGTGGTGTCCATGTTTAGTTTACCGTATAACCCTATTCCCCTTTCAGTTACCTTGTGATAACGGTGGGCGTGGTGTCCATGTTTAGTTTACCGTATAACCGTACTCCACTTTCAGTTACCTTGTGATAACGGTGGGCGTGGTGTCCATGTTTAGTTTACCGTATAACCCTATTCCCCTTTCAGTTACTTTGTGATAACGGTGGGCGTGGTGTCCATGTTTAGTTTACCGTATAACCGTACTCCACTTTCAGTTACCTTGTGATAACGGTGGGCGTGGTGTCCATGTTTAGTTTACCGTATAACCGTACTCCACTTTCAGTTACCTTGTGATAACGGTGGGCGTGGTGTCCATGTTTAGTTTACCGTATAACCCTATTCCCCTTTCAGTTACTTTGTGATAACGGTGGGCGTGGTGTCCATGTTTAGTTTACCGTATAACCGTCCTCCCCTTTCAGTTACCTTGTGATAACAATGGGCGTGGTGTCCATGTTTCGTTTACCATATAACCGCACTCCCCTTTCAGTTACCTTGTGATAACGGTGGGCGTGGTGTCCATGTTTCGTTTACCATATAACCGCACTCCCCTTTCAGTTACCTTGTGATAACGGTGGGCATGGTGTCCATGTTTAGTTTGCCATATAACCCTACTCCCCTTTCAGTTACCTTGTGATAACGGTGGGCGTGGTGTCCATGTTTAATTTACCGTATAACCGTACTCCCCTTTCAGTTACCTTGTGATAACGGTGGGCGTGGTGTACATCAAGTCCAACGAGCTGTCGCGTAAGGACATCCTCAAGGACCTGGTGGAGATGTGTCGCGGGGTGCAGCACCCGCTGAGGGGGCTCTTCCTGAGGAACTACCTCCTCCAGTGCACCAAGAACGTCCTGCCAGACGTCGAAGAAGAGGCAGCAAGGTGGGTTACTGAGAAGGATTAGTCACAGATTCTGTGGGAATTCACCCTACCACAGATAGCTGAATTTTAGTTTTTTAAGCACCTGCAGGCTAATTTGGGCTAATTTTGTGGACAAAACCCAATGAAAAACTATAGAAAATAAACAAATAATTGTTGTATATCCATCCATAGTGAATGCATTTTCAAACAACCCAGGAATATTAAATGTATATGGATAAGTATTCAAAAAATAATGATGACTTATTTTTCCCTGTGTTAATCTACAAATGATGTAAGATTTCATGAAAATTCCTATAGTAAAGCCTTGACTTTTGTCTACATATGACCCATCAAGCACCTGGTTTGAAGCTAACCTGCAGGCAAAACTCAAGAAATTGGCTATCCGTGGTAGGGAAAATTAAATCTATGAGAATCGTTAAGTGATATTTCAATAGAGCTTGACAAATTAGGGACAGCTCGAAAGTCCTACTGGGCAGATGCAGTTAGGCCTTTGGTTACCTAGTGGTAAACGGTATGAGCTTAGTGAGAAACATAGATTAGGTCTCTTAAAGATATACAGTCCGTTTTGACCCTGGCTGTTACATAGTGGGTCTGGACACATACACAGTGTCCATGGCTCAGACCTAGCAGCCGAAATCTGCTTAGGCGATTCCGTTGTTGATTGTTTGGGTCCTGGCTGGTTTATAGCACTACCTGCTGTAGATCAGCGGCCCCAGTGGCGCGTCGCATAACCAAACCGTCGCAACAAGGACGTCCTTAAACAAGGACGTCCCTGTAGCGATGGGTCCCGCTGTTGATTTGCGGCTGTTCTGCTATACCGATTTTAATTCTGCAAAAAGTTCTGGAAACTAGACATTTAGATCTAAAATCCCTGAAATTTTCAGCCCAGAAAAATGATTTGAAATGGGTGAAAATCGATGCTGAATTTTGGTACAACAGCGAGAGTTTGACCATGTGCCAAAAATTGTTCCTTATTTCTGTTATGCGACGCGTCACAGAGCATACTGGGTAATGGAGTGGAATTTCCCCCTAGAAACAACTTTTAGTAGAATCCTCTTTCCTATATCTAGTCAGATTTGAGATGAATAATTCTTATTCCGTATCCTCACGAAAAAAAATCGCCATAAGCAATTGGCAGAAACAAACTGCATCTTATAGTCCAGGAAAACTATTTCAAGAATGTAAATCATATTTCCGACAGAATTTTCGAAATTGTGGTACATAAAGTTTACGGATTTGGCAAAAATCTTTATTCACAATCGTAAAAAATAATTGTATGTTGTTTGACAAAACATGTGGTTGTTTTTGCAGTGATAGTGAGACTGGCACTGTGAAGGACTCGATAGACTTCATCCAGCTGAACTTTGCAGAGATGAACAAGCTGTGGGTGCGCATGCAGCACCAGGGCCACTCGCGGGACCGCGAGAAGCGCGAGCAGGAGCGGCGCGAGCTGAGGATCCTGGTGGGCACCAACCTGGTGCGACTCTCACAGCTCGAGTGTATGGACGTGGAAAAGTACAAAAAGGTCAGGGCAGTGTTTCTCCAATCTAGATTCAAACTGCGAGACGTCAGTGTATGCCGAAAGCCGCTGGATATCAGGGCATGTCTATGATTTTCCGACGTTTTGTCATTAAACGTCGGACATAGGATCTGAAACAACTTTCATATTTTGTGTGTACATAAAATGGTATATTTTGGTAACTACATCTTTGCATAATTCTTCCAAATTTTCATTTTTGGAAATGTTCCTTAAATATCAGACATTATATCCGCTGTTTGAGAAAGTCTTTTGGATATACTGAGATGTCGAATGAAATAATGATTATTTCTATTTTCGGAGGTTTAATTATTAAATTCTAGAGACATGTAAGATTTGACCTTTTTTGTGGAGGAGGGGAGGGGGATATTCATCAACAAAATTTATTATATGGCCACAAATTTAGGTTAGGTCGAGTCACCTGAACAAAAAAAAATCTTTTCTAGGCCTTTTATCTCTTATTTCGGAAGTTTAATTCTAAACCTCTTTAAAAAAATGTGATTTGATTTTGTGAAATAGAGCATGAGTGTGTCTGAAACCTCTGTAGAAATGGTTTATGATTTTCATACGTTTCATTGCAGGTGCTTCCGTCAGTGCTGGAGCAGGTGGTCAGTTGTCGGGACGGCATCGCGCAGGAGTACCTCATGGAGTGTATCATCCAGGTAAGTAACGTACTGATTATATGGACTGATGTAGGTGGTCAGTTGTCAGGACGGCATCGCGCAGGAGTATCTTATGGAGTGTATTATGCAGGTAAGTAACGTACTGATTATATGTACTGATGTAGGTGGTCAGTTGTCGGGACGGCATCGCACAGGAGTGCCTCATGGAGTGTATTATCCAGGTAAGTAACGTACTGATTATATGTACTGATGTAGGTGGTCAGTTGTCGGGACGGCATCGCGCAGGAGTACCTCATGGAGTGTATCATCCAGGTAAGTAATGTACTGATTATATGGACTGATGTAGGTGGTCAGTTGTCGGGACGGCATCGCGCAGGAGTATCTTATGGAGTGTATTATGCAGGTAAGTAACGTACTGATTATATGTACTGATGTAGGTGGTCAGTTGTCGGGACGGCATCGCACAGGAGTGCCTCATGGAGTGTATTATCCAGGTTAGTAACGTACTGATTATACGTACCGCTAATGCAAAGTCAGTTAGGGTAAGTACTGACCTGGTTATACGTACTGCTAATGTGAATCATTCAAGTAATGAAATGGTTGAAAATACATCTAACTCAACGACGACTTTGTAGCTTTGATGTATGTTATAGACATGGAAAATTGATGTGAATTGACATGTTTCCGATTGTAAGATCTTTTATCAAAATCATTCAGGTAAGTAATGACCTAAGTGTTTTATTGAGGTAACAAACGATTAGGTTTAACAGAAAACGAAAGCCATTCGAGTACCTAATATGAATGATCGTTGTTAAAGAAAGTAGGAGACATGAGAGAAAATTTGGGATTTTTTTTTTTTTTTTACATACAAAATTAAGTGTGTCATTTAGGAAACTAATGAAGAGATGTGCCTTTTAGAAGGAAACATAAGTGAAAGTGTAACATTGAAGTATTTGTTTGTTACCAGTCCTGTTTCTACCACAAAGCCTGAATGTCCTACCCATGCCTCACATTGAGTTCTTTATTCCAGGTTTTCCCCGATGAGTTCCACCTCCAGACACTCAACAGCTTCCTACGCGCATGCGCCGACGTCCACCAAGATGTTAACGTTAAGAATATCATAATTGCCCTCATAGACAGGTGAGGATTGGTTTTGCCAAATTATTATAAAGCTTAAGATCAGCTGATAAAATACCTTGGTATACCTACAAATCGAGGGCATACACCCTGCGTTATTTTGATATCTAGCAGGAGTTTGCATTATATTGATTTTCTACTCTCAATGCAATTTTTCTTAAATCTGTTTATGTAATATGAGTCCTCTCGAGAATTAATTTAAGAATTTTTCATTCCGATTTTTCAAGCATTCTTTAAGAAGTCTGCATTACGCATGTCATAGATGCTTCCTCTCTATTGCTGTCGGAAAAAAATGTAATGTTCAGATTCTTGTCTTGAAATTCTGTAAGAAATCATTTGCTATGGAAATCCAAATTGATGCACACCAGAGGAGCTTAACCAACTCTGAATGATTTCCAACCAACACAATAAATCTCTTGGGTTTCGCAGCATGGCTGAGCCAACTTTAAACTTACCCAACTGAATATCTATATCCTTAATATTCTGAAATGGTGAGGGGAAAAGACTCTCTAGATTGTTGATACGACTGTTTCTAGACGCTGGTACTTGATATTATTTTAACGTGTAAAATATTGTGTTATTCCTAATACCATTGTTTATGCCCTTCGTAATATGAACAGTTTCGTCGAACGCTATAATGGGTAAAAAGTATTTCTATTCTTTTCCTCCGATAATGAGGTGATCGTTATGAAGTAATTTGCATGAAATTTTATTAAATCAGAGGTGAAATGTGTTTTCTTGACGTCTCTTGAAAATTGTGGTATGGAATATCGGTCACACTTTGAATGAAACACCTACATATTTTTAAGGCTAAACGATAAATTATCCACATAAGTAGACACTTCTATTGCTTAAGGAATATAGCTGACCTAAGATACATTTTCATTGTTAAGCTTTGACGTTGAGAAATAAAAGTTCTAATATTGAGATATAAAGGCTCTGACGTGGAGAAACCAGAGCTGTCAAAACAAAAATATAATGCTTAAGAAATCGAAGACCGAACCTTAACAAGAATATAGGGACCAACGAGTTTATGAAATTTGATTACAACATAAGACCGCCGAATCTCCTTACTCCGCCCTTTATATGACCCTGACCCTTCTGTGAAGGAACCAATAACCAACACACTGTTACATAAGACAGTTGGTCAGACAGAAATAGCAGGTCGCAAAGTCGACAAATCGCAATTTACATCTCGCCAATTGTTAGGTGAACAACTTAATACCGCATGGTATTTACATAATTTATCCCAGAAGTTAACATTTTACTTTTCCTAATCCAACTCCTCCCGCTTTTCAGACTGGCTAACTTCGCCCACAAAGACGAGGGGGCAGGCATCCCCCCAGACATCCAGCTTTTTGACATTTTCTCACAACAGATCGCCCAGATCATACAGGTAAGCAGAAAAAACATTTCTCCCTGCTTTTTTTTTTCTTACGATTTCGTCCTTGTTGTTGATTTCAGATATATTAAACGCAGCTTGAGAGATGATGGTTGGTTTGATGCTACTGCATAAAAGAGTGTCACGCGAGGGGACCAGTTAGTGTTGCTATAATATACAAGGAAATCTCTCTGAAAAAATAATATTTTCACTAGAAGAAATTTTCTATATAAAAGAATATTTCTGTTATTGGGAACAGAAAAAAAAACTAAAATATTGTGAAGAACATCCAACTCAACGACGGCTTGTTGTAGACTTTGAAATTTATTTAGACATTCAAAGGTGGTCGAATTTACATGTTTCGGATTGTTACATCCTTCATCAGAATTCGCCTGATATATTACTGCATCATCAGAAAAAAAACCTGCAGTTTCGAGTAGTTTTTTCAGGCATCATGGGACTAGAATGATAACAAACATATGTTTGGGGGGTCTCCCAGAGAAAGAAAAAGAATTCTTTTCCTGGGTAGCTGGAGAAAACTTCTTAGTGCAGTGATAAATTGACTTAGCACAGTGACCCCACAACTTGATGTAGGGACCCTAAAAGGTGAGAGTGCTCACAAAAGCGAAGCTGCATGGAAAGGAAGCTGAATGGAAAATTGGTGATTTTAAAGGGAGCCAAAACCAATAAATTCATTGAAATTTTCCAAACTCAAATAATCATGGAAATCCATTCCTTGGGCCTATTTCTGGCCCATGTTAAAATCTAAACCATGAAATATGGTAAAAAATCATTAAAAACATGTTTTTCTTGCTAAAATCAATTAATGTGGATCCGCAAAAATAGGGTTTGTTTACAAACAAATGTAAATATTACCACCTCTTGTAGCATTCTACATTAGTTAGAGCTAGTTCTCACAGCTAATACTTTACCACTGACCTTAACTGGACTCATCTAACATATTTCTATACTTATCTGAGTTTTGAAAATTTTGAAAATGTTGTCAATTTTATTGGTTTTGGCTCCCTTTAAATTGCACAGAGGATTTTTCCTATATCCGTTTAATCCAAATTATATTATCTTCAGTTTAGTTTAAAGCCATTTAAGTTATACTCTGAAAACAATTAGCTTACCAAAGGGTAAAATAAGTAATATATTATTATACTTACAAAGCTAACATATGCAATTTGCCCCATACAGAGTCGGTCAGAGATGCCCCCGGCGGACATCGTGTCGCTCCAAGTGGCACTGATCAACCTGGCACTCAAGTGCTACCCGAACCGCATCGACTATGTTGACAAAGTACTTGAAACCACAGAAGACATTTTCAACAGGCTCAACCTTGATCAGTAAGTCTTCATTTTTCTCACCGTATCGGCCAGACTTTTTCGCAAAATTATTATTCTATATACCCCGTATGTCACGAACTGATATCTATTCTGGGATCCGTAATGTTGCTTGGATATTGGGCGTATTTTTCCCCAAGGACCACCTTTTACCTTTTTGAGATGTACACTTTTCGACAAAATATTGGAATATTTTTGGAAGTTTAAAAAGACTGGCTTGTGATGAATTTTTTTTTTCTTTTTAGTCATTTTTCATCTTTTTCTATTATGTTTAGGCAACACAAGTAAGTATTTGTTCCTCTTTGGCATCGTTCAAACTTTGATGTATCGTTGAGGCTATCCTTCAAGTGTAACGCACAGGGTCCCCACTTCACAGGGAAAACAAGGGAAATGACAACAACAAAAGATCCCTGTCGCGGAAAACACAGGGAATTTGTAAATTTGACCAAAACAGGGAATTCTGTTCGTCCAATTTCTGGATTTTCTGATTCGGGAGATTCGGGAGATGCACTTTTCAAATAATGATATTTCGACTTTTGTTTCTAGAAATTTCAACCATCTTTCATGATGTTTTTAAAGTTTAGCACCTTGAGATTAAAACAAATCATTAAAGCCAGGTCAGGGAAAATTCAGGGAATTCGAACATGATACTTGAGTAGGGACCCTGAATGCAGTGCTTCCACATTATATTATTCCAAGGTAAAGAGAATTGTCAAGTGACAAGCTAAATCATAAATATCACTCAAAGTTTGCTAACATGGCATCCCTTTACCACCCAAATAACTCTTGTTACTTAAATTAACCGATGTCCAATATAGCACTTTTCTCGACCGGCGAATAAGTACCATAGATGAAAGCTGTGGGCCCGAGAACTTTCCTTTGCACTCCCTGCAATCTTTGCAAAGATTCCCAGCTTTATCTCAGATTATCAGTAATCTGTACTCAAAGATCATGTAAAAATATGATATGAGTACGAGAAAAAAAAAAAAAAAAAAAAAAAATTCAAAGATCATGTAAAGTGCTAGCATTCCCATTAAGCTAAGAATATAAACTAAACAGGCATGTATGATACTTGGACTTTGAAAAGATTATATTTTTGCCTGCAAGTACACGTATAGCTTTAAAAGATAGATAAGTTAGCTTACAAAATGGTAACTTGGACCCCTAGCGTAAACTATCAAGAATAGTGATAGGAAAGACTTTGAAATAAGACTTTCTATTCATGTTGCACAATTAAAAAGATAAGATGGGAGGCTGTTGGGATTTAAGATGTATTTTGGTTTCCTCGGGTATCCAGTTAAGTTTCTTCATATATCATACATGATGTTGAAAATCTACAGAAGCGACAGACCTGTTTGCTGTGGCCTTGTGATTGTTGCCGAAACGCTTTGAGCAGTCTTTCTTCAGTCCCCAGGGTGGATTGGTGCATGATTAAGGCATTACTTTAGACGGATTGAGGCATGGCTTAAAGGCTTTGTCTGAGTAAGCGAGTGGGAGCATCTTTAAGATATCCTTTTAAATGCAAGTTACTGTAAAAAGCAGTGTTTCTAAATGAATGGACTTTTTTCTTTTTTTTTCTTTTTTGAGGATTTTCTTTTTTTTCTATTTACTGAATCTTTTCCCAGGATTTGAACAGGTCTCTGTGTTTGCAAACCGTGTCTTATATCTAAAGTAAAAAGAAGTTATGAATTGAATAAATAATGCATGTCAGTTTTTCGAGTGTGTTCTTAACATATTAATACTCATATCAGGCTAAACGAATTCCTCACCGTCGCTTCTTAAAGTTAATCTTAGAAATATTTGATTAAATAATAGTAAGGAGTTTAGTCAGTGTAAAATTAATAACTTTGTTACAGCTTGGTGTCGTAGGGGCAGTGTCCGTAAATTAATGTAATTGTTATATCCTCCATTTTTTTCTGTCCTTAGATCGATATTTTATCTATATGGCGATGGGACTATGATACTTTCATACTATTGGTTCGTTTTCTCAGACTACATGTACTTACCTATTGGGGGGCCGTCTTGTCATGTCGTTCATTTGGCTTGGACGGTGGATTTTAAGCCGATTTTCTCAATTATAATATTTCGTAATCTTAAATCCCAATTCTCCACCCACAGCTTAGAAAACAACAGCCAGGTGTCCAAGGAACTGATGAAACTGATGAAGATCCCTGTGGACAACTACAACAACGTACTGACTCTGTTGAAACTGGAGCACTTCGGACCGCTCTTTGAGTACTTCGACTACCAGGCCCGGAAGACAATGAGTACTTACATTATAAACAACGCCTTAGAGACCGAGACGCCAATCCCCACGCAAGAACAGGTATATATTATAATATTAATTGAACAAGCTAGATATTTTAGATATACACTTTTTATAAATATTTTTAGAGTGTCTAGTTGTTTGGTGTGAAGGGCTGACAGAGTATTGTTTAACCGTTATTGTACCCATGATAAAAGCGAAAAACAAGTTGTAGATTTCTTGGCCAACTTTGTAAGGACATCAAGACAGACTTATATATGGGGAAAAGTCTCACTTTTCATGATTTTAAACGGTTGCCGGTGCATTTTTGTATCACCACTTTAAGGACGCCTGAAACATTACTGCATAATCTGGTAAATTTCATTTAAAACGTCAGTATTTAACCCAAAAAAGCACATCTTGTTCACATACATTGACATATCTACAGTCTGATTTCCTCTTGAATTTTATCGTATTTAGTCATAAAATTAATTATATTACATCATAGCAACACGGATATATTCTGTGAAGTGAAGCTGGGCAATAGGCTTATAATCCTGTCATTATATAGCAAATTCACTATTTCACGTGGTGTCAGGAAAGGGTTGATTAACTCGTCTGTTTCTCATACAATACCCTTCCCCCCTCTGTTTACAGGTAGACGGCATCCTGAACCTGGTGGCGCCGCTGATCGCCGACCAGAGCGACCAGCCGTCGGAGGAGGAGGAGGACCCGGAGGACTTCGCCGAGGAGCAGGGTCTGATGGGTCGCTTTATTCACCTCCTCACCACCGACGACGCCGACCAACAATACATGGTGGGTACCGCAGACTAACCGGGGTTTGGGGTTTTACTTATACAACACTCTCTTCTTTCCTCTATTGGGTCTCATGGGCTGCTTCATTCACCTCCTCATCTCTGCGACGCCGACCAACAATACATGGTGGGTACCGCAGACTAACCGGGGTTCAGGGTTTTCTTATACAACATTCTCTTCTTTCCTCTATTGGGCCTCATGGGCTGCTTCATTCACCTCCTCATCTCTGACGACGCTGACCAACAGTACATGGTGGGTACCACAGAGTAACCAGGATTTAGGGTTTTTGGGAGTCCCTAGTTATAGCTAAATAGTATTGTAGCTATTGGTTGGGACTCCCTCAGTCATGTCTTAAGTCATTTAATTCTTTTTGATCTCAATGACCGTTTACACCGTCTCATGCTCAGCAGTTGAAAGGGCATTTTCCTCCAATTGTTAGAATCAGGCAGTGTGAGAAGCCAGAAGTAGGTTACATAACCAATGCCTGAGCTAAACAGCCCTCATTTATACACATTTGGGTAGGAGGGGGAGGAAGGAGGTTGGTGTTTGAAGAATCCCCACCAAAACATCAGCCGCTCACCGGCCGAAAATCCTCAGATGTTTTGTGTTTGCAACAAATGTTCAAAGTCCTCAGTTTCAGATGACTTGTGGCATTCAAATATCCAGTAGATTATTTCTTGGCATTGCGTCGTATCACAAGAGAGAATTGGCCAACAATTGTTTGATTTTGATATTTCAATTAAATGACATATAAATGAACAAGGGGTGACTTAAGATTAAATTATTTAAAGATGTAATTTACGCTTAAGGCTTTAGTTCCTAGTGCCATCTGATCTTTATACCTCCAATTTGTAAAGGCGTTAATGATATATAGCTTGATTCCTAACACATATTTTCGTTTTTCAGAGACTAAGATTCAAAAGTCTGTTATTGATAAGGCAGAAAGTTAGTCATGGATCGTCCAGCAAAGTTATCTAGTTCTCAATTTTTTTCCTTTTCCAGATATTAAATACAGCTAGGAAACACTTTGGTAATGGAGGAAACAAGCGAATACGATATACGTTACCACCCATCGTATTCGCCGCATACCGCCTAGCGTATAGATATAAAGAACTTGAAGCAGAGGTAAGTTACGTTTAAAACTGATTGTTCGTTATGATTAAATTATTTCGTATGGAATATATTTCAATAGTAATCTTCTTTTACAGTAAAGGTCAGAGAGTGTAGAAGGTATACTAAGTTCACCTCAGATATCAAGAATCATATAAAAAAAAAAGGTTTTGATTTTTTAAGATCATACTTGTGAGTGGTATATCCAAATTAAGATAAAATACAGTGGGCCATAAAAAAATTGTTTTCAATTTCTTATCCAGAATAGAGCTAAGAAGATGTGTGAGTATTCGTGAGTTTTGGAGAGAAAACGTACCGAAAACGTCTTACCGAAATTCGCACGTTTTACCACCAATTTTAAGCAGCCAGTTTTCTGTTTCCCAAATGGTGTTATAAGAGGGGAGTCACTGTACTAAAAAAAATACGTGAATCTACAAAGAGCGGGTTACATCCGATTAGATGCATTGTTTATCTTTCAGGACGACAAATGGGAGAAGAAGTGCCAAAAGATCTTCCAGTTCTGCCTGCAGACGATTAACGCGCTGATCAAGGCGGAGATGGCCGAGCTGCCGCTCCGCCTCTTCCTGCAGGGCGCCATGGCCATCGGAGAGATCGGCTTCGACAACCATGAGACGGTGGCCTACGAGTACATGTCACAGGTAGGGGCCGCTTGGAACAACTGTGGGCAAGGGTTTTCAGAGTAGCAAAAGTGGCCGTCCCCCTGTCATCCTGCGTGTTCGCAGGACAGCTTGACTCCCTCCCAACACTTCTCTTCTCTCGGTCTTCAAATATAGACATTAATAATAAATTCCGAATGTATCTGGTTCAGGAAGCTACTCAGATTAGCATAAGTTTGAAAAATTAATTAGATTGAAATGGTTCTTTTTTTTCTCATTGATATCGAATTACAAAGCTGTTATGATATGTTGTAACATAATCACCATTCCAAACACTTAATCTTATCATATTTCTAAGATAACAAGTTGTATTTATGATTCTAAAAAAGCTCAAAAAATTATGAGAAAGGAAAACTTTAGGGTACCATCTAAATATAGGGTTCACTTTTTACAGAGCAATGATTTGAAAAATATGTAATATCTGACACTATTGCAGAAATAAAAAACAACAACAAAAACGGCGCCCTCTAGTTTGAGAACAAAGACCGTTCTCTTCCCTACACCAAAATTAAGAGAGAAAAAAGTAAGGGTGTGGCTTAAATTTAGGGTTTACATTTTTGGGTTGTAATGATTTAAGTTGTACTAGAACAATAAAAAAAAACGGCACACTCTAGTTTCACAAAAAATTATCATCTCTCCTTTTTCCCAGGCCTTCTCGCTGTACGAGGACGAGATCAGCGACAGTAAGGCGCAGCTGGCCGCGATAACCCTCATCATCGGGACGTTTGAGCGCATGAAGTGCTTCACGGAGGAGAACCACGAGCCGCTCAGCACGCAGTGCGCGCTCGCCGCAGCCAAGCTGCTCAAGAAGCCCGACCAGTGCCGCGGGGTCTCCATCAGCTCACATCTATTCTGGTCAGGGAAGTCGCCCGAGACCAACGGTGAAGAGGTAAGTCAAGTCAATGGCTTGCAATTTTCAATCTGGGCATGCAGATTATACCAAAAATTATATCCTTTCAGCCCAGCTGGCTGACTGGATTTTCTCTGAATTTTCATCAAACTGTGGACCAAAATCAGTAAAAGATAAACTAATCCATAGTGCTCTTAATCGCATATGCAACTTCTGAGATTTTAGTTTTAGAAAGTGGGGCTGACAAATTAGAGGCCAGGTTGATGATATTTTAGTGGTATCAGACCGAATGTAGCATTTTTACATTAGCCACGTCTGACTCGGCAACATTTCCAGTTGAAGTAAGCTATCGTCCTGTGTCTTTTCTGACCTATGCATTACCCTCTTCAGATGCACAACGGTAAGCGGGTGATGGAGTGCCTACAGAAGAGTCTGCGCATCGCCAACCAGTGCATGGACAGCAGCGTGCAGGTGCAGCTGTTCGTGGAGATCCTCAACCACTACATCTACTTCTACGAGAAGGGCAACGACCAGGTACGTGTGGGACGATGAACAAGGAGCGAAAAAGCTATTAATGATAGCTGTGTGGAAAGGTCCTATGTCCTCTGGTAACGAGAAATAGTGGACATATCAGACGTAGAAACTCCTAGAGAAAAACATTTACACGAGACCATTATAAACAGAGAGACTATCTAAAAAGGGTTCTATCACCAGAAATAAGAAGTATCTTGACAAAGCTTAGAATAGATATGAATTGTACGGCTGATAGTCGGTTTAGAAGCTTTAGAAGTAAAAAGACTATTAGTCAATTATGTACTTGTGGTAATCCAAAACAAGATGTGTATCATATTCTCTTTGTCTGTGAAAATGCTAAGTTAACATAAATTAGAAGAAAATTTGAGAACAACTACCAAAACTACTGTCATAAATATAAAGACAAAAGCTTACCACAGAAAATATCAGAGATCTTGAATGTCACCCCCCACTGTCCTAAGAATGACTTAGAAAGGTCAACCTTACTTGTCTGTACATTTATCAAAAATATATACACAGCCACTAGGGCCTTAGAGATGTAGTAACTAAGTATATTACTAGTATTTACTAGCAGTGCCAGAAGGCCGCACATTAAAGTTAGGATTTTTGTACTTTCCCCCATATTTTAGACTTTATCATAATTATACATTTGGAAATTTACACCACTTATTCCTTCGTGACGTTATCATTGCTTTTCTGTAAAACCATTAAAAGAACGAAACATGTAAATGTGGTTTAATTTGTAATTTCTATGAAAAAGTCACAGTTCAAGACAAATAATGCACATTTATCTGTTTTATATATTGGAAAGAGCAAAACTTTACGTCTTTATGAAACTTTCTGATTGTATTTCTGTTTTAACATGTTTTTTCTGGAGACCATATTTCTTTTACATATATACATTTTCCCACCATAGAGCCTGTTACATTGTTCTTGTTTTCTGGCTGCAGGTGACGGTGGCAGTGCTGAACAAGCTGATCGCTAAGATCCGGGAGGACCTGCCCAACCTGGAGGCGAACGAGGAGACGGAGCAGATCAACAAACACTTCACCAACACCATCGAGCACCTGCGCACGAGGCAGGAGTCACCCGAGGCAGACGGGCCCACCTACGAAGGGCTCGTCTTGTGAGACCGACCGACCGACCGACCGACCCAACCATAAAGAAAACCCCTGGTTCTGTATTCTCGCAGTCGGCCGGAACTGGTCATCTCGCAGACTGGTCGCACGAGGCAGAAGGGCCCATGTTGGAAGACTGACCGACCAACTCTGAGAGACCGACCCAACCCCTTCACTCCGTATTTGTATTCTTGCAGTCGGCCAGAACCGGTCATCTGCTACCAGTACAGTTTAGAAAGTGTTACACGCCGGAGACCAAGAACCTAGCAACGGTAGCCCCGCCCCTGTCACGAAGGGGAAATTTGCATATTCATAGGATTTTCTGTTGATCTTTTTCCCCTTGGTGAGGGGAGTGGTCTGTTGCTTTCCTAGACTGACGCCAGCCCGTCTGCGAGAATAGAGAACTCCTCTCACAGAATCCCCGCTAAACTATTTTTTCCCAGCGATATTAAGCGCCAGCTTATGAAACTGATATCCTCCGTCTGCGCAGTGTATGTGTATATACTTAAGTTGAAGACTTCTAAGCTTATTCAGATACCAGAAAATTAATTTGTGTTAATAGTCATTGTTATGAGAACAATGTTAGGGTTGTCGATATGAATTTTAAGCAGGTTTCGTATTCTCATAGTAAAAGCACGAAAATTTGTTTTTTTTTACGTTATCCCCTCGTGCATCATTATTTTGTAAACCATTTCATTCATTTAAGTTTATTTCCTTATAACACTTCAAACAGGAGCTTCAAGAAAAATTGAAAATACAAAAATGTAACAGGCTATATTAAGTTGCTAGCCGCAATGTGGCAGACTCTAACGCCGAGCTATTTATGTATCTGTGCTCCCGTTCTGTTGAGATTTTAAGGAACTCGTTTTGTTAAGCAAAACGAAGACTTAGTGAAGTATCGGAGTGCGTGAGTGAATGAAAATGAATGGGTGTGTGTGAACACAAACGTTTTGTCAGACAATCCCAATTATTGCATGTCTTTTGTTTGTCCGGTATGCAAAAAGGAAAAAAGAGATGAATGGTCACGTTTGAGTTGAATTTTTTTCATTTTTAGTTATGAATATGATAGTTACATGAGTACGATATGGTGACTTCAAAATGAACTTCCAACATGTTCATCTCTTGTTATAATGAAAACGATTGAAGCGAAATAGGCGGTTTATTGTATCGAGTTTTGAATCGGAATTACTTTCCTTTATTCGCGCTACAAGATAGCGTGTGCAAACAGAAATGTTTAACTTATTGATCTGTCTCTACTCTAGGGTTTAGACTAATGTGTCTTAGTGTTTCTCTGTTTTGAACGACATCTTGACTGCATCCTTTATATTCAAAATACTAACATTACCAAGCACAAAAAGTTGATTGTGTGAACATTTGACCGTTTACCTTTTCTATTATTCTCGGGAGGAATGATTATATATTGAAAAATGAAACTATACTCCAAGTTAAGTGCTAGTCACTCGTAAAAGTACAATATTGTTTGAACAAAATGAGGTTAGTCAATACTAGCCACTGAGGGAGGGACCGAGAAAAACATTGTTATCTGCATCATTTAGGGATCGCAAGCAGGATATGTTATAAATTGTAAAGATGAGAGGAAAACTGAGCGAATTTAAAAGAAGTAAAGACGTGCATTCCAGTTTTACACCCTTTAAGAGTGCATCCCTAAAGGGAAATACCGGTAGTTATTCTTAACGAGAAAGTTTTCTTTACCCCCTTCATCTTCCAGTGGTTTCCAACCTAAATTACGATTGACACATAGGTGCTCTTAACACGATATAATATTCACGGATATTAATTTAGGTATGAAAGCAACATTCAAAAGGTCTATTGAGCAGAAAAAGATTACATCTATTACTAATATTAAAGAGAATTGTCCGGAGAATATTTTTGTCTAAAACACTGCAGTAAGAGATTTTTGTTAATAGATTTACCGGTAAATAAAGCCTCAGGTAGAGGTTTGTCATTTAACTCACTCAGTGTTATGACTGTATTAAAACAAAGAATGGTTAATGTAAAAAAAAAAAAAAAGGCTGTGAACACTTTGTGAGTTTCATATTGCCTGTAGCTGACCGCTACATGTTGTCTTGGTTCTTACAGAAAGACTAACGAGTACTACCAAGTAAATCTTTTTTGCAAAAACAAATACGCATGAAACCGAAACAAAAGCTGATGTTCTACAATTCAGAAAACAGTGTGGTCAAATATCACAAGTATAAAATTCTTTTCTAAATTAGGTTGTCCAAATGCATTATTTTCAGGTTCAGAAATCATATTTAGATCCCATTTCTAGGCACAACAAAACATTTATCCCAGTACCCGTCCCGGGATATTTCTCCAGAGTAGAAACTTGGAAGTTATTATTTGTGAAAAATAAATAAAAAGAATTGCAAGGATACCACTGTCTTTGGATTTCATTTTACATCAGAATCTGGAATTGATTTACAATTTCTTCTCGTGTATATTATTACTGGTGGCGCGGAAAGGCACTTAAAGACATGAGACATGTTAGGAGGACGAGAACCTCCACCCAGGATATCAATAGGCTTACCCAGAAATTAAATGATACCTTGATACGCATTCTTTTGCAACTTACAAGTGGCTTCGCCAGGATTCGAATCCACAACCTTTGGGTTTGGAGGTGAGGGTCTTAACCACTACACCATGGAGGATGAGGGTGGAACTAAGAAATGGGGTCATGACCCAATTTGCTGGTTCCCACATGTCCTTTTGAAAGCAGTTTAAAAAAACAGCAGCCAGATGGACAGGTTGGTTATGGCCTATTTTGCTGGTTCTTGGTAAGATGTGAAGAAAGTCCAGTATGTAGGCAGCAACATGCGAAAGGACATCGTTTTAGAAGAAGTAGGGTAATCAACCGAGATGATCGTCAGACCCTTGATATCACGAGAACTTTCTGATTCTTTCATACGCACCATCAAAAACTACATCAGCTTTACTTGTTAACTTGATACCAAATAACAAATCAGGAGATACAAAGGCTGTGTTATGTAACTTTTATTGTGTCTGGTTTTCCAATTCCTGGAATGAAGATGAACGTGATACGACTTTAATAGTCTCCCCTTCCCTATCAAAAACTAAATTTTCACACATTCCATTCAGACAAACTCTGCATTCACACATGCTTTCAATACTTATTCTTTCCACTGTCCATGAAAGTAATTGACATCATTCTCACAAGTAGCACATCCACACCTCTTTGCATTGGTAAACCAGATTTATCGCAACTAGGGTGGCAGTACAAGTTGAAGAATTTAAACGCCAATCTCTTTTACTTGGGACAAAAATTGTTCCTTTCACTGTACAGCTGTCAACCCAATTATTGTCCTTTCTTACACAGCAAATTTATGATAACATCCCTGCTGTTTGTATTTATATATAATATGTCAGTCCATTTGATGAGCAGTTTCGAACAAACTTCCATCACGCTGATTAAAATGTTTAGTTGCGCGGGGGCCTCATGTTTCCGGGCCCTCCCCTCATCATTGGGGGCGGTCCCCTCATTCCGGGGATCATCTGACCGCGTCCTCCCGGGGGCGGGCCTCTCATCGGGGGACCTCCCATCCGGGGCGGTCCTCCCCTCATGAAGGGAGGTCCTCCGGAGGGTTGGTGGATCTGTGGTGGGGCGGAGACCTGGGCCCCTCGGCCCTGGGGCTGCATCACCTGTTGGGACGGGCCGCCCACTCCGCGGACGGGGCCCTGGAGACCTGGGGCCGCTCCTGCAGCAGCTGTGGCGGGCACTCCGCGACCTGCCGCACGACCCATACCGGGACCACCGCCAGCTCCGGGCAGTGGGACGCGGGCAATGCCCTCCTGGAAAACATAATGAAGTTCATGTATTTCACAATAAAAACTTGATGTGTCACTGACCCTGTTCACTATAAAGGTGGTATACTAGTGAATGTCGTTGATCAATCAAAATGTAACATTATTTTGTTAAAATCTTAAAATCTAATATCAGTAGTTTTTCCCTTAATTTCCCGTTAATTCAAGATAAATTTACAACTTAGTAGTGGATCAATGTTTATTGCTACAATACTATAAGGTGAAACATTGTTTTAGAAACTTTTAAAGTTACAAAACTAAAACAAAAGATAAATATAAATTGTATTGTAGCTGCTAGAATTTCTTGGAATTTGAATCTGGCTTCTCTACTCACCTCTGCTGGGGGAGGTCCCTCGACGGTCATTGACACGAGGTTTTCCCCGCGGAGTAGGACTAGCCCAAGTACCCGCTTCTCTTCCCTCTCCTCCTTGGACTTCTTCGGCTTGACCTTACGGAACTCATCGCAGTCTCCAAGGATGAGGTTCATGTGTTTGTCAAATGCTTTGAACGTACCGATGAAGATGCGCCCGTCTTGCAGGGTGCACCGCATGCGGTAGTTAATATGCTGAAGCATCTTTGAACTCTTGCCGACCGTCTGAAAGAGAGGATAGCATTTAGTTAGAACGTTTCTTACCAGTACAGCAACTTTATTGTTCTAAATAATGCTTATTTTTGTGTGCGAGCTTGGCCCACAGGAGTTGTTTCCTTAAATTATTCAATGTTGATAAATGTGCACAATCCAGGGGCACATCGGTGTATCTAGGACTAAGGTAGGCAGAACTTGGACAAGCCTTTTATATGCTCCGTTATCAGATGTTACTAGCCCCTTCCTGAATCCAATTACGAGTGTATTGCTGGGCTCAACATTAGGGTTTCAGCTTTGTTGCCTGTCGGGCAGGTGTAGGTGAAAATTTACCTGTCCGACCTTTAAATTCACCTGCCCATCTTTCGAAGAATATTATCATAAGGCAGAAATTGTACCTGCTCTACAAGCAGATGAATGTCAAAAATAACCTGTCCTACCCTAAGTTTACTTGCCCCAGGCAGGTGGGCAATGCTTAATTATTAACGACAAGCCCTGCATTGGTTGATTGTTAGACCAATGGTATCAAATATAGAAATTAATGGCTAGACATTTTTTTAATCTAATAAGGACCAGGATTTATCCGATTGGCTACTAGGAAGATTTGTTCTTATCTCAAGGTGTTCTTGTTTAAAAATAACAATAAAGATGTATGAGGTGCCTGGAAAAGAGTGAAATTTCTTAATCTTACAAATACAAAACTCCTGAAGTTGGTCAAACATAATTCTCTGTCAGTGTTTTGTCAAATTTCCCTAGCAGTGATTTTTGGATTGCCATTTTCCCTGTTTCTCCTGTGTGCAGATGAGGAATACTGGAGACTCAGTCTGCAGGAGAACTTGGTCCAGGAGAACTCGGGCTGCGAGAGAACTCGGGCCGCTGGGCCCTGGGGTTGGAGAAATCTTTGTAATGGAAAGCAAACTATACATACATCCCCAGTGTTGGAAATTAACGTCAGCCCCAGGCTGATATTTCCTGGTCAGGGCTGACAATTTTTGACAAAAATATAAAGATATCAGCCCTGATGGCTGACAACTTTTGGAGAAATAAAATATGCATTGTTATCATTCTTTTCCATTTTATGTGACTAGATACTTTTCTGATTATCATCCTAAGACCTAACCCTCTTTCTGAAGATAGCTAGGTGTAAATCTAATGGTCATATTTTCAAGTTTTTCATCATACAAAATCCGGGCTGACAATTCTTTGTCAGGGCTGACACATTTTCATAAATGTCAGCCCTGATGGCTGACTTCAACAAAAGTTAATTTCCAACACTGCATCCCTCTCCTCTGATAGATCTCTAGGATTCATATCTAAAAGGCTAACTCGTCAATATACCACAATTTGTAGATTACAACTGACAAAAAACACTAGTGGACTGAGTTCTCCTGGACCGAGTTCTCATGCGGACCGAGTTATCCCAGATGAGGCCCTGCCCTGTGGTTTCCCTGACAGCTAATTTTTATATCGTTCTTGCCCCCTCTTTCCATTCTGTAATCAATGCCACTGGGAAGACCTAGATTTAACTTGTAAGCTGTACGTTTCATTTGGTAGGAAGGTATTGAGTTTCACTTAAATTAAGATGATGGTTTTGATTCAATAGGATGATTTTTGGACATAACTATCATATGACAGGGTCGGGTCAGGGAGTCGAGGAGGCTTTTGATCCTGGATGCACCTAAATTATCTGCAGGGTACCAACCGAAATTCCATTTTCAAATTCCCTGTGTTTTCCAAGAGATTTCCCTGTCCCAAGGCAATTTTTCCCTGTGTCAAGTATTTCAAATTTCAAAGACTACTTCTGGAAAAAATTTGGACAGCCAAACATCGAAAAGTCGAATCCCTAATAGTCTATCCTGAAAATCAGGAATTTCATAACCTGGCCAAATGAAATTCCGTGTTTTTCCTGTGTTTTGGCAAAATTTCCAAATTCCCTGTGTTTTCCCTGTCAGGGAATTTTTTTGCCATTTTCCCTGGTTTCCCTGTGTGGTTGGTACCCTGTATCAGGATATTATTTCAGAAAAATGTGTGTCCAGGGCAAGGTCAAAAGCCAAGGGTTTCATTCATGATTCAGATTTTTCAACGGGAAGACACTGATTCAGTGATGTCTGGTGGTAATTTCTGTTGATAAACATTCTACAAGAGGCCAATTATGTCAAGCCCTGGGATTCAATATGCTTCAAGACCTACGAAATATCATCCTTGCATAAACCGCTGAAAGAATAGCCACCACTTCTTCCCGAAAGATACTGAAAAACTTTACAATTATCAGAAAACCTACACAAATCAACGTGGGCGATAATAGGGGATTTACACTTGCCGGTCTCTAAATAACGCTTTGTTTTCTATCTTTTTGGAATATTTTTTCAAATACCTTGTATAGTACCAAGTTAGTTTAGTCTATCGTCATCACTAAAACATTAATGCATTATTCAGAGGGGTCTTAATTTTATTGTTAAACAGTTCTTAACATTACACATCTAACGTTCATTATGGCTTCATGCCGGCGGGAGAACAACAAACATAAACAACGGACTTTAAACAGAAATACACCAGTAAATACAGATAACAATCACCAAATAACTAAATAATCCGACTGAAATATACATTGACAATCAATATGAGCAAAACTTACCATGTTTGCGGTTGCGATGACGGCCGATTTTCAGTAAAAATTAGAGGTTTCCCTGAACGGGAAAGCCGGTCAATCAGAGCGTTTGCTGAACGTACGCGGTACACTCTCCGACCGGATATTGTGTCGCGGTTTGGCAATACAATTTACTGAAAGCATGCTTGGAGAGTGTACGCTCCCGCTCAAACTCTGAAGATGGCGCTGCGACCAACATGAAAGTACATGTTTTTGACACTATAGTTCGAAGCAGCAAATTGGGCATCCTGGACGGGCCTCTCGCTCCGGCCGCGGCTCGCCCAGAATGCAAATTGGGAACTTTGGACTAGCCACATTCAAGGCCATCTCAAACAAAATAAAAACAATTTTTTTTAATCCAAAGAGTTTTCAAAAGAATATTACAGTCCTTATCTCTGATACCATACAATAAAAACCTAATTTAAAGACATTTTTTGGGTCAAATTATCAGTATAATAGCAAATACCTGTGTCTAACAAAATTGGCAAAAAGCTGGTCCTTTCAAACAGTATGTTTCAGCAAATATCTAATAAATCTGTGAGATACATTCCATAAACATTCTCCAGGACCCTCTATTCATAATGGTAGGGCTTATAAATGATAGTGTGTCTCTTAGAAAACTTTTAGTAATATGTTTGAATTCATAGAAATATAAAAGACAGAATTAATTCATGTTTCCAGCCATTAATTTTACCTTTTCTGATAAGATTGTGCTACCAATCTGTCATGACCAGGCCATGACTCAGATAACTGGGTCATGACCTTGACCTCTGTTTCTTAATTCTTAACCATTAAACATGACAACATGTCATGACATCAAATATTTTGTACTTTAGACCTGCAAACATGTTAGTAATTGACATATCTCCTTCATGTTGTTGAATTAATTAAATCATTATCAAATTTATTATGAAATATGTGGAAATAGTGTAAATACAATCAATGACATCAGCATCAAAAGGTATCAAAATGGCAACGTTTTGGGAAAATGTAATTTCTAAACAAATGTTAATAAATCAACAGATAAAAGGTGCATCATAAAAAAGAAGACATTAATGGAAACTGTGTGAGACATTTATTCATTTAAGATGTAAATAATTGAGATCATAGAAATTCATTATGAATTATGACGCCAGCTGAACAGATATGTCATAACGTTTTGATGTTTTTTCCATATTTTTTGTCCACGTTGCAAGGGATTATGGGTAATATCCTATAAAAATACCATGATAATACATACCATGGGGTAGAGAATTTCATAGGCTTTCTTATGATACCTTTTTCATAAAGATTGATTGAAAACTTCCTGTGCTACTACATTTTTTGTGTTTTAAGGTTTGAAAAGGTACCTTTTAGTTCCCAATTTGCTGCACCAAACTATAGGTGGCTCTGTCGTGCCACTGGCTGGTTACAATAAATGTTTAATATTGTCTCCGATCTGATGGGAGGGAATGATGAGGGGTCAACAAGAAATTTCAGTGTCAAATTCAATGGTAAATAAAGCCCCAAAAAATTATTACTGATAACTGAAAAAAAGGCCTAGGATGGTCTTGTGGCAAACACACTTTTAGTTTATTAAATGTAATTAGGCCTAGCATTTAATGTAAGCAGAGAAATCCAAATACATCTAACAGAACTGCCCTTCTGTTGTGCCTTTTTACTAATGTGTTGCGGTGTGTGCTCTGAGCGCACTGTGCACACCATGCACAACGTGCGCACCTTGCGCACCGTGCACACATTCTGCACATTCTGGGACACTATATAAGGAGCTGCGCCACAGCCATTCATTGTCATTTGGCCAATTAACTTCACCGAGTACACATCCAAGAGCACTTGTCCTTCTCCTTCTTTGGCACTTGACCCTGCCCTTAACCCTTTCCAGACCGCCAATGCAAATTTGGTACATACATGTACCATAAATGGTTTTCTCTACCCTACTTTTAATTCTGAATGAATTCTTTCACTTTTTTCTACCTTATTGCTTGCCCAGGTGAGAGCCAACAATATGCATCATTAAATTTATCCAAACAATGATAAAATATATTTCTCATACCCCCTAATTATGCATTGATTGGGGTTTGTTGTTAACATAAAATGACCCCAAAATTTGAAACCTCATATCTTTCATTAATTATTAGTTATTTTTCTTTGTAATATACAAAAATCAAAATATAATAGATTTATCCTACTCAGAAAGAATGTTCTTTTCATACTTTAATGAAATGATATCCAATACTGTTTGATTTTATTAATTGTAGTTTATAAAGTATGGCACAAATGTAGCATTAGGCCTACTAATGCATAAATTCTCTGGAAAGGTCAAAGGTCACTGATCATTGATTATTGAAATTGATTATTTTCAACACATTTTCACACCTTCCCAATATTCTATCATTGGCCTTTATTTGTAGATTGCCTGTGCCTATATAGAAAAACATTATATCATTTTCTTCCATATACCATCTAATCTATTTTCTCAATTCAAAACTTTCTCAGAAAATCAATATTTAACCCTTTTTTGCTTGATTTTCTGAAAAATTGACAAAAATTTCCCATTTTTTGCAAAAATTGTGTGGTCACATGACCCTGATCATGTGACCGGAAAAGAATTATTTTCTGATTCCAATGCTAAATCTAGAATCTTGAGGTTATGAGCTTTCCGTTGATATATGATATGTTGCAATTCTCTAGGGAATACAGCCACTTTTGAGCATTATTACCCAAGTCATTTAAAAACCTGTAAAAAGTGGCTTCCCCACGGTCTGGAAAGGGCTAGGGCAGCCACAGCCACCCCCACCACCTGGTGGGCTCACTGGTGAACTATAGCCTGTGGACTACTACCCTGCTTCCTCCCTGCTCCTACCAGCAGCCTACAGGTCGCAGCTTATAGTAGATCTTTTAATGATGAATACGACATGCTACCAATATAACGCCATATAATATCAGTTGATTAGCTCAGAGTCTTAACAGGTGCGCCGACCCTATTATAATACACCAATTCCTGTTACAGTGGTGCCAGCGGTGGGATAGGCCTGTCCTATTTCAGCAAACCCTTGACTTCTGAGCTGTCACAGAACAAGTCACAGTATGACAGATACTGCCTTGACAGGTGCTAGGCCGAAGACTGCTGAAGCTACGGGGTACTCCCTACCTGAGGGAAATGGGGATTCTAAAGGCTTGCCCGTTACTCCTACTGGAGAGGTCTCCCTGCCTCAAGCAACCTGGGAGAGGTTAGACAGAGAGGGCTATGGAATGGGTATAACCCAGGAAGAGATGACCGTGCCCCGGGACCGCCAGCCAAATAGGAGTCGATATGACGAATGGCGCACCGCTATAATGCTACTCTTCACGATGGGATCCACTATACACATGCCACAAGTGTGATACTGTTCGATAGACTGATTGTCAACATGCTGCAGATGATAGAAAGACTGAGAAGGAGGGTAACTCCTTAAGGTAAACTCTGTACTATATTTTTGATCACCTGATCCTTTATATATCGACATTGACTTATCAACTGTAATTGTAGTCACTGTCATTATATCGTAGTGACTGTCTGAATATAACAAGCCATCATGCAAATGAAATGATGTATTATACTGAGAGTGTCTAATAGGACGCAGTGGTGCACACACGTCCACATGAGTTGTCAATGCTACTAACTATTTTACTCTGAGAGTTAGTGAGGGATGCAGTGGTGAACATACATCCCCCGTTATGGAGAAGTGGGCGAAGTGGTGCACACACGCCTAATTGAAAAACTTATTATGTGCAGTTAACCATCATTATTATTTTTATAAATTTCAGGGACGCAGTGGTGTACATACGTCCTATCTGATTTAGAAATTACATGTACTGTTATTATAACGCCAGGAGCTTGCCAGCTTTGTATAAAATTATACAAAATCAACTCATCGTGAATTATTCATGTATGAATTCTTTTGGGATAGGTAGTATCTACGTAAAATCCCAATGTACAAGACTGCACACTGGTTTTGTGGGGGGTTTATTCAAATCGTTTTTGAAAATTGTTCATGTTATATTTTAAAGGGAAAGAATAATGTTTTCAAGGGCAACACATTTTCGTATGTAGTTAAATGATATTTCCAAAGCAGCCTACTGACCACAGGGGTATTCATATTGCACATCTGAACCTACAAAGCATAAATAATAAAATAGATTTACTGAGAGCACAATTAGAAATCACGAAATTTGATATTATGACTTTTAGTGAGTCATGGTTACATAGTAATATTCCCAATGAACTAATAGATATTCAAAATTATAACGTGATTAGACAGGACAGGGCTTGGATGGAATTACCAAACGGCACTACAAAACGTGGTGGGGGGATTGGTGCATACATCAAGAATACAACTGTATATTCTACTACAGATTGGACAGCCCTTAATAGAAATGATACACATATTGAATGCTTCTGGTTCAGAGTATGTAGGGATGGATGCAGGGATATGGCTATTTGTACTGTGTATAGGCCCCCAACAGGAAATGTGCAGATTTTTTGTGACCATCTGATTGATGCTATAAATAGTATCTCTGAAAATAACAACTGTGAAGTATTTGTGCTTGGGGATTTCAATATCAATTATAATGACAAAAATAGTGATGCAATGAAAAAGTTACACACTTTGGAATTGTTTACTAATCTAAAACAAATTATTAAAGATAAGACTAGATTACAAAATCGCATTGATTTAATTTTCACAAATTCGGATTATATAACTTGTTCTGGAGTTTTAGAACTAAACATCAGCGACCATGACTTAATATATGTTACCAGGAAAAAACCAAAGCACAAATATAAAAAGATAAAATTTGTGGGCAGATCCTATAGATACTATGATGCAATGGAATTCCAGCAGAGAATTTTGAATAACAATTGGGATGCATACTGGACACTGAATGACCCCAATGATTGCTGGGATTATATTGAAAATGTAATAACTAAAGAAATTGAAGGGATGTGCCCTTTAAAGGAAAGAGTTGTGAAAGAAAAGGGAGAGCCTTGGATTACTAATGAAATCTTGGAAGCCATATTTGATAAGGATGTGGCTTGGAGATTGGCCAAAAAGAATAATGATCCTACCGCTAGAACCCATGCACGACAGCTAAGAAACTATACCCTAAATATTATTAGAAGAGCCAAAAGAAATTATGTACAACAAGAGATTCAGCAAGATAATATTACAGGGAAAAAAATTTGGGAAAAAATTAATTTTATATTACCAAATGGTAATAAAAATAATGTGATAAAATTGATAGACCAAGACTCAACCATCCCTGTTCCGGACCAACAAACTGCTGAATACATCAATGATTACTTTACTAATATAGGATCCAATTTGGCTGCAAAAATTAAGTCCCCAATTGTGATAGAAAGAGCTGAAATGGTGCATAAGGCTCTTATGAATGATATTACTGCTACAGAAGATGAAGTATGTAAAGCAATTAGGGATATTGACATATATAAATCTTCTGCAATTAGTGGCCTATCTTCTCGCATACTTAAAGATGCCTTCAGTGTTTTATCATCGCATATCACCTATATGATTAATTCGTCTCTTAAGTGTGGTATTTTTCCACAAAAATGGAAATATAATGCAACAGTTATCCCCCTCCAAAAAACAGGTAACCCATCTGATGTAAATAATTTGAGACCGGTCTCACTCTTACCTCTGCCTGGTAAATTAACTGAACGCATTGTCCATACCCATTTGACCAAATTTTTGGAGGAAAATAATCTACTAAATGAGAACCAGGGGGGCTACTTAGAAAATAGAAAACAATGTACTTTTGTAAATGGTACTAGATCAAACTATGGAACTGTACCGTATGGTGTCCCCCAAGGTTCGATTTTAGGACCGACCCTCTTTTTGTTATATATAAATGATTTGGATTATTGTCTTCAAAACACAATGGTGAAATTGTATGCAGATGACACGGTTATCTATTCCACCCATAAATATGAGTCGGTAGCCCATACCAAAGTAAATTCTGACTTGATATCTTTAAAAAATTGGTGTGATTCAAATCGATTGACCATAAATATCAAAAAGACTAAAATGATGGTTTTTGGCACTAAAAACATGCTTAAGAAGGTAGGGCTACATGACACATATATTGACAATGTGAAATTACAATATGTTAAGGACTTTAATTACTTGGGTGTGAAATTAGACTGTGGCTTCACCTTTGAAAAACACGCACAAGAATGCATGCGGTCAGTTTCTCATAAAAACTATATACTATCCAATATAAGATGTTATATCACTGAACGGCAGTCTCTTACTATTTTTAGGAGCAAAATAGGTCCCTATTTTGATTATGGTAATATATTTTGCAATAATGTTAGTGTCAAGACAAAAGATAAGTTACAGAAATTACAAAATAGGAGCCTGCGGATATGTATGAATAGAGGGAATAGAAGCAATGTAGCTGACTTGCATAGAGATGGGAAAATTGCCTATGTGGAAGATAGGAGACGAATGCACACTGTGAATTACATGTTTAAAAGAAGACTGAATCCAAAATATATTTATTTAGAACATAGAAACCTACGGAGGTATGATGCTGTTGTAATGCAGGAATTCCAAAGTAACAACTCATCCTATGAAAGGAGTGTTTTGTACCAAGGATCTCGCTTTTGGAATCAGCTGCCAGTGGAGGAAAGAGTAATAGAAAACTATAGCACTTTTAAAAATACCCAAAAAGGTAAACTAAGAACTATTATTGAAAATTACTAAGACAAGTATCTTCTTATCCCACTTTTAACAATCCACTAAGTCTATTATGTAATATCATTCCTCTGGTTTCTTGGTTATGCATGGAAATGACAAATGATGTGATGACATATTATGTTGAGATAATTTTTGTTGTCCTTGTCCTAATAGATTGAACATTGATGATGCTACTGTATGATATTCATGATGTTTGCTGTACATCATGAAATGTTTGAATAATTTGTAAATAGTTATTTAAGCCAGTTAAATCAAATGTGATTAATGCCTGTGATGTTTATTTGCGTGAAATAATAATGGTTGTAATACATTCGGTTACAATGATGATACAATGTAAACTAGCAATCAATGCTAAATTGTATATCATGAGAACAATAAAGTATCTAAAAAAAAAAAAAAAAAGACTACCTTGGTAGAGCCCCTGCCGAGCCACGAGGAACACTCACAGAGGCAGGTGTTTACCAGGGAGCGGGGGACTGTCCATGAGTGAGACAAAGCCATCAAGAGGCAATGGGGCTGCACCCTGTTCTAGGGAGGAGCCAAAATGGAACCCATCGCAGGTAGAGGAAAGACTATTCGGGCACTCCCCTCCTGGAGTGGGCCCGCACTGGAACTTGCCCAGCCGTTGATTGGAACCAGCAGCCTCCTACTTCTGCAGAATGTGGGCCCCGAGCGGCACCGTCCGCAGGCTGGAGCGACTGTGGTTGGAACCTACCCAGAGATGATGAAGGGCGACGCCCCAACCTGAAGGCACAGACCTACAATGGAAGCAAACCCCTCTCAGAATACCTGAGCCACTTTGAAGTGGTGGCTGCCGTTAACAGATGGACAGAATATGAGAAGGGGCTGTATTTGGCAGCCAGCCTAGCAGGACCAGCTCAACGTTTGCTGACGCGGCTTGATATATATAGCCCAGGAGGCTATGGGAACCTATTGAGAGCCCGTCACCAGCGTTACTCCCCTCGTCACCAGGGCTGATTTGAAGACGCGTCATCAACGTAAGGACGAGTCACTGCGCACATTGGTAGATGCAATAGAGGACGCGGTGGAGAAAGCCTACCCCCAGGCTGACCGTGACACAACGGACCAGTTGTGTCTGGAGTACTATCTGGGAGCCATACGAGACCCAAGAGTACGACAGTGGGTCCATATCCGTGGACCAACTGATCTCCGGCATGCAGTGGCCTTGGCTCTCCAGTCAGAGGCCTACTTCAAGGGTGAAGACCTCCATACCCCACTGTGGGCAAGGATGGTGACGGGAGAGGTTGAAGATGACTCATCAGATTGGGACTGCTCCTCTGAGGAGTTCATTGGAGCCATTCGGACCCGACCATGAGGAACAGGAGGAGGTCCGTCAGGTCAACTCATAGGTGACAAGCCAACACAGCATAGGCCGACTGCCAGTCATCAAGCCCCCCCTTCCAATGGAATCACCCGGGAGGAAGTGGCCAAGCTCATTAGAGAGGCCCTAGCTCATCTGACTCCGCCTAGGAGGCAGTATGATAAGTCAAATATGAAGTGTCACGGATGCAGAGAATTAGGACACTTTTTGAGGGAATGCCCAAACCAGTGACAGGCAGATGCTGATGCCCAGGCAAAAGCTACCGAGAGGTCGGAAAACTAGACCGGGCTCTTTCTGCTGACCAAGAGAGAGCCCGTACTAAAGAAGTAGAAGGAGTGCGGGTAGTTAGGAGAATCCAGGGAGTCTTGGACACGATGACATTGGGGATTGACGTGTTGGGACACTGCCGAGGGCAGTCTATACTGGTGCTTCCACATCCCTGATGTCAAGGGCAGTGTGGAGGGGACTGCGTGGGGATCGCTCCCTGATTCCAACCAATGCTCACATGACAGCTGCTGATGGCCGAGAAATGATGGTGTATAGATCGGCCGAATTAAGGGTAGATTTTGGGGGCTGTGAGTTGCCACTGAGAGTCACGGTGGTGGACATGCAGCCTGAGGCAGTGATAGGAATGGACGCATTGTGCCGATGGAGCGCAAGCGTTAACACGAAGCAAAGACAGATTGAGGTGGAAGACGGGGTACATCAAGAGGTGAGGCCGTTCAAGGGTATGCAGGTTGTAACATTGGGTATATTGTGGGGCATTTTGGATATATTTTGGAACATTCTAAATGGTGAGTTAATGGCGTACTTCATCTACTGTTATGTTTTGATTGTATCGTTTCATTAGGAATGTGTCTAGTTACAGAGTGCTGGGTTATCAGATACTGTTTTGATGTATGGCTGGGAAAGTGGGACACAGCGGGATTGTTGTGACCACTGGGTGTAACTTTGCTCCTCGCAGCATTATATATTCTGAGGGGGGTTAAGCATTAAATATATCCTACAAAAATAGAAATACTTCATATTATAATACAATTATATTTTATAATGTCATTATATATCCAGTGGTTATAACTGTATTTACTTATAACTGACTATTGTGATGCTTTATGTACTTAATTAGTATGTTGGTTCATCAACCCCCATTCTATATAATATGGGACTGCATGCAGTGAACATCGCATTAAGGTTAGACCTAAGCTTATGTTACCGTTAGTATAAGCATATAAAATATCACTCTTGGTATTCTGACAAGTACGTAGACCCTCAATTTGTTATGAGAATATATCAAATTGGTCTCACGTCATCGTTTTATTATTGTTGTAATTAATGGAAGGTGTATTGTCTAGAGGGCTGTAATTCCTAGACAATTATTCCACAAATGACAATTATTGACAATTGTTTGGGTGAGCAGGGAACCTGCTCTCACGCTATTCTGTATTTAAGATCATGATTAAAGTTGCTCTGGGCTTTTCACCTCTGATCGTCTAACTGTCTCAGTCGTTGACTCTGTTTGAAATAGGCTGCTCAAAATTATCAAAGTAATGATCCAGTGCTGGAGATACCTCTGGCGCGGGACAAGGTGGAAAAGTTCAGGAGGGCCAGGCATCATCAGAGCATATCCTGGAGTTGGGCTTGACCAGTGACATCGCAATGGGTCATGAAGAGTCAGGCCTTGGGCATCTGCGGAACCCGGTGAAGCTGGATGTTACCCCAGATGTCACTTCAACTGCTGGAGGCATGTCTGTAGAAGACACCACTCCTGCTGAGTTCTAAGTCTTGGCTAGGCCCTGTGAGGCCATCCTGTCACGTGATCTGTGCATTCCGGGCAGGTCTGCCATGCTTCTTCCAGTGGAACTCCAAGGTGGCACCGGGTCTTCGGACTGGGTGCTAGAAGGGTCTGCCAGGTTTATGGAACGAACGGGATTGATTACGGGACGGGTGTGTGTGTCTGCGGGACAGGGGTCAGCTGTCCTGGAGGTAATAAATGCAGGGCCTGGTGAAGTTCGGTTGTTCAGAAGAACCAAGGTAGGGGTGGGCACGCCATTGGTGCCGGAAACCCCTCCCCAAGCATGTCGTATGGTTAGAGATGAAGGGGACCCACAACCTGTGGAGGATGACTGGATATCCAAGATAGTAGCAGCCATGCCACCAGAGACGACCCAAGAGGAACGGGGAAAGGTGACGGCAATGCTGGAACGCAGAGCGGGAGCATTCCAGTCTGGGCCGGGAGATACAGGCTGTACTGATGTGGTGACACATCGTATTGACACTGGAGATCACCCCCCGATTCGACAAAAGTACCAATGATTACCCCCCGACAGGCGTCAAATAGTGGAGGCAGAAAGCCAGAAAATGTTTGACAAAGGAGTTATTGAGCCCAGCCAGGGTCCATGGGCTTCTCCTATAGGTTTGGTGAAGAAAAAGAGTGGCGAGTGGCGGTTCTGTATTGACTACCGAAAGCTCAATGAAGCCACCAAAATAGATGCTTACCCACTCCCTCGTATAGATGACACCCTGGATATGTTGAGTGGGGCTCGGTACTTCTCGACTGTGGACTTGGCCAGTGGGTACTGGCAGGTTGCCATGCATGAGGACGATAAAGAGAAGACGGCTGTGTGTACGCATCAGGGTCTTTACCAGTTCTGACGCATGCCATTCGGACTCTGCAATGCCCCATCGACCTTTGAGAGGTTGATGGATGTGGTGCTGCAGGGGCTGGTGGGCATGTACTGTCTGGTGTACCTGGATGATGTCATTGTGTTTGGTGCATCGATCGGGCAGTGTTGTAACCAGCTTGAAGAGGTCCTTCAGCGCCTAGAGACCTGAAAGTGAAAGGCTCTAAGTACCAGCTCTTCCAGCGGGAAGTTAAATACCTGGGACACATAGTGTCTGCAGAAGGAGTAGTGACCGACCCTAAAAAGATAGATGCAGTGAGTAACTGGCCAACGCCCAAGTGTGTGTGAAGGATGTGAGAAGCTTCTTGGGGCTCTGCTCCTATTACCGTAATTTTTGTCGGCAGGTTTGCGCAAGTGACAGCCCCGATGAATCAGCTCTTAGAAAAGGACACCGAGTTCAACTGGTCCCCAGAATGCGAAGAGGTATTTGAACACTTGAAGGCGGCCCTCACCTCCACACCGATACTAGGGTACCCACAGGCGAGAGGCCAGCTAGTGGTAGACACCGATGCATCAGATGTTGGCCTGGGTGCAGTGCTCTCCCAGGTACAAGATGGACAGGAGCAAGTACTCTGCTATGCCAGAAGGAGCTTACTCTGTCCCGAGCGAAACTACTGCGTCACCCACCAGGAACTGCTCGCAGTGATATTCGCAGTGCAGAAGTTCAAGGCCTATCTCAGTGGAGAGGTACTTCTTCGCACAGACCATCATGCGTTGATGTGGCTAATGTCCTTTAAAGAACCGGAAGGACAGGTGGCCCGTTGGTTAGAGGAGTTGGATGCCTTCAACCTCCATATTGAACACCGCCCAGGGAAGAAGCATGGTAAGGCTGATGCCCTTTCCCGGCAGGAGTGCAAACAATGTGGTCGGTTGGAAGATCACCTACAGCAAGAGAACCACCAAATTCAGATGGTGACCCTCAATCCTCACGAAGTGACTCCAACACTGGAAGAGGCCCAAAAGCAGGACCCGATTGTGCACAAAATCAGGAAGGCAATACAGGAAGGCCGTGAGATGGATGAAGCAGCAGTCGCAGGACCGTGAGATGGACCGCGACTTCGAATGGAGTACCAATGGCTACATGTGAGGCAAGGGCTGCTGGGAAGAGATTGTCACCAGTGAGGGTGGGCTGCGTTGGCAAGTGTACATGCCGGTTAGTCTCCGGAAGGGGATCTTCAGAGAAGTACATTCCGGAGTCATTGGTGGACATCTGGGGGCAGAGAAAATGCTGAGTCGTTTACAGGAGAGGTTCGTCTGGCCGGGGTTTGCCCGAGATGTGGGACTGTGGTGTGCCACCTGTGAAAAGTGCCAGAAGCGGAAACCCCCTGCTAGAAAGAAAGGGACTAAAATGCAAGTCCTTGTGGCCGAGGAGCCCTGGGCCCGCATCGCCATGGATATGATGGGGCCTCTGCCCCAAACTGTGCGTGGCAACAAGTACATCCTAGTGGTGGCAGGCTACTTCACCAAGTGGGTGGAGGCATTCCCTATGCAAAATGGGGAAGCAGTGACGGTGGCCCGTCTTCTGGTCTGTGAAGTGGTGTGCCACTTCGGTACCCCCAGAATTCTCCATTCAGACCAAGGGCGTAACTTTGAAGCAGGGGTAATCCGGGAGTTATGTCAGCTTTTGGGAATAAAAAAACACGGACCACCCCCTACCACCCCCAATCGGATGGCATGGTTGAGCGGTTCAATCGAACCCTGGAAGCGATGTTAGGGACGGTAGTACAGGACAACCAGATGGACTGGGACGAACAGATCCCTTTCGTCTTGGCGGCATATTGGTCATCCAGTCATGCAGCCACCGGGTTTAGCCCTAACTTCATTATGATGGGGAGAGAAGTGACCCTGCCGGTAGAAGTGATGTACGGGCGCTCACCTGGGATTGAAGGAGAGGCCCTTGTTGGGGAAACTGCATATGTGTCTGAGGTCCGGGACCGCCTGCGGGAGGCTCACCGGGTGGCCTACGAAAGGATGGGACACATGGCCGAAAGGCAGAAGAATCATCAGGATGTCGGAGTCAACCAGTTAACCTATGCAGTCGGTACATGGGTATGGGTACCCCGAAGCTTCAGAGTTTTTGGACCGGTCCCTGGCAGGTGGAGGAACAGTTGTCAGAAGTGGTCTACCGGGTCCGCAATGGGCGGAAGCGCTGGGTTGTCCACGCAGATTTGCTCAAGGCAGCTCGCACTGAGGGAGAATCTGCGGATAATGGGTGAAAGTTAAATTAGCATTAGTAAACTATTAGTAAGTGATTCACTTTGCACACAACTATTTCCTGACTGTCACTATGTAACAGTCAGGGAGAGCTGTCCACGTTACCTTTGACCAACAATTGACCAGTGTGGGATCCAGCACATGGCTTTGCCCATGGTTAGAACATAAACTGTCTCACCCTAGAAGGTGCTGGATCCTGATACTGCTATGTCGGTAATCCATGTTGGCCGTGGTAACGTTGATATTGCGATGATGGGCCCCACTTAATGACATATCGCTGCAACCTCCCAATGACCGAGGCAGCACTGACCACTTGATGTCGGCATCGATCTGCAAGCATAAACTGGTTAAGAGTACTTACCTGGACACTCTTGTAGGTTGTGGCTCCGGGATGCTGTTGTACACGTGTGCACACTTCGGTTCCACCGGACGATGCTTCAGGGTACCCGGTAGGGGCAGCGTGCCTGGGACACCTGTTCAGCCTCCCATCTTGCATCGGAGGGGCAGCGTGCCTGGGACACCTGGTCAGCCTCCCATCTATCATCGGAGGGGCAGCGTGCTTGGACACCTGGTCAGCCTCCTACCTCACGGTGGAGAGGCAGTGTGCCGGAGACACCTGGTCAGCCTCCCAGGAGTTAACTACACAACCGGCATTGGTCGTCAACCTACGAAATAGAACATGATCCCCACCTTCCAACCCTGGCCATGTTATTGCTACTACACCTGGTCAGCCTCCCATCTTGCATCGGAGGGGCAGCGTGCCTAAGGAACCTGGTCAGCCTCCCATCTTGCATCGGAGGGGCAGCATGCCTAAGATAACTGGTTAGCCTCCCATCTTGTATCGGAGGGGCAGCGTGCCTAAGGAACCTGGTCAGCCTCCCATCTTGCATCGGAGGGGCAGCGTGCCTAAGGCACTTGTTCAGCCTCCCATCTTGCGTCGGAGGGGCAGCGTGCCTGGACACCTGGTCAGCCTCCTACCTCGCCGTGGAGGGGCAGCGTGCCGGAGACACCTGGTCAGCCTCCCAGGAGTTAACTGCACAACCGGCATAGGTCGTCAACCTACAATATAGAACACGATCCCCACCTCCCAACCCTGGCCATGTTATTGCTACTATGAGGGCGAATTAATAGGAATAAATAACGAAAACACAAGAAGTAGAGAAAAGAGGGGTTTATTAAAAATCCAAGAAGAGGCAGAGTCCTAAATTAAACTGTCCAGCTGAGGTGGATGGCCTGGCCCCAGGCCAGGGGTATGGCCCCGTTGGTCCCCAGGCGGCGCCGCAGCCTCTGGGTGCCCCCGCTGAGGGGCACCGCTATGATGGTCATAGCAACATGCTGTTGACGACGGGGGAGCCCCACCGCCGAACTGGCGAAGTACCCCTCCTCTTGTTTGTAGTGTTGTAGATCGACGCCGGAAACACCCCCAGCGCCACCTGTGGCTATCATAGGTACTAACGCAACGCATGGCGTCCTTCCTGATCGTGAGAGATGTTTCTACAAGATTAAACCCAATTAAACCCATCCAGACTGTCAGAATATTACATTGTTGGACCTTGGGGTCTACGAGGGAGATGCCGCACCATGGCCGCCCCCGACTCCCCACCAGACGAAGGGGATCACCGTGATCCCCATTCTAAAAAAGAAAAAAGTGATATGGGCACCAGCAAAGTAGAAATATAAGCAATACTGACTTCTACTCCCCCCAGAGAAATTAGAATCAACTCCCCCAGGCTGTGAGAAGAAAAACCCCCATGGTAGCCTAGCACTTGGGGTTGGTACAGCACAAATGTAGAAGAATCTTCATGGAAACCTGACAGCCAGAATAAAAGACTCCTAGAAAGTTGATCAATTGGACCTCCAGATACTTACTCATACTCCTCTCGCAATGGGGAAGGTGAGCCTTCATCTTTTTCGAGGTGGTGGTTGTAGTTGTTGGAGAATGCAGTTGTCTGGCTGAGGAATCCGTCATTTGTTGTCGCAGCATCCGTCACGTCACCAGAAGGCTCCAGAAACAGGGGGAGGAAGACAGAATGTCCTCAGACCCCATAAACCCATCTATTGTCGCCCATCCAAACAAGCCAACTGTCAGGGCCTCTACAATAAAAACCGCTAAAGTTACACACTTCTCCTTTTGATATGTTATGGATGTGACACCCTAGAGGCCCCAACCCAAAGGAATAGAGTAGAGGAGCCAGTTTTCGCGCACCTCTAGTTTTCGCGCATTTTACGCATTTTTAAGGACGCATTTTTTCTATTTGGATCAGATATGTATTTTTTCACTCCCACATCCAAAAGGACGTTATGATGGAATTGATTTGACATTTTTATGATATATTTACTTACATAACTATATCAACAGATAATAATTTTCTGATGCTCCATGGGTGATATTTTCGTTCTATTTAATAATTTGATCATTTTACACCTAAAATATTGTTTAATGCACGAAAACTGACACCAACATGCGCGAAAATAGGCTCCAGGTGCGCAAAAACTGAAGAATTAACACCACAAAATAAAACAGTAAGATGGTACAAAATTATTTGCAATTTTTTTTTTTTTTATTGTGGTTATGTTCATAGACGATTTTCCCTCATATTTAGATGAAAAAATATTGACTGAATTCATTTTTTATTTAGATATTTTGATAAAACTCATTTTCTTGCCCTTACTGCGTGAAAACTGGCTCCTCTACTCTAAGTATTTTGTGGTCGGGAACATGTCGTAAATTAAAGAAATTGCGGCTGCCGTTTTCGTAATTACCCGTCCGTCTAGGGCTGCTGGAAAGAAATCTACTCAAGATACAGACTTCCCCCTTTTAATATGTTGTAGGTGACATTAATTACAAGCCCCAGCTGTCGGGAATAAGCTTGCGAGTGTCATTTCTGCTTCCGCCCATGTCTAAGCTGAGCAGAAGACAACATTACGGGTTCGGTCTGACAGGCGAGCTCTGCATGCTGTAAACTAAAACAATTGTGACCAGGAGTCCCCAAAACAGCTGCCACTGCCAAAACCAGGAGAGAAATTCATCAAAGCAGCAGGAAATGGCTTCCAACGAAGGACGGCTAACATGCCCCTTGTGTTCAACCGTGTGCGTGGACCTGCAGAGGTTGAGTCAGCACATGCTCACCCACGGAAAGGTGACCAAAGAAGGTGGGGACATAACCTATGGGTGGTTGTGCCTCGGTGGGAGGGCCTTCACCACAAAGTACGGCCTTGACCGACACGCGAAGGCCGTACATGACCGCGATCCTAGATCGTCGGACCGAATGGTCCATATGTCCTGGAGCGGCAGTAGCAAAAATCATCAGGGCAGACCGGTAGAGGAGTACCGGACCCCCTCCTCCCCCTCTCAGCGGAAGCAGAAACGTTCGACTTCTAGGGGCAGACGCGACCAGCCTCGTCAGTCCCGCGACAGCCGACAGAATAGGCCCTGGAGTGAACGCCATGACTCTTCGACCCGGATTAAGTGTCACGACTCTCCTACCCGCAGAAAGCGTGGAGGCTCCCCGAACCGGAAGACGCAAAAGAGCCCCTCCTCCGCAAATCATGAAGCGCGACGCAAGGAGGCAGATTGACGCCGCAAGGAGGCACTTGGGGAGCCCTCGCTCTGCATGAGGAGCTTACCCTTGAGGATTTTGCCCTCAAGGGTCCTCCTCAGGAACTAGGGCTGGCCACCCCTTCTGTCCCAACGGCAGAGGCTGAGACAACCCGGGCCAAGCCTGCCTCTACCGTCAGCGATGAGTCGTGGGCAGAGCAGGCAGTGTCGCCTCTACCGGACGAAGACAAGCAGCAGGCCTCGCCGAGGGAGGGCACTGCAGCCTCTTGCAGCTCAGGCCGGTTGAGGAGTCAAGGGAGCGGTAGTCCCCGACGCGAGTAAGGGAGGCCCCCAACTGACCGACCTGGTTGACCTGCTAATGAACCCGGGGGCGGCAAGGCAACTGCAGGCTACCATGGATTCCCTCGTTGGACTGGGAGGGGAGCTAAGCCAGCTCATCAGAGAGCCGGCCAACACGTCATCCGGAGGGTTTGGGGCAGAGACCTTGCCCCTGCTTTCTACTGCCAGTGTCGCCTCTACCGGACGAAGACAAGCAGCAGGCCTCGCCGAGGGAGGGCACTGCAGCCTCTTGCAGCTCAGGCCTGTTGAGGAGTCAAGGGAGCGGTAGTCCCCGACGCGAGTAAGGGAGGCCCCCAACTGACCGACCTGGTTGACCTGCTAATGAACCCGGGGGCGGCAAGGCAACTGCAGGCTACCATGGATTCCCTCGTTGGACTGGGAGGGGAGCTAAGCCAGCTCATCAGAGAGCCGGCCAACACGTCATCCGGAGGGTTTGGGGCAGAGACCTTGCCCCTGCTTTCTACTGCCCCAGCAGCGCCAGTTATCCAGGAATTGCCCCTCGTGACCTTGGGGCCTGCCCAGGAGGTGACGGTCCAGCCCCTTGGTTACCAACAGGAAATCGAACAAGCGGGAGCAGCTCCCACGCCGGGGAGGTGCCAGCAGAAGTGGGCCTGGAATCAGCGCTGGTAGTCCCAGCGACAGATGAGCAGGTGGCAGTGGTTCCAAGCAACCTTACCATTACGCCAGGCTGGCCCCTTCCCACTCAGGCATTTAACTCCTTGCGGATGAGGTTGCGAGGTGGACAGTAAACCCGGACAAAATAAATATTTAGGTGCCTCCTTGCGGCGTCAATCCGCCTCCTAAATATCCGGACCACTGCCTGTCGTCGGCTCCAGGGCACGCGATGACACCAAGGAGGCACGGTGGGTGCCTACAGCCGTGGGAGGCCTTGAGGCTGAGCTCGAAACCCAAGTCTGGGTGGAAGCACCGACGGCCAGCTGCCCATTCTCCGGCCCCCGTATCAGCAGGGCTCTTCGACCTAGCCTGCCGGACCTTGGGGAAGGTTGGACAGCCACCATAAACGAGGAGTGGCTGCGGATGGAGCGACGCACAGGAGATATGTTCCTCCTGCGCAAGTCTTTCAAGGCGACGTTCACCCCGCCCATGTAAACCGACGTGAATTTTATATTGTAAATTTTTATAAAATGGTAATTTTCTAGTATCATCCACTACCCTGTAACGGGACAATTGTTGGTCTTTAACTTGTAAAAACATTTATACTCTGTTATTGGGTCACTGTAGTGTGACCACTTGCTGTTAATTGTTAACTAAAATTTAATGCGCTCTTAATAGTAGCGCTTCATTCATAAAAACACTCGGGAGAGTTATTATGGGAAACGCCTGACGACGCCCCATTTTATTGTCATTTCTAAATCTTAATATTAAGGGAAACGCCTAACGACGCCCCATTTATTGTAAATATTTATCTCATTATCCTGGGAAACGCCCGACTACGCCCCAGTTTAAAATATTTTACATCATATTGTTAACCATTTTTCATAGCCCCGGTGCTTGTAAACTGTGTTGTATAGCACTTGATGGCAAGTGCCCAGCTAAATGGGGGGCAGTGTAACAGAACTGCCCTTCTGTTGTGCCTTTTTACTAATGTGTTGCGGTGTGTGCTCTGTGCGCACTGTGCACATCGTGCACACTGTGTGCACCATGCGCACTGTGCACACATTCTGCACATTCTGGGACACTATATAAGGAGCTGCGCCGCAGCCATTCGTTGTCATTTGGCCAATAAACTTCGCCGAGTACACATCTAAGAGCACTTGTCTCTCTCCTTCTTTGGCACCCACCTGGTGGGCTCACTAGAGAACTATAGCCTGTGGACTACTACCCTGCTTCCTCCCTGCTCCTACCAGCAGCCTACAGGTCGCAGCTTATAGTAGATCTTTTAATGACGAATACAACACGCTACCAATATAACGCCATATAATATCAGTTGATTAGCTGAGAGTCTAACAGGTGCGCCTACCCTATTATAATACACCAATTCCTGTTACATACATGTAAAAAAAAATGTTAGGTGCCCCCCGCCCGCACTATACCGCTGACGGGAGTCTGTCCCTGGGCGCAGCCATATTGGGGAAGGGATGGTCCTGATAGGCCGAAAAGTGGCGCTTGACCCCCGAGAACTATTGGCGCCAAAGAACTCCCGACTGCCGTATAGGCCTACTCCCCCTCAAAAAAAAAAAAAGAGGAGGGGGCACCTCAGACTACCTCAGACCACCTTGTATTCAAAGACAGACATTTATTTCAGTTGTGAATGACATGCTGTATAGGCCTATGTATAATTTATTGTAGGTACATGTACTTTGAAATTACATGTAATAACTTTAAAAAACCAAGGGAAACCTGGAGCATGGTGAGGCACATTTGCGTACCTCAGGGCATGCCAGTGCAAGCCAGAGTAAGCTGGAGCACAGTGCAAACTGGAGAACATTCTGACTGCGCCTATGATTTTTCTTTGAAATGCTTGAAATTGAAATTTTTTCAACATGATGTCATGCACCACATGACCCCCACTCCCCACTTGTCATGTTTGGTCATGCAACCATTAACCCCCCCTCCCCACCCCCCCCCTGCTGTATGACGTCATTTATGGATGGCCCCCCAGGGCACATGTCATGCTAGGCCATGCTCGAGCACGTTAGAGCACGGCGTACGCTGGAGCACATAAGGCCACTCCAGGATACCCTGGAGCATGCTAGATCATGGTGCATGCTGGAGCACATTAGAGAATGCCAGGGTACGCTGGGAAACATTAAGGCAGCCCAGGGTATGCTGGAGCATGCTAGAGCATGGTGCACACTGGAGCACATAACGGCATGCCAGGGCATGCTAGAGCATGGTACCACTTGGAGGACATTAAGGCACACCAGGGATTGCTGGGGCACATTAGGGCATGCCAGGGAACACTGAGGTATATTTGGGTGCATCAGGGTACACAAAAGCATGCTGGAGCACAGTACATGCTGGAGTACACTGAGGCACATTTGGGCACAACAGAGCCTGCCAGGGCACATTAGGGTATGCTGGAGCATGCTAGAGCACAGTGCACATTTGAGCATCCTGAGGCACATTTTGGTACACCAGGGAATGCCAGGGCACATTAGGGCATGCCAGAGAATGCTGGAGCACAGTGCATGTTGGAGCATGGTGAGCCACATTTGGGCACACCAGGGCATGCCAGGGCACATTAGGGTATGCTGGAGCACCCAAGAGCAAGGTGTATGCTGGTACACATTAAGGCATGCCAGGCAATGCTTAGGAATGTTGGGGCATGCCAGTGTACACAGAGCATACTGGAGCACACCAGGGCACATTTAGGTATTTCAGAGCATGCCAGGACACATTAGGGCATAATGGAGCATGCTAGAGCACGGAGCATTCTGTGGCACATTAAGGCATGCCAGGGCACACTGAGGTATATTTGGGCACATCAGGATACACGAAAGCATGCTGGAGCATAGTGCACATTGGAGCATGGTGAGGCACATTTTGGTATGCCAAGAAATGCCAGGGCACATAAGGAGGCATGCCAGAGCAAGCTGGTACCCAGTGCATGCTAGAGCACAGTGAGGCACATTTGGGCATGCCAGAGCATGCCAGTGCATGCCAGTGCATACCAGAGTAGGCTTGAGCCCAGTGCCCACGGAGCAATAAGGCACATTTTGGCATGCCAGGGGACATTAGCTCATGCTGGAGCACACTAGAGCATGCTAGAGTGCAATGCAAGCTAGAGCACATTAGGGCATGCTGGGACATACTGGAGCATGCTAGACCATGGTACAATCTGGAGCACATTAAGGCATACCAGTGTATACTGGGGCACAATAGGGCATGCTAGGTATGCTGGAGCCCACTAGAGCATGGTGAATGCTGGAGCACATTAGGGCATGCCAGGGCATGCTGGGACACATCAGGGCATGCCAGGGCATGCTAGAGTACGCTAGAGCATAGGGTACACTGGAGCATACAACTTACAAGGGCACTCCAGGGCACGCTGGGTCCTGCTAGAGCATGGTACCACCTTAAGGCACACCAGGTAATGCTGGGGCACATAAGGGCATGCGGTAATTTGGGCACATAAGTGCATGCCAGAGCACACTGGAGCACAGTGCACACTGGAGACCACTGAGGTACATTTGGGCATGCCAGAGCATGCCAGGGCACTTTAGGGCATGCTGGTGCATGCTGGGGCGCATTCTTTTTATTATTATTTCAAAAGTTTTTACCCTGGGTATGCTTCGGTCAAGATAGAAGACCGGTTTTCAAGATTGACCTAGCACACAAATTTGCAAGTATTACATACACAATAGAGTCAAATTATGGATATCTATAATGAATTGTAAAGAAGAACGCTGGAGCACATTAGGGCACACCAGAGCCCACTAGAGCATGGTGAATGCTGGAGCATATAAGGGCACACCAGGGCATGCTGGGGCATATTAGGGCACACCAGGGCATGCTGGGGCACATTAGGGCATGTCAGAGCATGCTTGAGCACACTAGAGCATGCTGGAGTATATTAAGGCATGCCAGGGTAAGCTGGGGCACAGTGCAGCACAACAAAAAATGTATAACAGAAGGGAAGTTCTGTTAAACAAGATAGAAGGGAAGATCAACCATGGGCACAGAGATGGATTTGATGTGACACTTAAAAGTTCAGAATGCATTACTGATGAAACCTGAGTTGTTGGGAGTAGTTGCAGGAGAATGGACTATTTATGATATATTATGGCCATGACAAGAGTCAGAGGTATGTTTAAGACCTAGATTTGGAAAAATTAATACCTGTCGACTGTGTGCAAAGAATTTTTTTTAGAAATATCATATGATTTAAATTTTAATTGAGAGTACTTCCTTGAAAGTTGGATTTGGTAATTTAAGACCTTTTTAAGACCTCTAGCTACAAACATGCCAAATTTAAGACCTTTTTAATGCCTTCAATTTGAGACAATCAATTTAAGACCTTTTAAGACCTGCACGGGAACCCTGAATAGATCTTGCTCATAATGTTGTGTCTCCATGAAGCCTGCCACTTATCTAAACTAAACTAAAATACATGCATTGACGTGTTGATCTTAGGGGTCTAAACTCACATTGATAGATCTGAAATGGCATTGTTAAGTACAATGATATGATCACTGGGTGCATAATTTGGTTTGGATTAAATACACAAAGAAAGAAATACAATCTATTCTCATATATAAATCAACTGGGATAGGCAAAAACTGCCTGCGTTATACAAAACAAATAGTCTTCTGTTTCTGTTCTCTAATTTCATAACAGAAATTGATGATAGATGATTTAGAATGGTATTTTGGAGAATAAGCATAAAAGAATAAGAAATTTTGAATAGATATTTAAAGGGAATTAAAGTTTACCACATTAGTCACACATGTGCCCTCTTGTGTCAAAAATAAAATATCTCAAAATTCAGAAATCTTTCATTGGACATAAGTAGGGTAGGATTACTAGGAATTAGCAACAAAGTTGATGAATTAAAAATAGGGTTGTGCAAATGAAAAATTTAAGCTAACAGGGATGAAAGTTGTACATAAGATCATAGAGAAAGAATCACTTGTCCTGGATTCTTCAATCTTCAGCATTTTAATGTAATCGGTGACCCCTGCCTTTCTTGGCTTTTAAATAATTCTACAGACCTAAGGTACAAATTCCTCTGGTTTGGTGAAGCTGTAATGGTTTTTTAATGTTCTAGGATCAGTTGAAGATCACTAAGTCTATTTTTCCCATAGGCTTCTATGGCTAGGAACATTGTCTTTCTCAATCTTTCACTCTGACTTAAGCACATCGACATATACACATTTTTGTTTTAATGTGATGCTTTTGGGTGGGTCTAGTATAAATTACTGGTTTTTGGACCTTGTGATGGATTTAGAATAATATCTCAGCTAAAATGCATACTTTTAGTGCCACTTTTTTTTATGGTTAATAGCTCATAATAAAATCAAATTTCTTTTATGGTTTATTTCACCCCACGCACTACGTACTACTCGTCCATTATCCTACACTTGATTATTAACCTTTGTAGTGTTTTCGATAATTCTGGAAAGTTAAAGTTAAAAAGTATAAGATACATATCTTTATAGTCAGGTATCAAGATGTCCAAAATCTGATTCCGTGGGAATTTTGTGAAGAAAGCAAGAGACCCACCCAGATATCTTAGGGAGGCCCTAAGGTACAAGAAAATGTTTGGTGGCAGTCTGGGATTTTGCTCTGGTTGCCATGGCAACCATTTTAAGTAAAAAATAAGGGAAAATCAGGAAAAAGGTATTTTCAATTTTTTCAGATATACAATTAGATTAAAGCAAGAATCTAACTTTGGAATCATATAGGGGCACTGGGGCTCTAACATACAACATGGTTTTCGTTTGAATCTGAAGGTCATCTCAAGGTCAAAACCCAAGGTCAAGGTCATTTTTTAGCCTTTTTTTGTCTTAGACTTGAAAAAATTCCATTCCACAGAGAGGGATATGAATATAAAAGAGAATATCACAGTGAAGATGAAAGCTAAGGTCCAGACCTTTAATTTGATGCCTTAATGATGTCCCAAGCTATAGTAGAATCGAAGTATCAGAATCTCTACTGCGAAAAATGGATGTCCCCCACTTTATTGAGCTCTTTAGAGGTCAATGACCTTGGTAACCATACTGTATGATTGCCATAAAGTACTCATCAGTAGGGGTTTTAATGTCATATCTCTGGGAATAACTAAGATAGAAATGCAACCAAGGTGTTAAATTGAAGCATTTAATTAGTGCTATTGGCTGGAAATGTTACATTGGTGTAGAGGATGATTCGGTTGCCATGGTAACCAGAATACCTATAAAATAGGGCTATTTTCCCCCATTTTCCTTCTGAATGTACCATATCTTCACCGGTAGTTAAGATAGAAACTTATGTAAGGTGTCAAATTGAAGTATTTCAATAGTGCTTTTATATGGAAGTGCTTAATATCATGTTAGAGTGATTTGGTTGCCATGGTTACCAGATTTGTTGTTAAAAATAGCCATTTTTCCCTATTTTCCTTCTGAACGTACCAGATATTCACTACTAATTCAGATAAAAGATACAAGTATGGTGTCACATTGAAGTATTCAGATAGTGGTATCATACTGAATTGCTAAATTTGATTTTAGAGTGAGTTGGTTGCCATGGTTACCATAGTTTTTGTCAAAAATTGTCATTTTCCCCATGTTTTCCTCCCGTATGCATTATATCTTCACTGATAATTAAGACGGAAATGTAACCAGGGTGTCCAATCGAAGAATTCAATTGGAACTATTATATGGAAATGGTAAATTTGATTTTAGGGTGAGTTGGTTGCCATGGTTACCAAAATCTTTGTCAAAAATTGCCATTTTCTCTCATGCTTTCCTCCTGAATGCACTAGATTTTCACTGCTGATTAAGATAGAAAACTAACTAAGGTGTCAAATTAGTCTCCGTTGTCGTCCAGTCAAAACATCGATAATTCAATAAATTAGAGTAGGAAGTTGCCCAAATGGCTGAAACCAGCATAATATCATGTAGTCAATGGTCTGGATCACTGGTACCCAGCGGAAGCATGCACAGCTTTTTTTGTTTTACAATATTCACTCTGCTTAAAGATTTCAGGATTTTCAATGCTAAGTCTATGGGGACACTGTATTTTTTGGGGGGACCAAATACTTCTTGTCATCAGAATGGTCGTAATAACCTCAAACTAGGATGGTAAAGGTGAGATCTGGTCATTCATGGACAGACATGGTCAATAATGGACAGACATGGTCATTCATGGACAGACTTGGTCAGTCATGTACAGACATGGTCAGTCCTGGACAGTCATAGTCAGTCATGGACGGTCATGGACAGACATGGACAGACATGAACAGTTATGGACAGACATACCCAGCCAAGAATATGACGTTCTAATAACGTTCTAATAATGTTCTGGATTGGTTCTTGTTACACTGTTAGGTTACAGCAACATTCTTTTGATGACTCCCAATTATGTTGCTGCAACCAACTTTTGCGACGTGACATTCTGACAACATTCTTGTCAAGTTATTCATAAGGCTGAGACTTAATAAGAATGTCACAATAACATTCTGTTTAGGTGCGGTTAAGACCTCACTGAATGAGGATGTTATGATAACATTCTGTTTAGGTCAGGGTGACACCTAACCTAATAAGATATATAGTTACAGTAACATTCTGTTTAGGTAAGGTTAAGGCCTGACATAATCAGAACTTCACAATAATGTTCTGTTTAAGTAAGGTCGGGGCCTCCCCTGGTCAGGAGGTGACAACAATGTTCTATTTAAGTCAGGTCTAGACCTCACCTAATCAGAATGTCACAATGACATTCTATTTCAATTTGATCTTGACCTAACATCACCAGAACATTATAAGAACATTCTGTTTTGGTTGGTCACAACCTCACAGAAAAATAATGTAACAGTTACGTGACATTTTAGTAAGTAACAGACAAACCAAAAAAGTATGGTCGCATAACGTGACTGTTATGTCACACCTTGGCTGGGTAGTCAGTCATGGGCAGATATAGAAGGACATGGAAGGACATGGACAGACATGGATGGACATGGACAGACATGGTTAATCATGGACAGACGTGGTGAGAGATGGACAGACGTGGTAGTCATGGACAGATGTGGGCAGTCATGGACAGACATTCAGCAGATGGGAAGGGTGTGCTGGCTGAGCATGACTGTGGTGAGGGGGGGATGCGGTATGCACTTTAAAGGACGATAGGGGTTATTATTATATATCAAATTTGTAGTGCCTATTTCTTCAACATTGTACCACCCCGTTAGCAAAGTTGGAATAATGGAGGCCTTTGTGCCACACTGGTCAATAATAAAAAATTATTGCCCTGGAGCTGGCGGAGTGTGAACCATGTAAACAATGTTTAAACCACGCCAAAATTGTCTTATTTGATTAAAAAAAAATGTGTAGTTCAGTTAATTACCAGCAAATCATCCGAAAACATTGATTCCCTTGTCTTATTTTGGTAGGAAATGCCAGGCGGCATGGCAGTGCTACTCTAGATCTAGTTTACTTTTTTTTAGATTCGCAATTTTATGCATTTCTCTTGTGTTTTAGCGCATAGATTCATCAACATATTAAAAATAACTTATGAATTGACCGAAATAATGCGTTAAAATCCGTAAATAAGGCTTTAGCGTGCGGGGGGATGGAACTCTCTGGTGCAGGAGGTGAGGATAACGGTCAACATGGCGATGCCCAGCACGGATCATTGGCAGTGTTTGTTTGTTTATGGGGTTAGTTTAATGTTCGGCCAACCCTTTAGGGTTCTTTTACCAGACAAGGTAGAGCTTTACAGCTAATTTTATGCCACAGGGGCGGTGACCAAATCTATGAAATGAAGTGCTTATTTGTAGCAATGGGACGCAATACCCTCTTTATAGTACTGCCACATTGAGATATCATATCATAGACCCACACAATACCCCACCCAGTCACATTATACTGACACCAGCCCGACCAGTAATGTTTTGTGGTTCTTACTTTATACCAAGTGCCAGGCAAGCAGTGACCACTGCCATTGTTAAAGTCTTTGGTGTGACTAGGCCAGAGATAACTCCTAAGACCTCCCAGACTCAAAGTGGGCACTCTACTAACTAAGCTACTGAGTCTAGTCTCCTCATTTGTCGCCTCTTACGAACAGCAAGGGGCTGCTGAGGACACATTCTTCCCAGGAGGCTCCCGAAGGAACATCCATCCCGGATCCCCACGGAGGTCATCGGCGGTGGTAAATCAAGAGAATCCGTCTTGTTTTTCGTAGGTTAATGGGTTAATTCTGAGGGTTATTGATATATAATAAAACAAGAACTAACCTCGGGAGCTCTTAGCAACCATTATTGCCCCTCGTCTCAGACTGTTTGGCGGGTCTCGGGCAAAGCCCTCGATCCTCAAAACGGGCTATGATATCAGGGCAATAATTGTTGCTTCATGCCCCCTCAGTTAGTTCTGTGTATAAACTACACTCTCCAGCAGATTTGTAGTTCAGAACAAGAAACGGACAAAACCTGCTGTGCTGGGATCATCAAGACACCTCTCCAGCCATGTCTGAAAATGGGAAAGTTCTCAGCCTTTTTCAAAGACTGCTTACTCTGAACTAACGGAGTACTGACAGGGTCGCTATGCAACCCAAAGAGGAAGTGGGGGATGGATGTTTTACACCGTACCAACAGCCAGGGTCATTTCCACGGCAAAAACAAGTCGGGACGAATTCTGTCTTTGATAATTGAACCTATGAGATGAAGGTGACAAGGCAGACAAACAGCAGGGGATTAAAACCTGGAAATTATTTTTGCTGTACCTCATCCCTTAGTGAACCAAGCACAACTGGGAATGGAACCCAAAGAACCACTTGGTCAGTGCTGGGTCCGCCCTATTGTCACCTCATACGATCAGCAGGGGCTACTGGGAGCCTTTTCTTACCTGGAACCCCCACTGGGATGCAACCCGAAGAACAACAGGTAATTTATAAATGTAATTAATGATAACAACTGCCATTCATACTAAAGCAGCCTGAAGAGATCATTTACTGATATCTGGAAATATACTCCTGATTTTTACCAACCTATTTATCCAAGATTTTTAAGATGTACCATATTATTGCTGACCTTTGGAGTATATTCTACTTGATAACAGAATAAGAAGCCAAAAAAAGATTTAATAGTTGATATCAGGTTACATGGGTGGAAAAGATTTGGAAAGATAGATCTATCTAACAGTAACACAAATCGACTCAGTCATTGAAAGTCATTACAATTTCTATCATGTGAGATACATCCCTTGACCAAATATATGCCATTTGCCTACCTTTAAGTTATTTCTATTGAATTTAATACTTTTTAGATAAGATTTTCCACAAAAAATCTTAGGGAGAGGCCAAAATATTAAGAAAGGTTGGGTTACATGAACACAATAACTATTTTAGGCCTTAGCACTATGATGTCATCAATGCTTCTGTCATCATTGTTGGTAGCTGAATCAGAAGCTGTTTGTTGATATTTTTCAACACTTCAACACTAGATGAATATTGGCTTAAAATACTAGGTTGTCCCATTATTCTCTGTAGTCGTCCAGTCGATTACATCGATAAGTCTACTCCTTCGGAGTAGGAAGTTGCACCAAATGTCTGTAACCAGAGTAATCTGATCTAGGCTGTGATAGGGGTTGCTGGTAACCAGCAGAGCATGCAGAGCTTTTTTCGTTTTGCTAACTTTGTTCTGGTTGGAGATTGTAGGTTTTTCCATGGGAATTGTATGGAGATTGTGAAGAATCTTTTCAGACCAAATAATGATTGGAGATCGGAATAATCCTAATAACCTCAAACCAGTATCCCTTTCTCCACTGGGGGCAGCCATATTGAAAATATGCTGGTTCCCTGTTCTCTCACTTGGGGGCTACGGCCAGATTAGACCACTGGTACAGCCCAATTCTAGGCCTCTGAGCCCTTGAGTGTACCGCCAATGCTGCTACTATACCCTTGGTCTTCAACTTCTTTACCCTAAGTCTACAGTCTTAACCTACTCTACCAAGGGTAATTACCTTCGATACTCTGAGCCTACTACCAGCCCTTATTTCCAACAGCTGGGTATTGGGCTTCTGAGCCCTGATTAATCTACCCCCTTTACCTAGTATACTCTGGGTCACGACCTTCTGTACCCCGAGTCTACTTACTTAACTATAACGTGGGTCTACTTGCAGTACTATACCCTGGGTCTACAAACTCTACTATATCCTGGGTCTGCTAGGTCTACTCTGCCCTGTGTCTTTATCTTCTCTACCCTGAGTCTACTAACTTTACTATACCCTGGGTGTACTAATGCTACTATCTCAATCTTTTCTCAGCCATATTGAAAATATGCTGGTTCCCTGTTCTCTCACTTGGGGCTACGGCCAGATTAGACCGCTGGTACAGCCCAATTCTAGGCCTCTGAGTCCTTGAGTGTACTGCCAATGCTGCTACTATACCCTTGGTCTTCAACTTCTTTACCCTAAGTCTACAGTCTTAACCTACTCTACCAAGGGTAATTACCTTCGATACTCTGAGCCTATTACCAGCCCTTATTTCCAACAGCTGGGTATTGGGCTTCTGAGCCCTGAATCTACCCCCTTTACCTAGTATACTCTGGGTCTCGACCTTCTGTACCCTGAGTCTACTTACTTCACTATAACGTGGGTCTACTTGCAGTACTATACCCTGGGTCTACAAACTACTATATCCTGGGTCTGCTAGGTCTACTCTGCCCTGTGTCTTTATCTTCTTTACCCTGAGTGTACTAATTTTACTATACCCTGGGTGTACTAATACTACTATCTCAATCTTTTCTCATCCTTGTTTGCCTTTTCATCAAACATCTATTTGTAATTCCATATCTGATATTTGACCTATTTAACAAGGTGGATAAGACAGAGCTTTTGGTTTTCTTGAAAACCCCAATGGCTTGTGATGTATTTCACTATTAATCAAAAACAGGATTCTCTTGCAGGTCCTAGAATATCTTAAAGGATCTTAAATTAATCTTAAAGGTCTTTAATCTTACTGTTTTTTAGGTAGAAGTCCTTAATGGAATTTGTTAGAAGTTCAAATAAACTTGAGAGTTCAAGTGCCATTTCCAAGCAATGTCAGGTACTGTAAATTTACATCAAACAATGTGTCTAGAATTTTGTCTTTGCCTCTCGTAGATACATCTCAATTTTTAGGGACATTGGTCTTAGGTAAGTCTTAAAAATGATCCTTAAAGCAACCCACAACCAATATTTTCTCTTAGTGTGAAAAAATATTAACTGTTCAAATACATTGTAGGAGTATAGTTGAAGCCTTATGAACCAATGCACTTGAGTGGCCCTCTTTCTTTAGTAATGTATCATTAAAATGCTTTATTCACTTTCATAGATTATTTCTGGAATATGCTGTATTTGTGGGGTGGAGAAGGTCTTCCAAACTATAGGAGTTATGTAAACCATATTTACAAAATTCAACCCACTGCCCCCTTCTCTTAAAATGAGTATCTTCTGCAAGTTCTTTGTCAATGACATCATCATTTCTTGGGTGTCACATGGGGTATTTCCCAGAAGTATTTTAGTCATTGAGCAAACCAAAACAAACACAAAACTTTGAAAGCATTTTTCTCTATCAGAATGTGTCCTATGGCACATGAAGAAATATGTTGGGCACTTTAGAATCATCAAGGGGTGTGTTAAAAATGTTTATACATTTTCATGAATTTGTGACAATTTATGTAGTTGGATTGGTTGTGGGTTGCTTTAATGTATTTCAGTGAATTTTTATGCTTGAACCTTTGGCAATCAACTTAACACCATTTAAGACATTTTACGACTTGCAAGGTCGAGGTCAGCTAATATTCAGTGTGGAAAGAAAGGCAATTTGTTTTTAAAGTTTTTCTAGGTAACCAGATGACCAACATTTTACTATCTAATTACATTGGAATTAAGGTTATTTCCACTTGACAAATTACTTTTAATTCTTATAAAAACATATTGTCAATATTTGGGGATGATTATTTATCATGTTCACCATGAAGTTTATTCTAAATTTTGCTGTCATGAGACTCATTTGACACCTTTTGGAAAAATATTGTTGAAATAGTGCTCAGATACTGTTCATACTTAAAATGACACTTCCCTCACCCACCTCGACCTGCCAACTTGCAGGTGATGGTAGATGTCCTCGTGTGAAAGGGTAAGGACAGTTTGGCAAAGGCAGTGGTTATGTAACCCACTTCTGACTTCGCCCACTGCCTGATTCTAACAACAATTGTGGGACAATACCCTTTAAAAGCTGAACATGAAATTGTAACCGGTCATTAAGAACAAAGAGAATCAAATGTGACAGTTTCCGGGATTTCCAGTCTTATGGATATGCATATTTATGGCTCTAGAGCTTATATTTAGCTTAGGAATCATGAAAATGAGAAAAATAAGCTTAATTTATGTCCAAAATGAAATTATCCATAGTTTTCATTAACGGTGAAAAATTCAAGATTTTTTTGCAAACGGTTGCCATGGTAACCGGAATGTTGATGGAATGGCCAAATCAGCCAATGCTACCGCTTTGTAGAAAATGGTTTCCATGGTAACCATGGAATAAAATGAAATTTATGAAAATAACAATTCTGAATCTATGAATTCCTCAGCTATTTTATGCAAAAAACAGTTACTGGATATCTCAAATAGAAAAGAAATGGCATTACATTTTATGAAATTATGCCGGGCATTTCAATTTTCGGCCCAAGTTCTTTTGTGTTTTATCATAATGAATATCAGCGGCTCGCCCATTTTACCAGATTTACCCTATCTGACCTTAGCATCTTCAAATATATGTAACTTTTGTTCTAATCAGAATATTGACATAATTCTTTCAGTATTGGAATCCCCAAGACACATTCTCTATTCAATATTCTAGGCCATAAGACTGCTTTTCGCAGAGGACGTCACAAATGACTAAAGACATGACTGATTGAGGGAGTCCCAACCAAGAGCTACAATACTATATAGATATAACAATAACTTAAAGAAAAAAAATGGAAAAAATGGCAAATTTTGACAAAGATTATGGTAACCATGGCAACCATGGCAACCAACTCACTCTGAGACCAGATTTAGCTATTCAATACTAAAGGACTGACTAAATGATTTGACACCTTAGTTACTTTTCTATCAGCAGTGAAGATCTAGTGCATTCAGGAGGAAAATATGAGAGAAAATGGCAATTTTTGACAAAGATTTTGGTAACCATGGCAACCAACTCACCCTAAAATCAAATTTACCATTTCCATATAATAGTTCCATTTGAATTCTTCGATTGGACACCCTGGTTACATTTCTGTCTTAATTATCAGTGAAGATATAATGCATACAGGAGGAAAACATGGGAAAAATGACAAATTTTGACAAAAACTATGGTAACCATGGCAACAAACTCACTCTTAAATCAAATTTAGCAATTCAGTATGATACCACTATCTGAATACTTCAATGTGACACCATACTTGTATCTTTTATCTGAATTAGTAGTGAATATCTGGTACGTTCAGAAGGAAAATAGGGAAAAATGGCTATTTTTAACAACAAATCTGGTAACCATGGCAACCAAATCGCTCTAACATGATATTAAGCACTTCCATATAAAAGCACTATTGAAATACTTCAATTTGACACCTTACATAAGTTTCTATCTTAACTACCGGTGAAGATATGGTACATTCAGAAGGAAAATGGGGGAAAATAGCCCTATTTTATAGGTATTCTGGTTACCATGGCAACTGAATCATCCTCTACACCAATGTAACATTTCCAGCCAATAGCACTAATTAAATGCTTCAATTTGACACCTTGGTTGCATTTCTATCTTAGTTATTCCCAGAGATATGACATTAAAACCTCTACTGATGAGTGCTTTATGGCAATCATACAGTATGGTTACCAAGGTCATTGACCTCTAAAGAGCTCAATAAAGTGGGGGACATCCATTTTTCGCAGTAGAGATTCTGATACTTCTACTATAGCTAGGGACATCATTAAGACATCAAATTAAAGGTCTGAACCTTAGCTTTCATCTTCACTGTGATATGTTCTTTTAAATTCATATCCCTCTCTGTGGAATGGAATGTTTTCAAGTCTAAGACAAAAAAAGGCTAAAAAATGACCTTGACCTTGGTTTTTGACCTTGAGATGACCTTCAGATTCAAACAAAAACTATGTTGTATGTTAGAGCCCCAGTGCCCCTATATGATTCCAAAGTTAGATTCTTGGTTTAATCTTATTGTATATCTGAAAAAATTGAAAATAACTTTTTCCTGATTTTCCCTTATTTTTTACTTAAAATGGTTGCCATGGCAACCAGAGCAAAATCCCAGACTGCCACCAAACATTTTCTTGTACCTTAGGGCCTCCTTAAGATATCTGGATAGGTCTCTTGCTTTCTTCACAAAAGTCCCACGGAATTACACTTGATGCCCTACTATTTAATACTACTGTGACTTTATATAATATGTCGAACTGTTATATGTTCATGTGTTCAGAAACAAAACCAAAGACTGCTTGAAGAGCAAAGATCTCAGAGACAGTTTAACTAAATATCATACTAAAGTAGTATTATCTCCCATATAGACACTATAAATTATGTAGTAGATATGGTTTATAACCAAAAAGAGGAGAGATGCATTGTTTTCGATAATTCCAGATCGCGTAAAATTCCGGCCAGTTCTGTTATTCAGTATGTCAAGTAAAAACACTCCCAGTCGGGCGACGACCTTAGCAGCATGGCACACTGTAGTTTGGTTCTCTTTGATTCTTCCTAAAACATTATAAAGACAATACAACCTTGTGGGTTATTTTGTGATAACATTGATACTTTTTTTGAAGTAGGCCTATAGAATCTCAAGATATGAGACCTTAATAAAAATGTGCATGATTATTATGGAGCAAATTCAATTAAAACCCGGGTAGAGGTCCTAAAAAGATTTTAGGACCCCTACCCGAGTTTTAATTGAATTTGCTCCATAATGATCAAATCATGACTGCTCAACCAGACCCAAATGACAAAAACTGGTCCACTCTGTATAAACAGAAAACAGGATCCTAGATCATTTCAGTTTTTCCCCCCAAATAAATAAAAAAAAATACCCACCAGGGATATTTGATAAAATAAAGGGTAATGCAACCCCCCTTATTTCACCTGGTTGAATTAGGGGTCTAACACAGAGACTATACGTTACTGATGAGATCCAATTGATCGAAACCACAAAAAATAATTCACAAATGTAACCCAAAAAAGACCCCCTTTCTGTCATTTAATGTCCCCCCTCACAGTCAATACTGACATAATTATAATGACATGTCCTGGCCTGAGGGCACACTGACCCCCTGTGGTCAGCCCCACGGCGCCCTGCTGCTGTGGTCACATACAGGGAGTGACCAATGATAAACATGTCATCTCTGGCAACCAGGACTCACCCCAGCTGAACCAATAGAATTCCAGTAATCTGTGTCGGCTGGAGAAAGGAGGGAAATTTGGACCTACCCTTGTGATTTCGTGGTCGAACAGGGAGCTCTACGCCTCGTCCCCTTCTCCTAAAATGTGCATGATTCGCCTAATTAGTTATACAAAGATATGGCCCCGGGACTTTTAGGCCTGATAATTCTATATTATCCATTTCCTCATAGATTGAATTTCTACCAGTGGCAGATCCAAGAGGGGGGGGGGCAAAAGGGCAATTGCCCCCCCACCCCCACCCCCACCCCCTAGCTCTGGCTCTGGATCCGTCCCTGTCTAGAGTTGCAATTGTATATTACCAATAGGTCTATACCTCCCATGGAAAATGGCCCATTACATGTGTGCCTTGTAAATATGATTTTGCAAATAAAGTTTGAAACCTTACAATACAACTTATTCATTTTCTTGAAAGCTACTCTAGGCCTATTCCTAAGATTCAAAGAGATAAATGTTTGTGATAACATTACATAGGGGCATAGCTTTAGCCTAGGTAGGCCTAATCACAGATGACTTCAAAATCATCACATGGCAATAATGGGATATTAGAAATAAAATGAACAAAATTCAAACTAAAAGACCCATGCTCTAAGAAAGGTTGAGTTTTTCATCCTTTGAAAGCCATTTATGAAGCATGTAAATCACACCAAAGGAACTTTAAATTCATTTATTGGCCATGGATACCTGAGGATGTAGAAGACATCATTGTCTTTCCTTTAAGTGGTTATACAACATTGTAGTCCAATTTTTAATGATTTGATGTGCAAAAGACCTTTCATATCACAAGTTTTCACATTTACAACCGAATCCTATAGTAAATCCCCATAGAGAATCTCTGAAATCATCAATTTTTGCACTTTTTGGCCATTTTGAATTTTTAAAGATTTAGCTGTAAAATTATGAATATACATAGCAGCCACTAATATTATATATCATTGTAATCTCCAAGTAAAGACAGATATGCCTAATAGATTTATTTTCACATATTACAAACATTGTAAACATTCTTTCTATAGAGCCTCAACTCAGATTGTAGGACTTAATGGTAATTTTTTTTTTAATTTTTCCGATTTTGGTTCTAAATAGAATGTTTTCATTCTATTATATGTTTTACAAAACAAGGCTGGGTAGGTTGTCCAATTCATTCTGAATCCTGTGGTATATCAAGTAATACTCTAGCTTATTTACCTAGAAAGGTATGGTTGTTTGAAAAAAATGTTTTTTTCCATAACTTTTAAAGTCACCCTTTCTTGGTGCATAGGTCTATTCTTTTTTTATAGGCTACCAAGGCTGAATATGCCGCTCAGGATATCTCTTCTGTCCTCACCAGCATGCATCACCCCAGTAGTCAACGTGTTGGTGGAGGATAATCCCATGGCATATTATTGTCTTAGGTCGGTCATTGTTCATGGAGCAATTCATATGAAAATTAAGAAATTCTGAAAAGAAAGAAAAAAGAGAGGAGTAAGGCCTAAGGGGGGAGGTGCAGGGGTCCAGCCCCCAATCTCTAACCAATAGGCCTATTTACAACAAATATTCAACAATACCAAATAATTATTAATTTATAACATACTTTGTGTCTTGAAAGTAAACTTGCACTTCTTGTACACACTTTGAGTGGCACTAACACCCCACCCTAATCCCTGGATGTTGTGGTTGGTTCACCCAGAATGTGACCGGTGCCTTGTGACTGTTGTAGAATCGTCGTAGTGAGACCTAATAAATCCCGGTACTTCCGGTTCCGCCCACCTCGTGAGTCGACTGGTTTCTGTAACATGTTGTCAGTGTGGGATTTAATTCACCTTTTCATGATGTTAAAGGTGGGCAACCGAAGTCATTTTGATGTAAGGTGGTAAAGTAAGTTGTTGACTTGTAATCTGACCGAAAGATTTGTATTGACATTGCCTGTATCTTGTATTTTTGGTGTTCAGTAGTCAGAGCACATGGTGTCAACTAGGTGTCAACCTATGTTTAGCATTGTCAACTCACTGTCAACTGTATTTTCAACCACCACATGAGTCTGTAAAGTGAAGACCATGTCCACTGTAACTCCTAATCCACCCTAAGCTGTAAGTTTACCTATTCTGACATTCAGTAAAGTGTCATTGTGTAGTGTCAACATAGTTTTATTGATACAAGTGTTAGTGTCAGTATGTTTTGACACAGGTAGTAGTGTCAGTACACTCTTAGGTGTTGGTACAGCATGTTGTAACGCGTGCAAATTTTTTGTATACCCCTTTTGAGACACAGTGTGTGTAGTCATCACATTTGTGATAGAATTGACAGTTGTCAAAATTTATTTTGGTGGCTAATGTATACAGTCAACCATGTCAACCAGTATTTTCAAGGCCCCAAAAGAGCTAGATTTTCAGGGCAATGTTGCCCAGGCGTGGAGAAAGTTTATCTCCGAGTTTGACATTTTTTTGTGCGCCACAGGGCTAGATGAAAAGTCTCAGAAGAGGCAAGTTTGTTGTTTGTTAAACACCCTAGGGCCAAGGGGTCAGGCCGTGTATGACACTTTTAACTTCGACGAAGAAGGGGATAAGTTCAAAATGGATGTAGTTAGAGCAAAGTTCGAAGCCCATTGTATCCCAAAACAAAATGAGCTCCTTGAAAGAGACAGGTTTTTCATGAGGAAGCAGCAGCCCGGTGAGTCCGGTGTACAGTTTGTAAGTGCGCTCCGAAAGTTAGCAGAGACATGCAATTTCGATGTACAGGAGGACAAAATTATTCGTGATCAGCTCGTGAGAGGCATGTTGCCCGACGAAAAGCTTAAAGATAAGTTGTACGACGAAGATGATCTAACCTTAAACAAAGCGTTGAATATTATTTCCACCTACGAAATTCGCACTATGATGACCAACGTGGCGAGCGTGGATGCCGTGCACAAGCAAACCCAAGGTCGTGGGTCGAGTCGTGGTCGTGGGGCGAGCCGTGGTCGTGGCTCAGGTCGTGGTCGTGGATCGAGCCGTGGGCGCGGACGTGGTGGTTCGCGAGGACGAGGCCGTGGGTATGGCGAAGGCCCCGGTCCGAAGACAGAAGACAACCAGCCGTGTGGTAATTGTGGTCATGTTACTCATAGTTTTGGTAGTTGTCCCGCAGCCGATGTAACCTGTTACCATTGTAAAAAGAAAGGTCATTTCGCCCGAAAATGTAGATCACGCAATGTACACGAAGTCGAAGCCGAAGAAGAATATGATTCAGATAACTTCTTTGTAGAGACCATAACCGTTAGCACACCCGAAGTTGTTAGTATTCGTACCAAAGCGTCAAATGACGTACATGTTTGTAACGTTCAGTCAGTTGAAAAACAAACAGAGAAAAGGGTGCCGCTGAATGTAGAAGGCAAGAAAGTTTCGTTCAAGCTAGATACTGGTAGTGAAGTCAATATTCTACCTTATCACATGTATCAAAGTTGTTACAGTCGTGTAAAGCTTTTATCTACGAAGGCAACGCTTGTCGGTTATTTTGGTAAGTCTAGTAAGCCGTATGGCAGACTGCTCCTGCAAGTAGAGCACAAGGGCAAGTTTTACCCTGTCGAGTTTATGGTAGTCGCTAGCAAAAATCCTATTGTAGGTCTTTCCACTTGCCAAGAGCTAGGTCTCGTAAAGTTTGTTGACGATGTCAAGCAGTCCGGTTCGTCAAAGCAAATCCTAAAAGACCCAAAGTACAAGTCTGTCTTTAAAGGTCTGGGTCATATCAAAGGTGTAGTGTATGATATGAAGATGAAGTCCGATACGAAACCTGTTGTAAACCCTCCACGTAAGGTGCCTCACCCACTTCAAAAAAGGTTAAAGGACGCGCTCGACAAAATGTGTGAGCAAGATATTATAGAGCCTGTAACAGAACCTACAGACTGGGTAAATTCTCTAGTAATTGTTGAGAAAAAGTCTGGCGCGCTGCGACTTTGTATCGACCCTAGGTCTCTGAACGAGGGTATCCAGCGCGAGCATTATCCTATGCGTACAGTTGAGGAGGTTGCCGCTTGTTTAGCAGGTAAAAAGGTATTTTCTGTATTAGACGCAGGTCAAGCTTTTTATCAGATCGAGGTTACGGAGGCCACGTCAAGGCTCCTAACGTTCAACTCGCCATTTGGGCGATATAAGTTTTTGAGTATGCCTTTCGGTATTTCGTCAGCTTCAGAGGTATGGGAGCGTACCATCACCAGTATGTTCGATGACATCCCAGGTGTAGAGGTCATAAGGGACGACATACTTATCGCAGGAAAAGATGTAGAAGAGCATGACGCTGTTTTGAGAAAGGTATTAGACAGGGCACTAGAGAAAGGTCTAGGTTTGAATTCTGAAAAATGTAGTATCGCAGTAGAGTCTGTAACGTACCAAGGCCATGTTTTCTCTAACGAAGGTGTAAAAGTTGATCCTACCAAAGTTAGTGCCATTACAGATTTTCCAACCCCAGAGAGTGTAGAAGACGTTACCCGATGGTTGGGTATGGTGACGTATGTTGGTAAGTTCGTACCTAATCTGTCCGAAAAGTGCGCACCGTTACGGCTTCTGCAAAACGCAGACATCCAGTGGCACTGGGACAAAGCACAGCAAGACGCTTTTGAGTTATTGAAAGAGTGTGTCGCGTCAACACCAGTTTTACGATATTATTCTCTAGACGAGCCCATAACTGTTAGCGTAGACTCATCGTCCTATGGGTTAGGAGCATGTCTGCTCCAGGGCGACAAACCTGTCGCGTTCGCGTCACGCTGTCTAAACAAGAGTGAGAAAAACTATGGTCAAATTGAAAAAGAAATGCTTGCTATTACATGGGGTTGTGAGAAATTTCATGATTATATATATGGTAGGTCAGACGTGACGATCGAGACCGATCACAAACCATTAGAAGCGCTTTACAAAAAGCCACTTGGTTCTGCCCCTCCTCGCATCCAGCGCATGATGCTGAGGATTCAAAAGTATTCCTTCCTTGTTGTGTGGCGAAAAGGTAAAGACTTAGTTATCGCAGACACCCTCAGTAGGGCACCACAGCCATACACAGAAACTAGTAAGGTCGAAGGGTACGAGGTCCATTCCGTACGCAATTTGCCGATCAGCGATGTGAGGTTAGCTGAATTTCGTGAAGAGACGAACAAAGACCTTATCCTACAAATGGTACAAAAATATGTTAACCAAGGTTGGCCTGATAGTAAAAATCTAGTCCCGCTAGAGGTCCGTCCATATTGGTCTGTTCGTGACGAGTTGTATATCTCCGAAGGTCTTGTTCTTAGACGGGAAAAGTTAATTGTCCCTACTTCGCTCCGCCAGTCCATGTTAACAAAAATCCATCAAAGTCATCTAGGTATTGACAAATGTACGGCGCGAGCAAAAGATGTATTCTTTTGGCCAGGCATGTCGGCCGAGGTCACGCAAATGTGCGAACAGTGTAGCGCGTGTGCTGAGTACCGCTCTAAGCAGCAAAAAGAGCCTATGATTGTATCTCAAATTCCTGAGTATCCATGGCAAAAGGTCGCCAGTGACTTGTTCTCTTTTGACGGTAACGCGTATGTTCTAGTTGCCGATTATTTTTCGAAGTTTGTCGAATTCACAAAACTAGAGCGTGATACTACGAGTCTATCTGTAATTTCTTTTCTAAAGGAACAGTTCGCTAGGCATGGTATCCCAGAGCAGTTTATCTCGGACGGTGGTCCCCAGTATGACTGTAAAGAGTTCAGCGCTTTCGCAAAAGAGTACGGTTTTGTACATATTAAGAGTTCTCCAGAATACCCGCAGAGTAATGGTTTTGCTGAGAGCCAGGTCAAGATTGTGAAAAATATCCTTAAAAAGGTAAAACATTCTAAGTGTGATATCAATCTGGCTATTCTAGAATGGAGAAACACTCCTGTTAAAGATCTAGGTTCTCCAGCCCAGTTGTCGCAAGGGCGTAGACTGCGTTCTACCGTACCAGCTACATTAAACCAGCTCCGTCCAAAACCTATTACTGTGAACATATCAACCGCGCTTGAATGTAAGGCCGATAAAGCCAAATTTTATTACGATAAAGGTGCTCTATCTCAGGAGGGACCAGAGCTGGAACAGGGTGAAAAGGTTCGTATGCGTACACAATCAGGTTGGTTACCCGCAAAAGTCACCGAGAAATGTACTGAGCCTCGCTCATATTTTGTACAAAGGGGAACGAGAGTGTATCGTCGAAACAGACGCGATATTATGCAGTCGTCTGACGTTGAAACGCAGAATAACGATATACCCAAAGAACGTCCTGTAGCTGCCGAGAAGGTTATTGAAAAGCCTGCAGCAAGCCCGATTGTACCCCCAACAACCACTTGTGTACCAAAAACCCCTATCCCAAAACCCAGTGTTGAAAACAAAACTGTTGAAATCCAAACTCCAGTTGATACGGGTAGGCAGGTGAAAAGTCCTGCAACGGTGAAAAGCCCTGTAAAGGTTTAACAGGAGTGTTTCTCCATTCTAGAATAGCCAGATTGATATCACTGTACCTCAGACAGCCAGTACAGGAGCTTTAGAAAAAACAAAGTAGAAGATTCATTATGTAATGAGTGTAACAACATACAAACTGTATCGCATGTACTATTTCACTGTAAAAACAGTGACCTTACCTCTAACAGGACTCTATTCGAGAACAAACTCTGCAGATATGTTCACTCCTATAATACACTATCCGAACAAGAAAAGCTTATGATTGTCTTGGACCTCCGTTTAACATGTAAAAAAGAGGATGAAGACAGTGCTATAGAGTCTATTTGTACATTTGTCAAAAATACATATCAAATTGTACAGCGCCTACCTCAGTGACACGAATGTAATGCTTACATTAGTCAATAAACTTACTTACTTACTTACTTACTTATACAAGGAGTGGTAGAGAGGTAAAGATTCCCTCTAAGTATAAGTAATCATGTTATCATGATCTGCAAGTTTATTATTTGCATGTATAACCTTTGATCTGTACTAAGGGTTTTGTGCTTTAAAAAGCTATGTATAACTTGTTCTATTATCATATTGTCAGGTCTAAAAAGATAAATATATAAAAAGGTTTATCCTGATGTACAACCAAAATTGTATTGGTTCAACCATATCACTCACTATGTCATGACTATTTTATTGTTCATGTATGAGAAACATCTTTGTGAAAGATCTTTATATTGTGTGTGATCATCCTAAAGGAGGAGATGTTGTAGAATCGTCGTAGTGATACCTAATAAATCCCGGCACTTCCGGTTCCGCCCACCTCGTTACAACTAGTCTGCTTTGAGGTAGGGTTACCTCCGTTCTGGCATCATATGCCGTGCACTGTGTGGCCCACTGTAATGGCACCACATGACTTAAATAACCTGTGCTGACACCTGGGTTCATAACACAGTACCCTCAATATGGCCTTCCTGAGTTGTTTATACATTTAACACTAGATGGCCCTCCTGAATCAGTGAATGCTCACTGACCAACTGTGTAACAATGTCAGTGGCCAGGGTGGTTCCACTCGACACCCCCCCTCCCTACCACATCCCCCTCCCAAAACCACTTCCCATTCCTGGGGCCCCATACCCCTCAATTTCATACTGCCACATAACTATTTCTTAAAATCTGTCGTTCCAGTTATTCTTTTTTACTATAGGCCTAGTTGGACATACATATAGGCCTATACGCCGTATGCTGGTCTAAAAATAGAGCATCGCGCGGCGAAATTTCGCGGAAATCGCGAACGGAGCTTGGGTGGACGTTTAGTCCCGGCGTTTAGCATAGGATCCTATGGAGGAAAGCATGTTATTTCGCTCTAACTTGCTCTAACTTTTTAGATATCGCTCCAATCTTAAAACAGTAAATGAGAAAAAGTTTTGAATTGGCCCCACCCATGTCATACAACCCTTCAAATTTTCCGTATCCCCCCAGTTTTCCAAGTATCTGGAAAATCCCGTTTTTCCCCATAGGCCCCAATGCTGGTCACTTCTAGAGCCCAGTATTTCGTCGCGCGATGCTCGAAATCGCGGGGATACCGCTGACCCGTTTAATCCGAATAGTTGCACATAGAGTCTACATAGACTATACTCTACTCGGAGTCCAATCATAGAGTAGAGGAGCCAGTTTTTATGCACTTAGGACGTGAATTTTAATAGGCCTAATAATGTAATAATTAAGGGATAAATAAGACTATTTTTTATTTCTTATGTCATATAAACTTGACTTATATCCCTTAACGTAATCATTGAAGAAAAATGTCAAATTTGTAAATATTTTTAGGATATTTCACTATATAATATTGAGGGTCTTATTCTTCAGTTTTGACGCACCTTTAGCCTATTTTCAACATGTTTAAGTACACTCTACGTCGTCATTAAGCCACGGTTTATTCACTTATTTTTTTAACATGGATATCTCATCTATGGCTCAGTGGATTATTATGAAATTTTGGGAGATAGAGTCTAGTGGCAGTGTAGAAGGGGGGGGGGGTCCCATGTCGAATTTAAAAAAAAACCAGCTCTGTCGCCTGTCCCTATAGGGGGAATGTGGGTTGTATCGCGCACCTACTGCGCGATATAACAACAGCAATAAGAGAAAGATACATAAATAATCTCAAATATATATCCCTGCTGTACTGGGGGAAAAATCCAATATCCGAAAATGTTATTTAATTTTACGAATGCCATATGACTCGTGTTAAGCTACATTTATATCTAATTACGATTTAAAAAGTAGGTTTAATTCTACCTGTATGCCCAAAAATACTCAATTCTTGATCTTAATTATGGCCTTACATGTTAGAACCATTGTCATGTTGTTATATCGCGCACATAAGTGTTGTATCGCGGATTTTAGATATTTATTATTGGCACCACGATAGGAAATTATTGGATAAATAATGCCAAACCAGATATTGGTAATAATGAGTGCAACTGTCTGAATACATTTGTATAAAAGAAATTATCAAAAAATATAAAGTCATTTTATTTTGCCAGTTGAATATTTAAGAAATGAGCACGTTGTCTATGGGCATATTTGAGAGCAGTGCGAATGTTTAGTAAAAGGCATTTTCTTGTAATCTATATTTTTCTCTCCTTGGTAAGATTTTCCCTTTTCTCTGTCAAATTTTAAATTCTTGTTTTATACTGCTTATTTTTGTAATATGAACGGAAACATATTTATAGTATTGAAAAATACTTTAAAACATGAATTTAAATGAAAAAATAACGAATTTACAAAACTAACAATTATATATGCATATTAGACTGTCCCCTGCGCAATACAACAACATTAAATGCGCGATACAATAACACTTAAGGCTATATTTTCAATTTTGATATATTATTGAAATATCTTTTATTTTGTTTTTATGAAAAAAATACACATTTTCACAATTTCAGCTACTTTCCACATAAATAGAGAGAACATCTCTCATGAACTTAATTAAATTGGTAAAGTGAAATATGTAGAATCGGAAATTAACTAAAAGTTGATGGCAGAACGATGGATTATATGAATTGATATCATTGCTAGGTTTTCTGTTAATCGTCCAATGCAAAATTGCCATGCAAATATTCTAGGGCTACCGCAGACAATGCTTCACATGTATGTTTTTTTTATTTTAACTATTAGGTCAATTTCAAACTGTATATAGGACTTTTAGTGTAGGTGCGCGATACAATACACATGCGCGATACAACCCACATTCCCCCTAGATCTAATTGAGTTTAGAGGCCTGTCCCCTGTCGAATTTAAGAAATAACCCTGTCCCATGTCACTATCTTTTTAATGTCCCTGTCCCCTGTCGAATTTAAGAAAAGGGCCATGTCATTTGTCTCTGCATTTACTTTTCACCTAGAATCCAGAATAATTTTCACCCAGAATGCATGATAACCCTCCTTTTCCCCGTCACAGAATATCAGTAAATTAATGTATCTTCAGTATACATTCAGTGTGATACTTTTTTCAAAATAGATTTTCTGCAACTCATGAAATCACCATAGAAGGCCTCACAAACCCTACCACATCTCAGGTTCCAGTAAAGTGAAGGGGGTCAAGGTAATAAAAATCTACTGACAAGTGTGAATTAGAACACCCCTGAACCCCTCATTCTCATAGCCTTTACTCACTCACTCACTAACTCAGTGACTGAGCAGGACTGTAAAATAGCAATACTCCATTCAAGTCTCATACAGAAATAAGTTTTCTAACACATATTTCTATATTTCTTGCTCATCATGAGGGGTATCACTAATACATCCAACAACTGTTTCCTAAATGCCCTTGTCCAAGTATTAAGCCAGATTGACAACTTTGTTGATCTACTTCAAGTGGCTAGCATTGACCCAAGTTCACACCACCACTATCCTAATCTGAGGCACACAAGGTCTCGTATGCTTGGGGCTTCTAGAACAACAGGTAAGATGTAATTTTCTATTGCACTTTATTTCTTTCAGCATATACTCAGGGTACCCCCCCCCCCCCCTCGTCATTTCTAGTGTAAAAAGGGGGTATATAGGCATTAGAGTTGAGGTGCCGTTTTTGGTCCATTAAGGGCAAGAAATTAAGTAATCATAAAATATTTACAGAAAAAACGTATTTATTCAATCTTTTTTCATCTATCTATAGAGCAATAACGTTCATAATCATGATAATAATGATAATAATAATAATAAAATTTAGAAAATATGTTTGTGATATTTTATAATATTACTTAGTGAGGTTAATTCTTCAATTTTTGCGTACTTGTTGCCTATTTTCGCGCATTTTGGTGGCATTCTTCGTGCATTTATTACACATGCCGATTTTGTTGCTGATTTTAAAAATCGGTAGGGGGAATAATGGTCAAATATAGAAGTGTTATACATTGTTAGAAAGGTCTCGCAATTCTCTTTCAAATGATATATAGGATAACAAGATCCATGTCGTATTCCCAGAGAAAATCAACAAAATGTAAAATCGGCAGCATGAAAATCGGTATGTGGAATACGGCCTTAAGCATATTTTAGGTGTAACATGAGTGAAGTATTCAATAGAAATAAAATATCTTAATTATATGAAGGCTAAGAAAAAGATTATCTTATGATATCTGATAGGCCAAATAATGGTTGACATCTTAGTAATTCGTACTATGCATACTATAAATGTAATCTTGTCTAGTGAATTATAAACAATAGATGTATAAAGATAATTAACAAATATTCATTTTTGTGCATTACCAATGACTGACAAACGCATTAATTCACCCAAGCAAAGGACAAACAACATACGCATAAACTTTTTGGTTGATATTACTATTGATGTTAAGGTCCGAGTTTGATTAACTTTTTGGACGTATAATTTGTATAATTAACAAAATCGCGTCACGTATATTTTCGTTATATCTCTGTATCCGTTGGTCTGATTTTAAATCTCTTTTCAGATTCGGATTCTACATGAAATTTTGGATTAGAGGAATTTTGTCTCATAGAATTTAAAAAATCTTATATAGGGGGTTCATTTCGTAAATTAAGACAATGCTTAACCTTTTCCTGACCAGCAATGGTAAAATCATAATATATCTTACGATGGTATTAATACCCTTATTCAAGCCTATTTAGCTTCATGAATACTGTACGTTTTTCAAAAATTAAAAAAGTATTTGATTAGATTTAAGTCATTTGTCGTATTTAAGTCACCTTTTCAAATACTTTGTCATTAATAATTTATTGATATGAATCATATGAAGAAAGTTCAGTTCAGTTTGCTTAAAAAGATGGCAAGATCTACCCTAACCCACCTGAAAGGTACCCGAAAATTTAATAAATCCATACAAATATGTTGTGTAGATGATTGGTGATCTAATACACTGCGAGTGTAATATTCTTGAAGTATTTCCTAGAATTATGACGTCGGAAATGTAACCTTAGAAGGGCTATCAATTACTTTAAAACTACGTTAAAATTGCCAAAATACACCAAAAATTGGGTATATTTTAAGTTAATACATGTATAGTGACAAGTACGTACATGCATAGCAGTAAATCATTTTTCTATATATGCAAAGGACTGCTTCATAAACGTTTGGAACAACTTGCTTTGTATCTAGCTTCTGGTAGAAACAGTGTTTAAAGATACTATTATATAATGTAATATAAAAAATATGACAATTAGAGTAATTGGTCAAAATTATGGGGCAAAAATCCTTAAGATTGGCTATTTTCCCATGTAACAGGTCCTCTCTAATAAAAAAAAATATTGCTTACTTTTACGTTATTATGACAAAGGTGGTACCAAAATGTGCGGATTAACATAGGAAACAGTTCCACAATGCAAAGTTTGACCCCAAAAACAATATTTCTTGCATTTTAGTTACATTTTCTACTTTTTAGGGTCAAAATAGCCTCTTTTTCATTAAATGTGTCACGTGACCTATTGGGTTATATATGTTACTATGGCAACCAGTATTTTAAAAAAATTATTCCCCTAAATTCTGCAGGTCGTTACTGTAAAATCGATATATGATGTATAGCATAAATATGTGCTTTTTACTTTGATAAAGTAACATCAAATTACCTATGTCTCATGAGGAATTTCCTTTTTTTCACGGTCAGGAAAGGGTAAAGGTGGAAATATAAGAATAAGGTGGCACCCGTTTTTGCCGAGGTTTTCGCATTGGTTTGGCAGCAGTGTAAGTGGATGCACTGATCAGCGAAGTGCTTTGACAATTCCAACCGCTAGATAGGGCAGGGGTGGGCATCCTGTCACATTGTTGCACAAAAATGCGACAAGATGCCCACCCCTGCCCTATCTAACGGTCGGAATTGTCAAAGCAGACAGCAATATGTGCGACAGGAAGAAGAATTATGCCCATCCTTGATAGGGGCGCCTAGGTAATTGCAGTTGAGCCCGTGGCTTTTGCAAGGTGCTGGGGATTTTTGCAAGAAGGCGCCGATGGTCGGGTGGTTGCGGGGATTAACAAAGCTAGACATTTGATAGGGACGTCTATAGTCTATTGGGCTGGGTCAGGACAGAGCCTGCGTGGGGAGTTGTGGTTTGTAACAATTAAGTGAGGATGCATCTATAAGGGAGGAATAAACCACAATGGATGCGTGTCTCAGTACCACGGTGGGGACTTCTGAAAGTTTTCAAAATGCTTGCAGATACACAATTTGGCCTGAAATCAAGACAAAACATGCAACCAGCACTAGGAAAATAGAGAGGATATTGCGAATGTGCCTCTGTCTCTGTTTTTAGCCCTGCAGGACCCTTGTAGAGCCTTCCCACACATTTTTGATAATATCTGATTGTAGGGGGTCCAGTCAGAATTCTGCTTAGTGATTCGGAATCCACATATTTAGGAATCGACAGAGGTACTTTTGAACATTACATCACGGTTCCCAAAACGTGCAGCGCAACCCAATCATGAATACATGGGTCGTGTCTTAGCAAATTTCTCACAGGTTTCCGCACTATTTTCAAGTTTATCACTGACATTTACAAAATAATTAATGGGACATATCTCGACCTGGAATTAATATAAAAGCATGTAGTTCGTGTCAAAATGAATGGGAGTTTGTGGGCCACGTGTTTGAAAGCCGTATGGTTGGCGGATGTATTTCCGCGGTAATTGATAAGAACATCGCCACACGTTTTTGGTGATATCTCTCGTTGTCTCAGGCTGATTTGAATTCTGTTTACAGTTTTTTGGAATCGTCGTTAAATTTCGGAATGGGGAGAGTTCGTTTTGTTGATGAAATAGCAGTTCTTAATGCGTTATAATATTGGTGGCCGTTTTGTACCAGAATTCCACAATTCCCCCCTTTGTTATTTGGTGAGGAGAAGTGGTTAGTTGAGGACTGGAGGGAAAGAAATCAGATGAAAAACTATACTAAATATTCATTTATTATATTTTTCAGACAGCAATCACACCTGTGTTGTTTGTGTCCTGGCAGAAGTTCTCACATCACTCCGTGAGTCCGGTGGTGCTCAGCCTGTTAATCCTACCAGATTAATCCATCTTTGCCTTGGTATTTATCATCGAAATATGTTATTGTTCTTGAAATTGAAATCTTACGCTTATGTGAAAAGTCTTTGATGGTTTTGTCTTATATTACCATGTAAAAAAATGATATCAATATATCTAACAATCTTTATATCTCAATCTTTTGTAGATTATATGAGCTTTAAAATTATACTGTCTTTACTTCCAGCACTTGATGATGACTACAAAGTCGGACAGTTTGGTGATCCCAAACTTATTCTCATGAAAATCATCCAAGCTGGCTATGAATCGATATCTAGGTAATAAACATATTCAATGTAATCAAAGTGCCTCAGAAAGTTTTAAAAAGTTCATACAAAAATATATCAAATCCTTTACTACATTTATATTCATCAAAAAGTATATTCTTCTTAATTTTACACTATTTCTGTTTTGTCCAATCTGACCTTTTCTATAACTCTGCAACTTCATATTTCAAAATTACACCTAACCAGAATTTAAGTATATTTCATAATCATTTGCAATTCATTTTTTAATTAATCCAATAAATTTCTCATGATTATTATGGACTTCTGCATAACACATTTACATTATTAACTTCAAGCTATGCGTCCTTCAAGTTATTTCACTTGACATCAATATTTTAATCTTCACATAGAAAATATCCATAATTCCCTTATTTTATTTTTAGATCGAATCCGGATGTTTTGTCTTTTAAGAGTGAGCGTCTGTACCAAGTTCCTTGGGATACCTTTAAATGGATGTCCACCAGAAAAGGTATTGTTTAACCTTCTATTTTTGTTTCTAAAAGAAATCAACTGTCACATTATTTTTCATATTGAATTATTCCTTTCTTATAGACCTGAACTATTTTATTCATTTTTAGATTTATAGATAAATACGTACAATCCAAATTATATAAATTGTAATTACAGCAACATGCATACAGTGTGGTGCAGTCCGTGAGTCCAAGACAGAAGCAGATATTTTGCATCTCCCTTTCAAGGTAACTCTTTATTAATTTGTCGTATAATCTATGACTATATGCCTACCCCTTAAAATTGAAATAGACCATTTCTTGGTTTCCTAAATCTTTATTATCAAAGCATATGACGTTGTGTTGTGTAACAAGACCCTGTTATATAATCATAATCATACTTGTACAAGTGACTCAGGAGCAATTTCATAACACCTCCTTCCCTGAGTCATAGGCCAAGTGTTTACAGTATCATATTGGTGTTGAAACAACTATTCCCACAAACCCATTCTAAAATTCCACCTGGTGACCCAAGTAAGTTTACAGTGGCCTGTATTACTGCCCAGAATACAGTTCTATTCTGGAGCTTTATGACCCAAGACAACAATATTCTAGTGGTTCTCAGTCAACCACATTTTACCAGGTGACCGATCAAGGAGAGTGAGAGTGAGTGAGTGCTGGGTGTTGGAAAGGATGAATTCTTTTCAGACACATGTCATATTAACCCAGATTATACTGATGTCCTACTGATAGGACGTTTTTCAGTGGGTGTTAGTTCTAATGTCATTAATTAAATTTTGGAAGGACATACTAGATTTTTTTTTGAAATATCAATCTCTTATAGTTCTAGAAAAGGAATGTTAGATTAGTTTTCTTTTGGCTTACCTCTCCTATAAATGGTGGGCTCATCAAAATGAAAAATATTCTGTAAAAGTTTAGCCCCATTAACTCCTATATTTATGGCTAAAATAGCCAAAAATAAAACATAATATCTCTTTAAATAAATTTCTATTTTGTTTTGGTAAGAAAGATAATGCCAACAAAAGAATTGAAATATGAAGTATTTTATATGAAAATTGCTGTTTCCAGCAATAGTAACCAAAGGTCTTATATAAAAAATGGGGATTTGAAATAATTCAATATTTAGAAAACTGGATTACTATGATGGCATATGAAAGTTATATATCTGTCCAATATTATCAAGTTTTCATTCTTTAAGTGAATATTGTACGGCAAACTTGAATGTGTGATTAAATACCAAAAAAAGTTATAATTTAAAGTATCATCGTGACATTTCACAAATTGATTAGACCTTCAGTTATTGAATCTTTTAAAATAAATCATAAAAAAGATGTATGTCATACATCGTCAAATTTAATATCGCCTAAGACTTGCTGGGTCACCTAATTCCAGGGATGGGTCACATGGTGTCAATATGACATAGTAAAGGACTTGCTCGGCCACCTGGTGCCAATGTTCATAGTAATCATGGGTCATCAAGCACCAATATCCCATAACCTAACACTTGATATGTCACCTGTTGCCAGGGATGGGTCAAACAGTACAAATCTTACATAGTCCAAGACTTACTGGGTCACCTAGTGTCATGCATTTTTCAAACAGCGGCAATATCACATAGTCTCAGACTTGGTGGGTCACCTGCCAATGCACATAGTAGTAATGGGTCAACTAGAAAGTCTTAGACTATGTGGCACATGTTCTTTGTGACCCATCCGTGGCACCAAGTGACCAAGCAAGTTTTAAACAATGTGATATTGACACTTTTTAACCTGCCATGCCAACATGTGACACAGCAAGATTTACAATATCATATTGGCGCTATGTGACCCGTCCCTGGCACTGGGTGACCCAGGAAGTTTAGACCATGTGACATTGGCGCTGGGTGATCCATGCCTACAATGCCTTTGTACACTGGCACCAGGTGACTCAGCAAGTCTTATACTATGTGATGTTGACGCTGTGTGACCCATCCCCGGCACCATGTGACCCATCAACTCTTAAACTGTGTGACATTGATGTTGTGTGACCGATCCCTGGCACCATGTGACTCAGGAAGTCATAGACTATGTGATATTGGCACTGTGTGACCCATCCCTATGATGCCTTTGTACACTCCTGGCACTAGGTGACCCATCAAATTTTAGGGTATGTGATAATAGCACTGTATTACCCATCCATTGCACCAGGTTACCCAGTATAGTAATATTGGTGCTGTGTGACCCACCCCTACATTGTCTTTATACACTGGCACCACGTGACCTACCACGTCTTACACCATGTCATATTGGCCCTGTGTGACCCATGCCTACAATGCCTTTGTACACTGGCACGAGGTGACATAGGAAGTCTTAAACTATGTTAAATTGGTGCTGTGTCGTGACCCATAACTCGCACCATGTCACTCAGTATAGTAATATTGGCACTGTGTGACCCATCTCTACATTTTCGTTATACACTGGCACCAAGTGACCCACCAAGTCTTACAATATGTGATATTGGCACTGTTTGACCAATGCATACAATGCCTTTGTACATTGGCACCAGGTGACCCAGGAAGTCTTAGACTATGTTATATTGTCACTGTGTGACCCATACCTGGCACAATGTCAATCAGCAAGTCTGTAACTATGTAACCTTGGCACTGTGTAACCCATCCCTACCATGCATACTGGCACTAAGTTTTAGGGTATGTAATAATGATGCTGTATGACCCATGAATGGCACTTGGTCACACAGTATGGTGATATTGGCGCTTTGTGACTCATCCCTGGCACCAGTGTGACCCAACCCTGTCACCAGGTGATCCAGTGAGTCTTAGTTGGTCATATTGGCAGTGGGTGACCCAACCCTGTCACCAGGTGATCCAGCAAGTCTTAAATGGTTATATTGGCACTGTGTGACGCAGCCTTGGCACCAGGTGACTCACCTAGGCTTAGACTATGTAATATTGGCACCGTGTGACCCAACCCTGGCACCAGGTGATCCAGTAAGTCTTAGTTGGTCATATTGGCACTGTATGACCCAGCCTTGGCACCAGGTGACTCAGCTAGGCTTAGACTATGTAATATTGGCACTGTGTGACCCAGCCTTGGCACTAGGTGATCCAGAAAGTCTAGATGGTTATATCGGCACTGGGTGACTCAATCCTGGCAACAGGTGATCCAGTAAGTCTTAGTTGGTTATATTTGCACTGTGTGACCCAACCCTGTCACCAGGTGATCCAGTGAGTCTTAGTTGGTCATATTGGCACTGTGTGACCCAACCCTGGCACCAGGTGATCCAGTGAGTCTTAGTTGGCTATATTGGCACTGGGGGACTCAATCCTGGCACCAGGTGATCCAGTAAGTCTTAGTTGGTCATATTGGCACTGTATGACCCAGCCTTGGCACCAGGTGACTCACCTAGGCTTAGACTATGTAATATTGGCACTGTATGACCCAGCCTTGGCACCAGGTGATCCAGTAAGTCTAGATGGTTATATTGGCACTGGGTCACTCAACCCTGGCAACAGGTGATCCAGTGAGTCTTAGTTGGTCATATTGGCACTCTATGACACAGCCTTGGCACCAGGTGACTCACCTAGGCTTAGACTATGTAATATTGGCACTGTATGACCCAGCCTTGGCACTAGGTGACTCAGCTAGGCTTAGACTATGTAATATTGCCACTGTGTGACCCAACCCTGGCACAAGGTGACCCAGCAAGTCTTAAATGGTTATATTGGCACTGTGTGACTCAATCCTGGCAACAGGTGATCCAGTAAGTCTTAGTTGGTCATATTGGCACTGTGTGACCCAACCCTGTCACCAGGTGATCCAGTGAGTCTTAGTTGGTCATATTGGCACTGTGTGACCCAACCCTGGCACCAGGTGATCCAGTAAGTCATAGTTGGTCATATTGGCACTGTATGACCCAGCCTTGGCACCAGGTGATCCAGTAAGTCTAGATGGTTATATTGGCACTGGGTCACTCAACCCTGGCAACAGGTGATCCAGTGAGTCTTAGTTGGTCATATTGGCACTCTATGACACAGCCTTGGCACCAGGTGACTCACCTAGGCTTAGACTATGTAATATTGGCACTGTATGACCCAGCCTTGGCACTAGGTGACTCAGCTAGGCTTAGACTATGTAATATTGGCACTGTGTGACCCAACCCTGGCACAAGGTGACCCAGCAAGTCTTAAATGGTTATATTGGCACTGTGTGACTCAATCCTGGCAACAGGTGATCCAGTAAGTCTTAGTTGGTCATATTGGCACTGTGTGACCCAACCCTGGCACCAGGTGATCCAGTAAGACTTAGTTGGTCATATTGGCACTGTGTGACCCAGCCTGGGCACTAGGTGACTCAGCTAGGCTTAGACTATGTAATATTGGCACTGTGTGACCCAACCCTGGCACAAGGTGACCCAGCAAGTCTTAAATGGTTATATTGGCACTGTGTGACCTAACCCTGGCACCAGGTGATCCAGTAAGACTTAGTTGGTCATATTGGCACTGTGTGACCCATCCCTGGCACCAGGTGATCCAGAAAGTCTTAGATGGTTATATTGGCACTGGGTGACTCAATCCTGGCACCAGGTGATTCAGTAAGTCTTAGTTGGTCAGATTAGTGCTGTGTGACCCATCCCTGGCACCAAGTCACTCAGTAAAGTAATATTGGTGCTATGTGACCCATCCCTACATTGTCGTTATACACTGGCACCAGGTGACCCACCAAGTCTTACACTATGTGATATTGGCCCTGTGTAACCCATGCCTACAATGCCTTTGTACACTGGCACCAGGTGACATAGGAAGTCTTAGACTATGTTAAATTGGTGCTGTGTGACCCATCCATGGCACCATGTAACTGAGTAAAGTAATATTGGTGCTATGTGACCCATCCCTAAATTGTCGTTATACACTGGCACCAGGTGACCCACCAAGTCTTACACTATGTGATATTGGCACTATGTGACCCATGCCTACAATGCCTTTGTACATTGGCACCAGGTGACCCAGGAAGTCTTAGACTATGTTATAGTGAAGCTGTGTGACCCATCCCTGCCATTACCCTTTCACTGCATACTATGAGATAATTATATAAACACATTCCTTGTAAGAGAATACAGGGAGCCAAACTAATATTTGGGAAAAATTAAGCAAAATGGTTTCACTAATGAAATACATTCTATGACATAACTGAGGCCAATGATAAGATATCAATGTTGAAAGCAGGTTTAAACTTTATTACAGTACATTAAATCATGTCCCCGGTCATGTTAATACTGTGGTCTACACGTACATTCGATTTCAAGTTAGTTTTCATGATATAAACTGTACCACTAGATGAGATTAGACTTTTAGAATGTATTAGTTATTTAGTCCTTTTAATTACCTTTAAATGCTGTCAATCAGTTTTTCAAAATTTCATGTCCCCTAAATACAGTCTAGGTTTTATAAATTATAGGTTCACATCTCTCTCACTCAATAATTTTGTGTTATAAAAGAGACAACACTTTAACTTCAAGATTGTGTTGTAATGTGGTATTTGCATTGTTTCTTGCAGGGATCTATGAGAAAAAGCCTTGAGCATTTCTTCAAAGAAGAAGTCATTGAACTGAGCTGCAGCAATGGCAGGTGAGGTTGACCAAATAAATGGGGGTTCGTCCAATCGACATATTCGTCCCAGCAAACAAAATCACATTGCTACAATTTGTGGCAACGTCATATTTTCGTTGTGACCACGTGAAAATGTAGACTCCCACGTTGTCACAACATTGTGAATTATGTTGTGCTAACAAAATCCTGGTCCCAATGGACAATGTTGCAGACTTATAATTGGTAAAATTTGATTACTTTATGTTGCCACTACATTACAATGTAGACTCACATATAGGTTGCTTCAACATCAGTTTCCAACAAAATTTTATTTTCAAAGAAATAGACAACATAACTTTATTAAATCGTTTAGTTAATATTGCATTGATACCTGTCCTTGTCTATCTAATGATAGCATGGTAATTATCAATCTATAAGAAAAAGAAGAAAATGAAATATTAAAATTCGTTTTTGAAAATGAGTATTTGGAAAAAGGATGCAGCACATGCTAATAAAATAACCAATTTATAACTCTTGGAGAATGTTTTTGTTATAAGTAAGATAGTAATTAAGTAGTTAACGAAGAGTGATTACTTCTAGATGTGGAGGTAAGAAGTTCCGTTCAAGCGCCAACATGCTTCACCACCCAGACACGCTTGTCATTGAGTTGCAAACGTAAGTAACAATTCTTGAACCTTTTAAAAATCTATCATTATTGTAAATTGGTTTAGAGAAAGTTAAAATCAGAAGAAGTTGAAATACACAAGAAGAAGTCAGATATGCGGTACATATTATTTCTATTAAAACAATAATAAATAATAGATATTCTGTGAACCAATTTACAATTTGTTGCAATGGTTGAAATTCAATCATATCCTCCAAAACTGAATTTATGGGCTTGAATTTTCTGCACATCCCTATACAATTGATGAAAATATTACAATTATTGTTAAGTTAATGCATTGCTGTAATTGTGAAATGGAAATTCATGTAAACCATGAACAATGACAGTATGTTTTCCAACAGAATATTGATTTGGTTAAATGCATTCCACATGACAATTTCTGAACTAATGTTTTTCTAAAGATAAAAAGATATGTCTCTCTCATAAGTTATCACATTGTAAAAATTTGTAATTTTCTTTTCGAAATCATATTATTTCTAATGAATGCAGTTAAATTGGATTCACATCTCTAACATGGAAAATAACCAGACCATTATAATGAAGTATCTGAATGTAAATTACAAGGGATTACTTCAATCTTTAATATGTCAGTTTTTATAATTGAGAAGATGAATACTTTTAAGCCCGTCTCAAAATATAAAATTTTAGCTTTTTTTGTCACACAATTCATGTGATAGGTCACAGACATGTATACAAGAACAGTGTTACATTTGATTACAGCTACGAGTTCGATAGAAGTGGACGTCCTTCTGGTAACTCACTGGGGGTAACTGTACAGCTTGCGAAAAGAGTAGTCATTGACAATGTAAGTAGGTTTCATTTCAACCTTATGATAGTGCATCATTCCCTTAATTTTTGGTGGACATATATTCTAATATGAATATTTCTATCGTTTTCTTTTCTAAGAATAAACAAGGGGTCTTAAGGTGGTGCTCTCCATTCAGCTAGACACACTGGTAACTGGGGTTCCTATCATAAAACCTCATACATGCTACAAAACGTAATATTCTCCTCTACATGAAGACATTTCTGTGACAATCGTTCTAGAATAGCATTAAAAAAAAGTCAATTGTTCTAATCTTAATGTGTGCAATAAAGACCTTATCCACACTTTTAACATTTCTTATTAGATTTCAATTTTTTGGACGAAAGCTAAAATCTCTCAATGTGTTGGGCAATCAGTTATTGTAATCTCCTTTGAATGTGATTCATACGGCAAAACTGTATTTTCTTCCAAATAGCCCTCATTGGTTTACTAGGCCATTATTTATGATTGTGCTAGTTGTGTTGGAACCTATTACAATATTAAGTTCTGACCAACAGAAGACAAAAATGAATAGACAGCATTCTTTTAAGATTGGTAGGGGTATTCATTAAACAATGGGAATAAATTAAGTGTTTTAAATATCAATATATTGTTTAAAAAAATGTAGTTCTCCATATCTAATTTGTTTATACACTCTCTCACCCTTTTTGAAAGGTTGTGTATGACGTTGTTGGTGCAGTGTGCGAAGCTGGAACGTCAGATAATTCTCGGCATTACTACTGTCAGAAGAAGGTGCATGGTACATGGTTCTCACTGAATGATGAAAAGGTGAAGGATAATGTATTGGAATTTGGAACATACTTAAGTATATTGGTGATAAAGGGTCAATATAAAAAACCTTATCATTACGATGCCATACCTAAGTCAAGGCACTAACATAGTGTAGGCCCTACACTGATAGCATTGATAGTTCTATTCTCAATTTAAAGGAAATTAGATACATGGTGGAAAATTACGAAAAGCTAAGAATATTTGTTGAGGAAAATAAAGACAACGAATAATACTGTTCTTTATATGCACCATGGTGAAATGATTATTGCACAAATTATTAAAGATTTGGTAAGATACTTCAGTGATTATCACATAAACTTTCATGTATAACAAAATGTGCTATAACCTCTCTTTTTCTTGATTATAGATAAGTCTTGCCATAGAGCAGCCTGGAAAAATGCCAGCAGTACTTGTATTCTACAAGAGGGTAGAGGAAGAACAACGCCCTGCTGAAAAACATGCCCGGGAAAGTCCTAGCGAAGGTGCTCACCACAGTCGTGTAAAGATGCCTCATGAGAATGGTGTTCATACAATTGTCAGCAGAGCTTCATATGCTGATATTGCTGCTAACAGGGTTGCCAAGCAGTCAAACCTACATTCTCTTTGGGAGAAGAACCATCAGGTACCTCAGCCCTCTAGAAATGAAGGAAAAAAAGAAACTATCCATCCATGCCAAGAAGGACCATCAGAGGCTGAGTCTACTGCAGAAAAAACAGGGATAGCAAAAGATTCTACACAAGAAGCCAAGAGATCTACAGCTATGACATCTGAGTCTGAGTCAACTTGTCCTCCAAAAACCAGAAACAACCTACAAGCAGAAACAAGCAACATGAATAAAGAAGGGTTCAGAAAAGACTCTATGGAAGAATCCATGAGCACTGAGACCCCTGAGGCTGAGTCAAATTGTGCTTCTCAAACCATTGAGGACATGCAAGCAATGACAAAAAGCATGACTGAAGAAGGGATAACAGAAGACTCTATGCAAGAAACCAACAGAAGTAAGATATCTATCACTGAGTCCGCCAAACATGGAGTTTTTCCATCTAACTCTACCCAAACAACAAAAATAGTGAATCAAAGAGATGCCAACTTAATGAGTAGTGAAAAACGCAAGTACAGAAATGTGATGGCAGCAGAGAGGAGTTCGATGCAAAAAGAAGGTATTTCAACAAGTTCCCCTAATAGGATCAGAGAGGGGAATCCATCAGAAAACAAAACAGTAAATAAGGATGGGAGCCCAAGAGCATCGACTGCACCAACTGTAAAGACTAAAAGAAAAAAAGTTGCATCTGCCTCCCTCCAGGAAGAAGTTATCCCAAGAAACTCCATCCTAAAAAAAAAGGAGTAAGGTAACAGCAAAAGAAGATGATGTATTTCAGGAAAAAGGGATAGCAGCAGGATGTTTGCAAAAGCAAACTTCCACAGGCACCAATGTTATGCATAAAGAAGTCACAGTTGAAGACACTTTAAAACCCACCAGAAAGAAGATCCAAGAAGCAACGAACACAATACATAAGAAAGGGGCCCGAATGGGGTCTACACCAGAAGTTAAAATGGCTAAGACATCCCAAAGTGCAGCAACACAGAAAGAAGATATCCTAAAAGCCTCTGGGCTAAGTGAAAAAAAATTAGTTGGAAGTGATCCTGAATTTGTGGAGAAAGATGGCAAACAAAAAATCTCCTCGGCCAGAATGGAAGAAGGAGAAGGGATATCAGAAATATCTAAGGATAGTAGTACAATTGTAAAGACAGGCTGGTGTCTTCACCACTTTATGTTTCTACTTATATATATAATCAATCTGTCTTTATTCATGTGACTTATAATAACTATTCTAATTATATCTTCTGCTTCTATTAATTACTAATTATCATTATGATCAGTTACTATTGTAATGCATTGAATGAATACCAGAGACAGTAGAAACAGTTTAAGTTCATATTTATTAAACAAACACCAGGACAAGGTCAGTAGAAGACCATATATATATACTGTGGTACAACATTTAGATATACTCATTCATTTATAAACCACCATGATATATTAAAAGGCCACTATATAAAAAGGCCAACATTGCCAGTTGTACTGTGGTATTGCCACTTCACCAAGCCAAACCATACCTTAATGTATCAATCACTAATTTGGTCATTGCCTAAAAAATGCCTAAATATTAAAAAGGTAATAAGAGAGACCCATTACCAAAGGTGTGGGTCCTTTAACCTACCTCCAATTTAGAAAGCCTTACAAAAACCAATCCTTGCTGACCAATACCATTAATTGCCACCAGTCAAGTTTTCCCATGCTATATCGAGCCTCAGCCATTCCGATCTGAGCCCCTGCCCAAGCTGGTACTTTACTTTGCCGGGCCCGTTTGTATTGTTTGGTCAGCAAGGCCAAGCTACTTTGTTTACTGTTTCATATTGCTGAACTATGGCAGTGAGTGTTACCTCATATGCTTTACTCTACCATTCCCTGTTTCTGATTAGGCCAAAAGAAATGCACTATTTGTTATATATGATTGGACTTAGTGTTTGTGTACAACTGACAACTATAAAATTATTGTAACATAATTAAGGACGTGGTTTTCCTACACAATATCATCAGAGGTAGAAACAAAGAGTGAGTCACCACTTCAAGATGAGATGAGAGAAAATACCCCTTCAAAAGAGATGGAACTGACAAGTGGAGAAGAGATGGAAGTTGAAACTAACAGTATTCCAGCAACATCTATATTCTCAGGCACATCATCTTCGGCAGAAGGCATGCCATCAAAAGAAGTCAGAGATAAAAGAGAATCAGTATCAACAACAATTCTGCATGAATCAATAATAACAGAGGAGAATGAAAAAGATGTGATAGATAAAACTTTAGAAAGGGGAAAATGTATATTGTGTCATGAGCCACCAAAGAGGTATAGACAGAAAAATTTAAATCATTTGCAGAATGTGCACTTCAAACATTTTGTTAACTACAAGAACATGAAGAGTGTGGCATGCAAGCAATATTGCTTTCAAGAAGATGGAATGGCCCACTACCATTGTCCTCATTGCTCTAAGTATTTCCCAAAGCGTTATCTTTTGGAGTTACATGTAGATTCTATTGGCAGTCTCCAAAAGAAGAGTGTAGCAAAGCTCTCCTCACTCTCAAGACATGATTATAAAGAATGCAAAGTATGCCATACACATCTTGAAGAAAAGCACTTCAAGAAACATATGACAAAACACACAAAGTCTGTAAGCCAATTAGATGGGAGTAACCTTCATAAAGGTGTGCTTATTGACCGACAGAGTGGTCTCTATATGGTATCAAAGTCTATTAAGGGTAATCAGTATCCCTTACATGTCCAATGCAAAGTGTCAGATTTAGAACAAAAGATGTTTTGTGAAGATGGTAGTTGCATTGATGGGTATGGATTAGCCAGCAGGAGCAAGGATGTTACCTTTACATGCCCACATGTGCTTTCAACTTATGCAATTTCAAATCTGGTAGAGAGAAAAGAACTACATGAAGAATATCTGTACACCTTGGTACGAGAAAACAGATTGAGTATGGAAAGGTGCAAAAACCTTATTATTAAAAATAATGAGGCAGTCGCTGCTGAACAACCAAGTGTTTCAGAATATTACCCAAATGGAGAAGAAGCACGTACATTTTATTTATCGGTTTTCACAGGAAAGAAGGAGAGCTATTCCAAATTGAAACGAACAATTATTGCAGTAGACACCAAAAATGACAGATGGACGTGTGCCTGTGAGCAACATAAGAAGAGGAGAGGGTGTGATCATAAGGCATTAGCTAAATGGTTTTTAATGGAATACAACCCCAAGAAACTCCAATCATGCCCTCCAAGTTTTTCTGACTGTATTGACATGTCCCTATCTGAGAATGCTTTGATCGAAGGGTTAAGCACACCTGCAAACATCCCGGATTCTAAATTGAAAAATATAGTAGAGTACATACATAGTAATAAAAGAATACCTTTTGATATAGATGCAAAGATTTTGGAAAAGGACAATCACCTTCTAAGTGATATTGTTCCATGTGAGGACAATTGTCTTTGTGGAGAAGTCTTTAATCAAAAAAGTCTTAGGCTAGTAACAAAAGCTGGATTGTTAGTCTCTATGGAATTCATTAAGAGGGATATATGTGTATATCACAAGTATTGCGAATGTTGTGGGAACATTACGAGACACCAGGATTACAGAGATAACATTGTTAATTACAATGACCATACTTTTCTCTCTCTTGATCTGTGTTTGTGGATGAGACATTTTATTCAAAATTCTATTGCCCCTTCTAAAGTTATAGACACTATAAATGAAAAGCATAAAGAAAAACTACCTGTGAATGAAGTACGATCAGGATACTTGCTCTTTGAAACGTTAACAGACTATCAAAATGAAATTTCGACTATGAACTGTCTGCAATGTGGATTTCACCCGATTTGTCAAATTTTCGATGGTAATCACAAAATTTGTTTCAGACTTAATGATAACGAACTAAAAGAAGAACTAAAAGAGGATAATACTACGGGGAAAGCGGATGAAGAAAATTGTGTTACTAAGGAGTTTTGTCGCAAAGATGAAGAAATTATTATAGACATGCAAAAAGAGGATGAGGAAATGACTATGCCCAAAAAGAAAAACAATGCTCACATCAAAAAGGAAAAACAACAGGAAAGCAATGGTACAGATGAGGAAGGTATGGAAGACAATTACAGGAAAAAACTAGAAAATGAAGAAAATGAGGTGGAAACATACAATTTTTGGAATAACTTGGAAAAAAGCCTAATATATAGGGCAGTTACTAACACGCCATTTTCAAAAAAAAATCCTTACTACATCAAACAATCATATAAAAAGTTTGCCCCATGGATTTCACCAGAATCAAGCAAGGGTGAGTTATAACTTATGTATGAACTTTAGCTACATGGAGACAATACTGCATTCATTAGATTTCAAAAGCAAAAAGTAATATTTATTTTGAATGGATCAATTCTTTGATACATAATACATTATAAGTTCATGAAATAGATTTCATATTACATGTTTAGTTAAAGAATGCTTTTTGATAAAGTGATATTGGTATTTCAATGAATATGCGACAAACCACAAATTTAAAATAACATTCTTTTTTTTATAAGAAAAATAGTGAAAAACAGCACTTTTGAAATCATATGTGCATTGAAATATCTTCCAATTTGTAAGGATATGTAGTACTGAAAATAAGTGTCTATCGTTAATAATATGTGTTATATATAGTCTTAAGATAGAATTACTATCTGATCAAAAATCATTATAATATGATATATATTATATATACACATACACATACTGATTTTTTCTATTTAGGGGCTGTCCATAAATGAAGTCATGCAGCAGGGGGGAAGGGGACATTAATGCTTCCATGAGCAAATATGACTGGGGGGGGGGGGGAAGGTGATGTGGTTCATGACATGATTTTGACAAAATTTCAATTCAAAGACTTTCAGAGACAAATTGTACGTTGGAAGAGGATATGGAATGCTCAAATTTCTAATTTCAGTTAAGGTATGGCTACAATGTAAAAAGATTAAGGAGCCTGGCCTGATCTTAAAATATTTTTGTAACCCTGGGCCTTTTTTTGTCCACCCTTGCTTATACATTTTCTACAATTTGAGGGGGAGTAGGGTAAACTTGCATTGATATGATGTCATGTCTACAGGGGGGTCAGGGATCGTATAACAAAACATGACAAAGGGTGAGGGGGGGGACAAAAATGCTCAAAAATAGCACGATGTCATTTATGGACAGCCCCTTATTGATTTCATACACACATATATACTAATTGCCTTCTTGTAAATGGATAACTTTACTTTCCAGGGAAATTTTCTGTCAATACAGAGTTAGCAAAACTGCAGAAACAACAACTTAAAGAAGAACAGCAACGTTTCAGACCAACTGAAGATCTGACAGAAGACATGCTAACCTACCTAAATACAGTTGGCACAAAAGCTGACGCTGTAGATGTGGCAAATACTTGTAAGTTAAATACTAGTGGACTGTCCATGGAAGGTATCATATCACTTCTTGAACGATATGTGCGAGAGGGGAAACAGTGTGATAAATTGTTCGAGAAATTTGCAAAAAAGTCAAGGGGTATCATGATGGGCATGTGCACCCATGGGGTAGTTCATTGCATGAAATTCATGCTTGCCTATGAAAGCCCAAGAGATATTTTAGACCTGCAATTATCATTAAAACATCCTCCCAATGTCACTATTGTTGATATTCCTCGGAAACTCGTAAATCATGGAAAAAATCGAACAGCACTATTCTTGGAAAATGATGGCTTGCCTTGTGATAACACTGAAGAAAACATCTTGGCTGCTCATAATAGTACACTTAGCATAGATTTTAGCTTTCTTAAGAAATCATATTATACTTATACACCTGGGTCAAGTAAGGTTGACCTAGATCACTCGTATGGTACTAAAAGCAGCCTTAAACATCCAGTTTCAAAAGAGAGTTCACGTTTTGTATTATATGATAGATTACATGAGAAAAACTGTACAAATGAATGTGACCGCCTCCTTCGTTCTGTTCGAAATATACCTCAAGTAAGGGGGGAAATAGATACTGAGGTGGCTGAACAGAAAAATGCCTTTATTGGAAAAGACAAATACTTTTTAGACATGATGGGACATGAACATCATTTGATTACAGTACGCTCAATACTTTTGGTTAAAAATCATAAGATTAATTCCAAAATTAGAAAGAAAATGGAAGAAATATTAGGGAGTGGTTCAAATCTTGAAACTGATGTTTTTGGCAGACTTCTAGTTTCTCACGGAAGTCATGGAAAAACAAGTGAAAGGAAAAAAAATGAATGTAAGAGAAAAATAGAAGAAGTAAAATTAAATGAACAGTTTAAGCAACCAAAACTTGATCAAGAGATTACAATTAAAATTGAAACTACTGAACCCAATTGTATGCAAGATATGGCTAAAGAAATAGCGGAATCATCCTCTCAAATAGTAACATGGAAAAACATATTTCCTCCGAGCTATAACTACTACCGTGAATTTACTGGTACAATTTTAATGTCACCATACAGTTCAGAAATATGGAAGTCTACTAACATATCTAAAGATGTTCTTCTTTCAGCAATGAAAGCAAATGGTCAATCTTTAACACCAGAAGATGCACCATTCATGTGTTCTTTGGAAAGTTTGCAGAGACTGGTTAACTATAACAGCTTTCTGGATGGTGAGGTTATTGATGCTTGTCTTCTTGTAATAGCAGGCATCATAAGTGATAAAGATAATTCTTTATACTGTGTACTGCCAAACCAGTTTCTGACTTGTGCCACAATTAATGATATACAAGAATGGTTACCACCAACAATATTGAATGGACAATGCTCAGGAATGATTATGGCTGCACATCATCCAAAGCACTTTTGCGCAGTTAGCATTCATATAAAAGCTAAAACTGTTATGTATATGGATTCATGTCCTATGGCAAGTTCAAGAGAAAAGAAGGAAGACCACTTGAAGAAATTAAAGCTTGTATGTTCAATTATTGATAGTGAATCACCCTGGCAATTCCTAGTGACAAATGATGAAGTTGCTAATTACCTTAACATACCTAAACTACCTTTGCAGTGTACTCATGTAGATTGTGGTGTGTTTGTAGTTGTGTACATATGGATGTGTTTATGTCGATTTATAGAAGGGAGGGAAAAATGGAAGACCTGCTCCTCAATAGAGTTAATTGAAAATGACATTGTGGTTGTAAGATATTATTTGTGTGCCTTATTATTGTTGTTTTCTGGTGGTGAATGTGTGCGACATTCAGCTGAGATTAGTGATACCAACAAATGGTTTGGTCTAAAACTATTTCCAAGTGAAAAAAAATCTAAGAGAATAACAGACCGTATATTATCAAAAGATGAAGTAAATGAAGCAGACAAAAGAAAGGTTTTATCCATCTTTTTCCCTGACACAGTAGGAATGATACAATTTTTAGAGCATAATGACAACAAACATGTTGGATTTCCTCAGTGTTTGAAATTAGATAGTGAAGACTTTAAGCTATTTATCAGAAGTATTCTGGACCAAGATGAGGAAAACTTCAGGGATTTGTTGAGTTTTCAATGTGTAGGATTTGAAAGTTACAATCAACTAGAAAATGAGATGACCAAAAAAAAAGTGGAGGTTGAATTTTTTTGTAGATGTGACATAGCTATTTGAGGACTTGCGAGTGCTTGTTATAGTCCTGCAGTGGCAACACAATATGCCAGGAGGTAAAGAGATGCCATTAAAGGAAATGATATACAAGAACAAACTTTGACATTGAATGCTCTGTATAAGCAAATATTAAGATGCTGTTCACTTTCTAGTATGTAAAGTAATAACATAATTGAAATATCAATAGTGTTTTTTGCAGTTGTTGCAGATATGGACAGTACACTAGTACTAGTATATCTAATTTGTTAATGCTGTGTATTCAATGATATAAAAGGGTTTGGTATATGCATTCACCACGTCTATGATTATGTATTACAGCTTCTGTAATATGTTAGATTTATATATATAGGTATTATTTTAGCCCTTTAGACCCCACAGATTGTATTTATGAATTGCTTGATTTCCCTAGAATTGTTTGATTTCCCAAGATAATGTTCAAAGACTGACCCACTGCTATCAAAGAGCGTTATAGAAATAGGGTTTGTATCATTGGATGGGAAATGAAATAAGCTTTTAAATGATATATAGACCTTTTCCATTAGGGTGTGGCCCACCCTGGTGAAGTAAATGGAACTAATGGTTCACAGGTTGGGGATACTACTGAAAAACGGGACGTCATCAAAAAAAGGGACATCTAAACCTAGCTGAGTCACCTGGTGCCAGGGATGGGTCACACAGTGCCAATATCACATAGTCTAAGATGTGATGAGTCACCTGGTGCCAGTGTACAAAGGCATTGTAGGCATGGGTCACACAGTGCCAATATTACGTAGTCTAAACCTAGCTGAGTCACCTGGTGCCAGGGATGGGTGACACAGTGCCTATATCACCATGTAAGACTTACTAGAACACCTGGTGGGTAGTATGGGTCACACAGTGCAAATATCACCTAGTCTAAGATGTGATGAGTCACCTGGTGCCAGTATACAAAGGCATTGTAGGGTTGAGTCACACAGTGCCAATATTACGTAGTCTAAACCTAGCTGAGTCACCTGGTACCAGGGATGGGTCACACAGTGCCTATATCACCATGTAAGACTTACTAGAACACCTGGTGGGTAGTATGGGTCACAAAGTGCCAATATTACCTTCTAAGACTCACTGGATCACCTGGTGCCAGGGATGGGTCACACAGTGCCAATATCACATAGTCTAAGATGTGATGAGTCACCTGGTGCCAGTATACAAAGGCATTGTAGGGTTGGGTCACACAGTGCCAATATCACATAGTCTAAGATGTGATGAGTCACATGGTGCCAGTATACAAAGGCATTGTAGGCATGGGTCACACAGTGTCCCTGAGATGGCTGTAATTTGCTACATTGTAACCCCCTAACTATTGTGGGAATTTCGTGACGTGACCAATGATGTAACTAAAATTGCTGAAAATACTCCCAAATTAGGCCTCTCAAAATCGATATGGAGTAGAGTACAGGAGCCAGTTTTCGCGCAGCTCTAGTTTGCGCTCATTTTACGCATTTTTATGAACGCAATTAACCTTAGATCCGTCATTTCTCCCTGAGACACATCAGGGCCCAACGGCTCGTAACAGAGTTAATCACGTTGAACGTCCGTAATTAAAGTAGGTAGGATAATCATAATTAGTTACTCATGATTAACAGAAACGGCTCGTAACTGCCCCCAGAGCAGATGAAAGAAGCAATTTCATTAGTCTAACCTTAATCAAATCCCCCTTAATCATGATTAACAAGCAAATATTTAATCTAACTCATGAGGTAAATTAAGTTGATGATTAGGGATGATTAGGTAATCATGACAGTGTATTCTAATCAACCTACGGAGCTACGAGCCATCGGGCCCAGGGTGTTATTGTCTGATTAATTGAAGGTTTTTTAAAGGTGTATTGCAAATATTTAATCATTTTATTAGTAAAAACGTGTAGGAATGACCCTTTTAAATGAAAAATTGCCAGAATCCTTATAAATATGTTTTTTCTCAAATAACAAATAAAAGTGTGATTTCTTAGATTAAAAAAAGAATCATAAGGCTCTAAATATTACAGAAGTTAGTTTTAGGTGATGTGCTGTCATATTGATTTCAGAAATGCAATTTTTCATATATATTTTTGAAAATAGGCCCCTGCGTGAATAAGACAGTTGCTAGTTTTTGCGCATTTTTCCACATATTTTTCCAAATTTTCCGGATTTGCCAACATTTTTCGATATAAAATTTTCAAAACAAGCCTCTATATATTTGTAAGGTATTTTCCTAAAATAATATCAACCAAAACCTTGATGCATGCGTTTTTTGTCTTATATTTGGGTGAATTAATGCTTTTGTCAGGTATTAATTATAGGGGGCCTACACAAATATGCACATTTCCTCTATTTTTAATGAATTTCTTATGTAGAATGTGCTACATAACATTTCTAATATCTCTATTACAAATAGCAAAGATGTAAACAATTATTTAGCATAAGAGATATTGGTAGATAATGTTTTTCTGATACTTAATATATGATATTTTATTTCTATTGATTATTCTAATCATTTTTCATCTAAAATACGCTTAAATGCGAGAAAATTGAGACCAAAATGCGCGAAAATAGGCTCCAGATGCGCGAAAACTGAAGAATAGACGTCTGAAAATAAAACATTGTGAAATTGTACAAAAATATTATCCATTTTTTTAAAAATTATGATTATGTAAATAGACGTTGTTCCTCCCAATATAGGTGAAAAAAGAGTATCTAGATTAATTTGTTCTCTAAATATCTTGTTGAAACGTAATTTGTTGTCGTTAGTGTGCGAAAACTGGCTCCTCTACTCTAATGAATTGTTAAAAATTACTTTCATAAAGGAGTATAATCTGATGTAACTATTTCAAAAATGAACAAGGGGTTGTGAATTAAATAGGTAGGCCTACTGGTGCCAAATTATTAACCATAAATCATATATGATCGATTCTCAGTAGAGGATCCAGGGGGGGCAGGCGCGCGCCCCCCGATTTTGGCCCAAAATCGATTTTTTAAATGTAAAACTAATGACCCCAGAGGGGGCACCGGGACCCCTTTTAATATGTGCGCCCCCCCTTTCTAAAATTCCTGGATCCGCCCCTGATTCTCTATGGGGCCGTCATGAAAGGGTTAAAGCCAGTGTATCGTCCTTGTGGTGGACGTAATTTGCTAAGTTGTAACCACCTTACGTCACAAAACACGTCGCAAGCTGCGACGTTGTTAGGGTAAGGGGTGGAGCCCCTAACCTTAGAAACGTAAGGACGATACTCTGGCTTTAATGTTATATAAGCTATGCATAGCCTGCCCTTTACAAGTCTAATGATAAATAATACAGTACATGTTTCCCTTACACATAATGTATCACATTAGAGTAGAGGAGCCAGTTTTCGCGCAGCTCTAGCTTTCGCGCATTTTACGCATTTTTATGAACGCATTTATAAATACACTTAAAATCCGTTATTTCCCTCTGAGACACCTCAGGGCATGAATGCCTAATAATCTGGATGTTTTTTTTTATTGTTATTACAAATATTAAAGTATTTTTTCAGCAAAAACATGTTGCGATGTCTCTTATAAATGGAAAACTGCCAGGACCCTTACAAAATGAATCATTTCTCAAATAATAGATAACAGTGGGATTTCTTTAATAAAAAAAGAAATCTTAGGGCTAAAAATTTTGCAGAAATTAGTTTAAGGTGATTTTTCATCATATTGATATCAGAAAGGCTTTTTTTATATATATATTTTAGGAAATAGACCCCTGCGTGAAAACTAATGACAAAAAAGAAGGCAGTTGTTAGTTTTCGCGCATTTTTCATGCATATTTTTCCGAATTTTCCATTTTTTCATGATTTTTTCCTATTCAAATATTTTTTTTCTTTAACCCACGTGAGGTTATGTTACTCTGAGTGTGGGCATTTCCGAGAATCCCCGAGCACTTCCGAGCAGCCCCGAGCAGTTGCTAGCAGGCTGCCATTTAGATGTAAATGGCCATTCCTAGCAATGTAGTTAGCTAAATATTGGTTCACATTATTTTTTTTCTTCTTTCTGAGAGAATAATTTCACTTGTTATGATTCAGGAATGCACAAAAATGCACATTCTTAACATAATCTAATACTAATATATTAATTATTGTTTATTTTCTTCTGAGACAATATATCACTCATGAAATACATTTTATACATCAAGCATATGGCAAATGATTAGCCTAAAGGCGGATAACAAAGGAAAACTTTGTCCTGGATGATCCTTGATATTTTTTTCAAAATATTTCAAAATTGTATCTATTTTCCACATGAATATATTCTGATGCGCGAAAACTGCATGACACCAAAGAGCGCGAAAATAGGCTCCAGGTGCACGAAAACGGAAGACTTAACATAGGTAAATGATTCAATGGCATATCAACTATATAATATAATTTTTAGCTCTTTTTTTTTAAATACGACTTACCAAGCCATATCCACCCCAGGAGATGGAAAACCATGAATGTAACAATTATTTTGAGCAATTTATGACTGCAAATCCCGTTTTGGGGCCCTTAGTGCATGAAAACTGACTCTATAAAAAAGAAACCACATATTTCATTTGTAATAGCAGAATGACAGTTAATTAGGGGTGCCGATAATACAAGACTGCCGATAATACACGCCACTAGTACTCTAGATACACTCTGCTCTATGTTCCTATCACCTATCTTTGTGAAAATGACAAAGGCTGTCATCTGGTGGCAAATTTTGTAACTACAAAAAGAAAAACCCAGCTGATACCTCAACAATGATTGAAACTCCCTGTAGGTGGCAGCAAAATAGTTCAAGATGCAATACATAGAGGGCAGCAGGAATAGGTCACAGGCTGCCATTTTGTAGGTTTGAGTGAGTCACCTGGTGCACGGCATGTGATGCCAATGGAGAGGTAAGAGTAACTGTCTGCTTTCTGTAACAGTGACCACGCCCCCTTCTCCAGGGCGGGAAGGCGCTCTCCGCTGCGGGAGGCGCGAACGCACCTGACAGCGCACCGGAAGTGAGTGGAATTGTTTACAGGGCGAAATTGGAGGATGTACGAAGGTTCTCCTGGTAAAACCTGAGCAAAATGAGTCGAACAGGAGCAGAAATACGCGCAAGGTGGGTCTAAATGAACAATTAGGGTCTTGTGCACATTTTCTATCGTTATGATCGTTAGTGGTTCGATTAATTGGTAAAATAACAATGATAAGTGTGGCTTCTTTTGGTCGCGCCACGGTTAGCGGCGTGTCAATGCATGTCACCTGGATCAGCAGATCTCTGTTATTTGTGTTATGGTATGCTTGGAATTTTATGAACATTCCGTAGGCCTATACATTGTGACAACTCGCAAGATATATCAAAAACAAAGTGAACGTGTTCACAAAGACCAATCCAATAGAGGTTATTTGGTCATTTGCCAGAAATCCTTAGAAAAACCTTTCAAGTATGAAAAAGGCATGTCTGGCCAAAAGAAATGGGGGCCCTTCTGCTTGAACTTCTTGCTATTTTTTTTTCCAGTTATTGTAATATTGGGCCGTAGGTTAAATATTGGTCAATGGTGCCTTCTTTTGTGACCAAGCCCAATGCCAGCAATGGCAATGCGGTATTTGGAAACACAAGGGTCGAATTCTACATCCAGCCATCCTGGCTTTAGTTTAGGATAATTAAGGTATGTCACTTTGTCAGGATGAATGGATCCCTATTTATAAATGGTTAGATCAACTTGGCTCACCCTAACTAAACCTAAGGCACCTGGACCAGGGTTGTAGATCCTTCAGTCAAGGGGTATTAGCCTTAGGTTGGCTTTCAATCAATTTTCTTTCAAACAAAATAAATTCAATATTGTTGGGCAACACGATTGATTTCTGAAAGCAAATTGAACACCTTTCAGAGATTATTCTTTCATTTCTTGTCTTTTTTTGGTTATCTTGTCACTTTGTTCTCTGAGTGATAACTTTGGCCAACTGACTACCACCAGATTACTGATCTGTAGTAGGAGATCTTTTATTGAGAGTCAAGAAGTCAAATTTGACTTATATGTCATTTACAGTTACACATTTTACATGTATTTCAGATTCAGTGGCTACATGAACAACACATGTAGACTACAATGGCTACATAAACAATAACCTATTTTACAGTCACTACATAAACAATAACACAGCTTATCTCTTACATCTATATAAAAGTACAGTAGTTTTATATCTGTAGCATAAAAATGAGTGGGAAACTACCACCATTTTAATGTAGATATCAGATTTTTGATTAGGGCACCATATGACAATAATGATGTTCCACTCTGTTCCAGCGAAACCCAGTCCAAGTTTATCCAAGACCGGATCACCAAAGTTGAAAAACACTTTGGGGAATTCTGTGAACACATAGCTGGCTTTAGTCGCAAGCTCAGTAAACTACGAGACAAGGGTGAGCTTTCAGGCTTCTGTGCTCCTTCATTATTATTAAAGTACGGTTCACGGTAGAAATAAATCATTACTGCCCAGTTAATGTATTGGAGATAAAAATTACTCTGATTCATTATTCCTTGGTGAAACCTTAAAGCCCTTACTTAAGAATATTGTGCCAAAATATCAGTAATATAATATGTATCTAAGTTCTGTTGTAAACGTCCAAGTATTTTTCACCGACAACCAGTGATGTAAGTTTTCTGATTTTTGTCCGATTTCCGATTGTTTCTCTCCAACACCCTAAGTATCAATTTCAGAAATTGTTTGTTTAGAACGTGATTTACATCATTTAAGGATATAATCAGATTTTCTTTATGCTATTTCCGATTTTTTCGCTGTCCCTGACTTACATCCCTGGACAACTTTGAAATAAGAAGTTACTTTTCACAGATAGATTATAAGCAGTTATCATTTTCATTGTCTGTTTATTGGTGGGTTGATTTGTTCTGCAGGTGACGATGTGTCCAGAGCCATCATGCACTACGCGGAGAACGAGAGTCACAATCCAACGGCAAAGGTAGCACTGACACAATTCGCAGAAAACTTCTCTGGAGTTCAAGACTACAGAGAAGCTGAGGTAAGACATTCTTATGTTGTTTTAACCGCACTGAATTAGAGGGCCTCCATAATTTTTAACTATGAAATTTCTTAGATTTTAGTTCAGTCGTTTGAATCTTGTTGTGGGAGGTAATTAGATATTCTGTTGACAGTTACTCAACTTACTGAAATATACTTGGAATGTTGTTCTTGAAAGTTGAAGACGAGCATTGAGCATTAGTAGACATATTCTTGTATGTGGCAAGTACACTCCCAATCGTTGAAAGATGTTGACTGGTAGTGTTCAGTCCGTGTACTGTTATGTTAATTCTAATCTTCTATACATTAGATACGAAGGCTTGACGATAAAGTAGTAGGACCTCTTACATCATATGGACATTCCTGTAAAATTGCAAAGGTAGGTATGACAGTTCACACGAATCGCAAATCTTATAATCCTTCCCTCAAGACAACTCGGATATATTTATGATAAGTCTCACCTCCTTCGTATTAAAGAAATATTTGCTGAAAAAAACTGCTGAAAACAAATGAATCAATGCGCGTAACTTTAACTTTTAAAACTTCCGAATCTCAATTATCAAATCTTCTCAAGCTGTTTGTCGAAAAATAATCATTCCTCATCAACAATCCACCATTGCGTTTGTTATATCACGGTTATCAGACCAAACACCTGTTTACGTTTTAAGTTTGCAGTAGGTGTGCATCTATAATTCCTGTATTGAATTGCTTTTCCGCTTTCCAGGAGCGGTTAAAATCAGCATTTGCGGCAAGAAAAAAAGAAATCAACCAAAGAGAAAAACTAGATAAAGTAAAGGAAAAGTCACCAAGCGACAGACATACAATTGTATCCTTTGAAATGACATCTCGCATACGAATTACTTTCGTTCTTGATATCAGTACATTTATTGCAATTCTGTTGATACAAAAGAAATTGTGGCCATTATTGACTGTATTTTTTCCTTTATATTTCCCTATCGTTCAATTACTTCAATTTGCAGGGAATTTTTTCCTCTCCCAAAGTCACCAATTCTCGGTGTTTGTTTTAATCCTTACAGTTATAAGGCATGAGGGTCTTTATTCAGTTGTATTGTTAAGGGGTGATCCCCCAGGAGCCCCGTTCTAGCCCTTGAGTGACCGAAGACAGAAAGTGTAGTAAAAATGGCTGTATTCCCTGTTTTGCTCCTGTTATAACCTATAGTAAAAAGCCTTATTTGTCACCAATTTCGGAGGTGAAGTTTAAAAACATACATTGCTTAAAACTTGTTTGTCATTTGTAGAAACTTGTGTAGATTTCCCATTTGGCATACTGAAACAAAGTATTTTCTCACAGCATGATAAATGAGCCTTTTTTGTTAGTGAATTTAAATTTTCTTGCTGCTTTTATGTTAGCATTTCCAGGTTTCAGTAGATCAAAGGCCCAGACTGTTTATCAACAATTAGTAAGGCATGTGTGTTAATTGATCTGGCACATGATGCCCGTGGAGGCAATTGATCTGGCACATGTTGCCCTTGGGGCATGGGTGTTTTACTGATGCTTACACTGTTTATCTTATACAAACAATTACCCTAGTGAATGGTCATTAATTTTGGTAAACATGTATACTGAAAATAATTTAGTTGAGACAACCAAATCAACCAATACCGTTTACTTATCTAACTACTTTGCATGGTTTTGACATCTGAATTTTTTGGGTTGGTTCTACTTTTTCATAAGTTTTGCCCCCCCCCCCCACACACACACTTAAATGAGTCAAATTGGTATATTAAATGGTGAGGCTGATACTAAGAGCTGGATCGGCCCTTGGCTTGGGGAGCTATATGCTTGTATAATACTTGGTCCTTAACCACGTTTCAGTCACAGGTGAGCCGTACGTCAGTGGACTTACATGGACCAGCCTCTCTCCTTTTTACAGTATCTTAGAGAAAAGACAGAAAAACAACATATGTAGTAGCTATGAATACCATATAACGTCCAAAATCAAAAAAACATTGGCAGTTTTATTTTTCTTCCGTTAGGTTAATAAGTTATGTCGAAAAACGTATTCTAGCTGTGAATACCGTAGAACGTCTCAAATTGAAGGGGAAATTATAGTTCAATTTCCATCCGTTAATTATAAAGAAATATAATTTTGTAAGGTTGAATAAATATTCTCCACTTCAGTCGCCATTTACGCAAATATCAATGGTCCACTGTATTACCATGACAATTTTCGTTGGTGCAGGCCGAGACAGAGTTACAAAGAGCAGGGGTAGATGCAGCGAGGTCCAGTAGGTCGTTAGAAGAAGAAATGGACAGTTTCGAGAAAAAGAAGCTTCAAGACATTAAGGTATTCTTCCTATTAACACCAACTTTTTTTTTTTATATAAGAATATTCTATTTGTTAAAAGGAAGGAAAAAACTGTAATAAGAATTGGTTACGTGATAATCCATCGATATCCGGATATATAAAAGATAACTTACACTTGCCTAAAAAGCAGTAAAATAAACGTAGAACTAAGATCAGCATTGAAGTCTGGTGGTGGTTTGTTTGTTACAGCAAATGCTGCAGGACTTTGTCAACATAGAACTTATATACCACGCCAAGGCCTTAGAAATGTATACCTTGTGCTACCAGAACCTCCAGGGGATGCACGAAGAGGAGGATCTGGAGGTGGGTAATTCGGCATGCTTTGAGAGCGGGCGCAGGGGAAGACGTCACGACCAGGGATTCCTCAGTGTGCATGGCGGCCATGAATCTTTAATGTGCACGGGGAGTCCTCACCGTGCACGGGGAATCCTCAGTGTGCACGGGGAGTCCGCAAAATGTACAGGGAGTTCTCAAAGTGCACAGGTAGTCTTCAGTGTGCATCAGAAGTCCTCAGTATGCATGGGGAGTTCTCAATGTGTTTTGGGAGTCCTCAGTGCAAAGGGAGTTCTCCCAGTGCACGGGGATTCTTGAAGTACATGGGAATTCCCCAAGTGCATGGGAAGTTCTCAAAATGCATGGGGAGTTCTCCAAGTGCATGGGGAGTCCTTAGAGTGTGGGAAGTCCTCTAAGTGCATTGAGAGTCCTCAGCACCCACGGTGAGTCTTCACTGTGCATGGGGAGTCCTCAAAGTGCATGGGGAGTCCTCAATGTGAATTCCTCAGTGTGCACAGGGCGTCCTCAATGTGCACAGGAATTCTGCAATGTGCACAGGGAATTCTTAAAGTGCAAGGGGAGTTCTAAAAATGCACAGGGAGTTCTCAAAATGCAGTCCTCAATATGCTCAGGGACTCTCCAATGTGAAGGGGAATTTCTCAATTTGCACAGGGAGTCCTGAACGTGCACGGGGAGTCCTCAACATGCACAGGGAGTGCGTTATCCCCACTTACTAACACTGGCTATGTTATGCTTGTCTTGGTTGGTGAAATCTCCTGAATCAAAACAGTTGAGATTTACTCCTCAAAAATTTTGAGACTTTGTATTCCTTGAAAACTTATTTTGCTCTCCCATTTAAAAAAATCCTTTTGTTCTTCCTCTAGTGAACCTGTACTGATATCCTGGCATCAAATTTAATATGAGGATTTTGACCACCCGAGACAGTATATGCTGATTTTGTGGTATGCTACCATGCCACTGTGAGAGCAGCTAAAGAAAGCTGGGCCTGTGAACTAACCACTGCTTCCCCGCCAATGACCCCCACATTGAACTCCCTGACGTCTTCTCCAATGCCTGCATCTTTTCTGTTAAACCACAACTCTGTTTCCCCCGCTTGCCTTCAGAAAATGCTGCAGGACTTTGTGAACATCGAGCTGATATACCACGCCAAGGCGCTGGAGATGTACACGGTGTGCTTCCAGAACCTGGCCGACATGGACGAGGAGGAGGACCTCGAGGTTGGCCTTTTACTCACACGCCGAGCCGGGCGCTTAACCCTTTTAGACCCCACAGGTTGCATTCATGAAGTGCTTGATTTCCCCACGATTTCTAAAGATTTCCCTCTGAAATTCCCTAAATTCCTTTAAATTGAGAAAGTTCAAAGACCAACCCACTCCCCTCAATGAGCTTCATAGACATTGGGTTTGTAGCATTGGAGAGGAAATTAAATCAGCTTTAATCGATATATTGGCCAATTTTGTACTTTGAATACTCATTATAGTGTTCTCCTTGGAACAATATGGAAAAATTCCCGTTGTTCTGGGCGTCCACAGCTGGATTGGGGAGTACACGCTGGGGCAGCTATGGCCGGATTGGGGGCTAAAGGGTTAAACAAGTCGGAATAATGAGGAGGAGAAGGTTCCTGGCATGGTGCAACAATAGCCTATGGCTGATACCCAGAGGCCCAGAAAAGTCATTCTCTCATTGCATCCATCATAAAGCCCCTAATATAATGGCTGCATCCTATTACTACAAGCCGTATCCTGAGCTTTCCATATAGTTTTTTTTTTTAAGAACTTCATTTCAAAAGTAACATTAATCTTGTATAAGCCACGGCTTAAATTAGGGGTTTAACAACCAAAGTATTTTGGTATCGAAATGGTCGAGTTTGACATCATTCTAAAATGTAGTAATAACTAATCATTGGACTTTTTCTTATTTCGTTAACATTTTAGCTGACTCTTCAGTGCATTTAAATCTCATTTCTTCAATAAATATACTGATATTATCTAAGTACTGTAATGATTTACGTACAGAGCTTGCCAAGTTAACCAAATGTAATTGATCAAATCAAAAACAACACTGCTATGATTAATAAGAACCCAGTCCTGTGTACATACAGTTGTTCTCCTTTGGCTAACCCAGTGTGATCTGCGCTATACCCTCTGCTACCTTTTATTCAAACAACGTCTCTCCTGCATGTTCCAAAAATCTATTCCCTCATATATCTTAAGTCAACGATTTCACACATTGTGAAACGATTGTTGATTGCTTATGACCTCAGGAATACGGTGTATGCTATAGTATAAGTATATTTATATAAAGTATATTTTACTTTTTCTAATACAAAACTTAATGATTTCGCTTAATGATTTCCAAACCAACAAATAATCAATGATATACATAGAATTTGTTATTTCAAACATTAAATTCAAATTGAAGAAAGTCCCCAAAATCGTATCTCCATAGCAAACGTGGCCATAGTCTCGAGAAGTCTATGTCAGCATCTGAAACGTAGACAGTAACAACGTATCAACTTCTTGACAACACCAAGCAGGTCCGAGTAGACAGAGTGTATAGACAGATCCCCTTATAAGGCACCTCATCCCGGCCGCTCTGTTTACCCCGCTGTTTGTTCACACTACGCGGGTCAACACCGGCCCGTCCCCGCCCGCCCGGCCCGCTGACGACTGAACCAAGGGGCCGCGGGCTGTGTCAATATAAACTCACGTCTAGGTGTGCTGAGTATACGGACTAAGAAAACTCAAGCGACACGGAACAAGTGATGAATATGAAGTCCACGTTTCCTGAGATATCTCTTTACTCAGAATGTTACTTTAAGTTATATACTTCATATATATGCTTTATTTCCTCATAGAATTGTCTATTAAGGATTTTATTGTGAATATATCTAACTACCTTTATCATGTTTTAGAATTATTTTTTTTATTCAAAGAACTGTGTATTAAGGATTGTATAGTTGAATATTTTAACATGTCTTGAATCAAGTATGTAACGAACTTGTATACTTTATATGTGCGATCAATATTAGTCATCTAGCCGCTTTTCCTTTATGGACATTATAATAGATAAAGCATGACAAATCTACTCGATATTCTTATACGCCTTTCAAATATGCCTTGAATTCTAGAAAAATATAATGAAAGTCTACATAGTTGTCATTTTACACGCATAAGGACCCTCTCAAAAAAACGTATGACAAACTTGTCCTTTGAAAGACCATTACCTACACAAACTCTTATGCTTTACTTCACAGGAGTTCAGGAATTCCCTCCGACCAACACACTCATCAGCACGGATAGAACTTCAGCGCGCACACTCTAAGACGTCGCTGAACTCAACGAGCGGGATGAACGGCACAACCCCATCGCGGGGAACCACACCGGCCGCTGCACGCAGGAACCACCTGGCCGAGACAGGCAACACGACGGGCAAGTCGTCTATGTACAGTGAGGACTATGGGGTAAGAACACCAGTATCTCTAAACTTTATCATTGTATTAGACGAGTTTGTGTGACTGTATGACAAAAAAACGATTCCTATATTTATATTAACGTGTTGTTGTTCATATCAGTTATATACACGTAGTTCTATGAGGGTTGATTGTCTTTTTTTTTTTACAGTAACAGCATTTGTTTCAGGTTATAAGCCAGTATTTATAATTATGTGTCTGTCTTTCTTGTAGACATTTATATCGTGTGTCATCGTATGTATGTGGATAATTGGGCAAATGGAATCGATAAGACATTGTTAAGTAATCCTATCTTAATGCGAGGGTTCCAAATGACTCAATATTTTGAGGATATGGTCTATAAATAATTGTTATTCCTATGTGCACAGACAACAACTGGCAAGTCGTCGACTATGTATAGTGACAGTACCGGGCAGGAGGAGGTGGGTTCTGTTTACATCAATGTTTGCCCACTCTTCTCATATTCACTGCATCACTCGGTCTGGACATTCTAACATCTTAACGCTACCTGTCTTAACACAACTAAAACCGGCCTAAATCAACTCACAAATATAACACAGAATACAGGGCGACGTTTTTTTTTAATAAAAAGATATTTCTTATTGTTGGTGCTTCACACTTCACGTATGCTTTAGGACAGTGGGGACTGTAGAAGTAATATACAATTATTTATAATGTACTTGCTCTTTTATGTATTTTTCCCTTTCAAAAAAAGAAATATACCTGCTACCATAGAGGTGATTCATATAGTTGTGATTCTAAAAGGGACCATAAAATGACGATGAAATGCAAAACGTTGGTTGGCAATAATTTTTTTCGTTATCATTGACCACGTCTAACTAGTGGTTAAACAGCAGTAGCATTTATACACTTTTATTAAATGGATCAAATTTTGTATCGACAAAGGAAATAATTTTGTGGGGTAAAATCTGAAAGATTAAAGGAAGTGATTAAAATTGAAAAAGATAGTTGATACTTCCGTTATTTTGACAGAACTAGACTGCAGGGTTCCCACGCAGGTCTTAAAGACAATCGCTCCATTATAGTTCTAACATTGACATTTACTTTAAATTTTGGGAAATACAAGTTTAGGGTCTATGGATTCCAGAAATGAAGAAAAAATAGGGGGTCACCGTGCTAACTTTTGAATTAAAATCATTACAAAATTAGCAAAAAATGAAAATTTCAGTATTTTGACAAATTAAAATAACTTTAAGAAATTTCTTAATCATATTAATAAAAATTATTGATTATGTTTTTAACTCATTTGGATATGAAGTCAATAGGTTTATCCATATACATTATGAATAATTTGCCAAAAATATGAAAATAAAGTTATTTTTGGGGGTTTAATTGGATGAATCTGCTGATAAAAAAGAATAAATTCTTATTAAATTGGTAATAAAAACATTATCAACATTGAAAATTACTTGAAATACCTACATCTGATTGGGATAAGTGTTGGCTATCATTTAATGAAAAAAAATTAGGGGGTCACCGTTCTCACTTTTTCAGAAAACCCACATGACTCTTAATAGATTAAGACACAAATTTATGAAAATTAGAAAAATTAATCACTTATGCTCTATGCTTATTCATTATTTCCAACACACATGGAACCTATTATTATGTACCTAAACATATAATTCTTTATACACATTAGTCTGTTTTATGATGTAAAGTGCAGAGCCCATGCAACAGCAGCTCAAGGACAGGCATTATACTTGCCAAAATGGGAGGGTAGGGTCGAAAATAATACTTTTATTACAAATAAATTCATAATTAATTAAAAAATGAATACCCCTCAAATCTAAGAAAATATATGGATTCCTGAGGTTCTGGGCTACAACTTTGTCGCTTACAGTGTTGTAATTGGATGCCCAGCAACAGAGATATGAGCAAAAATGCATTTTCCCTCCATAGGGTTCTATAGTTAAGGATTTTCATGGTCATGCTTCACTGCACACTCACACTGCCAGGCTGCGCAGTGTGCATGCGCATCAACAAATAGCGCGATTGCCCTTAAAAGGTCTTAAATGGATTTTCTCAAATTTAAGGCCTTAAAAAGGTCTTAAATTTGACAGTTTTGGAGCTAGAGGTCTTAAAAAGGTCTTAAATTGATTTTGTTGAGAAGTCAAAAAATGAAGTAACCATGAAAATTCCAAATCCCACTTACAAAAGAGTACACAAAATTCAAATTTAAATAATACTATTTGTTCTCAAATTTTTCTTCACAAATGGTTGATAGGTCTTAATTTGTCCGAATCTTGGTCTTAAATTGGTCTTAAAAGGGTTTTAAATTGATTTTCTAAAATGCGTGGTAACCCTGGACTGGCATCTTTACTGTTCGAGATAATGGGATGACTATCTCAGTTTTTCACTTTCTCAGGTCGGTGGGTGAGGGGGTTGGGGGAGGCTGTGTGTGTATATATATATTTCACATTTCAATGGTTTTACATCTAACAAAAGAAACATTTGATGAACCACTGAACTCAGTGAAGCTATGTATGTAAATAGTGCTTATACATTCTACTAACGTCGTTGTCACTCAATTTAATATCCAGTTTATTACTCGATCTAATCGCTTTTAACAATCTTCTAGACCTCTCCTTCAATGGTGCCTTTATTATTTGCGAGGTCTGAACAGACTGTTTTGGTGATTGAAAGTTGTTAAGTTTTTTTTATTTTGATCGGTTTGAAAACGAGGTAATCTGTACCTACGTATCATTCACTGTGAATGTTTGAAAGCTATCATGATAATTTTGCTTTCGAAATGTTAACATAAGGACAATACCAAAGAATTAAACTTAAGAAAATTTACGATTATTACATTAAAATTTACGTCAAACATACAGTTGTATGAACCATTATAGCACCATTTCTTTATTGAGGCACTTAGAAAATATATCTTCGTATGCATTCGTTTTGAATTGAAGAATATAGATACATGTACTAGATGATATTTCTAGAAATTTTTTCATGACTTTTCATTAAGCCCCTTTGACAACAGACGGGATAGCAATTGCTGATTGTTTACATTTTTGATTGAAGAATATAGATATAAACACTAGATGATATTTTTGACAAATTTTTCATGATTTTTCATTAAACCCATTTGAAAACACATGGGATAGCGATTGTTGCTTGTCCAGAATTTTGATTGGGTTATTTTTGTTTCGCTTGGCCTGGTAGACATTGACAGTGACCGCCACGTCGACTACGCTTACCGAGACCTCTACTACCATGCAGGAGGTGTGTCCGCCCCGGAGTAACCACACTCCGGGCTATACGCTGCTCCCAAATAGACCTTTAATGACCTTTAGGTTTTTTAAATGGGGCCATTAGGTTACACTGAAGGCCATGGAGAGATCATTAAAGGTGACCTTTCCAGAATTTTGAAGGTCATCTGAAAGACTCTTGTAAAGGTCTTGTAAAAGTTGTGTAAAGGTGACATTTCCATTACCTTTAATGTAACCTTAATGGCCCTTTTTACAAAATTTTGATTCATCAAAGGTCAAATTTCATGCAGAGTACCATGGAGAACAGTCGCAGTGCATCTTTCGGGAATGGGAATGATACGTGAACCTTGTTGTTTCACTACATTTCAATATGACATTTTTGGGCATATAGAACATGGCATTTTGAAAAACAGAGCTTAAAATAACTAAACAGTTAATCATTTGTCATTCTCATTCCTATAGATGCTTACTGAAATTTGCGATTGTCTAGAATCATGGTGGTCTAAATTCTGTTAGTCACGGCGATAAAAGTAGCGTAGAGGCACATTTCTCCATGCAACTTTGAAATTTTAAGGTGCATATTTATAAAGAAGTATTTAGCTCTTGATACTCTGAATTAAAAGATTAAGTGATTTCCACCTATTGTATTTCCTAACAATAAAGAAGTTTTATTGCACCAGTTTTGTTTCGAACCCTTCCTGATAGTCCGACTTTAAGATTAATTGATATTCTTTTCTATAAGATATTCTATCCGATAAAGTTTAGACTGGTCCTCTACTATTTGGATGACAGCCATGAATACTAGACCATTATCGATGTCGTTTTTGGTGAAGGACGGACTGGGATCGTGTGAAAAATATTTTTATTTTCTTTCTCTTTTACTGAAAACAGGGTTATAGTTCTTGTGCAACGACAGAATCCGCTCTCCTATCTACTATCGGCACATACTAATCCATTTTCCCATGCAGTATGAGGGAGGTGTTCCTGCCTTCTTCAATATATGTAAATGATTTTATTAACAAAAGAGTGATTTTACTGATGCCATTTCATGTGGATTTTCCGTGCTCTGCGACTTGAAAGAATCTATTATGTATATATCTTGTACATTGAGACTGTATAACGTGTGATTAAACAATTCAATAACCTAATTTGCAGAAACAACAGTTTCATTAATTTGCAGAAATAACAGTTTCATACTTAAAACTCTCAGTTATTTAGGGGAGTATTGAATGAAAACTGTGGTGGTTCTGCGAACTTGTATGATATTCTAATTTGCGCCTTACTTCTTTTAGTTCTCTATTCTGCATTGATAACAGACACTTTTAAGAATTTCACGTATGCATCTATTTATTTTATCGGTGATAGTCTCTTAAAATTGTTGATATAACAAACTTGCATCATTTGGTCAAGGACAAGCCATCAGTGTATCATACCATGATTAAAATCGAGGTTGGCTTTGCAGCCAAATTGAATACATTAGGATTTGAATATTGAAGGGTTTGTAGCACATTATTAAAGAAAAAGTGACACTCACTTTGTAATGAATAATACGGTCAGTATGTTTCTTCTGGCCACCATTATACAGTAATGGACGTATGGTACAGGTATAATACTGGTTTATTTGAGTATTTTGATATCAAAGTCAGTTAATATGACCGGTTCTGTATGGCATGGGTTAGTAGGGATGTAGTATTTAACCCTGTTTAAAAAAAAGCACGTTCCCTGCAAATGCCGCGAGGAGCCTACTGCCTGTTTTCCACATACCGATTTTGATAATGGCAATTTTGTATCTCTTTAATTTCCTCAGAGAATATGGTTTGAAACCATACATCCTACATGTCCATCGAAAGAGAATCGTAAAACCTACTTTATAACATGTCTATAGTCAACCGTAATTCCCACTGCCGATTTATATAATCGGCAGCCAAATCGACATGTGGAATATAGGCCTTTTCCCCTGCCCCCAAAAGTGTAACCCCTGTGTTACCGCCGTGCCTGCGCCTTGCCTGTTTCAGTCGGACGAGGAGGAGGATGAAGACGAAGACGAAGCCCCCGCGCCCCCGGCCGGCCGACCCGCTACTGACTTTTCACTGTTCTCAGCTGGCAGCAGGCATGCGACCCGCTGAAGTAACTGCCTTTTACTGATCGGCGTGCTGCTACACTCACAATGTTGGTCACACGGACATATGATTATCTATTTTTAAAAAATATCTAAAATTATCAATTATCAATATTTAAAAAGTATTTAAAATTATCAATAATGAATTTTTTTTTAAATGTTTTGAAAAAAAGAACTTTCCAAAAGGCTTATCCAAAAGGAATCAAAATAACAGGAAATTGTTATTTCAAATCACATAAATTTTCATATGAGAATCAATCTAATGAAATCAGTCGTTGCAAATGATATTGTAAACTTAGAAATCTGAATGTAGATTACTATTTGGCTGTTTGATGTAAACACAACAACAAAACGTTTGATTGCTACTCATGAGTCCGTGTGTCGCTACCATTTAGCCTTAGCTCAGCCGTGCTAGTCTCACCTACAGGATCCTTACTAGCCCCTCGGTTTGCGTGACCTAACGCTAAGTTTAAGGAGATAGCTGCTTATAAACTTTGGCTTTAGTAGAAACATCCTGTCTTGCTTTTCCTGTAGTGTACTTGACACTAACATGTACAGTTTCCACCGCCATATCTTTTCCATGCTGTATTATAATGTCCTTATGCATTATACTAACCATGCCCTTTTTATTACCATTTCTAAATAGTATATTGGTGTTGGAGGGTTATTATCAAACACGATGTTCACTTTTCAGTATTTATCTATATATTTTTATCTATTTCTTTCAATCATTATAAAATCACGCTATCATTTTCTACAGTCTTCCAATTTTTCATTCGTCTGTTTATTTAATCATGGTGATGGTGTAAGGAGGAAGAATAAGACAAATCATGGAGTCTCTGTGGTTCTTCAAGTTGTGTGTGTACTGGTGTTTAAGGGGTGGTTGGGTTGGGTCATAGCTGGACATCAGAGGTAACCATAATTATTATCATTATTGATGAAAGGTTGAGTACGGTTTGGTTTGAGTGATTCTTTGAGCCTTTACACTTCAACAAAAACCAATTTTTTAAACAAAAAACACTTCAGTGGATTGTATTTCGATTAAAAAAAAGAGAAAAACGTGCAAAATTAGTGTTTGAAGGATTACGAGTTTTGTTTGACATAATTTTCATTACCAATAGTCGTTGTTTGCAAACGCACGGTAATGTTTGCACTAACTTAGCGAGTTTCTTCACAGTGACGTGGACATGATTCCAACTAACACGCTTGACCTTTAATTGAGTGCCTATTATAGTTGTGACTACTGGAATGTTTACAATCACCGTTTTTGTTCAATCACATATTTCCACCAATTAATCACCTAATTCTACCATTTAATCACACATATTTCTACCACATTGTATAATGGAATACAATCTGCATGTTTGGAATGAAACCGAACTTGTTAAGGTGACTTTAAATTCCATGATCAAGCTTCCCGTATGAGTTTTTGACAGCTGTATTCGTTTGATAACAAACTTGAACGTTTGAGGTGTTTTCAACCCAAACCCATATTTCCACTAAACCACACACTAAAAGCGAGCCAAAACCAATAAATTCAATGACATTTTCCGAACTCAAATAATCCTTGAAGTCCATTCTTTGAGCCTATTCCTGGCCCATGGTAAAATCTAAACCATGAATTATGGTAGAAAATCATTAAAAACATGTTATCTTTGCTCATCTCAATTAATGTGGATCTGCAAAAATAATGTTTACAAACAAATGGAAATATAACCATCTCTTGTGGAATTCTTCTACAGTTTGAGCTAGTTTTCACAGCTAATTCTTTACCACAGACCTTAACTAGACTCACCTAACATATTTCTATAATTATCTGAGTTTTGAAAATTTTGTCAGTTTCATCGCTTTTGGCTCCCTTTAAACCTTGGTTTGACCAGGGGCCTCAGTGCTCAAACGACATCAAATAAATGAAACCTCAAACAAGGAATGGAGTCATTTTTGTATTTATCGTTCTCAGGATGACGACGATGAAGATGAAGACGACGAAGATGATGACGAAGACGAAGACGACACTGATGAGGATGACGAGTACGCCCGGCGCTTCCAGCCCCCAAAGCGGGCCCCCGCACGACCCCCAGTGAGCCCGGTGAGACGACCCCCGACACAGCGAAAGTAACCTCCCACAGCGAAAGTAACCTCCCACAGCGAAACTGAACTCCCCGCTGACTACATCAAACCCTAACACCCAGAGATGCCACTTTTCCTTCTTTTCTTTGGTGGAGCACAATTTTTCAGATAAACATAATTCCAAGAAGAAAAAAATCCATTACATTTGTGTCCTAGCAACAGAAATAACAACTAGCAGCTGAAAGCTCTTTTTTATGTTAGAATGTTCATGATATGTAATTCTATTCTTTTAATTGTTGCTGCTTAAAATCCGGAAAGTCTGTTTTAACAGTTTTCTGGATTTTTCATGTCCATAGACTAGAGTGGCATCTCTTCACACCCCAGACCGTATAATGGTGGGTCTAACAGGAAACTGTCTCTGCTCAGGTTCTTCAGAGTTCTGAAAGTTATACTTATGGTATAAAAATTGGGAAACATATTATTACATAGAAAAAGACTGAAGGGATGGGGGATAGGGGATGAATTCTAAATGCCATACAGCTTTGTCTTTGGATTGGATATAGTTCGACAGAATTTTGATATAGTGTGGCTTATTTTGTTAACTAATGAACAGCCAATTGCTTGATAGAAAAGAGAATTTGTGTCATGTTATGTACAGTCCTTGGTAATAAGAGGTGAGTTAAAATCTAACAGAATTTGGCAATGATTTTATAAAGTAAGAGGTATAGCTTTGTTGAGTTGTCCTCCAATACAATGGTACGTTTTATCTGCACAATTATCTTTGATCAGTTTTACACACTTATTCCTACTATTCATACGCTATATTGTTGAATATTGACTACCCTATGTGTTATAAATTCAACTGAGTTCAGTGGGGTATTACTTAATTATTACTTTACTTAAAAGGTTATCAAAGTTTGTAAGACACTGAGGTAGTTTATATGCACAGCGTGCTTTAGTTCAAGGTTCATGTTTAAACCTAAAGGCCGTATACCACATACAGAAAGTGCGCTGCCGACAAGCCGCCGCTACGATACCACAAGTATCGGCTGACAATTTTACCAACGTGTTGGTAAATATTTCCTGCCGATTTTGTACTGGTTGCCGATATCGCACTTTCAGCAGCTGATAGTGCAATTTTGGCAGCCGATATTGCACCGAAAGTTGATGGTCCTAATAAATATAGAGCGTTTCCATGGAGATGCTCAATAGCGGCGCATACTTTCAGTATGTGGAATACGGCTTTAAGTGTAATCTGTTCCGAGGTCATTTTGTATGGGATCATTATAAATGTGTCCTCTCTCCGTCACTTATTTTCCGGGGGTTTCATTTATCGGGCAGTCCCGGTGACTTGTCTTCAAAAGTATGAGAGTAACCAAATTAATCTTCAGAAATCCACCCAATTATTGATACTTGAAAACAATGTAGCCGCTTGTGATGACCTTCAAAACATTTTAAAAGTCTCAAGATGATGATGAACTTTTAAAAAGTTATCTAGGACACCTGAGACCTCAAAGTTTACAGGTGTAAAACTGTCTCTACCTGTATATTCACACTTGACGTTTTAGTAGTAAGATTATTTAACGGTTTTAATGTTGAAGGGTGTGTCCAGACCGTTTACACTGGTACACCTCTCAGTAAGTTATTGAGCGTCAACCACTTACAGGGAGCCAGAACCAATGAATCCAACAACATTTTCCAAACTCAAATAATCATGTAAATCCATTTCTTCAACCTATTTCTGGCCTATTTTAAATTCTAAACCATGACATGTGGTAGAAAATCATTAAAAACACAATAAATGTGGATCTGCAAAAATGGGCTTTGTTTATGAACAAATGAAAATGTTATCATTTCCCGGGGAATTCTACTTTGGTTTGAGCTAGTTTTCACAGCTAATACTTAACCACTGACCTTAACTAGACTCATCTAATGTATTTCTTTTAATCACTGAGTTTTGACAATTTTGTCAGTTATATTGTTTTTGGTTCCCTTTAACAGGAAAGATTGTCATGTGGTCAAGCAGGCAAGTCCTGGGTACACGTGACATATATCTTATATACACAAAGTAAAACACTGCATATATATTTAATATAAAGAGGCCTATGAACAAAGAAATGACATACCGATCGTTAAAAAATATCCTGACTCTACAGGTCTGTACCAAAATAAGGGATATTTTCTGAGACCATGTCCGTCCGTCCGTCCGTGAAATGACATCAAGTTGTATCAATACTCAGAAGTGTTCCGTCCTAACCTTCTCTTGCCTTTGTGGCTCTGGCCATCATAATGATTTAAGAAGTGTGGGGGTCGTCAGAGGGTGCCTGTACGACCCATAGGGGATTGTCACGTACCGAGGGCAAAGCCCAAGGTGCGTACAATCCCCATGGGTCATACAGCCACCTGAGGACGACCCCAAAGGTTCTTCTATTTTTTATCACCCAATCAAAGCTCCAAATATGTTGAAAATAATGTAAATGTGGAGCGGTACGTACAGGATGGCACTACATACCACCCCATGTATGTACCGCTCCTCAGCCGTGCGGGTGATAAAACTTAATACTTGATGTACCAAGAACAACTAGTAATCGATGCACAGGTCAGGGGATGTCAAAACCTTGGAGTTCAAGACAAAGTGCTGTTTTTGCACCCTTAAATCAATGTATATAATATTATGATCAATCGTGTTCTATGGGTTATTGTTACAAATACCGTCCATTTCCCATGACAATTCTTCAACATGACTTGAAATCCTCCATCTTTATTGGGTATTTTTGTCCATTATTCACGTCATTTCTAATTAAAGTAATACTATTCTGCAGGAAGAATCAACTTGTACGTTTTATGCGGAAAAAGGTATAATTTACAGATTCGTGGCATTTTCAACCATTGAATTGTTTATCCTTAGAGTATACAGCACGGTTGAACGCTATAATTATGCTATATCTTGCTGTTCCTATGTTACAAAGCTTTGCTACTTAATCTATATACCATGGAGTTATGGTCAATTATTATATGGTGCACTATGCATCAGTATTGTCCATTAAATAATCATTCATATTCTTATTATTGCAAGCTTGTTGTGTACAGCTCCAAATGAGCAATACGTTTGAAACTCAAATTGTAGATAATGTATTTATGTAGTTAAGGTAGACAGCGCCTCGAGGGTGAAATATAAAACCTAAATATTAAAGTTTTGGCTGTTTGGCAGCATGAGATTTGGTGAAAATGAATAGATGCCACACGTTGTTTTAGACATCCACGATTTATTAAAGGTTCATATTGGATTGAAAATAGGCTGAAGAGTTACGATATACATTTACACATAAATTTTGTCTGCAAATTTGAGTATGTGCAATGCAGTTTCACAATGTTAAATTCAAAACGGTTTCCCAAATAATATATGAGAATACGTATGTATAAGGCATGAATAAATGTTGCATGTCTTTTAAACAGATTTTACATAAGCTTTGATTCATATACTGTTTTTAGTGTTAAGCTAAAGCAAATCGGTAGTTGTGATCTGATTGAGAGTTTAGATTTGAAGTTCTGTCATGTTTTGGTTGTTCATAATGTTGACACTGATTATCCTGTGCTCTAAGAGTCGGACAACTGTCACACGCAAACCGTCCAGTGCAGCCTTTCACCAATCGCAAGTCTTAGAGGGAAGCTTGTGTGAGTTCTTAGAAAGAATTAATTAGGAGAAAGCAATGAATTGTACGTGTGATAAAAGATTATTTTTACAGGTAAGGGTATTTATGACTTGAAGCAAACATGAATGATGCGATTTTAACGAGGCTTTGTAGATTTCACAATGTTAATATTAAATAGGAATTGGTTGAAGAAATTTCCAAATAAATATGTTAATATCCACAAACGCGTGTTGTCATTTTTCGTACGTTTTCATCAATTTGAATTAAGGGGGGAGGCGCGTGGACATTACTGGTTCCTTGTACAGGGTTCCCACGCAGGTCTTAAAAGGTCTTAAATTGATTTTCTCAAATTTAAGGCCTTAAAAAGGTCTTAAATTTGGCATTTTTGTAGCTAGAGGTCTTAAATGGAATCTTTTGAGATGTTAAAATGAAGTTATCAAATCCAACTTTCAAATAAGTACTCTCAAATGAAATTTAAATCATATATTTCTGAAATGTTTCTTTGCATGCGGTCGATAGGTATTGATTTTTCCAAATCTTGGTCTTAAAAGGGTCTTAAATCGATTTTCGAAAATGTGTGGGAACCCTGTAATGTAGGATTGAATGCGATTCATCTAATAAGCCTGTATCTATCCAAAGAGATATTGTCATCTATTAAACAAAACTTCCGTAACTATTCCATCGTGATTCAGGGTATCAAACCATTATTAGAGAATCTTTTTTTTTTTTTTAAGTGTTCAGCAACTTTAAAAAATCAGCCCCCAGAGATAATCAGTAAAACACATGTAAACAGACTTGTTATTGCTTCTTTTCTTTATTATCCATAAATAAAACATTACAACTTTCGCCGCTTTTATTACACATATTACATATCTTCACACACACGCACTCGTTCTTCCACCACAGAATCATACAGTTCAGCGTAGACAATGCGCTGAATCATAATATACAACTAACACGTTGTAAGTAACTTGACCCCACACATTCTGTAGTCTCCCACCCACCCACAAGAGAATATAGCATGGCGGACAATGGTTGGTTCATTTCCAAAAACCTTAGTACAAGTTACATAATTTCTCGTGCTCCTGGATAATCCATTATCAATTAAACTCGACGTGAACACATGTGGTATAAGATTAATGAAGCGAAACAGATTTACTTCAGAAGATTTTTTTTCTGTCTTGAATGCCAATGAATGACTACACTGCTGAACATTTTATTATAATTACTTGATCAATTAATCTTAATTGGTGAAAAATACTAAATCTGACTGAACCATTCTTCTCCACTTTGAAATGTACGGAAACTTTCTAAAAGAAAAGAGCATGAATATACTTATTTACACATCTTACTCCACTAATCTCAGCAACGGACTGCCACCCACATTTAATACATATGATTATCATTAATTGAAAAAAAAAGTTCTTAGTTGGTTTTCATCAACACTAGATCAGGTTATGTATTTTTACCGGGGCTTACTATAGGGGTTGAAAGTTAACCTTGGGGCGAGGTTCCTTTGAATATAGAAGAGTATTCACATTATTTTCAGCTGAGATCTCTACGCACTGTACTACACTATTGCAACCTGTAAAATCCTCAATAACTATTTTATAAGTATGACAAGTCCCCCCCCATAACAGCAGTGACTTATATCATTATTGAATCAGAAGTTAACAGTATTGTAATTATTATTTTTTACCTGACACAGAGTTCACTGTACAATAATTTGCTACATAATATATGTTCCACAACCTTTGAGCACAAATGATTTCTCGTCCTTTTTTCAAGCAATCTGATGATTCAGCTGTCATTCTGATCATTTAAACACATGCACGTCGTACTCGTACATGTGTACTTGGTATTTGAAACAAAATATTGAAACCTTTTCAATATTTCACGTATCTAGGGATTTATCTAAGATTTCACTGAAACTAGAATTTATATTAGCTACTGGAAATAATCCTACTCTTTGATGGTAAAATGTAAAATATCTACTTTGGGTTTTTAATCTGGGGGAACTATGGCTAGGTACGCTGGAAACTATTTCAAATGTCAATGAATAAATCCGAGTTTACAAAACTGTCATCTGGTTCTACTTTAGCGAAGTTCATTTTACAGAGTCTACATATATTTTTCTAGTCGTTCAGCATTGTAGGCATTATGATTTTTGTTGGATTGTCAATACAGATCTGTCCTATTAGTTGTAAGCTGGCCTGCCGTTCCACTAACTCTCAATCTCATATTTCAAGTTTGTAAAGATCCGTGTCCGCAGTATTCCAGTCTACTCCCCGAACTCAGAAGCGCGTTCAAGTTTGGTTTTAGTTTTAGAGAGAATCGTGCCTATTTAGTATTTTCCAGCATTTTACTTATGTGCAATGGCTTATAAATCGAAATCTCATACCAATTAAGGTAAAATTTACATTTCTAAAACCTTTTCACAATACCATAGACATATATGTATCTCTATGACAATACAAATGTGGATCTATTTTTTTTCTGTTGATTTCAATTGTCATTTCCTGACCTTTGTAAAAACACTTTAACCTACCGATTTTTTTTTTTCACAATACAAAACTTTCATTTTCCTTATATATCTAGCCTTATAAGTATGCAGAATTAGGTGGCATCTGGAATGGGTTGATTAATATGACGATGCGGACCGTCCATCCCCCTATACATTCAGTAGGGAATATGCTATTTTGAAAAAAAAGAGAGAAAATGTTAGAAACCGTGCTAGTAAGTTGGTGAGTGGATCAGTACAGCAGAACGTATTTAAGATTCCTAGTCAGATAATACAATTGAGTCACCTCTCTAGCAATTCCCATATTTGACACAGGGATGTAAGTCAGGGCTAATGAAAAACATGTGAAACCTCAGAAATAAACTCTGAAATTATCTTAAAATGCTACATCAAGGTGATGTAAGAAATTTGATTTTGAAAATTATTATTTGAAGTGATGACGTCTTAAAATTTGAAATCAGACAAAAATCTGAAAATTTAATTTTAGATCAGACAAACATCTGAAAACTTGATTTTAAATCAGACAAAATATCTGAAAATTTAATTTTAAATCAGACAAAAATCTGAGAACTTAATTTTAAATCAGACAAAAAATCTGAAAACTTGCATCCCTGTTGACAAAGTGAGCTGCCCGCATCGACTCCCCACCCGCTCGTTCGATTTACTCAGTGTACGTCCGCCGCGTGCTCTCCGTCAACAATCCTGAAGAGTTCACGTCACATCAGATCGGCGGGGTCCAGGCCGCCCGGCGCGGGCAGACCGGGGGAATCGCACTCCACCCCGGGCAGCAGGGGCCCGCCCTGCAGGAACTCAGCTAGGTCCTGTTCGATGTCACCGCCGCCGCCCGCGCCGCCGCCGCCATCGTCGGCTACTTCCGGTGACGCTTCCGGTTCGGTCGCGACGTCGGGAACGACCTGGGCGGTGGCGGTGGCGGTTACAGTGGTGGGGATGGGGCCTCCAGGGCGAACTACTACTACATGCGGGTGGACGACGTTGACGGGGAGTGCGCGTGTCCTTAACTCCTCCTGGGGGCTCATTTCCTGGATGTCCTCCTCCAGGGGTTCGTCCTTGACAAGGTCGGCCACGGCGGCGGCGTCCTCCAGGGCAGCGCTAGAGGTCGTCGGGGTCACTTCCGGGCCGGTGAGTTCGGTTGGAGTGTCGGTGAGTTCGGTTGGCGGGCCAGTGAGTTCGGTTGGAGGGCCGGGGAGGTCGCTAGGCGGTGGTGGCATCTGCAGCAATGGACGGTGGTGTGGGGGTTGGCGGGAGACTCTATATATTATAGGGGGTTGGTTAAGGGATGGGTGGGGGTAGGGGTGGGGAGAGAACAAGACAAGACACAGTCAGCACTACACAGACGGACAACACGGCAGGCAAAGCACAGGCACTAATCACGTTAAAACCATAGATACCGCTTTACCAAAAAAAAAGAGAAAAAAAAATATATTAGAGGGTTAATATTATAGTTAGCTGGAAATACATTGTCAAAAAAAGACTATTAGGGGGTTCAGAGTTTATAGTTAACGGGAGAACCGGAATGACCATCTGCCAAAAAATTAATTGGAGAGTTCAGAGTTTTGAGTCATGGGTTGGGGTTATTTGAAAGCGGCACTTTAGGAAGCAGTTTTATTGACTTTCTTTATTTTTATTCCTACAAATCTAATCACGACTAATAAGACAATTTTGAAGAATACTATTTTTAAGGACATAAATTTAATTTTCCGTACCATTATAGGTTAAATTTCCATTAAATAGAAAAGCAGTATCTCTGAATTAACGTCAGTCTAAAACGTCGTTTGTAACTGATTATATTATGACTATTTGACTTTGAGTATCGGGTTCTAAAAGCTCAATCCAGCATTTAGACACTGTAAGTGAAATGAAAATTTTTGTTCATATGATTCATTGTAAATTTGAAATATGTTATGTACATAAACAACATCATTTTGAATTTAGTTTCGTTGTTCGAAAGACTTCAAAATGATATTTGGAAAAACATTTCAAAGCGAACATTCCTGATAATTGTAAAGTCATGCAGATCAATGAGCTCATCAACTATTACATGCATGGCTGATTTTAAACACATTAATGCTCTAAAAACATGCTTCATGCTAAGGTTGAATACCTTTGCAACGCGCCCAAGAAGATAACTTTTTACTTCTAACATTCAGCACATTAAGCCTAGACTGAGAACCACACAATAAACTGTAATTCATCAACGGTACAACTGGCCCTAAACTTGGGAACCTCTCGTCAGAACTTCAACTTTGATTGGGACCTCTTTCAGTAAAAGTGCACACGTAAGTTTAATTGAAAGGAAAAATTGGTAAACGTTAGGTATTTTTACTATGTTTCTTTTCCAAAATTACAATTTCCAAAATTAGTGGTATATGTAGGTAACGGGCCTTCCATTTTCAAATGCCTGTATCTACCTGTACAAATCTTATGGGTACTTAAGCACAGGGGGGAGCGGGGGTCTACTATTTTGAAAGTATGCTTACGTACTTAGTCGAAGGCCTCTAAACACTACTTTTATTACATGCACACTTTTTAAAGAGGTCCCCAAGGTATTGTATACAGTTATTTGTACATGTATATCTTGATCTTTTTTCTGGTATTCCTGAGTTGGCTAAGGTGGAGGCGGAGGCGTCGTAAAGGGAAACTTGGCATACGCTGCACCTTGCGAGAATTAACAAGCGGGGCGAATATATAAGCGGGCTGATTACTTTACAACATGTTTAGTTGCATTTCAATTTACAAAATATTTAGTTGCATTTCAATTTTGGCTACAGACTGGATTTTATATTCATGCACATTTGGGGAATATGGATACAGGTTCGTACCCAGGGTGCCCACGCTTTTGCAGAAATTAATCAATTTAAGACCTTTTTAATACCAAAACTGGTTAATTTAAGATGAGAAATTCCACATTCTTGACCTTTTATAGGCCTTCAATTCAATCAAAATACTTTTAACCCTTACACTGCCAGAGGCCTCATATGGGGCCCTATAGTAAAATCCCATAGGAACACCATTGACAGAATGCAAATTATGCTTTCAGAATCTGAAAGAATTTTTCAGATATTCCAATTAGAACCAGAGATACAGGTATTTGAACATCAGACTATCAAGTCACCCAAAAATGTTAGAATTGAGATTCGAGAAACCATAAACAGTGTATTTACATTTGAATTTGCCATACTAATTAAAAATCATGAAAAATGGGTGAATTTATGTAAATGACATGATTTTTAATTTCCTCTAACTTTCCTTTCACTTATGATAATCACAAACTGTCTTTTGCACAAAAAAGATAATGTTTTCATGTTATTTTTATAAAGAGTGTCATAGTTATTTTATTGATGATCGGTAACCATGGTAACCTGCAAATTACGATCGTACGAACAATTACTCCGCACAAGAGATTTGCCTTATTGGCACAGTGCCAACATTTGGAACGTTTATTTCAAAATTATTGAAAAAAGCTTTTCATCTGAAGAATCTAAACTAAATTTGAGTTTTAGGGAATTTATGCACTAATTTTTGTATTTTGGGCAATATCTCAGTAAATATCAGTTACATTGTGATATATCTGGCAGTGAAAGGGTTAAGATCTCACAAGACCTTTTGACACTTGCGTGGGCATTCTGCATACCAGTGGAGGGGGGGGGGGGGCTAAAAGACTATTGTACGAATTGACATTCAGACTGCAGTATAAGTTACCGTACAGGTAATAGAACAATTACACTGAAGTTAACAGATACTTCTAATTTACGGGACAAATCCATATTTGAGCATGAATCCACATTAAAAGACAGAAGAGGGAGACAGATTGTATTTGCGAGAGCTCGCCTGAGCGAATTACTTTTTTTTTTTTTTTTTTAATTTTTTAAATCAATTATGGTACTATAGAAACTATGCCCTTGGTTGCCCAATCAAGGTTATATTATCTCATTCTTCCTTTGTTATCAGAAAGAGTCTATTAGATTGTGTGTGTTTCTTTTGCTGTTGAAACAAATAGTGTTGAAAATACAGCATTTGGCAGCCATGAAACGAATTTTAGTAAGAATGAATTCAAGGAAGAGAATCATACAATATGTACATTCTGATATTAAAAAAAGGAGATTATTTTAAAATGCTTTCTACTGTCAGAAAACAAATGCAACATTTTCGAGTAAATTTTCAACTTCTGTAAAATGATGGTAGAGTTAAAAAATCCAGAAAAAATAGCATCTCTGAAAGTATCATCCAAAACTTATATGCATTTTAAAAACTCTGTGTGCTTACATTCTCAGCAGTCTGTTCCTGTGGGGTCTCCGCGGGCACCTCCTGAATCTCATCGGTGTCAGCGGCGGGGTCCTTCTCCGGGTCCTCCTCTTCCTCGTCCGAGCACGGGACCTCCTCCAGGGTGGGCTTGGTGGTGAGTCCCATGGCCTGACGGAGCGCGGCCACCGGGGCGAGGTCGGACGGCATGGCCTGCTTGGCCAGCTGTGTCAGCTCAAACGTCACCTTCTCCGCTGGAACGGAATATATAAAACATGGATTAATACATGTATATAATCGGTGGTGAGTCCCATGGCCTGGCGGAGTGCGGCCACTGGGGCGAGGTCGGGTGGCATGGCCTGCTTGGCCAGCTGTATCAACTCAAATGTCACCTTCTCCGCTGGAATAGATTTTATATTTGTATTTTACATCAGAGATGCTCCTCACCCCACTGTTTACACTAGCACACATACAGAGAGGTACCTATAAAATCTCAAATCAGTATCTATTTGATACCTTCAGTAAGTTAAAAATTCCTCATGCATGCAAACCATGATAATAATATGTCTATAATTGCCTTTTCGTGTCTCATTTAAGTGTGAAAATTTTGATGAATAAAAGAGAAAAAAAAATCATTTTTATCCTAAACTTTCCTTCTTTCATTCTAGAAGCATCTGTGTAAACTGCCCTGACTCACCTAGCTTGGTCTCCTTCTCGGAGGGCTTGGCCACGTGCGCCAGGTGGGGCGGCGGCTTGCGGCTCAGCCGCTCGTACTGCGTCTTCTGCAGGTCTCGGAGAAGGACAGAAGTTTCCTGAAGCTTGGCGTCTATGCGCACCTCTTCTTCTGACTTGGGCACGGGGCGCATCGTCTTCTCTGAGAGGTGACAAAAAGACATGTTCTATGTTAGATGGTATACAGGGAAAAGAACTTGCATAAGACTTTAACAAAATTGGTTCCATTCTTTGATTGCGTTGTTTTCCAAATACCCCTGCGTCCTCACAATCATATTTACATACATGTGTACAATCTGTACATGAACAAACCTTTTTTAAATTTTGTTTATTGGTACTGAGACTTTCGTTTATTTACACTGCCACTTTGAAATCGTGCTTAGACATTCTGATCAATAGAAATAGAGTATGTTTTTTTTCAGGTATGTTGTTCTAATAAAACCATAGATGTTACTTCATTAATCATTTAAGGGTAGTTTTCACACACCTACCCACTGACAAAATAATAAAAAATATTTCCAGAATTCCTATAAATCTTCACTCCAATCACAGACGATCTCCTGACAGTCTATGCACCAAACTTTTTAACACTTAAATATAACTAAGCCTACCGGTGGGACTAGTTAAGTTTCTGATACTTCCAATCATACTTTTATTTTTGTGTAACTGCTAACCGTCTAACTATGTATATTTGCTAACTCTGCATATAATATATTAATTTATTCATATGTTGTATTTACCCATCCTGGCGGGCACGGTATAAAGAACATCCCTAGAGCCTAGAAGAAAATTTAAAAAAAACGCACACAAAATACCAAAGAAAAACCATACCATGTGGTCAGACCAAAGGGTACTGAGAACGGCCATTCTCGAAAGACCAGAGATTATTCTCAGTGTAAACCGGTAAAAATATTAGACTTGTTCTGTATAGAGTTAAACCATACCGAAGGTGTCGAGGAAGGACATGTCGATGCCCAGGTCGTCTGACAGGGTGCGCAGCGAGTCGTAGTCGATGTTCTCGTTGGTCAGCTTGCCGGTCTCTTCAGCTGCTTTCTGCTCTTCTGCAAGGCGTACCATGTCCTCTGCCTCCTTCTTTCGCTGAAACCGCCAAAGATTGAGAGTTACACATGTTTATGTTACCTGCATACTAGCCTTGATCAAGATGTATGCAGGGAAATATGCCGATAAGTCACAAGGCTTAATCCTGTACATTTTTTATTAATCATGGCATGGATTATTGGTGATTAACCAGTTGGTAAACTAGCATAGGTTATTGTTTTTAGTGTCTCTATCTGTATAAGATTATTATTTCTAAAGTTTATTTGAAAATGTACTCATGACAGATAGCTATATAGTAATGTATTTCCCAGTTTTTCCTATGTTTTTGTTGACAACTCTAGTCTGAATTAGCCCGGTAGGAACAGAGGGTACTTTTAAGCAGAGATGTTTGTCTCTGCTGAGAGTTAATGCAAAGGACGACTCACAAATTTAGCATATTTCGATGACTTACATATTTTCATGTTTTATTGAGTTGAGTGTTTACCTGTTCGAGTAGTTGGTTGGCCTTGGAATGTTAACAAATGTAGCATATTTAGATGACTTATTTATTTATTATTACTGAGTTGTGAGTTTACCTGTTCGAGTAGTTGGTTGGCCTTGGAATGTTAACAAATGTAGCATATTTAGATGACTTATTTATTTATTATTACTGAGTTGTGAGTTTACCTGTTCGAGTAGCTGGTTGGCCTTGGAGTGTTCACAAATGTAGCATATTTAGATGATTTATTTATTCATTATTACTGAGTTGTGAGTTTACCTGTTCGAGTAGTTGGTTGGCCTTGGAATGTTAACAAATGTAGCATGTTTAGATGACTTATTTATCTATTATTACTGAGTTGTGACAGGGCTTGACAAATCGGGTGTCCAGTGGCCCAAGACCACCAAAAAGTCATACTGGGCCACTGAAATGAGTGTCTGAGTTGCCCAGTGTGCAACCAGAGTCAGAGTTCAAAATTTTGGGTTTGGAAAATTATGAATATCCAAACGTTTACCCCTAAAATAAAAGCTAAATCCATGTTGTCAACCAAATCTAAATTCTACGGTATTTGTCACTTATAGTTTACTTTATTCTTGTCAAACGTTACTGGGCCACCACATTTTGTAGCTGGGCAACCACTTTCTGGACTCAAGTTGCCCAGTGGGCAACCAGGTTTCGAATTGATTTGTCAAGCCCTGTGTGAGTTTACCTGTTCCAGTAGTTGGTTGGCCTTGGAGTGTTCGCTGCCCGTCAGCACATTGAGGAGACTGTCCACCATCAGGTTGGTTGGCCCGCCCGCGTTCTCCACAAAACTCTTCAAACTGCAAGGACATCAGGAAATAATAACAATTAATTCACACATTTATACATATAGAAATGTTGCGGGACGTACGTGGCAAGGTTGTGTTCTATATCAGCGAAGTGAGCTTTGAACTCCGTCACTCCAATTTATAGCATGTTAAAAAATAGAAGAAGAATTATACAGATATGTACCGTAACTTTACTAACAATGCCTTTAAAAGACTAATAGGGTCAGACCGAACCAGTCAAGGGCGAAAAAAAAAGAATTCATAAGGATTTAATATTTGATTTGTCTTTAAGGCATCAGTCCCTTTAATATACGTATCGGTATTTTTTCAAACAATCGCAGTAGTATAGCACAAGAGTTAAACACAGAAACATAGACGAGCAGTCTCACTTTTGGGCATTAACTTAGAGGTGACGCCTCGGTCGCAATTAAACATGTGATATAGTGTAGACGTGGTGCGGTTGTCTTTGTCGAAATATAGATATGATAATAAACTATTTTTTTTTGTATATGATATGTCAAGGTATCTGATATATTCAGAGAGTAATGCACGACCAACAGAAGAGCACTCATCTCCCTACTCAATCCTGAGCGTGGTATATTTGACGGGGCGAACAGTTGTTCCTATTTCCTACAAGGGGGCGCTACAGAGTCATTGTGGATGACACAGAACAGCTCTCTCTCAGTCCTTTGGCCCTAGACCCCCTTAATACAGCGACATGGGCTTTTAGAAAAATCGACAGGATTGAATATGTTTGACAAAGATATGGATTTTAAAAACTGTAGTGACATGATTTTCTTTGATGCGCCATGGTTTTCCTTGACAATTTGTTCCACGAGTCAATCGGGCTAGTTCTCCTGTCTTAAAAGTCCAAAATTACACAAGTCCATATCAAGATGATATTTACTATTTTAATGATTCTCACTGGCCCACCGGGCTGGTTGCTAACAAATAACACTGGCCCGGCGGAATTTTTACTAGTACCCAGTACCAGTATCTGTGTAAAGGCTAATCCCTGGGACAGTGAGAATACTACCTGAAAACAGTGCCTCCTCAAACCTTCAGGGATCGTCCTAGCCCTGGGAGGCGGGGGACCGTGAAGGTGTGAACATGCACATTTTGCACTAAATTTCCTAGAGGTAATTTCCCCGAACAAAACACAGTGGCAACCAGTGGCAACAACTGGGTTATCAAAGGTCCCTAGAGAACCACCGGCTGTTGTATGTGATGCCCTGCCTATGGGACATTGCATATAAAAGACCCCTTGCCACTCTTTGAAATGAGTAGGGTACAACACCCGGTGGCGGGTTTCCCCTCAAGCATAGCTACACAGAAGGAAACAGCTCACCGTACAAACCATACAACCATAACCATACAATGCTGTAAACCCTGATGTGTGAAAACGTCCCGGCAATCCGGGGAATATGCACGTAGAAAGAAGATGATGAAGAAGAAGTGGGCATACAGTGTGTACTGAGTACAGACTCAGTGTCAGCTTGCAGAAGGAGTTTAGTGGTAATCAGTGGAAATACAGGGGCCGAATAATGGTAAATCAGTATGTCCGAAATATTTGAATTAGCTGTCAGGAAAAATCAGTGTGAACTCGGCACCATTTTAGTAGCTCATTTAAATATTTCAGACATACTCATTTGGGAAGTATCCACTGCCGTTTGGTTCGGGGGGGGGGGGGGGGCACCCTATTAGTAGCACATATGATAAGCCAAGTAATGTAATGTCGACCTCGAGACAATCATTTCTATGGATCTTGTTTCTTCTTCAACTATCGCAACTATTGCAACTATTTCAATCTGAATAAGTACTGCGTTAAACACTTGAAACTCCCTCTTCAAACTTTGGTGCATGTCTTTCTGGATTACATACACGCATACAGTATTCAACACGAACTAATATCAGGCTTTCAAATCACATTAATCAACTGAAATCTCAAATTTGAAATGTTTATTTGTCATATTGCACGGAAAACAGGGGGACGGCTTCTAGCTATGATTAAAATCTGAAAATTGACACCCCTATCGTTTGGTTTTACAGGCCTTTATTTCCAATAACCACAGTGATGTGTAATACATATATATGGGAGGGGGATATGGCAAATGTAAGTGCGTATAAGTCCTATGTGTACTTCATCCCATGGGGTATGGGGTCTGAGAATTAAATATAAGTACGTCCTTAATGCCATTAAAGGAGGTTAATATGTAGAACTTAGAACTGATGATTTATTGGTCTGGAGAACCGCCATGTTATGTTCGTGAACAATAAGTTACTTAATGGCCTACTAACAAGTTATTCCTATACAGAGGTCTTCCATTAAAAGGTACGCTTATTACACAAATCAGACCCCCCTAATGGAATCAAGCACGCATTACATTTGTTAGGGAACCTACACACATTTTCAAAATTTTCAGTACTCCTCATCCCCCTCTCTAGGAGTGTGCGTACTTAATGGAAGGCCCCTTGAAGGTCAACAACATTTCGTTGAAGATAAGATAATTTACTGTTCAGGAGAAGCGTCATGTCAGTGAACTAGGGCCTCCCACCAAGTCTTTCCCACCAGTGGTTCCCCCATCCAACAGGTTTCCCCGGGAGGCAGTACCGACGGACCAGTACCCCAGACTACCCCGTTTATCGCCCCCTGCCACGCCCCCTTTTTACCCCCCTCACCGTGAACCGGGAGACAGGCGCCTTTATCGGCTTACAACAGTTTCCGAACGACCCCACTGCCCACCAGGAAAAGCCCAGCCCTTTTGGTCCATGATAACGAAATACGACAGGGAAAAAAAAAGTGAGATGATTAGTTTTGATAGTTTTAACTTTTAATTCGGCACTGTAAAGTTGGGATGGGTAAAAAAAAAGAAAGAAAAAAGACTACCACTTATTTCAAGATTTACAGTTATTTGAGGGGGTCGTTTAGTGGTGTAATCTAATGTTGGGGACGTGAGTTTGACGGAGTGCGTTGTTCCCGACGACTAATTGTCCAATGAGGGACGTAACTCTGGGAACGGGCACTTTGAGACGGCCTTAAATTATCACAAAGCCAAAACAAATATGGCCGAACGCAAGATAAAGTATGACTGAGGGCCGCTCTAATGCAAACCGATCTTCATTGCTGAGGCGACATCCAAATGAGCAGGCCCCGGATCGGGCCGGGTCGGCTTTAGAAATTTGGGGGATAATTTCATGACGGCGACGGCTGCGTTGGTAATTTGAGTGGGGACATTTGTCAGGTTGACAGCTGCGACAAAAAGACCCGAGACGGCCCTTTGTTTTTGTACGACTCGGGTCCCGATTTGGTGCTCAGGATTGTGACGGATGGCTAATTACATGCCATAACTATTGTTATTTGAGGATCCGCGACTAGAGTAAGAGGCGATCATCGATGGTTATTGGGGGGCGGGGGGTGATTGAGGAGAGAGGGAAAATTATCAGAATTTTTTTTACTGTTATTGCTTTATTGCACAATATTGATCATACAATACATGTCAAGGTAAATATGGGTGCGTTATTCCCTAAATCTATGCCCAAATATTGTTCATACAATACATTCCAGGATAGATCAACGTGACTACAGAAACTACACTAGTACCTAATCTGCTAAATGGAAATACTTGACAAAAAAGTTACTGAAATGCCTTAAGCCCCATACCCACTAGGCGATTTGGGCCTTGACGATCTTATTTTCCCCTGGTCGCCCGTCAGTATGGTGTATTGAAATCTGCATGTTTGATCTGGATTGCTGGGAAAATCGCCGGGCGACTTGCCCGACGATTTTTTCAAACCTGTTCAATTCAATGTAGCATACTAACAGGCGACAAGCCCCAAATCGCCTAGTGGGTATGGGGCTTTACAGTAACTTTGGTTATTGGGGAATGGGAGTGATTAAAGTTCGTATTCTACTACGTGACTTATATCGTATACGGGAAGGTTAGTTGTAGTGGTGGATTTAGTGGAGGGAGGGCGCTTCCTATTTTTAGGTAAATATTAATTTTAATGTAAAATTTTCACATCCGGAGGGTCCGGCGGAAAATTTTACAACAGGGCGCCGCCTATCTTTTTTTTCTTCTTCTTTTCTTTGAAATCTCTGGATCCGCCCCTGAATTGTTTATAATCATGTTATAAATCACCAAAAGGGGATTTGAATTATTTCAAATGATATGTAGGGTTTATGGTCCCTACTCGTATTATGGGGAAAAAGTGAAGTCAGTCAGAATCTACAAGTGGAAAACAGGCTTAATGACAGGCGCGAACGACCAGGCCTTAGGTCAGCAACACCAAATAATCAGCAAAATAAACGCACACAGAGCAATATTTGAGACTTTTATTTTCTCCGGAGAGGAGGCTGTTTTAATCAAAACGCGCCCCCCCCCCTCCCGTCTGGGTGGAGGAGACAGGCAGGCCGTCGTTTTAGCGGGACATAATGACAGTTGATACGGACCTGGGGGCTGTTTTATGCACCGCTCATTAAACCAGCTATATAAAGTGAGGGTTCTTGGACGGCTGTCGAGGTGCCACTTAAAAAGACGCTCTAATTGTCCCCTCATTACTGTCCAAAACACAATACAAACTATGCAAGTGAATGGATGTCTGCAATTTATTACTTCAACATCCGCCGGCTCGAAGATCCGCTGCCTTTAATTTAAATTTAATACTTCTACTGTTTAGCTACCGTTGATATCCTTATATATAAGTATATCGTCAGTACTAATAAGTTTTACATTAATATTGGGGGATTCCAAAACCATACTAGCATAAAGAGAATACAGTTTAAGACGGTTTACATAAAAACATAGAAGGTATACGTCCTCGCAGGGTTATATGATTATAAGTTATGAGATGAAAATGAGATGATAACTTTTACATACATATATATATTAGACATCATTATAACAGACATCCTTATAACAGATATTTAAAGAGAACTCACAACCAAAACCCCTCTGGTCTGAGTCGATAAAAGCACTTCGTGTCTCATAATGGAACTGATCAACGATTTCGAGAAAAACTAAACGCTCAGTTGTAGCACAAATACAATACTAACTACTTTGCTCCCCTTTAATCTGGCACAAAACACGAAGGATTTTGCTTCTTCAAAGCAAATGTGAAGGATTATAAAATATTGATTATGTGTTTTTTCCCTTCCAGGCGGACCACGCCTTTTTTTAATACAGACATAAGTGGCAGATGGGCGGTACTCTTATCCAACACGGAGAGTTTCTTTAATCTAAAAACCAACGTAGCGTAGGTCTGAATCAGCCATTTTTCTCAGGCTCTCAGAGGAATGTATATGTAAATTAACAGGGATGTGTGTGTGCTTTAAGCCCCTACTTTGTGACAGGTAATGAAAGCCAGTAGGCAGTTCTCCAAGCAGAGTACATTCTGCTTTTACCCTCTTATGTCTGTCTAAAGCCGGGTCCCCACGCGGCGACTAAACCTCGGCGATTAGTTGTGTATAGTGGCCCAAAGTGCCATATCTATCCTATCCCCAGCAATTAGTCCCTGTAGAGCAGTAGTCGCCGGGGAATGCATGGACTTGGTACTTTGGGCCACCGTACGCAACTAATCGCAGAGGTTTAGTCGCCATGTGGGGACCTGGGAACGACCAAGTGCCGACGACTAAACCCAACAGATGTTAACCCTTTGCATCCTCAACGACTAAAGCCTGTTTAGGGGCATTAGTCCCAGTGTTTTGAAAGGGTTAAGACATTTGGTCGGCCGACTAACCTCATTTCCTACACTTTGTCATTCTGTGGAAACCAGGCTTTAAGCCGCGTCCCCACTAGGCGACTAAACTTTGGCGATTAGTTGTATGTGGTGGCCCAAAGTACCAAGTCCATCCCTTCCTCGGCGACTAGTGCTCTATGGGGGTCTATTCGCTGGGGTTTGGATAAGTTTGGCATTTTGCGTCACCACATACAATTAATCGCCAGGGTTTAGTCACCACGTGGGGCCCCAGCTTTACTCATCTAAACATCTGGTGGGAGAGTCGGTCGTCAGAAGCAGACGACATTCAGCCACGCAAAAGGCAGGAAACAGCGCTCGTTAGTATGCTCCTCATTCCAACGGCCTGCTCGGCTGCTCTAATTGCTTTGGGTGAAAAACAATTCACATCGGGACATACACTGCAGACACCACTGCAAATTACACAGGGACAAAGGGAAACATGCAATGCAGAGAAAGCTCGAGTGGGCTCCTGGATGGGCATGTTTACTGTTTTTACCCAAGTGTATAAATTGTATTATTTCACCCCCAATACGTAGTCTCCTATGCTTCAACAATGGCGGACACCAGTGAGCCAGCCCAGGCTATACAGGGTCTGTATAGCCCTGTTGTGATGTCATGCCAGGGCTATACAGGTCGCCGCAGGGCATTCTCCCTGAGGCCCCGCACCGTGCGGTCCAGGCGGAAGCCGGGACAGAATGGTCCCTCGCGTTGCCACTGCAGCAGACGACATTACATTTTGGAAAACGCATGATTAGTTAGCAAATATGTAAGAGGAGGTGAAATAAATCCAATACTAATGTTGTCTGGGACCCTGTGCCTTGTATTGCGTCTCGGGGTCCTGTTCACCCAGGGGCCGCTCTAGGGGCCTTGAGGCCCTCTAGCGGCCCCTCGGCGAACAGGAACCCTTGACCAAATATGGCGCCCAGGATCCCAGCAAAACTTTGGCATCTTAAAATTGGAAGATCTGGTTAAATCTGGTGCTTTTTTTTCATTTTTATAAGAGGGTCAGGGGTTTTCCCCCCTTCTCCCTTGAGCACTGCCCTGCAGCTAAAAAGTAGTCCAGTGTTTTAAGGCCGTATTCCATATACCGAAAGTGCGTTGCCGATTTCCCGCCGATAAACTTTCGGTACTGACGGTACATAATCGGCGGCATTGCCGATAAAATTTACGAACATTTTGGTAAATATTTCCGGCCGATTATACACTGGCCGCCGATAACGCACTTTCGGCCGCCAATAACGCACTTTCGGCCGCCAAAAGTGCGTTATCGGCGGCCGAAAGTGCACCAAAAGTATGGGCAGCCGTTATGGAACGTTGCCATGGCGATGGTCATTATCGGCGGCGCTCACTTTCGGTATATGGAATACGGGCTGCGGTCTGCGGTCCGGGCCACAGGACCCAGTGGCCGCAACCGTGCAGAGACCGTTCTCGCAAAGTAGCAGGTTTGACTTTATCTTGTAAAACAGCAACTACAAAGTCCGCCATTTTAGACTTTCATGACTTGGCCTCATGTATCTTGCCAGCCGACGCTGCGTCCCTCGGGGGTAGCTGCCAGACGACAAATTGAAAACGATTTCAGAAATGTTGGGCTTTTGGGAATCAGCCATCAATGGCCGCCCCTGCACGCCATCCCATCCCGTTGTTGCATCTGACTGTAGTTGTGTCCAAGTCTATGAGGTGCTCAAACTAGGACTGTTAACCAGCAACCATTTTAGGTGGGAATTCCACCCTGTACCCCAGCATGCTTTGGGGCCGCTGGTTTATGGCAGGTAGAACCATAAACCAGCCAGCACCCAAAAAACCATCATGGGGTTTCCCCATGCCATTATAGAGGGCCAATAAAATAATTCCTTGCAAATTTTAAGTAGCCACTAGTAGCCATAGACTCTTGTGGGTTTAAGGACCTATTATGCAAGAGGTATCTAGGCCATGAAAGGACTACTGCCGTCGGGGATATCTCTCCATCTAAATGGAGCCCACGATCAAGTTTTTTATTGTACGAATCTAACGAGATAAAGCAACACAGATCGTTCATTGTTAAAAAAAAGCCAGTGTTTCATGACAAAGGAAGGCACTTTAGTTGCATTGATTCTTTATGTAGATATGAAAAGAACAGTTGAAAGCCCATGACTATTGAAATGCCTCTATCATCTGGCAGCTGCTGACATGGTAATTCTGCCTTGCATGCGGTTGTGAATAAAAACAAGACACAAAGCTCAAAGCATGGATCAAACGAAATTGCATGTAGCTTATTGACATTACGCACACAGTTTACGCATACAATACTAGCTATGGTAATGATTTGGGATAGAAAGTACTCCACGCAAATGGATATTTCTCTTCAGATGATAATTCGTTGGCGACTCTGCTTTCACAAACAATTTTCCTGTAACAGGGATCAACATATTGGCCCCAGTAAACCCTAAGCCTTTTTGGTCCTCATTCTTGTGTTATTCTAATATCTATGAACCTTATGGACGTTTACATGATGATGTGTTGGGAGTTCAAGGTCTACTTAGCAATTTGCCAGCTGTATCAAGACCAACTACCGTTTGTGATTTGTACAAAGTATTGATGACTGAATCTACGGATGTGAGAACGACGGCATGGAAAGGTATGGACGTTTAAATGATACCTTTATTGGGAGAAGCGAAGCATAGTTACTTGACTCCTTCAACCACTAGAAACCTACTGTTGCGTGCAAAAACAAAGTATTGATGACTGAATCTACGGATGTGAGAACGACGGCATGGAAAGGTATGGACGTTTAAATGATACCTTTATTCTTAGAGATGCTTTATTGGGAGAAGTGAAGCATAGTAACTTGACTCCTTCAACCACTAGAAACCTACTGTTGTGTGCAAAAACAAAGTATTGATGACTGAATCTACGGTTGTGAGAACGACGGCATGGAAAGGTATGGACGTTTAAATGATACCTTTATTCATAGAGATGCTTTATTGGGAGAAGTGAAGCATAGTTACTTGACTCCTTCAACCACTAGAAACCTACTGTTGCGTGCAAAAACAACCTACCACATACAGACAGACCAGCAGTGTCTCCATACCGGAAGTCCACCCGCTATACCCGCCATGACACACGCCACCGGACTTCCGGTCCCGGGTCATTGTGCTGGCGGAAAGGGCCGAGCGGGGCCGAAAGGTTGCCGAAGTCCACCCGACTAATTCTGCCATAGCATGCGACACCACTTGAGACCGGGCCTACGGTGGCGCCGGCTAGCGGCTGGGGGGGCAGTGGGGGGGGGGGGGGGGAGGCAGTTTCCTGTGGTACTTTGGGACCTCTAAGGAGGGGGTAAGAGCTGAGCGTACATGTAACGATGCAGCGTCGCTGTCCCATCTGGAAAGTCACTGCATTTGAGAAGTCACTGATGGGGCAGTAGGATACTGCGCATGCGCATGGGAGTAGTTTCTTGCCTCAAGGCATGTTTTGTAATGAACTCCTTCAAAGTTGTAATGGGTAGCAAACTAAATATATATCCCTCTCATCGTTAACCTATTTGAAATTCATACCTAAAAAGCTAACACGATCCAATTCCACAAGTACCTGTCGAGGCTATTTACTTCAAACACTGGGACTTCTCAAATGCGGCGACTTTCCAAATGCAACATTGCCGATCTCAGATTTAAGACCGTACATGGGTCGGATAAAGGGAGAGCTGTGCTTGATTTCTTATACTATCTGCGATCACCTTCGGTAAATGGACACTGTCCAATCCAGGATCCTGGGCTCTTTCCCCACGTTTTGTCAAGGGATTGGTCACATTTGCCAGAGAAAATAATCCTTTTTTACATACTACTACCCTGTAATCGTCGACCCACAGCCAGTAACAGGGGCGTGGTCGGCCTTAAAATCCAAGGGGGATCCAAGTAATACTGAAAGCCTTGCAGATGAGTCAAAGTGGATCCCATTCTAGAATTTTCACGAAAATTATTATATTTCACTAATATTCTAGACAATCAAAGGGGGTCCCGACACCCAGGAATCCCCTGGCTAAGCCACTGAGTAAATATATGCTGATTAGGGTAGAAATTTGGTTAGTTCCAGAGAGAGTATTCTCGAAGTGGGGATCGTGTCGGTATGTGTATGCCAGGCTTAAGGAGGGAGTAATAGCTGAGGAGGGCAGCGGAAGGGGACCCGGAATTACCTCTGGACAGTTCCGGTCATTGCGTGGGGCTTTTAGCAGGGCCACGAAAGGGCTTTTGTCCCATGCACAAGGGCCTGGGGCTGGTAGAGGACCCTTAAAGCTTGGGCCAACTTTGTAATGTAATATCCAAACGTTTATCATTTGAATGCAAGTTCTTCACCTCTTGGAAAGCTTCCTTAAGGAGGGAGTAATAGCTGAGGAGGGCAGCGGAAGAGGACCCGGAATTACCTCTGGGCTGGTTCCGGTCATTGCGTGGGGCTTTTAGCAGGGCCACGAAAGGGCTTTTGTCCCACGCACAAGGGTCTGGGGCAGTTTCAAGGACTCTAAAAGCTTGGTGACCATGGAGACCACATAATATCCAGATGTTTAACATTTACATGTCCAACATAATAAGCCGCCTCTTGCGATGGAATAGCAGACCTGCCACTCAAGGAAAATGAAGTATCGGAAAAGTAAGAAGGACATTTCCGGATTATCAGTTTATAAACTAAAAGGTTGGGAATATTCACTAAGAAACAAACTTATGTTTCAAGTGGTTAAGAAAAATATGGGGATAGTTTGAAAAGCCAAATTTGTGACTAGGGTAAAGGCCCGGTCCCATATACCGACCCGACCCGACGGTTGAGTCGGGTCGGGATGAGTTGGTGTATGTGTCATACCATTACGACTGGTTTGTTGGCCTTATTGCCGACGGATCCGTCGGGTCGGGAATCATGAGATGTTGAAGATGAACAACTAGACTGTCGGGTCAGTAAGGAACACCCCATCCTTTATCTTTTTTATAACTATGTCTATCTCAAAATAATTAACATTTCTAAATGGAGCACGAAATTAGCTTTCAAAGGATATATGATTTGTCTTCGTAGGACCATTTTTGATAAGATAGGTAATATCAATTTTGATAAAGCTAAAGTAAGAGGCATAAAGTATTGTCTTCTTAAGTAAATTTTCTTTCGGCAATTAGCTTTATCATAATTATGACAAACCCTCTATAGTTGATTATTAACTGAAATAAAACCCAATTCTCCTGACCAAATGGTCAGTATATGTGACACCCCCCATGGATATCCCTATGACTGGTTAGTCCCCGACGGTCGGGTCTGAAGGACTCCCGACGATCGGGTTGGTATATGTGACCGGGCCTTAAAGATAACTGTTAATTTAATCTTTCTATTGAACTGGCAAAAATCCAGAGAGATGGGAAAATACCTTTTTAAATGTATTTCTCAAATCCCTCCAAAACACCGTGACAAAGCAACCTTGAATCATGATATGAATATGTCGAATGAAAAAAGACATCATCTGACTGTATAGGCTGATATCCTGTTTGTAGAATCAAATAAATAGTACTTTAAAACACCCTTCGTGTTGTGCAAACACCTATTCAGGTATTGGCCAGAGTGACATCAGATTCCCACACCCAGACCGGACAGTCCATTTAGATCCCACTTGTTCCGGGCCCCCGGTGACCTCTAGGGGTCAGGGATCAAACCGTGAAGGTCACACAAACAGCAGCCAAGGTCAGCCCTCCTGACACCGGTCATTGTTCTAACGGGGTGCTGGCCCCCGGCTAATGGCAAACACGCGTCTCACTCAACAAACGCTTAGCTGGCCACGCGAGGGGAGCGTTGGGGAAACGGGCTAAACGAGTTTTCACACATTTTGGAAACGCTTATTTTTTAAAGTGAACTTTAACTTAGCCTAAGCACTGTCCTGCAGGAAATTTACAAATCTGGTACACTAAAAAACATAAAGTTACAGTAACACTTATACATTGAGTGAGCGAAATTTAAAGCTCTGGTAAAATAGAAAAGATAAAACCTAAGACATGATCAAAATATCGTCTTATTTCACATCTCATCAATTTGGACCTACTGAAACTAACTTCACTTTGTTTTACAGAAATAATATATCTCTAATGGAACTCTTTACTTTGTATGCGTAACTTTTAAGCATTTTCATTAGTGTAATATCAATGGTACCGGTAGTTTTTGGTAAAGCTAGACCCACTCTGAAAAGTCTTTTCTCAATCCCTTAGCATTCAAATGACATCAGTTTATATGTCACTATTGAGGAAATACATGTCAATGTATGATTTAATTCAGACAATCATTACTGTCAGATATATGTCTGTATAAAGTGATGTAGGCATAGTCAGGCATATGATTCCTCTGGTCAATTAAACCGCAATGGGACATATATGCCTTTACTTTACTCCCTGTAATTTGCAGCTTCCGTTTTCCACTAACGAGCATTCTTATTGGTCGCCCCGCTCGTCCAATCAGGCGCCATGTGACTTGTTGTCGGCTCCTTCTCTTTTTAAAGCCCTGGATTGACGGCAGGAAAAAGGCGATGTGTCGATTCCCCCCCGAGCGATGTGTCGATTCTCCCCGCGCCCACTCCACAAAACCGATCCCTACTCAGCTTTTTAGTTTGGCCGACACTGACACTGATTGGCATATTTGTATGGAAGTTATGAAGGAAAGAGGAAAGAACAAATATAGAGGAACTGAGATGTGAGTCTCTTGGTTTTAAGCTCAAACGATATGTGTGACACACTAAAGCCCCATACCCACTAAGCAACGTTAACAGAGTTGGGCAACAGACTGGCTTTAAAACCAGCCTATTCTACCCTAGAATCGGCAGATTCTAGCACCGATTCAGATCAATCATGTACACTTCAATATACTGTACTAACAGGCGATCACAAGAATCAGCCAATTTCAGCGCCAATCCGTTGCCCAACTCTCTAAAAGTTGCTTAGTGGGTATGGGGCTTAAGCTTAATAGTCTGCTGTATGTCTGAAAATAACAATATATATATATATATATATATATATATATATATATATATTCATTTCCAACTCCCTGTTCAACTTGTGGAGCTTTTATTGCTGCCGCCAAATACAACCTAATGTTCAGATCTTTTTGGATGTTGTCATTTAAGTTCTTAAAGTAGGGATTGATAAAAACAATAGAGACAGTGTGTCATGTACCGGAGGTTGGCATATGTGGCAAGTTTTTTGTATAAACTACAAGTCATTTTATTATTTAGTATAAAACATTTATCTGATTTTACTTTACAGAAAAGGGCACGCTACTTTGCAGTGGTTTCTTGGCAATTCGTAATATTATCATGGTCAACCTTGTATAGAGACTTTCTCAAATCGCAGTTATCGTCGGTCCTTTCCTCGCCACGGCTTTAATATCGACATTCTATCCCCGCTGTCTACAGCCTAGAATGAATCAGTGAGATCTGAAAAAAGCTGAAATTGAAAGTGTAAAATCTCTATTCCTCCTATAATATGACCTTTTTCAAGTTATCATCTAGGATATTGAAGTGAAAATATCTGAAGTAAGACTTGAAACTTTCATCTCTGAATTAAAAAAAAAGTTTTAAGTCCTTTAACGCCCTAACTCTTCCTACAATATTCTCAGCCAAGTAGCGACGTAAAGTTAACGTTCCGTGGCATTCTAATAACGTTTTATAACATTCTGCAACGTTATCACAACGTTATGTGACGTCACATCCTTGTCTGAGTCCCTTTCTTTTGGCCCGACGCTATTTGATTAAAAAAAAACAATAAAAAAACCAAAAGATTTAGCAGAAACTGGTGAGGCTGAGTTGTGTTGACATAAGGATGTTGTCCTGCAATAACAGGCTGGCTGTTAGCCTGTCAAGCCAGACCTACTGAGTCCCAATGTGAGTCTGTACATCGACTACCATTTTGGGTAGGGATTCCATCCTACATCTCCACATGCTGTGGGGCACCTGGATTATGGCAGGTGGGACCAGCCAGCACAAATACAACCATCAAAGAGATTACCCATACTAAATACAGAAGGCCAATAAAAACATTCTTAACAAATCTGAAGTGCCAGGGTACCAATTGAAATCCCATTTTCAAATTCCCTGTGTCATCCCTTAGATTTCCCTTTCCCTGTGTCATATCCAGCAAGTTGTTAAAATTTGTAAAGCCTCTGTGTGCAGAAAAACATTGGGACAACCCAATGACAAAAAGTCAAAATCCCAAGTATCTTGAGAATCAGGAATTCTAGAACCTGGCCAAATGAAATTCCCTGTGTTTTGGCAAAATTTGCAATTCCCTGTGTTTTCCCTGTCAGGAATTCTCTTTTTGCCATGTTCCCTGTTTTCCCTGTGCAGTTGGTACCCGAGTGGCCAGTGACCGCCATGTTGGTGTACGGACACATAATGTAAGGGTAAATCTTGGTCAGTCCCCACCATCTGGGGGACCGTCTGTGGACCGACCGTGAGGCGGTGGAGAGTCCCACTGTCAACAAACAGTGTGATGTGTCTCCCGCCTTTTGCAGCCCTAGCGGCTTCTAATGAACAGCTCTGAGCAGCTCCCCGGGAGGCAGCCCTTTGACTGAGCCACTCGGCAAATGGTTCACTCTATCCTGGCGCTATCGTTCAACACCGGGCCCTGGTGCGGGGTATTTACTGCAGCATGTGCTCTTATTGACTCGGAACGAGGCAGTCAATCCACCCTCAGGATGCCACCCGTCAACGATAAACACCTTATCACTGCCTGTTGTCTTCTGTATCAAAACATTACATGGGGTGAAGTACAAGATAATGGATTTGCACTCTGTCCAACAAAAGATCTACCAGAAAAACATAAACAATTGCGATCGATTAACATTCTCTCTGTAATGAAATAGCTTGGAGAGAGATATAGAAAAGAGGTATAGAATAGAAAATAACTCTGCCGCCCCTCTTTAAAAATCCAATGTGGGGTATTTACAGCAGTCTTACTGAATCCAAAACAATTCAGTAAATCTACCCTCAGGATGCCCCTAGCTGTGGCAATAAGGGTATCACGTGCTGCTCACCAGAGCATGACATGGGATGATGCACAAAATAATGGATTCATTCTTGATCATTCTTGGGCTGACACTCCTCAATTTTTACTGCTTCTTGGGTGCGTTTGGCAGCAGGTTCTATACCCAAGTGCCCCCATACTCAGTCCCTGATTTCTTCTAATGAACAGCGCAGAGCAGCTCCCGGGGATGTCACCCTTTGACTGAGCCACTTGGCAAATGGCGCATCCTACAAATACAAGTACAACATTGCGCTCTGGTGTGGGGTATTTACAGCAGTTTTATTGACCCAAAACGAGGCGGTAAATCCACCCCCAGGGCGCCCCTTGTGGAGATAAGGGGTATCACGCAATGCTTATCACAGTATGACATGGGGTAAAGCACAAGATAAGAGATTCATGCTTTATCCTTCCTTTGGCTGACACCCCTCAATTTTGACCGCTTCTTGGGTGCGTTTGGCAGCGGGTTCTAAACCCAAGTGCCCCATCCCTGGACCTCGTCTTCTTCTAATGAACAGCGCAGAGCAGCTCCCAGAGATGGCAGCCCTTTGACTGAGCCACTTGGTAAATGGCGAGTCCTACGACTTGTACAGGAACAACACTGGGCCCTGGTGTGGGGTATTTACTGCAGCACGAGCTCTTATTGACCCGAAACGAGGCGATAAATCCGCTCTCGGGGTGCCCTCTGTTGACGATAAGGGGAATCACATGCGCCTTATCTCCACCTGTTGCCTTCTGTATCAGAACATGACATGGGGTGAAGCTGAAGATAATGGATCCACGCTTAGTAAAAGATTTACCAGAAGAAAACTTTAATAATTGCGATCCATTCGCACTAGCATAGCTACAATGACACAAAAAAATTTACAAAATATAATTTCTACTAATACTTCTATTGGAAATCTGGAAAACAAGGCATATGGGTACTCTCAATTTTTGTAATACCATATTATATGTGACTACACTAAATCTTGAGGTTAGAGGTTAGCATGGGGATGAATGCATGGGGGAACGGGATAGTCGGTTTACGCAGCAATGTTCCAACTCGAATTGGCTGAATCATAGGAAAGATGCAGAATACTTCTTTCATTCTACATCTCCACTGTGTATTATTATGAACAATACCTATTTGCAGGGAGTGTGGGGAAAACCATGGTCAGCTTTAGGTGGGGTACATAGATCATCACACAGACCTTATCAATGATGAGATCTTCTGCACCATTTGGCAGATAAGAACAGTATGATGGTTTATAGCTCTGTCCCTGCCCCTCTCTCCCCTCAACCAACGATCGTGTAGCAAGCCAAGCATACCTATTTGTGACATTTTGCCATGAACGTCACACAGGTAGCTCCCTTTGACTGAAAAATGTTACAAAACATGGTCTGTTTTGCCTTTTTTGTAATGTCACATGTTATTTTTGTGCCCACGTTTTGGACAAGATCAAAAGAGACTGCTGAATTGTTTGTAGCATAGGAAGAGCCATCACTGCGACATTCAAGAAAGTTGCACAGACGAAGGACAGAGATGCATATCTTAGTGTAGCTATAATATCTTTGCCTCAACCGAGTCCCCAACGCGGTGGCAGAAATAATCTTAAAAGGAAAAGGGTGCATGGTTTAGCCAAGAACATGTTGTTCCTTCTTACCCAATATATTTCTTATTACATTGGATTATCAAGTAAGGTTAAACCGTAAAGACAGGCATAGGATTTCAATTAGCGGGGACTTTTTGTTTTGCTTTCAAATATTTGAATATAATTTCTTTTCCTTGTTGCCTTTATGTCTCTTCTTTCTGTGTGTTTGTGCGTGTGAAAAATAAGAGATGAAAAACGTTTCTATACATTCAGTAGAAAACACTACATGAAAAACATCTCACTTTGCTTTATCTGAGTTAAATTAATTGGAAATCCTAGTCGGCGAGTTACCCAAAGTATTCCCTTTGTGGGAGTGGCTACTTTCAACATGGCCGAGAGGGGCGGAACATGTATTTGCACTTTGAGACACCCGGAGGGACTACATTCATATTTCTCACACTGTCCTGGGTAAGAAAGACCCCCGACGTTGACGGAGTGCCCCGTTATATTCGGGAGATTCCCGCCAGGAGAAGGGAACGCTGAGGGGACGCCGAGGGGACGCTGTGAATAGCACGGCGTCCATGTTGCCATACGGACCCGTTACAACGACCCGCCCCCTGGCGGCCTTTTGACACAGTTTGAGTCATGTGACCAGAGGGACCTTACCCCATAAATCACGTGACCAATGCTAGGAGCAGCTCGTGAAGAGGGCTTTATCAGCTGAGGCAGCGTCTTAGAACATGCAGGCACCTCTTAGAATGCACAGGCAGCATCTTAGAATGCATGGGCGGCGTCTTAGAATGCATGGGTGGCGTCTTAGAATGCAGGGACTGCGTCTTAGAATGCAGGAGCAGCATCTTAGAACGCAGGGGCAGCGTCTTAGAACAGAGGAACTGCGTCTTAGAACAGAGGAACTGCGTCTTAGAACAGAGGAACTGCGTCTTAGAACAGAGGGGCAGCGTCTAAGAAGGCAGGAGCGGCGTCTAAGAAGGCAGGAGCGGCGTCTTAGAACGCAGAGGCAGGATCTTCGAATGCAGGGGTGGCATCTTAGAACGCAGAGGCAGCGTCTTAGAATGCAGGGGCGGCATCTCAGAACGCCAGGGCGTCGTCTCAGAATGCAAGGGGGGCGGCATCTTAGAATGCAGGGGACATCTTAGAATGCATGGGCGTTGTCTTAGAACACACAGGCAGCATCTTAGAATGCAGGGGCAGCATCTTAGAACGCATGGATGGCATCTTAGAATACACTGGTAGCATCTTGGAACGCAGGGGCAGCATCTTAGAATGCAGGGGCAGCGTTTTAGAACGCAGAGGCAGCATCTTAGAACACAGGGGCGTCATCTCAGAACACAGGGACGATGTCTTAGAATGCACGGGCAGCATCTTAGAACACATGGGTGACACCTTAGAACGCACATGCATCGTCTTAGAACGCCCGGGCAGCGTCGTATAACTCACAGAAGGCGTCTCAGAACGCACGGGCGGCGTCTTAGAAGGCACGGGCGGCGTCTCAGAACAGGCGATGGGAAGTTAAATGTCGTCGGCTTTTGAATGGGACGTTTTGAATCGGCTCACTTTGGGCGCACGACCTCCGCCCTCACACCCATGACTCAACGACAGCATGCTTTTCACCACATCTAAGATGGAGTTAGGGCGGACAACACACCACTTCCATAGATACCAGAGTTATGGACGTTGTGCAGATGACCTCACACTTTCCTAAAGTAGGGTGGGCGCCATGTTGGTGATCAATTTACATTTGTTGTCGATAGCAATCCAGGGCCGTGCCCAGGGTTGGCGGCGGGGGGGTGGTGAGTTCCAAAAAGTGGAACTCTACTATGTTTTTAGGGAATTCGAAGTAATAGGCCTATTGAGCAAATACTTCATAAGTTCCATGTATAATTCCCGTGGATACATAAAGTCATAACACTATGCATCAAGCAATATTTAGATTTGGATATGAAAATGGGAAGGCAACCCGCTGGCAGGGGAAGTATATCCATCAAACTTCATACTTATTCAATTTTTCATGAAAAAAAAAAAAAAAAGACTTCTATTCACATTTTGAGACTATTTCTTGGGATATCCTTTAGGGTTGATTATCACCTAAAAAAAAGAAGACAAAAGTGCAAACTTCTACTTCTCTGGGTGGCTATGACCAGATTTGGGACACCGCCTATGGCTGGCAATGGGCAGATAGGGGCTCTTGACATTTGATTTAACCAGATAGTATCTTATAAGGTGGCATTTCAAAGGTTATTGAACAAAAAAAGAATATCAGGTAAAGCGTTTCAGTGGAACGTTCCCTCTAAATTTTGACTCTAAAGGAATTTGAAGAAGGAAACATTTTTACCTTGGTGGAACTAATTATGACTGGTGCTCTGTGGGGGGGTGGCCCACCACCCCCACCTCCCCCCCTGGGTACGGGCCTGGCCAATCTATTCTGATCGGACCCTAGTCTTCCTCTTAGAAACCTGGGACCTCTTTACACAATACTAGCCTAAAACAGGCTTCCCATTTCCAGTCCGTTAATACTAATAATAGAGACATTGTTAGTAGGGAAATGCTTATTCGGAACTTACCTTATTCAAACTTAGGAATCGATATGTATATGACAATCAAATTTCGAAGTTAAATTCAGATTTTTTGAAATCAATTTTTGGCTAGGCTTGCATACAGAGGTTTCAGGTTTCTGAAAAAGAGAATACGTTGCAACTACTGGTCCGTGCCATGTATGAATATTTACAGCCTGCTTATATTGGTAACCGTTAACATTGCCAAAAAGTATTTATCTTACACAACATTATTCCTTTTTTACCTTAAACACTATCGTCACATGCCCTGCGGCAGAATGGGGCCCTTGATGGGGGGGCGGGGTCCTGTGGTCACGTGTCAAATTTAAGAAATGCCCTTGTCGCATGTCTCTGTCGCTTATGTATTGTCCTGTCCCATGTCAAATTTAAGATATGGCCTTGTCACCATGTCGACTTTAAGAAAACTTCTGTCACATGTCACTAAGTTCAATGTCAAATGTCGATTTTAAGAAATGCCCCTGTCGCCGTGTCGAATTTAGGGACCCAGAGCCATGAGAATGACAACCGCAGTGGGACAACTCTGTGGAACCAGACACACAGGGATTCATAACAGGGGACCAAAAAACATGTTCACACGTCAAGTGTCAAAGTCACACGTTCACTTTTTTTACATTATTATTTTCCCGAATTTAACCACCTCAAAGCACGTCGGAAATGGTTGTCACTTTTAAAGTCCTGCGAAACACTCTTCGTTTTTGTTACTGACACCTGCTTTATGCTTTTATTCTTGTAATTTTTCCAAATATACATTGCTGAAAGGTGAAGAATGATAAGCTATACATTTATATTTAAACATTTGCCCAAGATTGGGATAAGGCTTTTTCAGAACAGTGGTCCATTTAGACGAGGACTCGTAAACTATAGTCTCTCACGACCATGGCTCTTTCATACTAACAGTTCATTCATGGGACCAGGCTGTTAGTTGTGTGACGGTGCACCCTACACACCTACACTCTCCTTCTATAAGAAGAAGAGACAAATGAGGTCACTACTTCTTGAAGGAGTCTACCTTCTTACCCCAACCTAACATGAGGCTCAAAGGCTGAGACCTGCTTCTTCGTTGTGTGAGACCAGTTCATCCGTCTCTCCTTGAAGAAGCAGGTCTCAGCATTAGAGCCTCATGTTAGGTTGGGGTAAGAAATTAGATTCCTTCAAGAAGTAGAGAACTCCTTTGTCTCTACTTCCTCTAGAAGGAGAGTGTAGGTGTGTAGGGTGCACAAAGTGGGGAGGGCCAGTCATGAGTCCTCGTCTAAATGGACCATGGTTCTAAAAATCAACTCTTGATTCTGGTAGGGCAGCGATCCTACAAATCAGTTTTTAGTCTTGTAAGACAACAGTCCTGAAAACCAACTCTTACTCTTAGTCTGGTAGGGCCATTTTCTTATATGTTATAAGATAGGGCCTTGATTCTTGCTAGGTTCAGAATCAAAGATTAAAGAGAATGACGTTGCAGGTTTGGATTTCGGGCTAACTAGATGCTATTGTAAGCTACTACTATGGCCCTAGACCCTTAAATTTGACATGGCATTTAAAAAATTTGACATTTAAAAATAAACAACATGACAAGGCCTGTTTCTTAAATTCAACATGGGACATGGCAGCATCTTAGTTAGACGCGACATGCGACATGGGAATTAAGTGACAGGAGACATTACCTATTCTTAAATTCGACATGCGACATAAGGACCCTCCCCCAAATCAAGGGCCCCACTACTGCCACAATGGAAATGAAAATCCTCATCCCAATTTTGTGCAAATGGGGGAGTGAATGAAAAGCTTACACTGCTTACTTTGACACTTGTCCACTCTTAGAAATAAACTGACTCGAATGCACTTAGACAAACAGTCAAAACAGCATGCCCACTTCTATTTGTCGGGAACCTCAGGTATTCGGCCCCTGGACGTCAGCCCGTCCAGTCCTATAGTGGAGGGTCAGTGGCCGACAGATTAGTAATCTGCTGCGACATGAAACATTCATCTGGGCAGATGGATACTGCAAACGAGAACAGAGTCTGTTCTGACCCAGACTTATCCTTACATAATGGGCCCGTACACCTACAAGTGTCCATGGCTAGGACTGGGGAGTACATTTTTACAGGCCTTCTATAAATGGCATGGGTAACCCCTTTGATGGTTGTTAGATTGCTGGCTTGTTTATGGTTAGTCCGTCCCTGACCTACTTAGCTCTTACATAATAGGTCCGTACACCCACAACAGTCCATGGCTTTTATTGGTCAATTAAAATTTGCAAGGATTTTTTTTATTGGCCCTCTATAAATGACATAGGGAATCCCTCTGATGGTTCTTGGCCTGCTGACTGGTTTATGGTTCTCCCTGCCCTAACCAATGGCTGCAAAGCATGCTGGGATTTAGGTAGGAATTCCCACCTAAAATGGTTGCCAGTGTACAGACTCACTTTGGGAAACAGTGGGTCTGACTGTGACAGACTAGTTTATGGTCCAACCAGCCATAATGCATCAGCAGCAAAGCATGCTGGGATACAGGGTGGTATTCTCACCTAAAATGGCCACTGGTGTACAGACTCACTTTGGGAAAAAAATTGGTCCCACTTGACAGACTAGCAGAACCGTCCACCAGGGATGTCCCTGCCGTCCCTGTGATAACTCTCCTCCTCCCCACCAGGGGTCTCTGATGGATGCACTTCCTGCTAAGATCTACTTCCGGTCAATATGGTTGGGGCGACGAGTGCGTCTTGTATCGGTGGTATTAGGAGGGATTATATGGTGGGGAAAGGGCAGGGGCAGATACAGGATTTCGGGAATGGTGGGGTCAGCATAATAGGTTAAGTACTAAAATGGTGTGTATTCACGTGCAAACGCGCAAACAAATTTTCTCTTTGGCAAGTTCACTAAAATAGAGAAAAAAAAAAGGGGGGGGGGGTGGGGGGTCAGGACCCCCAGGACCCCTTCCCCTCCCTGGATCCGCCCCTGAAGGGTCAACCCAACTGTCCAACTACAGGATTTCAGAACAGCACAAATTATTTTATCTGTAATCTTGTGAAGCTGAACTTGTTAAAATATAGGAAAATAATAATATGCAGTTGCCCCTCCAAATAGGTAATAAAATTTCAACCTTGAGGTTTCAAGTATTAAGCCCCATACCGACTAAGCAACTTTTACATAGTTAGGCAACGGATCGGCTGATTCTGCTTCTAGAATCGGCTGATTTTAGCACCGATTAAGATCAAACATGCACATTTCAATATACTGTACTAACAGGTGATCATAAGAATCGGGCAATTCTCCTAGTCGCCCATGGCTGGTTTAATCGCTTAGTGGACTTTAGTAACGTATTCAGGTTTTAACTCATACATGAACAAAGACACACTATTGGTACAACACAATCATCTGAGGAGGTAATTTGATATACACGTATGTACATGTATCTGGACAGTGTCGTTTGAATTAACAATATCTGAGGTAGCCATGGGCAAGGAGTCGAAATGAATCTATAAACCTTGTGCAGACGTGCCCATGTGACCAAATTTTGGTGATCACCATGCGACCATCGTAACCATTGGCTAATGATTAATCTGAAATGATTATGAAATTCTGGAAGGTAATACATTTTTATGAAATTCATATGACTGTGTAGCAAAAATATTTTATCTGGGTGTCGTTAATTTTGATTAAAAACTATTTTAAATTGATCACCAATATGGCTGCCACCCCACTTTCTGGAGTTGTGATGTCATGCGCACAACGTCTATAGGTGGTCGATTGGGGAGGGAGAGGGAGGGGGAGGGGGAGGGGGAGGGGGAGGGGGGGGGGGAGGGGGAGGGGGAGGGGGAGGCAGTGGATAGCACAAACAGGGGGAGGTGGGGGTAAGGGGGGTGGGGGCACATATAAAGATGGATGATGAGAAATCTCATTTACTTTGCCCATAAAGTTGGCTGCCGCCTGAAATCGGTCGCGAAAGCAATCATAGCTGAGGCATGGTGCCGCGACCCGGCCTCCTTGGCCGGACCGACCCCCACCCAACGTGTTCTCCCCCCTTAGCGATCACTGCCCCTCCTACTCCCTCATCCCTATCTCAGCCTTATCCGATCATCCCTCCACCTTGAACCCACTCTCTGCCCCCTAACCTTAACCCTTATCTCCAACACAAGAACCCTCCGCCCCCTCTCCCTGTCCCCTAGCCCTATCTCCAACACAGAAACCTCCCATCCCAACTCCCTGTCCCCTACCCACACTAGAACCCCCCGTCCCACCCCCACCCCCCACCGTCACCCCCATCCTCTAGCTCTATCTCCTACACAAAACCCCCGTCCCCATTCCCTGCCCATACTAGAAGACCCCCCACCCCCACCCCCACCTCCACCCACCCTGGCCTCACCCTTAAGCCCCATACCCACTTGGCGATTTTCCCGGCAACCAGTGATGGGCAACTGACAGAATAGCTGGCAAAATCGTCACCGAATCAGATCACCTGTCACTATGTTTTATTGAAATATGCATGTTTGATATGTATCGGCACTAAAATCGGCCGACTCTTTCTAGTATAGTCAGCCAAATTTAGCACCAGTGAATTGGCCGACCCTGGTCAAAATCGCCTAATGGGTATGAGGCTTTACTCCTGCCCCAAGCCTTATCTTCAACACAAGAACTGCCCGTTCCCGCTCCCTTGTCCTTAACCCCCTATCTCCCCTCCCCCCTTCCCTACTCCCACTCCTGCCCCTATCTCCTATACAAGAACCTTGGCTTCCCCCCCACTCCCCATCTCCCATACAAGACTGGCCCAGCCTGACGGCCTGACGGGTCCCATTCTAGGTCCGGCCAAAGGCCGTATTTTTGAGCGGGAAATTCAATCAGGGCCAGATCGATATGATACCGAGGACAAAGGCCAGATGGCGCTCATGTCGGGCGGGGAGGGGGTAAGGGGAAAAGGGTTGGGGGGGGGGGGGGGGGGTAAAGGGCCTGGGCTTTATGGGAAGAGTCTTGATAGGAAGGGTCTTGTACGACAGGTTATAGTCAGGACTTGGGACAGGACTGATGTGAGACCTATATCTATGGGATTCTATGTGAACTGGTTAGGCTGGGGTGCAGGGGCGGGATTTTTGAAAGGGGAGGGGGGTCAGCATATATAGGCTAAGCACTAAAACTGCGTGCGTGTACGCATGCAACATTTTACCCTCCTTTAGGGGTTCACCAAAAAAAAAAAAAAAAAAAAAAAAGGGGGGGGGGGGGGGTCAGGTCCCCAAGACCCCACCTGGATCCGCCCCCGGGGGTGTGTTCCCCTTAGCAGATATTAGTGGCCACCCATACATGTTACTAGGCATGAAGTACCTCATAATTTGGCTATGCATAAGTAGTCCACTGTTCTACTGATTAAACCCTTTATAGACTAGGCTCAAGAAGCTCTTATAACGACAGGTCAACATCGGCATTATGCACATTCTTGAGCAGCCTGTCAAAACCCTTAACAGAAACTTGCAGACTTTACGACCTCAAAATCTGCATAAAAACAGGCATAATGCTTAGGTTACTCCGTAAATGGTAGTTAACGTTAGTGCGTTGTTCTCTTGTTGGTTATACCTGATATGCAATGTCTTTATTCAGTTTGTGTAAGACTAGATCATCACATTTATGGCACAGGGTAGAAAGGGGTCGGCAGCCGCTGGAGCTGAGCCAGAGTTGAGTGAAGTCAGCCGACTGATCGGTGCACAAATTAGCCGATTCTAGCTGGATAATCAGCTGATTTTAGCACCAATTCGTATCAAACATGTATATTTCAATATTGTATACTGATTGGTGAACCAACATTTATAAATTGACCGATTCCTTGGGTGGTAGTCGGCCGAATTGTGCACCCCTTCAGGTTCTATGGGTATGGGGCTTACCCCTTCCCAGCCCACCCCTCCTGGCCTGATGGCCCCCCGACTCAGCCTAATGGTCGCCTATTATCAGGCCGGCCCAAAGGCAAGCACGAAATGGTCAAAGTGGGCCCTTACGAGACACGGATCAAATGGAGGTAAGCACGCGTTTAGACGTCGACCACTCAGTCGGGCGCCGACAGGGGTGGCCAATGGGGGCGGCCGGCGGGGGTGGGAGGGGGACAATGTATGGATGGACAAATAGTGGGTGACATGCAGGGGGCAGGAGGAGGTTCTGAAAAGTAGGGTGAGCCAAAGTCACCTGCTAAGGTGGCCTATTGTTGGAAGTACTATGGGCACTATAAAGCCAGCCTATATGTTTAAGGGGGTAGGAGCTCGATGTCATAGTCCACCAAGGAGCCGAGTGCGGGAGCCATAACACACACTAAGCTCAATCGGTGCACAAATCGGCCGACTACTATGAAAAGAATCCGCTGATTCTGTACACCAATAAGCATACAATATTGAAATATACATGATATGAATCAGTGCTAAAATAGGCCAATTATTCTGGTAGAATTGACTGAGTGAGTGAGCTATGGGTGTTTTATGCTGTACCAACAGCAAGGGTCATTTTCACTGCGAAAACAAGTTGGGACGAATTCTTTGGTGATCGTATCTATAAGATGAAGGTGACAGAGCAGGCAAACTGCAGGGAATCAAAACCTGGAAATCATTTTTGCTGTACGTCATCCCTTAGTGAACCCAGCACCAACTGGAAATTGAACCCAAAGAACCACTTGATCAGTGCTGGGTCCCCCCTATTTTGTCCCAACACATTATCTTCCTGTCCATACCATCTCCCGATCCATGGCCTTAACTGGTTCCCAGCAGAAAGCTCATGGCATGACCAGCGGCGACATCTCTAAAGGCCCAGTGTTCAACTCATGTAACTTCAGGCATGCTGGTCAATGAAGGTCATTTTCACTTTCAAACCCCCCTAAAACAATTTAGTCAAAAATAGAAAAATAATTTTTCTACTTTGAAACAGCGAGTGAGAAATCCCAAATAAATTGTCGGTTAAATTTTTGACAGAATCATTAACTTGGCCCCCTTATCTCATTAAAATGATTTGGACGAATCTCAAAAATGATGCGGAATTCAGTCATTTTTGAGTACTCGAGCGTATTTGAGTAACAAAGGGCAGAATAACCAAGGGGATAGCCCTACTGTCCCATTGCCCCAGATATTTACTGATAAGGCAAGTATTAAGTGTTCTAGCTACCAATCTCGACAGTTGAAAAAGTAGGAAACATTTTTCCTACTTTTTTCCCCCAGAGGCAATTAAGAGAAAAAAATCCTTCAAGAATAGTCCTGACACTTGATTTGTAATTGAATAGCTTGAAACTAACACAAAAATACTCAAAAACAGATATCAAATTGATGTAGGAAAAATCGGTTGTGCAATCCAAAATCACCAAAAAGTAGGAAATCTTACAAAAGTAGGAAAAATGGAATCTCCTGAAGCCCGTGTTATCTACTGACATGATATTCGGGTTTGAGGAAAGAAAGAACCGCTCAGTAGGAACAGCTACAGTTATTGCCTATTGGGACTGGAGAATCAAAGATGTGAGCGCCATGATCATGCACAGCCTGCCTTGATGTGGTGACAGGAGCTTTGCCTAAGACTCCGTTAAGCTGACATCCCACAAAAGGAAGAGTCCACGAGGCTGGGAACACAAGGCTACATAAAGATAGTATTACACTACACGACATGAGCTGCGATACGATGATGTCGCAGGGAAATTGCATATATTAGAGACAAAAATATTTGTCACACATGTGTAGATATCCCAAATTTCCTATTTCAAACCATTTTCTCTTATATTAACATAAAACACTGTATCACATCTCAAAGTCGTGTATAATATTAGGTATTATAGAACGACTATACTTTGATATTGCACTGTAACTTATTACACTATTGCGAAAATGAAAATATCAGGTAGCAACCCAAATTCCATTTTCAAATTCCCTGTGTTTTCCCTGAGATTTCCCTATCCTGCAGCAAATTTTCCCTGTGTCATATCCAGAAAGTTGTTCAAATTTAAAAGCCTCTGTGTGCAGAAAAATTTTGGACAACCCAACATCAAAAAGTCGAATCCCTAATATCTTGTTAATCAGGAATTTCAGAACCTTGCAAAATGAAATTCCCTGTGTTTTCCCTGTCAGGTCACCATCGTAGCTCAAGTCGCCAGGTGTGAAAGGGCCTTTCTCGTGTCAGACCAAGCCGGAAGTCGATGTCCCTACCACATGCTGGTCTTATCGGCAGCTGTCAAGCCGAGCGCCTCTTTTAGGTACACGCCGTGAAGTTAGGGCTGTATTACAATGTCACAGAGAAGCTGTACATATTTGAGATAACTTCTCTATTTATTTGTTACGCATATGTGAGATACTCCAAATTACCAATTTTTAACAATTATATCACTCCTGTATGTGAATTGTCTGTAATACCATCAAATCGGACTGATATCGCAGCCCAAGTCGTGTAGTGTTATACCGCCTAAAGACTTGGTGGTCTTATCGGCAGCTGTCAAGCTGGGCATCTCACCGTGAATTCACCCCCTCCCAACCATCATCTCATTCTGCAACAAGATGCTCCCTTTACATGGAGAATCTTTTCGGTCCTGCAGTGGCCACTTTGTCGAACCGCACCCGCAAAAATCGCTAGACTAGAGCGCAGTAATCTTACGTCGCTTCTTTCAAACCTTCTACCTACAAAGCAGAGACTGTTCTCACAGACTCTTTTCTGCCCCAGAGAGAATGTCCCTGCAGAACTCCACAACCATCACCATTATGTGGTGCTCGTACCTCCACTCCTGAAAAATAGTCTGAGAGAGTACTCTCTGCTATGTAGGTAGAAAACGTGCCACAAGCGGGCAAATATTACTACTGGCTCTGGCTCAAAAAAAGTAGTCCGGAGGTTATCGCTGTAGCAGAGTCACATCTCACGGACTATGTTTCTGGTGCAGAGGGTGATTCGCCGAAGAGGAGTCTTGGTGCAGAGAGCATTGTGTTGCAGAATGCCCCATCCCAGGTTATTGAACCGCCCCGCCCAGATAGCAGCCCCTTATTATCCCGGCCCGCCCCCGGCTGATCCGATAAGGGTGGTGTAATCAGGTCATCTCTGGGGCCTGTCCAGGCGGGTGGCGGGGGGGGGGGGGGATCCCACACCAAAGACAGAGTAGGGGAGAAAAATGAGGGGGGAAAAAGAACATGGGATATTTTTTCCTTTTCCTTTTTAAAGCACCCACCTGCTTTAAGTTTAATATTGTATAGAAAAGAGATGGACGTATCATTGGAAATATAGGTATACAAACGCTGTGTAAGTGTGTGTTGAAGGGGGTGGGACTATAGAGTCAGTCGTCACCAAAAGACATTTCAGCGTCATTTCAAACTAAGCGTATCTCCGAATATTTCACAATACTTGCAGGAAAAAAAGTGCTGTTTCCATACCATTAAAAGTAATTCTTACATACTTTTCATCGAGGTTACAACTAGCATGGGCTAACAGGGTACACTACAACTAACGAGTCCTATCTTTGGGTAAATTACCTCCATGTATTCCATGACACTCGCACTAATGCTATCACTTAGTGCACAACATGCACTGACCACTTCATCATATACATTATATATCCCCTGGTATCAACGTACCATTAGGCAGCCCCACAATGGACGGATCAGAAAAGGGCGGTCGGTCGGACGTCCCATCGGTCGCTTGTTGGAGACAGCAACGAGCACTCACAAAATTCAAACATTACCTTCCCCAGCCTACCAATCCTCATGACCTCCCTGTTTCCTTATTAATATCTCCTACTTCATTGAGTTTACAACTAGCATGAGTTGACAGAGTATGCTATAACGAATGAGTCCCATCCCATCTTTGGCCTAATTACCCCCATATATTCCTGAGGACACTCATGCTAATGCTATCACTTAGTGCACAACATGCACCGACCACTTCATCATATACATTATATATCCCCCAGTATCAACGTACCCCCATCAGGCTGCCCCACAATGGACGGATCAGAAAAGGGCGGTCGGCCGGACGTCCCATCAGTCGCTTGATGGAGATGACAGCAACAAGTAGTCAAAAAATTCAAACGTTTCCTTCCCCAGCCTACTAATCCTCCCGACCTCCCTGTTTCCTTATTAATATCTCCTACATACTTTTCATTGAGTTTACAACTAGCATGAGTTGACACAATATGATATAAGAATGAGTCCCATCCCATCTTTGGCCTCACCCCTCTGCGTTTCTCCCAGTGGCAACAACTGGGTTATCAAAGGTCCCTAGAGGACCACTGGCTGTTGTGTGTAGGGCCCTGCCTATGGGACCCTGCACATTAAAGAACACCTACCTCAGTAAAAGTGTAGGGGTATAGTCTCTACCTTCTCATAGATACGATCATTCCATAGATGCAATCATCAAACAGACAGTATTGTCAAGACCTTGTTCTCACCGTGATATGACCATAGATGTCGATACGGTGTAAAACCCCAATAACCAACCAACCAACCATCTTTGGCCTACCAATTACGCCTATGTATTCCTGAGGACACTCGCACTAATGCTATCACTTAGTGCACAACATGCACCGACCACTTCATCGTATACATTATATATCCCCCGGTATCAACGTACCCCCATCAGGCAGCCCCACAATGGATGGATCAGAAAAGGGCGGTCGGCCGGACGTCCCATCGGTCGCTTGATGGAGATGACAGCAACGAGCACTCACAAAATTCAAATATTTAACACGAGGGGAATACACACGTACCGCTCTGCCTCTCTTTTTTAGTGGTATGAGCATAGTTTCTGCACTGCAGTGACCTCTCAGCCCCTGTGGCCCAGACCACACTAGCGAATAATACCAGATTACTTTCATAGCACAAACCATTTTCAGTGCAGGTACTCTCCCCAACCCGGCTTACGTCCTAATACACTCTAGTGTCATCACGTGCCGCTAGGGGAACGCTGACAAAAAGAACCCCAACCATACACAAGAGACCAATTCATGCGTAAAACAAAATTTATACCAATAATCCAGTACAGCCAACAAACAAAATGCTCTGAAACCTGTTGCCTATATACAATTGATCATGTATGAAAAACGCCATGCATTTTCAGATTATTCTATTGGTGACGTTGCATACAGTAGTACACATTTAAGTATTTGGGTAACCAGTTCCAAATTCCCATTTTCATATACTCCTATCAAAGCGCCTGTACTGTGGAAAAAATGTAAGCAATGTTATGTGTTTTCTCCTTTCATAGCAGAAACATTTTCAGTGCAGATTGCACGCGTACTCCCCCCAACCCGGCTGACGTCCTAATACACTCTAGTGTCATCACGTGCCGCTAGGGGAACGCAGACAAAAAGAACCCCACCCATACACAAAAGGCCGATCTATTACCTCTCACAGTGTGCCTTGAACAAGGCACCGCTTTTTGTGCACCGCATACCACAAAAAGTCTCCAGTCATAGAGACCATTAGGCTTTTTCTCAAAAGGAGTTTCCCTTTTTTCTTCTTCATGCATCAGCGAGAAGTTAAGTACCAGCGTATTGCATGTGCTGACATTGTTTTGCATGCCCCTACATGATGGCGCTTGCACGCCGTGATCTAATCAACCTGCGACAGTCGGTTAAAAAGGCGCGGGAGAAGTGCTCTCTCAGGGAAGCATAGTATCTTATCAGTCTGTCGAGTCCAGATCCACTGTTTCCCAAAGTGAGTCTGTACACAAGCAACTATTTTAGGTGAGAATTCCCACCCAAATCCCAGTATGTTTTGCATCTGCTGGTTTATGGCAGGTAGGATTATAAACCAGTCAGCAGGCCAAGAACCATCAAAGGGGTTCACCATGCCCTTTATAGAGGGCCAATAAAAGAATTCCTTACAACTTTTAAGCGGCCAATAAAAGCCATAGACTGTTGTAGGTGTACAGACCCATTATTTAATAGCTAATCTGGGTCAGAACAGACTAAGTATCTTATCTTTCAAAACCAATGTTCAAGTTAAATCTGGCCACCCAAACCACTTACAAGAGGAAGTTCTTTGAGTCTTCAATCAAAATCCGGCCCCAAGGTTGTAAAACTATTTATGAGGTCGTGCTCCTCATTTCCGTCGGAGCCATTTCAACTTTCTGAAGATGAAAATGGGCAGGGTCGATATTAGGGGATTTGATAGATGATGGTACTCAATCAGTTGGGGGAAGCCACACAGGCAGATAATGCATATTCCGAAGCTGATGGCAGGATAATGCGAACTCTGGCGCCGATTATGCTAACCTCGGAGCCGATTTCCGAAAAGCCGTGTACACATATTTGCTGATATTCTTCAAAATACTAATTTTATTTGAAATGTAATTTTTTTCAGGGATCAACTCAGCGTTAAGGCATTACAATGTTACCATTGCATGTATGGAATTCAATGTACCTACATGAAAAAGTAAAACTCCAAATGAATATCTGGACACAAATGTGCATTCCAAGGCATATTCAGAATCCAATAATAGACATAATCATATTATCTAAAAGGTACAGTTTATTTTTATCGTGAAATAGCGGGATGATCTGAAGTATGCCTTATCTGGGTACTGGCTCTGGAAGCGGCACTTTCTGTCCACCTCTGTGACCAGGCCAATGCTAACTCCCGATGCCTGCCTCTCTCTCAAATTGAGGCGGTCGTACTATAAGCTGACGGGGATCAAATATGCATTACACCGCCCCGGTCCAGGCCTCCTCGAAGTATAGCGTCGACTCCACACTCACTTTATGCCCCTATCCCTCTACTGAGCAGGGGTATAGAGCTTTCATAGGCCTGGAGATCAGTATATACTTTCCATCCATCCTAGTGTCCAGGCCAATACTAACTCCCCCTGCCCGCCTCTCTCTAAAATTGAGGCGGTCGTACTATAAGCTGACAGGGATAAAATATGCATTACACCGTCCCGGCCCGGGTCTCCTCGAAGTATAGTGTCGACTCCACACTCACTTTATGCCCCTATCCCTCTACTGAGCAGGGGTATAGAGCTTTTGTAGGCAGTAGATCAGTATATACTTTCCGTCCACCCCTGTAACCAGGCCAATGCTAACTCCCAGTGCTCGCCTCTCTCTAAAATTGAGGTGCTTGTACTATAGGCTCGACTACAGAATCTCTACCAGCAATGACGGACATATTTAAGTGCATATTCAGAGTGCATTAAACAAAAATCGAGCGAGTTCACTTGAGTTCATTTTCATCTAAATAGGCCTAAAATTTCAGAACTATTTGGAATCCCATTAATCAAATTAAAGGGCTATAACAATTTCGACCTGCCATAATTGACAAAACCAAAAGGAAAGGGTTTCGCTTAAATCTAAATTAACATGGGAGGATGATTTTGATTCATTAGCGAGTCTGTAATATCTTTATGAGTCATCCGCCAGCGTGAGAAGCTGATAACAGTCAGAATCACCCCGGTGAAGCGCACTCATCGCGGGAAAACTGTTAAGCTGACAAAAATCACAGATAACCAGAGAGATTTCGGAGGAAGTCATTACAATTTTAAATGTCCACACACCATTATTCTCCAACCCTGACTTAATGAGTGCTTTCAATGACTCAATTTTATAATTGCGAATTACCCCCATTTCTCCACTGCTATCTGATGGTAATATTTTCCCGTAGGAGGGGAATATTTGACAAGAGAAGATAATTAGGGACTTTTATATATCTTCAAACCAAGCAAGCATACACTATGTAGAATTTTATTTATTTATTTGTTTCATTTGTCATTAATCAGGGCAACCCCTATTCTTTCGATGACAAAGAAAACCTTAAATTTTGATTCACTGATTTCTAAACATGTTTTTGTATAAAATAGATGGGTAGGAGCACGTTCAGTAACGAGCTGCAAGAGGTGATATCTATATAAAAAAAGATCTTGTCAGTAAGAAACAGCTCATTTTGTGTTCCTTCTATTGTGACATACTGATAGTTGAGAGTTCTGGCTAGATGTCATAAATATTATTTTATATGAAGTGTTGTATGTTAACAGGACACATATTGTCATTTCACTTTGAATGTGCCATTAGAGATGCATTTCGGTGAATTTATGAGAACACAGAAAAAGCCATCTGAAAAGTAGGTGACAAAAAATGTTCAGGTTTTTGTAGTTGTTTCTTGTGTCCCAGATCTTATTTTTATAGCAGGAATTTCCCACTAACCTCAGCTATCAAGGCTGACACTGCTAGGAAATGCCGCCTGTAAACCAGCCCAGACTGAAAGTCGTTAACTTTAAATAACCTTCCGTGGGCAGGAGAGGAAATCGATCTGCCCGAGGAGATCACCATGTGTAATACCTTAAGACAGACGGCGGGTATAAACTGAGACCAACGATATTATAGTGTCGCAAAGATGTGCAAGTCTGACTACTCCAGATAGCCATGTGTAATACCTTGAGACAGACGGCGGGTATAAAGTGGAACCAGACATATTATAGCGTCACAAAGATAGGCAACTCTGACCACTCCAGATCGCCATGTGTAATACCTATAACTGAGGGTATAACGTCCGACCAGAGATACTATAGGTCCACAAAGATATATAAGTCATCAAAGTCGCCACATGTATGGAGTAGGAACGAGTTAGCCCTTTAGGTATGATACCAAATAGGTAAAATTTTGTTTAAATTAATATTTAGTTTGCTACCCGTTTCAACTTTATGGAATTCATTGTCAAAACATGCCTAGAGGCTAGAATTCTACTCCCATATGCATTTGCAATGCCCTACTTCTGGATTGGTGACTTCTCAAATGCAGCGACTTTCCAGATGTGACAGCGCCCCTTTAAGAATCAATGCAAACACGAGCACATACCATACATGTGTTTTTATAACCTTCTTCTGTGTCAACAAACGTCTTCATTGCAACGCCACAAAAAAGCCAAAACAGATACCATAGTAACAGGCTGCTTGGACTCTCCTAGGGGGCGCCAGTGTTGAAGAAACGTCAAAATTATCCATCTTTGCTTGCTACATGATCGTTGGTAACCCTACCCAGTCGGCTAGCCTTCTGCTGCCACCACCATAGGGCGAAATGGGCCGTTCACAATCCTCCCACGTTATGGGTCTCGTAAAAACCCGCGTTAAGACGCGAGGATTACGTGGACACGTGACCGGCCTTTCGGCGGCCATCTTTTTGTGGGCTCACGTGCTGAGGCGCCAGCTCAGAGTGCGAAGTTCACGAGACCGGAACCAAGTAGGTGCCACCTGACTGGGCCTGGTGAACACTGGGTGTGACTTTCTTGGGGCTGTCAACACTCAGAAGACACTGAGCACTCTGCCACATCGACACCTCAGACCGAGAGTTATCTCTGCACTGTAGCTGCCACCTGGTCCGGCCGCGGCCATTCACACTCAACCAGTGAAAAACATGGGACTATTTTTAGACTGAGAGGCATAGTGATACTATAATGCCGGTATATAGTTAGCGCCCTACATAGCAGAGACACGTCTCAAATACTATCATTTCAGGCACGGAGGGTGAGTGAGTGAGTGAGTGAGTGTTGGGTGTTTTACGCCGTACCGACAGCCAGGGTCATTTTCACGGCGAAAACCAGTTGGGACGAATTCTGTCTTTGGTGATCGAATCTATGAGATGAAGGTGACAGGGCGGGCAAACAGCAGGGGATCAAAACCCAGCGATCATTTTTGCTGTACCTCATCCCTTAGTGAACCAAGCACTGACCGGGAATTGAACCCAAAAACCACTTGGTCAGTGCAGGGTCCCCCCTATCGTCGCCTCATACGATCAGCAGGGGCTACTGAGGGCCTATTCTTACCCGGACCCCCACGGGGGAGCACGGAGGGTGATTTGCCACAGTGCTTTCCAAGCCCCGTACCTATACACGAGCTCTGTACCTACACACATGTATGGGGCAGGGATGTAAGTCAGTGTCAATGAAAAAATCTGAAACTCCAGAAAGAAAATATGAAGTCATCGTGAAACGTGATGTAAGAAATTTATTTTGAAAATTATTATTTGAGATGATGATGTGAAAAAATCTTAAATCAGACAAAAATCTGAAAACGTACATCCCTGATGTGAGGCAGGCTACCTCTTGCACTGGCGGATTTACAGAGGCCAAAAGGGGTTGAGGTGGGCGGAGGGGGGCGCCACTCCCCTTTTATTCGGAAAATAGGGTAAAGTAAATTCTTAGCCAGGTGGCAATATTTGTACTATTAAAGACTGTACATTTGGCCTACAACAAATTCCACCACGTTGCTCTCTTCGTGGACTTCCCACGGCGTTCCGGACATGACGATACTCATGTTTTAAGCTTCTAGCACCTCATTTGTCACTGTAATTGCGAATGTGCAGGATTCACTGTCGGATGAACCATTGTTGGTCCATGTGGTTGGAAACCAGACACTTCCGACGTGTGTTTCCTGTACAGCATCCTTTCAGCACTTTTATCATACAACCTGCTATATCGTTCTTTACTCAGGTCGGATGCCTATGACATTGGAAGGCTTGAGTGTTGCTGGCTACCCCACCTATCCTAATGTAAACAAATTCTTACCCAGATGGCCGCGTGCCATTCAAGACTAAAAAAGTCCCCCTCTGTTGCTCTTTTCACAATTTCTCGGGGAATCCCAGACCTATCGGAACTCGTGTTTTAAGCTTCTAGTGCCTCATTTATCAATGTAATTGCGCGTGGCGCGGGGGCAGGATTCACTATCTGATGAACAGGACACTTCTGACATGTGTTTCCTGTACAACATTGTTTTGTCACTTTATCATACAACCCACAATATCTATCTTAATGCAGGCTGAATGCCTATGGGGTTTGAAGGTGTGAATGTTGCTGGTTATTCTAAGGCAAAGCAAATTCTTACCACAGGCGTCCATGTACTATTCAAGACTGAACATTTAGCCGACAACAATCCCATCCCTTGCTCTTCTCGTGGACTTCTCCCAGAATCCCGGACCTATCAGAACTCAGGTTTTAGGCTTCTAGCGCCTCATTTGTCAATGCAATTGCGCGCGGTGTGGGGGCAGGATTCACTGTCGGATGAACCTTTGTTAGACCAAAACAGTGGAAACTTGACACTTCGGACGTGTGTTTCCTGTACAGCATTGTTTCTTCACTTTTATCATACAACCCGCAATATCCATCTTAATGCAGGTTGGATGTCTATGGCATTAGAAGGCGAGAGTGTCGCCAGTTACCCCACCTATCCTAAGGTAAAGCAAATTCTTACCCAGGTGGCCGCATGCCATTCAAGACTAAACATTTGGCTTCTTCACTTTTGGCTTCTTCACTTTTCACTTTTGGCTTACAACAAGTCCCCCTACGTTGCTCTTCTCACAATTTCACTGGGAATCCCGGACCTAACCGAACTTGCGTTTTAAGCTTCTAGCGCCTCATTTGTCAATCTAATTGCGCGAGGTATTGCGGCAGGATTCACCATCTGACAACCATTGTTAGTCCATGTCAGTGGAAACTTGACACTTCCGACGTGTGTTTCCTGTACAGCACTGTTGTCACTTTATCATACAACCCGCAATATCCGTACTAACACAGGTTGCATATGCACTGTCCCGAATTTGGAAATGTAAACTCAGGGTTCTTAACTTTTTCAGAAATCAATTTAAGACTTGTTTAGATCTATTTAAGACCAAGGTTTAAAATATTCTAGACACTTCAGCTACTCGATGGGAAACCTTTAATATACACAGAGTAGAGTATTGGCATTTGATTCCTCATAATAAAATTTAATAAATGATAGCTCATTTCCAAATAAGAATCTGCATAGATTATAGATCAAGTAGGGGTAGCAGCATGCATTTTGTTAATAACTCGTCAATAAGTGACGTTGTATGTGCACATTAAAATATACGCGACAAGTTCCAAAGTCCCATTTCCACATACTACTAACAGGTTTTGTTACTGTGGCAAACTCTCATTTGCATATACCACTAAGACGTAACGTATATTGTGAAACAAGTGAAGGCGATGTTGTGCTCATATGCGAAGCATCAAAACAACATTTTTGTTTACTCCTGATGTCGGTATATCGTTCTGTATATAGGGTAAAGTAAATCCATGGTACATTGTTGTGTATATACATATATTGGAATGTATTCAAGTGACGTGGTCCATAGATAGCTCTATAAGAGACCTAATACTTGCAAATTTAAGTTTCTTTTAAGCGCCTGCTGTCTTTACAAGTCATACTCAAACTATCAAAATTAACCATGCAATATCGACTTAGCTATAGTTATAATAGTCCCTTAGTACCTTAAAGGGCGTCTTTCAGGTTGGAACCTACACTTTTGCATTCATTAGGAGGGTGGCATAGAAGAACATTGCAAAAAAGAATTGGCCAATCAGTTTGATTATTTAGGTAGATACTCCAAGAATTGTACTGGAGATGACCACGCCCCCCTGAAAAACAGGCACTGGTCGTCCACTACCCTGTGACGTAGGCACAGGGAAGCACAGGGCCACATGTGGTTAGAGCAGTGTCAACTGAATAGAGGCAGAAGTCTTTATATCGTGGGACACAGCTATAACTTTATCCAGAAAACATAGAACTAACCTCTATAGATAAACCCTTTTGTTTGAAATATTTCCAACAATTTCTAAAAGTTGAAAAATAGATAATACATTTTTTTGTTGTCCAGCCGATTCTGAGGGTCCCACAACAGGTGGTCTGTGTCCATTTGGGGTACAGGACCCCCTGCTGTCATCAGCGGTCAGGGGCGGTCCTTCACAGAGATGGTCAGATAAGGCCTGTGGTTTGGGCCATGTGGTGTTACTTTTATGGCCCTGTTGACACCCTCGGTAAAGTTTCCCTAGGAGCCCTTAACGCAAAATCTTTAGTTTTGATGGATGTAACCCTACATAGTAATAAATCAGAAATTATATATTTTAACATTTTATCAATGTTTCCAGCATAGATTGACATTTTATGAGCACAGTCATGCATATACTTATCTATACAAGCTTGTGGTTCCATATTATGTATACATGCTCCCAGACCTATACCCCCAACCTATTTCCCTGGCACTACGTCACAAGGCAGTCCCAGCCTGGACCTTGTTTTAGGAGGGCAGTCAGGGTGATTCATACTTTGTGTCCACATTAAGGCACTTGCTAAAGTAATTTGATATAACAGTCCATGTGAAATATACATAATAAACAACATTGAATGTGCTTAGGTTATTTATTTCAACATGAAAGTTGCCCTTTAAGGGCCATACCCACTAAGCAGTTTTATGGACGACGACACAACAGACAAATCGCCTGAATCTATAAATTCTTCAGAGTCCCTACTTTTGGTATAAAAAAAGGCGTCGCTATGCAGATATATTCTTAATACATAGATACATAGACACATGCGCCGGGCTATATCGATAACTGCAAATATAATGTATCACCTACGTGTCTTCCGAAATTTCAGAACATAGGGAAATCAGACTGAAACAAACCCGTGTTCTGCCCCCCTATCCCTCATACAGAGAGGCCACTGGTGTGTCAGACCGGTCGTGAGGCTAATACTAACACCCCGACTGGAACACTCCCCCCGCTAGATCTAACCGGTCTGGGTGTTGAAGCCGCGTGAGCGGGAATAAAACTATAACACGTGGGATGGAGGCAGGCAACAATGTAACAGGCACGTTCTGTGAACATACTATTTCGATCAGTCTGTTGAATTTTCATGTAACGTTATTTAAATTAATGTAATATTGAGACTCACAAAAAAGAGAGTGCTATGATGACATTAAAGTGTAGTGAACTGTACCAATACCAAATGTTGAAATAACATTATCTTTTAGTCAACGAGCATAACCAGAATGTTACAATAATGTCTCGGTACAATACTGAAATACCACGTCCTTGAGATATTGGTTGACATAAAAACGATGTAACAAGACCCAAAGGGACCTTCCATCTGTAGGTACGTACAGTACGTACGTACGTACATTTAAAACAAGAAGCAAATGACTATCAAAGTTCCGATCGTTGGAACGATCGATGTTCGCCCTTAACATAACAATGGACATTTCATTGTGTTTGAAAGGTAATTGAACGAAATGTCAATATATCTATGGGCTATGAGTAGTGATCACCACCACTACTCCTGCTGTCACACACAACTCAGGGAGGGGCTTAGGAAAGGGGCTCCTCCTACTAGTACTAGGTCCCCTGCACCCACCCACCTGCAGGTGACAGTGGCTCAAGTACTGGTTATGTAACCCACTTCTGGCTTCTCAAACTGCACCCTCCCCCACCCCCACTGCACCCTCCCCCACCCCCACTCCTTGAACTGAGTTCAAGGAGTGGGGGTGGGGGAGGGTGCAGGCCTGTAGCTACTTGTATGTAAGATTGTGTAACCGGGCAATCAGATCAAAGCCCAAATACCTACAAAAGACATGACTGATTGAGTGAGCCCTTCCCACAAGCTACAATACTAAAAACTATAATTAAGGGCTCACAAAAAGACAGACCCCCGCCCATCCCCCCTAGGGCTCAATTACGCATTATATTCGTACAGGGACGTATACATATTTTCAAAAACGAGCACACCTCCATCCCCCTTGATGCACACAGGTCCTAATCAATGCAAAGCCCCACAGAAATAAATAGAACATTTCTGGAATGTTATAATAACGCTGCATGCTTGTCCTGAAGGGAGGGAGGGAGGTCCAGACCTGGGTAACCTGCGCCCACTCCCCATTTCCCCCTCCTACTTACCACCCCCCCCCCCCCCTACACCACCAATAACCCCCGGACCAATACTTCCCAGACGCACGGTCTGTGTACGGCGTCTGGCTGATCTCTGACCCCTGAAGGCCGGTACTCACGGCTGACCTCTGACCCCGTCGGCCACGGAGAAGGACCAGGCCCCTGGCGGCACCGCGCCGAACTAAGAATGCAGCCGCCGAGAAGTTGTGCAGCTTGAGAACCACTAAATTCTCCGTACCGATAAATTTTCCGGGTCATGCACTCAAAGTAATATGCAGGCTGATTTATGAAGATGTTTATGGTTATTTCCGTATACTTTATTGAAATGCATCCAATTTACATTTCGTGTGGCTTTCAGTGGAGTTGGAGAGTGCCCTTTATAGTAGGGTTGAATTATAGCACGTTTTTTTATTGGTTGAGGGATATGTATTCGCCAAAGGTCTTTCGGTAAAACAGGTCAGGCTCGTTTGCATTCTAGACGCGGTTTGCCATAAAAGGCCGGCTCTGCCCCTAACCTCTCCTCGGTCCGTCCAATGACTTTATACCCTGAACCAGTAACAGATGTTTGGCACAGAGTACATGGGTAAACCACTGAATATGCGCCGTCGTCAAGCCATTTTTTTACTCCTTTTAATGAGGTAATGTGTAAACAAATAGCAATCAGTTTACCCAATAAGAGTCTCAATGGTACGCAGTGCAATGGAGCTTTGGTAAAATGTTATTTTTTTTTTCATTTGGTTTTCAATCAAGAGAACTAACTCTGTGATACAAACTATGAGTCAGAAGCCTTTCAACTATTCAATTTTCGCACATGAGTAGTTGTTCGAAGAAGACAAAAATATATGCATCACGCAAATAAATATGTGTACTATAGTATACTAAACTGAAATATCCAATGTCAATGCAGGGATGGAGCCAAACCAGCCAAAAGTTGCTGCCGTCGACCAAGCGGGCTGGTTACCGTCGCTTACTGTAGGGGTGACGACCCAACTACAGACATAATGGACGAGCGGCAGGGAGAGCACGAGTGGTGGGTTGTAGACTGTAGTTACGTCCAAGTCCACTAGTCGCCCAAACAAGGACTGTTAACCAACAACCATTTTAGGTGGGAATTCCCACCCAAATCCCAGCATGCTTTGCTGCTGCTAGTTTATGGCAGGTAGGACCATAAACCAGTCAGCACCCCAACAACCATCGAAGGGGTTACCTATGCTATTCATAGAGGGCCAATAAAAGATTCCTTACACATTTTAAGTGACCAATCAAAGCCATATACTCGTGGGTGCATGGACCCATTCCATAAAAGGTTATCTGGGTCAGAACGGACTAGATTGGGAGAAGGGGTGAAGGGCTGGGTGGTGGTGTGGGAGAAGGGGGATGTGGGGAGGATGGGTTGGTTGTAATTGGCTGCTGTTAACAGGCCCCAGCCACAGGGCGGGAGGCAGCAGCCCCAGACTCAGATTGCCGGACTAGTTAGGTCACAGCCTGTTAACAGGCCCCAGCCACAGGGCGGGAGGCAGCAGCCCCAGACTCAGATTGCCAGACTAGTTAGGTCACAGCCTGTTAACAGGCCCCAGCCACAGGGCGGGAGGCAGCAGCCCCAGACTCAGATTGCTGGACTAGTTAGGTCACAGCCTGTTTACAGGCCCCAGCCACAGGGCGGGAGGTAGCGGGCCCAGACTCAGATTGCCGGACTAGTTAGGTTACAGCCTGTTCAAAGGCAGCAGCCACAGGGCGGGAGGCAGCAGCCCCAGACTCAGATTGCCAGACTAGTTAGGTCACAGCCTGTTAACAGGCCCCAGCCACAGGACGGGAGGCAGCAGTCCCAGACTCAGATTGCCGGACTAGTTAGGTCACAGCCAGTGGGTTGTACATAAGAGTGTCCCTACTCACTTTATTAGCCATTAAGAGTATGGAAATTCTGTGGACATGTAACACACTCAGTATTTTGGGGACTTCCATTTAGTACATATGCACGTTTTCCCTCCACCCCCTTGGGCAAAAATAACATTGGATTTGTACTAAAATGTACGCTCATTTAAAAAAATTCTGACCCCCCTTCCCTTGATGCGTACATACTTTATGGAAGGCCCCTCTGAGAAGCAAGTTACGACAGGGGTTTCCATGAAATTATTTGTTTCACTGCACAAAGCATCTTGAAAACAATAACGAAACTAACAAAAAAAAATGAACAGGGACACCTTGAAGCATATACCCTAATAGTTATCTTTCCAAAATGTATTTGGAAAATCTGTTGAACCGTGCAATTGGGTCCCTGTTGGATCGTCTTCAGTTATTCCCGTCTTTCTCCTCAAAGTACATAAGTATGACTCACCCAGCTGCTGATGTGCTTGGTGCTTACTTTTGGCTGAATGCCCCCAAAACTGTTGGTAAAATATCGCCCAAAGGACATTTAATTGAAACCATCACTCGATGAAATCAAGCGTTCATTGAACATGGTCCCTCTAAAATCTCAATTAATGGTTGTGAGACCAAGACTGCAGTGTTCGAAAGAGGGGAAAAACTTAATGACTAACTTTGGGTTGACTGAGCATTATCCTTAACTGAAGACGTTAATCTCCAATGAGATTATCCTCACTTAAGTTGCTTGAGATGAGATGTAAACTATTCACCTTGTACAAACCAACCTTTCCAATCTTAAGGATAGACACCAGCGGTTGGGGTGTGACTGGCGCAACTCTCTTTGAACAAAATCCCAAGATTTGTTTCAAATAGTATTATTTAATAGAAAACATAACTTTATAGTCAATAAACAACCGTATCTATTGATATAACTTAAGTAAACATAGGTAGAACAGATCCTGTGGATTATGGATACAAACTTGAAAATCATAATTTTCAAATCTTTTTTTTGAACATTGATATCTCATTAAATATCTTGCCTTGACCTTTGAAATTTTAAGTAGACCTTCTTGATATATTAAGGGAGGGAAGCGTGTCTCAGAATTTTTATATAGGTCTTAGTTATGCTTTTACTGAATGTAGAAAATGGAAATGCATAAAAATCTAAAAATGCTTCCTGTTTTTGGCCGTTTTTGATCATAAAACAAAATCTAGGACCTAAATAAAAAATCTGAGACAAGCTTCCCTGCAGATGATTGTCTTGAAGGAGTATGTGAAATGTTATTCATGTAAATTAAGTATTAACCGAGATATTAATGTTCAAAAAATAAAAATGAAAAAATCAGTTTAAAATTCGTAAAATCCCAACTTTTAATTCCTTTATAATTTTATTGGTATCAATAAATAGAGAAAAATATGACCTTTTAAATGGTGTATGAGTGGTTAGCATCAGAGCGATGTCAACGAACTCATTGCTGATTTCTTGAATTGGCTGTTGACCACTGGTGTCTATCCTTAACCCTTTCCATTCTCACCACCCTAAGCTTTTAATGTGTATTGGTCGCTTTGGTTTGAAAGGGTTAATGCTAACCTATCACGTTTGTCATCCTGTGGAAAATTGCCTTTAATACTAATCTATCATGATTGTTGTTCTGTGGAAACAAGCCATGAGGTCAGGGGAGGTCGTGTGTGTGCGGACTGGTCGTCCAGTTGAGCTATGGGTCTGACGCCGACGTCTCATGAATTATGGCGCGGGCAGTGGAAACGAAACTCAGCTTTTCTACCCGCCTGTTGGTAAACAAGGTTAGGGCCTGGGTCTGCTGGGGGGGGGGGGCACTATTTGATGGAAGGTTTCCACTTGATTGTTTGTTTGTTGGGGTAGTTTAATGTCTAGCCAACCCTTCACGGTTCTTTCCAGACTGTACAAGGTAATGCTTTTCAGCTAGTTTTCCACCACATGGGCTGTGACTGAATCTATGAGATGAGGTGAATATTTGTATCATTGGGACCCAATTCCCTCTTTATAGTGCTGCCACACTGAGATATCATGTCATAGGTCAACATGATATCCCATCCAGTCACACTAGACTGATACCGAGCCAACCAGTTGTGTTTCATGGTTCTAACTTCATACTGAGTGCCAGGCAAGCAGCAATCACTACCATTTTTAAAGTCGTTGTCTTGGGATTCCCGGTAGATTTCAGGGGGTTCCAACGTTCCAACAGGGGTTCCAGACACCCAGGAACCCCCTCTAGGCTATATTCCACTATACAGCATTTACTTGCGGTTCCATGGAAAGATGCAAGCAAACTGCTGCAAACTTGTTTGTGGTAGGGTACCGCAAGGTGGAATATAGGTATTTGTGGCCCCTGTTTGGAGCACATATTTGCAGCCACTGCTATTTTATACTAGTTTTCTATGGATTGGTTGGTATCTGAACCACAACCTGCTTGTGGCACCTCAAAATAGCGACCGCAAATGCAACCTACCACAAAGTGGATTATAGGCTTCTGGCTATACCACTGCTCTGAGTAACCCCCCCCCCACCCCCCTGGAAGGACCGGGACAGACAGTGACAAGCAGGGGTATGGCTGTAACCCCGGGTACAATGGATGGGTATGCGGAGTAGTGCGGGCAGGGTGCTTCTTTAGCCCACTTTAAGTTAATATAGGCTGAGCCCTGAAGGCTGAGTTCGCACATTAGTCATAGCGCAAACCGAATCAGACGTAATGTCCCTATCCCCGGGGGAGAGTAGTGTCTGGGCTGATTTGTCGCTGAACCGGTCTAACCAATATCCCCGCTGACATTAGAATTGAGATATAAATTTGCCTTTGCTGACGTGCAACACGCTTGTGAGAATGGCGAGTAAATGAATTACAATCGATTTCATTGGCGCGGGCGTTTAAACTCCTATACGGGGAACGGGGCGGTGAGTGCCAATAATCTGCCTCCTGTTGTGATGCAAAAAGTCAGGAGCGCATAAATAACACTCAATATCAAATTCCTCCCTCCATATTGGTGCCTAGATAGTGACACTAACAAGAATCGATAATCTTTCGAGCTTAATATCCCATGGCAAAAACAGGGATGGGACCTATCTAAGCGGCGCGGGCTTCCATGAGTGGGCTCGCTGAGCCGTAAAATCCGAGACCATGGTTGGCAATATCTTCCTCCGACTCTATAGATTTAGGTTCTAGACCGTATACTTTCAAAGTTAAGCAGCTTTAATAAGGACCCTGTCAAAAACTGACATATTCAGAGATGCACTGGGATCAAGGGGGTTTAATTTAAAAACGAGAGGCTGTTCCAGCTACAGACTCAATATAAATGCATGTAGTTTTTACTTGTTCTGTTTTTACTATTGTCTCCTTCACTTGGTTCAAAGCACAACTTCTACTATAGTGTATTACATCTATTCTTCCTCATTTACATGGACCAACATCAAAAGATTTAGGTTGGAAAGTTGATTCAGATTAGAATACAAAACATTAGATTTTTTGGGGGATAATATTGAAAACAAAGATATTAAATCCGTTTCTGGTATACCTGAATAGTCTGAGACGTATTCTTATTTTGTATCAGCTTACTGATACTAGACCTAAATCAATTTAGTTCTACCTGTTGTATATTAACCATATATTACGCACGATCGACCTAAACGATTATTATGGCCTCAGATATGGCTTCATGATGCCATGATCCTATTTTGTACCGATTCATTTACACCCCAGATCCATTTTGTCACCGCCCTAAAGATATTAGCCAATTTCCATATACCACTCTGTCGGCGCTGTCATTTTAGACTGTAGTTACGTCCAAGTCCCCTACGTGCTCAAACTACGACTGTTAACCAGCAGCCATTTTAGGTGGGAATCCCCACCTAAATCCCAGCATGCTTTGCAGCTGTTGGTTTATGGCAGGTAGGACCATAAACCAGCCAGCACACAGACAACCATCAAAGGGGTTCCACATGCAATTTATAGAGGGCCAATAAAAGAATTCCTTACAAATTTTAAGTGGCCAGTAGTAGCCACGCACTTGTAGGTGTAAGGACCTATTATGCAAGAGGTATCTAGGTCATGAAAGGACTACCCTGTCATTCCGCCGATGGCCATTTTCTTTTTACGACATCATATTCACTGACGATTTAATTACCACTTCACGTCGCCACGGTTTACGACTCATTAAGACAAAAACCAACAGGACCTTTATGATAATGGTCAGGGTGGCTTTTAGTCTGACGGGCCGTGTTCTCTTTATGCCGTCCTTACATCAACCTATGTGTCGACGCCGCCAGCGCCCCGACACCAGGGTAACAAATGGCCGGCGGGGCCTGGGGCTCTGGATAATGAATCATGGCTCACATAAAGCGGGGAAAGGACGCTGGGTGACGTCCCGGACAGAACGGCGTTCTCTGCGTTTCAGCGGGATTCTTCCTGGGACGTATGGTGGTTAACCAAGGGGGCATACAAGATTCCAGAGAAGAGGGGGGAGGGAGGTCTGCATAAAGACTAATTACTAAAACATCTGGCATTCATGCCAAGGCGTGTGACGTTTTTCCTGTTTGTCAAGTTGAAGTCCCCACACTGTGAGGTTATGCTATATATTTAAATTTTTCTGAATTCTAAATCACAACAATAATATCATCATACTTTAGGGTATGAAAATATTCAGGGAGGTGGGCCAGCACCAGGAGACCCCGGAGCGTCCCACCAGAGGTCACCCTGTGATTGAGTGGTCATTTGAGGGGCCCGAGACCGGGTACGGACCTCAAAAGGGCCCTCAGGGAGGGACTGTTTGACCTAAACTCAAAGCATTATTACACTACATGACTTGAGCTGCAACATTCTTCCCACATGTGGGGTACTCCAAATAGCCAATTTCTGACTAAAATATCACTCCGGTGTGCAAATTTTCTGTAATATCATATAGCGCCAAAATCGCAGCTCAAAGTCAATGGTACCAACCCAAATTCCATTTTCAGATTCCCTGTGTTTTCCCTGAGATTTCCCTGTCCCCTGACAATTTTTCCCTCTGTCATATCCAGCTGGTTGATCATATCTAAAAGCCTCTGCGTGCAGAAAACAATTGGACAACCGAACAACAAAAAGTTGAATCCCTAATATCTTGAGAATCAGGAATTTCAGAACCTGGCCAAATGAAATTCCCTGTGTTTTCCCTGTCAGGGAATGTTTTTTGCCATTTTCCCTGTTTTCCCTGTGTGGTTGGTACCATGCCTGTGATTGAGGGGTCATTTCAGGGGCCCTGGGACTGCAGACAGTGACTGCAGACCTCAGAAAAGGACCGGGGGACCACTCAAAGCATCATCCCACTAAACAACTTGAGCAGCGATATGACGATGTCACAGAGAAGTTATACATACCAGACATCAGATTCTTTGTTACACATTTGAGATACTCCAAATTTTTAACAATTATATCACTCCCATATGCGAATTGTCCGTAATATCATCATATCTTGCCGATATCACAGCTCAAAGTAGCGTAGTGTAATAGAGCCTTCAGAAAGGGGCCGGAGACTGGCTAGGGGCATCGGAAAGGGACCATTGTCAGGGTGTCCATTGATGGTCCTCTGAAAGGACTGACACGGTGCGCCGTAGATTAGACGGTTGGCGGCCACAAGGAGGGGGCTACCATTACTGGGGGATCTTTTCTTAGAGGTTGGTGTAAGACGTGGCGTGGTTCTTTTCTTAGAGGTAACTATCATTACAGGGGCATGATTGTCCCTTTCCTGTCATTAAATGCGCACTAAGATGTAAAATCGCAGACGTTACATGGGAGGGAATGTCATTGTCATTGTTGAAGTCCAGTAGGCCAACATTTATTTCAACAAAAACAAAGTCACCTTGCTGGGTTTATGGTTATATGGGCTTTCCATTGCAGAAAATAGTTCTAATTCGATAAAAGTTGTATCTCAACGTGGTAGCGGATGCGTGCAGGTGCAGAACAACCATGCAGGCAATGGTATCTGTGTTTGTTGAAACCTTCTCATGAACTAATACCTAGTAAAGGTATACCTAGTAAAGATTATAATTTAAATGTACTCGTCGGTGCATTGATATATTTGCGCCAGTTAGACCCAAATCCTTTATATTGGATTACCTTGAACAGAGGATTAAACATCCTATTGAACGAATCAAAACCGAGTCGTCGGTCAACCTTGAAATTACGTTACTAGTTTTTCTTCTGGAAGTTCTATTTTACTACATACACAAGTAAAATTGTATGTTAGCGCCAGCTGTAGAGGCTATCGGTGATACTATTGGTATTAGTTCATGTGACCTCCGTAAAAAGGCACCATACCAGGGGCGGATACAGGATTTTCGAAAGGGTGGGGGAGGTCAGGATTCCCAGGACCTCACCCCCTTGTATCCGCCCCTGCAAACTCTACATGAGACCACCGGACTGCTTATAAAGTGCCCAACCCTGCCAAGATCAGTGCAAGCGGCTGGGGAGCAAGATGTACCTAAATCAACATTCAATACAGGATACCCCTATAGAGACATGGCGTTTAGGAGCTGGCCCCAGGTGTCTTCACAGGCGGATCCCGCTCGGGGATCTTAAGGTACCACGTGACCCGAGAGGGGACTGACTGGGTCACGTGACCAGAGTGGGGACGGGTAAGGTGAGGTAGGGGTGATCTGGGGGTTGGAGGTTTGTACCCATGGGCACTGGGCGGTGATTCAGTTAGATAGCCGGCTCACGTTGACTGCTATGCCACTGATGGTCTTACGTTCGTATAAATAGGCAATATGACGGGATAGGAAAACATGAATGGACGTCATCATTCCTTCAACAATGAATAACACAATGGTAAACGCTTTTATCATTGACAGACCCTACGTACTGCTCCTTTTATTTTTAAATTATTATCTTTTAATATTATTTGGGTGATGAAATAAAGAACTGTGTCTCGGGTTGCACACTTTAAGGCTCTCCAGAATGCTCTGGATGGCATGCCAACCATCAGACGTCCCCTATCCTACTTCTTACATTAATAAGAAACAAAGGATCTGAGACAGCTCATCTTGGGTATTTATGGACTTTTTTTGTTAGTAATGAGTTTGAAATCTGTATGCTTACGTATTTTGATCCGCCAAAATGTTTAACGTACCTGCAAAGAGAAAGAGAAACTGATTAGTACAACACGCAACCAGATATCATATTAACAATGAAAATATTAATAGACATCCCAAAAGCCTCGTTGAATATGAAGCAAGAGCTTGAAGCTAATTTAGAGTTAATGAAAAAATCTGACACAGTAAAGAGAACATCTGGAAGTATCTTCAAATGCTATAAAACGTGGGTCTTATGAAAATTATTATTTGAGGATGAAAATGATGAAAATGTACATCACTGTTTAAGAAAATGCTAGATTTCTTTAACATAATGAGTGTAATAGACCAATTTGTACAAGAGACAAACAGTCAGCATACAGTGTATATCTATTTGTGTATGGCTTAACCCATCGCGCCGATAAAGCCTTAAGGCCGTATTCCACATACCGATTTTGATGCTGCCGATTTTGTATTTAGTTTATTTTCTCTGAGAATATGGCATGAAACCATACATGCTATATATCATTTGAAATAGAATTTTAATACCTTTCTAATGATGTATAACATTTTCATATTTGAAGATTATTTCTACTGCCGATTTTTAAAATCGGCAGCAAAATCGGTATGTGGAATACAGGCTTTAAGCTCCGTACCCACTCGCCGATATTGCCGGCAACGGGTGACTGGGAGAATTGGCCGACCCTTAAGGTCGCCTGTAAGTATGGTATATTGGAATGTACAGGTTTTACCTCAATTGCCGGTAAAATCAGCCGATTCTAAGGGCTGAATCAGCCAATTTTAGCGGCAATCTGTCGGCTGACTCAGGAATAATCACCTAGTGGGTATGGCCCTTTTAAAAGTTTGGACTTATAATTCTAACCAGTTGAATAATTTACAATACTACGTGTTTTCCCTCTCACAATTCTGTAACGAGTTTTATCCTTGAGTCTGACAGGGTTAGATCACTATATATGGGAATGGGGGTGGTCTGCCGGTAACTGCCCAAAGCTGAAACCTGGGCCGGGGGAACCAGCGATGGACGGGGGTCGGCGTCTGACGCACTTCCGTTTCCGGTGGCTAACCGGATGTAGCCGGCGCCATCTGATAGTGACTCCCAGGACAACGTTAGCCAACGTAAACTGTGTGGTCAGGCAGTTTACCTTCACTGAGTTGAAACTTTCTAATCACCACGTCGACTTTTATTAGGCCCTATAAAACGCAATCATGTAAATACAAACCCTTTCTTGTAAGTACTTGCCATTCATATCTAGTATATGTTAAGGCACTATTTTAGTTATTCGTCAAACAACCTGACTATATTTATATGTATTTATATCTTACATGGCATGTTTACATCTTTATATTCCGTGTTAGATTACCATCGCCCTAATGAAAGCCGCATTTTTCTACACTACTAAGTCTCATTTTTCTATGCTATTAGTACGTACCATTTTTCTATGCTACTTAGAAATATATCCAGCTTGCTCTGCCAGGCCACATATCTCCCAATCCCCTACAGACATTGTTGTAGAAGAAATAACAGCACATCATATTCTCTAAACACATGAATCACTTCCACACTTTACATATATCTACTTTATGTATATTTCATATTAAGTTACCATTGCCCGAGTCAAAACAGCATTTTTCTGTACTACCTATGGATATTTTAAGGTTTCTTTGCCAGTCCACATCCCCTCCCAACCTAACAACATTCCTGTAGAAGAAATGCCAGCACATCCTTTTCCCTAAGTATATGAATAGTCCCTTCCCCACTACTACTTCCCAAGACCACCACCAGCCCCAGCGCTCAACACCAATCTCCAGGTCCCTAATATTGTTCCCAGTCAGCAGCATAGGGAAGCACCATGGCCCCTCAGACGACCAGTGACCCCTGTGACCTCCTCCAGGGTCGGGGCTAATGCCTTCAGACACGGCCGCCATGTTGGACACGTGGGACGCCCATTAGATCACGTGACTGGACAGCCTCACGTGACGAGTTTTGCCCGGTCTGTGAGATGGTCTGTATAGGTGAGTGGGTGGGGTGTGTGTGTGGGGGGGGGGGGGGGGGAGGGGTACAGGGGAGAACCTGCACCGTTTGAAAGAGGGTTTTCCCAGGAAATGAGAGGGTCTTAACGATGTGGTCTATTTACTTCTTATGTAGTAACAAACGTTGACAAAACCACAACTATACATTGATTGAAGAGAGTGGCCTCCGAACATTGGGAATGAACATGTTAGGGCCGCGCCATGCCCCCTTGGCACATTAAAAACTTAACACAAATTCTTTATTTAAAGCGCCAATGGAACATTAAGGAATTTTAAAGATATCAAAAAATACCCAAAATGGCATACTTTAGGGGCAATATGTCTCATTTAATATTGTAAGGAGCGCGCCATTGTCGCCTGATTTTTTCTTACAGGATCGCTGCACTGGATGTGGGCATTCTGTATGTACATATTTATATTGATGGAATCTATATTCATTAGTTTTATTCTGTTTCTGTAGGATTCAATGTGTTGGTCACAGTACGCGTAAATAACTTATTCATTGTAAACCACATTTCTTCAGATTGATTATGTAAAATGTTGCATAAAATCTATGAATATAAACTATACACATACAAAGAAACAGCCATTCTCAGAACGGTATCAGTTGATCCGTATGGTTGATGGTATATACATGCTGTTGGAAGCCTCTTGATGCCCACTGTGCCAGCAATCAATATTCATATATGTAGTAATTTGAGCGAAAACAATCCCCCTTATCTGGGTAATTACTGACTTGAGCGAGCTGCTCGGTGGGTAGTCCCTTCATGACCTAGATACCTCTTGCATAATAGGTCCTTGCACCCAAAAGAGCCCATGGCTACTAGTGGCTACTAAAAATTTGCAAGGACTTCTTTTTATTGGTTCTCTATAAATAGCATTGGGAACCCCTTTGATGGTTGTTTGGGTGCTCGCTGGTTTCTAGTCCTACCTGCCATAAACCAGCGGCCCTAAAGCATGCTGGGATATGGGGCGGAATTCCCAGCTAAAATGGCTGCTGGTTAACAGTCCTAGTTTGAGCACCTAGCGGACTTGGACGTAACTACAGTCTATGCTCACCACAACCACTTATACAATTCACAGTGGTAAATTGGCGCCGACACCTGTCCCTGAGCCCCTGACAGCTGAGCACACTGTGTTTGATTCAATCCGTCTTGCTTGCGAGCAGCTCACAGAGTCTTCGCCCAGTAGAAATTGCCCGGTCCGTCCTGCTCCCATCGTCTTAGATCAAATAAGAAAGCGAGATTAAGTCTGGGAAACAGACACCGACTATAACAGAAGCGTAGGTAAAGGGTGCTTTCCACGAGGCGAATAGTCTGGATTTAGTCTTCGCTGACTAAAAGTGTGTTCCCATGCATTTTTAAAAATCAAATTAAGACCTTTTTAAGACCTTAAATCTGAGAAAATCAATTTAAGACCTTTTAAGACCTGCATGCAACCCTGTTAATACATAGTGGCATTGTGATGGCCGGCGACTATTTTAGATACACTAATTCCTGTGGTTTCGAGCTTGAAAATCAGACATTTCTAATCTTTCGACTCTATATATGCTGACAACAGAGATGCCACTCCTCTGATGCAAAAGTAGGAAAAGAAGGAAACACTTTTCCTACTTTTGTTCTAGAAGCAATTAGGAAGGAAATAACCTTTACCAACAGGGCCTGACATCAAATTTGTATTTGAATAGCTTGATACTAGCACAAAAATACTCTAAAACAGATATTATAGTGATGTAGGGAAAATCAATTGTGCAATCCAAAATCGCCAAAACGTAGGAAATCCTACAAAAGTAGGAAAAATGGCATCTCTGCCGTTGTAATTATTCATTCCATGGAAACCTGGCTTCAGTCAGTGAGGGTGCTGGGACCACCAGTAACTTTCTGCTATTTGTATTGTCGTGAGCTGCATGTAGTAAGTATTCACTTCAAGAGACCAGCACAGCCTTACCATTCACTTCAAGGTGGGGCGGTGAAGGCGTAAGACAACTCATTCACAAGTTGGTGGGTCTAACCTTCCCAAGGGCCTATCAGATCGCCTCCTCCCCACTTGACCCCTGACCCACAATGGCCGCCGCCTTGTCGCCCCACGTGACGGATGGCTTCCCGGAAGTTGTAGGCCATCAGCTGGGGGCAGCCCACTTCCTGTTTTGTCGGCCACCTGGTGGCAAACGGGGTAATGAGGGCGGGGCAGTGGGCGGTGGGCAGTGGGCGGGGAGGGCGGGGAGGGCGGGGAGGGTGAGGCAGTGGGTGGGCAGGGCAGGGAGGTGGGCGGGGGGCAAACGACTGATGTCAAGCAGTCAGTTAAGGTGGTATTACACTGCATGACTTTGGCTGTGATATCGGCGTGATATATTACAGACAATTCTCCCTACCACGGATAGCTTATTTACTGTATGTACCTGCAGGTTAATTCTGAATTATTTTGTAGACAGAAATCTGGAAAAGCTGTAAAAGAAAATTACACACATCTCTATATCTTTCAGAAATGAAAGATTTTCCAAACCAGCTTGAAAAATATCGTTTTCACCCCCATAGATTTGGTCAGCCAGCTGGTTTACACAAACATGAGTGGTCCTGACATAGCTGTATTGCTGAGCGGACATTAAACTCCAACAATCATCAACATAATTTTTTTCAAAATTGGCAGTTTACAGTATCTCACATGTGTGACAAACAACTATATCTCTAATACATGGGGTATCTCTGCGACATCGTCATATCACAGCTCATGTTGTGAAGTGTAATACCGCCTCCAGCGTAAGGTCTCACCTCTGACCTTCGTCGGACTGCAGCCGGCCAGACAGAAAAAGCCATACGTTACTTCATTAACCCCTTCCCCTTCTCTCCAAGCCCCTTTTTGCAGGTGCAAGCAGGAGGCAATGTGCGACAGGAAATTGGCACTCTAGAATATGATGACGATGATGTGTTGGAGTTTAAGGTCTACTCAGCAATTTCTCAGCTATATCGAGACCAGCTCCAGTATTTGTTTGTACCAGTTGGAATGACTGAATCTATGGGGATGAGAACGACGGCAAGGCAAGGTAGTGTAGCCGGCACAAGCGAGACTCAAACCTGAGCAGGCCAAGTGAGAGGTGCGCACTCTACCCACTACACTATCCCACCCCCTCCCTCTAAAACATCGTCGACGGTTATTTTTATATGTATGACGATACTCAATGTAAAAAGTTATTCCACTGCATATTCCTCAACCAAATCCCCTGTATGAGAATAATAAACTTGAATGCGTTAGAGAATAGGATCAATATCTGTCCCTGACATCTCCATGAAACTATAGGTATATTGTCTTTTTTTTAAAACTTTTGTAAAGTCTAAGTTCTCAAAGGGCACTTTGCAAAATAATTGATGTGGATTGAAATCTTAGCCGGAAAATCATATCGACAGATTTTCTTTCTGAGATTGCAACGGGGTATAATCATTTCACAATATCACTTTCAGAGCGGGCGTATCTCATATCCCCTGCCATTTGTCACCCTCCTCTGGGCCCCTCAATAGATGGTCTCTCTGTATAACGTTCCCCGACCAAGTTTCAAAGCACGTCGGGGCCTCAGACGACGCCCTGTCATGCCGCCTCTGCCCTGACATTCTTCAAGGTCACCATATAGTCTCTGATACATGAGCACAAGAAGTGGTGACGTCAGCACCGGAAGGTGACTGGCGCTGGTCGGTCTGTGATGACGGTCCTCACCCCACAGGCCCACGGGAACTTATAGGGGGACTAAAGGCTATATATTCCCCTTTGCGGTACTTGCTTACGGCACCCTAAAATGATGCAAGCAAACTGCCGCAAACCCATTTGCAGTAGGGTGCTGCAAGGTGGAATATAGGTATTTGCAGCAGCTGTTTGCAGCAGCTGCTATTTTATATAGGTTTTCTATAATTTGCTTGCGGTCACAGATACTAACATGATGGTATCAAAACCGCAAATTGCTTGCGGCACCCAAAAACAGCGACCGCAAATGCAAACTACCGCAAAGTGGAATATAGCCTTAAGACGGGGGCAGTGGACCTGTGATGCATAATCTGGGCGCGAGGGAATGGCTGCTCCTCATGGAGATTAATTATCATACAACATACATTACAATATGATATACATGTAACGGAGGCTTTCGTAGAATGTTAAACGCTTCATACTAAAGCCACTCTTAACCTGACCCGCAGAGGATGAGTGTTTTCCTTAGGAAAAGAAATAGATTTATACTGCCTATTGAAATCATGAAAAAGTATACAACAACTGTTGTGTTGGCCTAAATGAAAAGTAAGGCTAGCCCAGACATAACTCTATAGGCCTAAATCAGGGTACCAACAGAAGTTCCATTTTCAAATTCCCTGTGTTTTCCCTGTCCCACGACAATTTTTCCCTGCGTCATATCCAGCAAGTTGATCATATCTAAAAGCCTCTGTGTGCAGAAAAACGTTAGACAATCCAACAACAAAAAGTTGAATCCCTAATGTTTTGAGAATCAGGAATTTCAGAACCTGGCCAAATAAAATTCTCTGTGTTGTCCCTGTGTTTTGGCAAAATTTCCAAATTCCCTGTGTTTTCCCTGTCAGGGAATTTCTTTTGCCATTTTCCCTGTTTTCCCTATTTTCCCTGTGTGGTTGGTACCCTGCTAAATATACATGGTCGATTGCCAGACAGATAATTCCAAACTAATGACCCCTCTCCCCCAGTGAAAATGACATTAACGTATACCACTGATTTGACCAATTCCATTCCAACCCCTTTCCACTAGCTAACAGTCAAATCGAATCTAACACAAAGAAAAGTAATTACTTGCCGCAAATTGATTTTTGCATAGAAACATAAATGAAAGCATAAGAATGATATGAGAGCAATACTAATGTAAGCCAGTTGCAAAGCTGACACCATGAATAATCCACGGAGAAAGGAAACCATTATCACTGTTACAGCTTTTGTTGATCTAAAAGCTTGTCAGGTCTATTAATTATTTACCAAAGTTTGGGCAATAAATCACAACACTGCAACAGCACAAACCCATTAGTCGCTGGTTTTATTCTACCCGTTCACTTTCATTCAATCGATGGTTAGGATTTTGATGTGATGCTTTATCCATGTTTAGCAACCTCACATAGTTATGTAAAAAGACAACTCAATCCCAATCAATATAGAGATCAACGTTAACAACATAGTCTCTATTGTACAGGCAGGCTCCAGGGGCACTGGACATGCCGTTATAGACGTCTTAATTTGTGTACCATCATGACGCCTGGCCATATTACTGTTAGTGCTTTTGTTTGATCTAAAAGCTTGCTAGATCTACTCATAACTTATGAAGATTTAGGAAATAAATCATAAAACTGTAACAGCATAGACCATTAGGCCTAGCTGATAGTTTGTATTATATCCACTCATTTTATTCAATCTATCTTTATGATCTGTATCCGATGCTTTTATCCATTTTTAGCAACTTCATATAGTGGTGGTGGTGGAGTTTAAGGTCTACTCAGCAATTTTTCAGCTATATGGAGCCAGCTCCCGTTTCTGACTGTAAGGTCAATGATCGTATCTATGGGGGTGGAACGACAGCAAGGCAAGGTGGTGTAGCAGGCAATTTGTTTGTTTGTTGGGTTAGTTTAACGTCTGGCCAACAATTTACTTTTTTTTTATACCAGTCTGCACAAGGTAAAGCCTTAGCTAGTCTTACGCCACAAGGGGGGGTGAGAAACCAGCCACCGGGTGTGATACCCTACTCTTTTCGAAGAGTGGCAAGGGGTCTTTAATGTGCAATGTCCAATAGAAAGCAAACCACACACCTGGCCTTTGATGACCCTGTTGGGGGCAGAACGGTTCCCCTATTAGTTGCCTCCTATGGCAAGCAGGGGATACTGAGGAAACATTCTTCCCAGGGAGCTCCAACAGGAGCCCCCACCCCGTTCCCCCACGGGGAGGCGTAGTAGGCAAGTCTGTCATACCATAAAATTGGTAGGACATTTCAGTATTATAAAACATATTATTTCTAAATATAATTATGTGATAACTAGCATAAAATTATATACACAATATATTCAAAATTAATAAGTACAAAAACTATACCCTTGAAGTAGTGTCTAACTACCCTCACAGACTCCAGGTGGAGCCACCTTCCACCTGGAGCCTGACCAACCAATCAGAGCCCTGGAGGCTCGACCAATCAGAGCCCTGGAGGCTCTGCAGAGGGAACTTTGAATGCTCCACTCTGGGCAGTGGGGCTGGAGACACAGAGCTATGCACATGTAACTTTTCATGGAGCTTTGGCTGGAGGCCATGCTCTAACCTGTGACTGAAGAATCAATACAAGATCATCTGCAACACTACTCCAGTCTTCAAATCTTCATTACCCCCCTCAACAATTATCCACAATTAGAAAGTACTACCACACCAAACTTTAAAGTACTTCAAGTCCCATACTTAAACCCAGTCTGGCCACATGCAGGGCGAGGACGTTAACCACTACACGAAGCTGCCCCCCTGCAACTTCATATAGTTATGGCCAGAGTTTCATATATAGTTGTGTTAAAAAGACAACTAAATCCCAATCAATATAGAGATCAGCATTAACAACATAGTCTCTATTTGTACAGGCAGGCTCCAGGGCCCACCACTGAGGCGTGGGACAGCCAGTTATTCACCCCCAGAGTTTGTGTATCATCGTGACGCCTGGTCGCCTTGACTACCATCAATCACGTGATTAGCGTCACGTGACCCGGCTCATCTGTTGCCCGGCTGTAGGGGGAGAGGACCATGGGCTTAGTCTGTTGAGTTCAGACCCACTGTTTCCCAAGGTGAGTCTGTACACCAGCGGCCATTATAGTATTTCCACTCCATAGAATTCTACTCCATATCCCAACATGCTTTGGGGCCGCCGCTGGTTTATGGCAAGTAGGACCATAAACCAGCCAGAGCCTCACAAGTATTAAAGAGGTTACCCATGATATAAATAGAGGGCCAATGAGAAAAAATTCTATACAAATTGTAAGTGACCAGTAGTAGCCATGAACTCTTCAGGATGCCACTCCCACCTGATGAAAAAGTAGGAAAAGTAGGAAATACTTTTCCTACTTTTCCTCCAGAACCAAGTAGGAGGGAAATAACATTTAGAAATAGAGAGCTGACATCGAATTGGTTGAAACTAACACAAAAATGCCCTCGAACAGATATTAAAGTTATATAGGAAAATCAGTTGTGCGATCCGAAATCGCTGAAAAGTAGGAAATCCTATATGCTGGGCTCCCTTCTCTCTTACGGCTAGGAGGACACGGCCTGAGAGACTACAGGTTCACCCCGTTGTGTCGATGGCTCTGATTGGCCGAGAAGTGGTCACATGACCCAGAGTTCGTCAAAATCTGACGCATTTGGGGTTAGGGTGAACCCGCGTCTATTCGTGACGTACAGCGATAGCGTGAGTTCGAGGCGCGGGCACCAGCGTAGAAATCCTACAACAGTAGGAAAAGTGGTATCTCGGACTCTTGTGGGTGTACAGACCCACTACACGAAAAGTCATCTGGGTGAGAACGGACCAATGCGCCGTGTGTGCGGTGACTGGGGGACAAACACTGTCAGTTGTCTCTGACAAAAAGCCAACAACGAGTGGTCTGCCGCTGACCAGTCGCACGCTTCACGGTAGTGGTTATCGAACCGCCCTGTGATCTCTCCAGTATCCAAACAAACGTACTGGGCTGGTGGGATCCAACGGATGAGTCCCCCATATCAGCTATGTAGGCTCCACCATGTTGTTTGTACATTTATGGTTTATGGATTGGGGGAGAGAGTGTGTTCATATTTATCTTACTGGTATTTATCTTACCTAAGAATATCAACATGGACTTTCCATAATCATTTTCATTGTGATATTCATTAAATTCATTTCTGCCTCAAGTTCCCCCTGTTTTTGAAGGGATTTATGATAAAATTATTACTACAACACGATCGTACGTGAGCCTCTTGTACAAGTTGTAGTTCTGCTGGAAACACATTTCTACATACCATGTATATACATATATGCTAGTTTTTCTATTATCAACTATCAAAATTATGCGTCGGTGGCATGTTAGATCTACCAGACTGCCAATGCATATGGCTAAAAATCAGGTAAACACTAACAATAGCTTTGAAACAGATACACGAGATCAATGGTAATAATGCTGATCATCATGAAACTGTATGATCGATCTATCACTTTTGTGGCCCTATTAGCAGCCATCCATTAATTATGTGTGTATAAAGGGGGTAGGGCAGGGAGACAAGGGCTTCAGTACATTTATATTGTGTATTACAGGCTAAAGGGGAGCGGGGTTGCGGGTATAGAACAGTTAAAACGCATACGAAATTAATGCATTACCCCTTTCAAGATCATAAAAGGATCTTATTCTAAAAGGGGCTGATGTGGTGTAGTGGTCAACCTGCTAGACTTGCTCGACTTGCATGCGGGGGACCCAGGACCCTGGGCTGTGCCTGTTACACCTTACCTTGCCTTGCGTCGTTCTCACCCCAATAGATTCAGTCGTACAGTACTTGGTACAAAAACACAAACATAAGTTGGTGCTGATACAGCTGAAGAATTGCTGAATACACCTTAAACTCCAACAATCATCATCATCTAACTCAAACATTACCAAAACCTTGGCCAAGGTCAGTGTGACGGCCTGTGTCTCTAACAGTAACACTACAGACGCCCGTACACCAGAGGTGGACGGTATCAATAGGTAACACCGGTAATGTGTTCAGCGCGTCCCCTGTTGGCTACAAACGCTGACCCGACGCTGGGTAACAAATAGTCCGTTCTGACCCAGATTACACCTCATGTAATGGGTCCGTGCACCCCCAAGTGTTTTGGATCTCACTGGGCAGTTAAATCTGTGAGGGTTTTTTGTTATTGGCTTTTTATTCATAGCTTGGGTAGTTTCTTTGATGGTTTTCTGTATGCTGGCTGGCTGGTTCTTTGTACCATAAATCAGTGGCCCCAAAGCCATAGATGCCATTCATAACTAATTAAAAAGTAGGAATAACAGGAAACAATTTCCCTACCCTTTTTAGTAGAAAGAACTAAGGGGGAATAGAGCCCTGGCAATGAATTTTTATTTGAAAAGATTGAAAATAACACAAAAACACTGTGAAATAGATATAAAATAGGAAAGATCGGTTGTGCAATCCAAAATCACCAAAAAGTAGGAAACTTTACAAAAGTAGGAAAAATGGCGTCTCTGCAAAGCATGATGGGGTATAGGGTGTAATTCTCACTTGTTTGTATGTTTGTTGGGGTAGATTTAAGTCTGGTCAACCACACAAGGTTCTTTGAAGACTGCACAAGGTAATGCTTTCAGCTTACGGGTGATCATATCTATGATATCATTTAGAAGAAACCTGCCACCGGGCGCAATACCCTACTCATTTTGAAGAGTGGCACTTAGGGGTCTTTCATGTGCAGCGTCCAATAGAAAGGACACCACACACCTGGCCTTTGATGACCCTGTCTCTCGCCTACAATTAATGGCTGCCGATGCACAGAATGCTGCGGATGTACAGACCCACTTTGGGGAACAGTTGGTTGGGCTTGACAGACTAACGCCGGTGCTGACCTGGCGCTGGGGTAGACAAATGGCCTGAGCCGACAGCGGACTCAGCGTTAATGATCACTGGACTAAAATCGCGCCACTTTTCCTGCAGGTTGATCCAAATCCATGAATATTACATGGATCTCCCGTAAAACAGGGGACTCCGGCCGGGTCTAAGGGAGGGCGCAACCATCTATCTACACAGCTCGCCATTCCCTATTAATGACCGTAGTTTGTTGAACATTAGACGGGAGCTAAGTGTGCAAGGGCTAGAGTGCGATTACATTTTCTGATACCGAGGTCATGCACTGGTAGTTCTTAATGTTCTTGTGTGTTAACTGTCTGTGCCATCAAATACAAGGTTAGCAATTTACGTATGTCAATGTCATTCTCAAATATTTCGTTTTGGTCAGAACTCCCTTTTGGATTCCACATCTAATATGTAGGAATTTGTTTGTTTGTTGGGGCAGTTTAACATCTGGCCAACCCCCCAGGGTTTTTTCCAGATTGCATAAGGTAATACTTTTCAGCTGTGGGTGATCGTATCTATGATATGATTTAAGAGAGACCTGCCACCGGGTTTGATATCATACTTGTTTTGAAGAATGCCAAGGGGTCTTTTATGCATAATGTCCCATAGAAAGAACACCACACACCTGGCCTTTGATGACCCTGTTGGGGTTAAAGGATAGTTGTAGGAAGACATTGTGTATATATGCCAGGAATGTGTTCCTGTCTTCATCTAACGTGAAAGTGTACAATTAAAGCCCCATACCCACTAGCTGGGCACCGACGTTGGCATGGCAGTTGGTGCCAACGGTTGGCGTCAGCGTAAAATCACTAAACATGTTTAATAAGGATCGGCGTGATTGGCGCCAACAGTTGGCGCGGCTGTCGGTGCAGACGTCGGCGCCATTTATGTGTGGGTATGGGTTGTCTAAGCACAGTCGGCCGACGGCCGCTCGACATCAGCGCAGATTCGTCACAAAATCACCTTGTGGGTACGTCGCTTAAGTCATCCAGTAGCGATGCTGTTTAAGGTCACACCTGCCAAGGTAATTGTTAGGATAACGTTACGTTGCCTGAGTCAATGTGATTTTCCAGTATACTACTCACATTCCGAACATTCCCACAAATATGAGGCAACCTTGTCTGGAGTTGAAATATCCAAGAGTTAACTTTATAAACATAAACAAGATACTGATTTTAAGTCCCCAAACAAATATAAACAAACATAATCATTTCAACTACAATAGTCAAAGCGTGGAGGTGGTATCACGGACACCAAATTGATGTCTGTTCAAATCTACTCCAATTGGATGCCTAAGAAAGGAGACCCAAATTAACGTTTATAAAAAGGTCCTATAAGCCATTAAGGTTGGCTTATCGACAATGTGTGATAGAAGGTTGTTTTCTGGTCGTGGCATCATTAAGTCCCATAGTGGATCACATTTTCAGATTTAATTGTCCTGAATTTAATTTGATAATCGAAAATGTCATGGTATTTCTGTTATCTATAATAGGCAGAAAAGGTACCACTATCTAACTTTACAGTAATTATCTTAACAAAAACATGCTGATCACAGTGTGACTTGAGATCTAGTTGATGATGATGATTGTTGGGGTCTAGTGTCTACTCAGCAACTTTTCAGCTATATTGAGACCCGCTCCGGTTTTTGTTTGTACCAGATGACTGATTCTATATGGATGGAAATGATGGCAAGATGAGGAGGTGTAACAGGCACTGCAAATTGTTTGTTTGTGGGATTAGTTTAACGTCCGGCCAACCCTTTAGGGTTCTTTTACCAGACTGCACAAGGTAAAGCCTTTCAGCTAGTTTTACACCACAGGGGCGATGACCGAATATGAAATGAGGTGCCTATTTGTAGCAGTGGGACCCAATGCCCTCTTATAGTGCTGCCACACTGAGATATCATGTCATAGGCCCACACAATATCCCACCCAGTCACATTATACTGACACCAGGCCAACCAGTTATGTTTCGTGGTTCTTACTTTATACCGAGGCACTGCAAAGACTCGAACCTGGGCCTCCCACATGCGAGGCGAGGACCTTATCTACTGCACCATCCCACTACACCATCTTGCCCCCCTCTTAAGATCTGGCCTAGATTCTTGCAGTATAGTCTAAGAGTAAGAGATATGATTGAGATGTATTTCATCAAATACCAAAACTTTATGTGATTGGGGTATTTTTGTTAATGCCATACTGTCTTGTAGCCTTCCACCAACTCTAAGCCCTATAGTCTCACATGGTGACATGATGTTAAGTAGGTCTAGGCGATGTGTTCAATAACCCAACGTGCTGTACTTCTTACGGTTAAAAAACATATCTTCTGTATGAAAGCTTTCAGGGCGTGTTAATCTGTTATGCGCTAAAAGGAAAGCTGCAAACCCTTTTAAATCAATATTCATTTGCCCATAAATCATCCGTGTTTATCCGCGGCTTCATTGTCCATGCCTAACAACCTGTCCGCGTTAATGTAGCACTAGAGTGAGACATCTTTGTTTAACAGCTTTTTACTGTTCAGATTTTATGACACAGTTTTTCCCTCCGGAAGGAACATAGTGTATCTCTGCAGGCGTCCCAGGACACTCTGCAACAAGACGTCCTCTGTAGCGAAAACTAGTGTATGATTTGTTTCAGTTTGTCTCTTGGGATAGTTTAACATCTGGTCAACCACACAGGGTTCTTTCTGAACTACACAAAGTTATGCTTTTCAGCTGTGGGTGATTGCATCTAAGATGTGATTTAAGAATAACTCGCCATTCGGTTTGATACCCTACTTTTTTTGAAGAGTGGCAAGGGGTCTTTAATGTGCAATTTCCCATAGAAAGGGCACCACACATACGGCATTTGATGACCCTGTTGGGGGCACAGGGTGATAGTTTGTGAGAACTGCTCTGCTATGTAGGTAGAAAACTCAAATCTAGCAGATATGATTACTACACCCTATGGCTCAAGACTATAGATCTGGTCAGCAAGAAACAGCTCATTTTGTGTTCCTTTTATTGTGACATAGTGATAGCTAATAGTTCTGGCTATATATCATTAAGATTATCTATATGAAGTGTTGTACATTATCAGGACAAATATTGTCTTTACACTTTGATCATGTCCTCAGAGTTGCATTTTGCCGAATTTACGAGACATGGGAAAAGACAAACTAACAGGTGACAGAAAATGTTCACATTTTTGAGTTGATTCTAGTGTCCCAGATCTATAGTCCAGGTGTGTTTTTGCTGGTGCTGTCCAAGCCGCATGGGCTGACCCAGTGGTCACAATGGTGCAGAGACTATCTCCGTCCAGAGAGGGACAAAGTGGCAGAGTGGTCTCAGGATGGAGTGGTGGCCTTAAACACGCCCCCCGCCGGCTGTACAAATGAGCATGGATTAGGCAGACTAGCATTTGAATGGCCGCCGTCGACACCCAGACCCGTTAGATTTAGGGTCCGGGTGGCCCGTGGGGTCGGGGGTGATCCGCTTCGGCCGCCTTCCTGACAGCTGATCGTTGACCATCGATCACACCTCCAGGGTGGGTGCCTTCAAGACCAAAAGCTGTAGGGGGTGGGGGCCACTGACTCTTTGAGGGTATGTACCCAAAACAAAACTAAAGCCCCTGGTTTTTGTTTTGTTTAGTTTTTATAATTGTGTGAGTGAGTGTTTGGTGTTTTATGCCATACCGACAGCCAGGGTCATTTTCACGGCGAAAACCAGTCGGGACGAATTCTGTCTTTGGTGATCGAATCTATGAGATGAAGGTCACAGGGTGGGCAAACAGCAGGGGATCAAAACCTGGAAATCATCTTTGGCCACCACTTTTTAGAGTTGTCCAGTTACTGACAGCCTCTTTCCTGCATTTGCCGCAATTACAGCTATAGCTCCTTGGCTTCCGTTTTGACTCCCCTAAGGCTTTGAGGATAGTTACCTAAAACAAAACTAAAGCCCCTTGCTTTTCAAAGAGTCACTGTTTTACTTAAGAGCCCCTATTTTCTCAGATTTCAATGGACAGCCCATTGTTTTTACTGCAGCTTTATGATTTCAATACAGACAGAGCTCCTACATGAGTTTTTTCCTCAAACATTTTCCTCAAACAATCATAATTGTTTATCCGAGGCACTTATTTCCTGATTAGATTACCTCAACACAACAGCTCCCACGGTATGGCGTGCATGCGAGACGCCCTTTTGGGACATCCAGGATCAGTTGCAGCCCCCTTTGTCCAGTCTATAAGAGAGTTACAGCCACAGCCAGGGTATACCCAAATTCCATTTTCAGATTCCCTGTGTTTTCCCTGAGATTTCCCTGTCCCACAGCAATTTTTCCCTGCGTCATATTATGCAAATTGTTCAAATTTTGAAAGGCTCTATGTGCAGAAATAATGTGGACAACCCAACAACAATAAGACGAATCCCTAATATCTTGAGAATCTGGAATTTCAGTACCTGGCCAAAGGAAATTCCCTGTGTTTTCCCTGTGTTTTGGCAGAATTTGCAAATACCCTGTGTTTTCCCTGTCAGGGATTTTTGTTGTTGCCATTTTCCCTGTTTTCCCTGTGTGGTTGACACCCTACACAGCTTCCATGGCCCGTTTTGGAGTGAGTACTCGGACAGAGTGGAGTGCCCCCTCTCTCCCCGGGCCTCCGGGCCTGCCCCCCAGAGGCTTCCAGTCCAATATGCCAATCGCCTATGAGGGATGACCAGCGGCTAGGTAATCCATAACGCTCAGACCTCCCGGGGGTTGGAGGGTAGGGGGGTAGGAGGGGTGAGGGGGAGAAGGTATGGGGGTAAAAGAGGGAAAGACCAGGGAGTAGGGATGAGGGCAGGGGGAAGTAAGGGTGTGAGGCCCTCGTCACCATAGTAACCTCATCACATGTTGTCACTGGTCAATGGCAGAAGTTGCCGCCCGCCTGGGTAACGGGAACCGGAGGTTCAATGCACAAACAGTCATGATTGCTAATCTGTAGGGGGTAGGGGTAGGGGGATGAGGGGGGTAGGGAGGTAGGAGGGTGGGGGGGCATTGATGGGGGTGTAAGGCCCTCATCACCACAGTAACCTCATCACACATCCTCACTGGTCAATGGTAGAAATGGCTGACCGCCCGGGTAACAGGAACAGTATAAGCGAAGACTGTTGTGAGGGGTGAGGGGTGAGGGTAGGGTTCGGTGAGGAAGGGGATAGGGGGGTAGGGTAGGGGGTGAGGGGGTAGGGTAGGGGGTAGGGGGTGTGAGGGGGTAGGGGGGTAGGGGGGTAGGGGTCTGGTTAGAGGGTAGGGGTAGGGGGTAGGGGGATAATGGTAGGTGGTATGGGGGTATGGGGTGGGAGGGGGTAGGGGGGTAGGGGGGTAGGGAAGTGTAGGGCGATAGGGGTGAGGAGGTAGGGAGGTATGGAGTAGGGGGATAGGGGAGTAGGGGGGTAGGGAGGTATGGAGTAGGGGGATAGGGGAGTATGGGGATAGGGGGCAAGGATCCAGGGATGGGGGGTTTAAGGCCCGCGTCACCATAGTAACCTCATCGCACGTTGTCACTGGTCAATGGCAGGAGTTGCTGACTGCCTGGGTAACAGGAACCGGAAGTCAATGGGGGTTTCGACGCACACACAGTAAGCGATAACTGTCGTGAGGGGTGAACAGTAGGGTAGGGTTCAGTGGAGAGGTGGGGGGATCTGGGCTTGTACTTCTGGGTGATCTGGGCTGTAGATGTAAGGGGAGTGAACGTTGGGTAAGCTGGGGATTACTGCGCTGTAGGAAAGAGAGCTGGCAGAGGTTCGGGATCTACTCTAAGCCCCCAATTCTGACAGCGACCGGCACCCGCTTACCATCGACTGATGACAGAATCGCCAGTAAAAGGTCGGCCAACTGGAATATTGAACAAGATTGTCATTTTATCACTGCTTCCATAAGCGCTCCCTTGGGTGACCTTTGGCAAGATGCAAAATCACTGAAGCGTATGTTCATTTGAAAAAGACTTCTAGTCGAAACAATCTGAAAAGACAGTTGTACTTGATGAAAAAAACCTCAAGCTGTTTCCATCACGCATCCTTGCATCTACCCAAAAATATATTGTAGATACTGTGGCTGTGAATAAAAGCCTGTACATGAAGAGCAGTAGATTTTATGGATGTGCAGATCACGGAGGACAGGCGATAAAGGGTGAAAGAAGCGAGCATGGCTCAGGGCTTGTACATGCATAATACGCGGGGCCGGACACCCGAGCTGGGCGTAAGGACCAGTAACTGAGCAATGAAGGGTCAATAAAAGGGTAGGGCAGTGGCTAATGCCCCCTTAAGCCCAGCTTGGCCACTGGCACAGACCTGCTCAGAGCTGCACAGGCCAGGGGGAGGGGGCGCACTGCCTCTATGAGGGTAGGTAACAACTGTTGTCTCTATTCCACAGTTTGTGGAAAAAGTACACTGGGACTTCCTTTGTGCATGTGCGTAGGCCATCGGTGACTTCTCAAATACAGCGACTTTCCAAATGCGACACTGCCCTACCGACTCCCTTACCTAATACTGAGGGGAAATGATCGCACCAAAAAAATATCAAATTCTAATTCTAATCCTACTGTTTTTATTCTAGCCCATTGGTACCCAAACATAACAATAAAAAAAATTGAGCAGTAGAGTTTCTGAAACATAATCAAAGGATGCCTCAAAATGCATTGGTAAATGAACATTGGCAAAGGTCTAGACTCCCCCCCTACCCCCCCCCCCCCCCCCTCGCTCTCCCCCTCCCCACTAAGGATTGTAGTGAAAAGCCACTGCCTGCACCTCTGAGTGAGTGATGGATGTTTTATGCCTTACCGACAGCCAGGGTAATTTTCACAGCTAAAACAAATTCGGATGAATTCTGTCTTTGGTGATCGTATGTATGAGATGAAGGTGACAGGGCGGGCAAACAGCAGGGGTTCAAAACCTGGAAATCATTGTTGCTGTACCTCATCCCTTAGTGAACCCAGAAACCAACTGGGAATGGAACCCACTTGGTCGCCTCCACCTCTGAAAGTGGTATGGCAGTGGGTGGTTACCCAAACCATACCTCAGTGCCCCCCCCCCCCCCAACCCGTGCTCAGAGCTGCTTGTGCCTGCTGTAGTCAGGCTCTACCCTGATGTCCTGGCAGGCCTTCCGATTAAATGAACATCACAAAGGCCCCGATCTGCCTCCCTGCCACTACCCCCCCTCCCCTTTAAAGTGGTGCTTACTGGTAGAGCAGGGTTCCCACGCATTTTTAGAAATCAATTTAAGACCTTTTTAAGACCAAATTAAGACCAGAATTCGGAAAAAATAAGACCTATCGACTGTGTGCAAAGAAAAATTTTGGAATATATCATGTGATTTTAATCTAATTTAAGTGTACTAAGTTGAAAGTAGGATCTGGAATGTTTTAAGTTACTTCAAGGCTACTCCACTTTGACTTCTCAAAAAATTCCATTTAAGACCTTTTTAAGACCTCTAGCTAAAAAAAGGTCAAATTTAAGACCTTTGTAAGGCATTAAATTTGAGAAAATCAATTTAAGACCTTTTAAGACCTGCGTGGGAACCCTGTAGAGGGCGCTCTGGTAACACACGATCCCTAGTCGGGTGCCTTCTCCCCCCCCACCAGACAGACACCCCTCCCTCATCCCCCAACCTGCTTATGATAATTATCATGTTAGGGGGTTATCCACACAGTGGCGGGTCCAGGATTTTGAAGAAGGAAAAAAAAAAAAAGGGGGGGGGGGGGGGGGGAGGGCCCGCTATCAGAAAAAATCGTCCTTAAAGACTTTTCGGCAGAATTTCGAATTAAAAAAGTCTAAAATTGGCCAAAATTGGAGGGGGCGCGCGTCCCTGCACCCCCCTTTGGAGAGCCTCGGTGCCACAGTACGCGGAATTGTTCACTCTGTCATCCCAGCATTCAGGACCCCAACAATAAGGGGTGAGCCCAGGTAGGCTGCTCCATCATACCCCGGCCTCCTCCATCCTTCCCTGGTCGCCACGTCCCCTTTTAAGCCCGCATTAAGCCCCATACCCACTAGGCGATTTTTACAGTCGACCAACTAATCGGCGATAAAATTGGCCAATTTTAAGAGTAGAATCGGTTGACTTCAGCGCAGATTCATATCAAACACACACATTTCAATATTATATACCTACAGGCAATTACAGCAATCAGCTGATTTTACCACCGACTCATCGGCCGACTGTGTAAAAGTGGCCTAGTGGGTATGGGGCTTTAGGGCCTAAAACGGCGGATATCCCCCGACCACTCCGTCCTCCCGGCGCCTCGCGTGGCATTTTCTGATTAAAATAGAAAATTTCCTCACCCCCATCAATCATCTTTTTTTGGGGGGATCATGTAAAGAAGAAACTGGCGACAGAAACCCGAGAAGTCGGCTTCTCCAGCCTCCTCCTATCTCCCTCGTCACGCTTCGGTGATTTCACAAAAGCTCCACCAGGCGTCGCCCCTGTAGCGGGGCGCGGTGCATTGTGGGAGGTGCAGGCGTGGTGCGGCCCGTGGCCACCAGAGGGCGTCCCCGCTGACCGGAAGTGCCCTGCCCCCTGGCGGCCTGTGGCGGGTGTAGGCCGCTGATAGGATTATGACCTTGGTATAACCTTGGACCTGGAGGAGGTTTACCCTGGTTTACCGCCCCCTCTAGTGGCCGGGATGTGTGACATGCCCTCTAAGGGCTGGTTTACACAAGGTGAAAAGTTTGTATCTTATCCCTAGTGACTAAAATTCAGTGACTAAATGCACAGAGGTGCCATGATGTCTGGGGATCAGATACACTAGTCACTGTGGTATTGAGCTGAAAAATCGAACATTAGGCCAAATCGCAGACAATTACAGCAGTTTGTCCAATGTTGCCCCACAAGTCTTCACCTTGCAGTAGGGTTTCCACTGGGCGAATAAGCCCTGACGAGTGTAACCTTTTCTAACCATGGCGAAAAATGCTGCGAATAGACTAGTCACAGCTGACACAAAGGGTTAAGACTGGTCAGCCGACAAAATACTCTATTCGCCAGGGTTTATTCGTCTCGTGGAAACCCACCTTGAGAGTAGGCACTCCTGGGAGGGCCCTGGAGGGAACCCTGGGGGACTGGTGGCTTCAAGACACGAGTCAATGGCTTCACCAAAAGCCGTTTAACTCGACACGACTGTGTAACCTCCAACAACCTCTTTGTGTTCAAATACAGAACGCTGGTTTGACAATACACCTGTTGCACCGTGAGTGTTTTTTAAAGCACAATCTCAACAAGCTGCAGTATGAGGATAAGCCTAGATGCAAAACGTTTTACAAATAGGAGTCAGATACTGGCTTGGCTATCTCACTCTGCAGGTATACCTACCCCAAAAGAATCTATATTATCTAGAATACTAAGCTTATTAAATAAATGAAGGTTCGTAAAATTGCACAAATATGTATGCCCACTGTAGGCATTTGGAAGAGTTTTAGAGCAAGTGAATTTAGAAATGGTTGATTAAATTTGAAGCAGATCTGAAAATGTTATCAGATTCTAAGCTACATATATATGTACTGATGTATCAATAGGGTATAGTTGAGAAATATTACAAAGTTAACCTATTCCCGAGAGTAAATAACCTTTTTCTATGAAAAAGAATCGAAAGTCTGCAGGATGGAAAGAAAAGACGTCTATCCTTATCACAACTCGTCTTCAGCAAAGAGTCAACGAAGAGGACCAAACCACAAAGTCAAATCTCAACTTGGCCAAGGTCAAATACAAAAATGATATTGATCAATTGGTACCAGTTCTCGATACTAGAATGCCCCTGAATGCCTCCCAATAAATCTGGTTCACAGGGAAACGGTCCGTAATGAATTCCCACCACCGTAATGGACCGGGGGGCGGCGGGCGGCGTTTTGTTTTTGTCAGAAATCGGTAAATCACTGGAGGCTGTCACGACATCGCTGCATAATGTCGTTAAAGGTTTACCCAATAGAGAGACACGTGGAAACATTGATTGGATCGCTACGGTGAACGTGGGTAGCTTTGTCCCAATAGCCCACATGTCAGGAATATACCAATAGTAAACCCCTAAACCCACCTGGTGATTTTTACACTGTTGGCCAACGAATCTGCTCTAAAATCGGCTGATTTTTATGTGATCGCTTGTCAGTATTCTGGACGGAAATGTGCATGCCTGATCTAAATCGGTGCTAAAACTGACAGTTTGTTGAGTATATTCAGCCGGTTGTAGCACAGATCAGTTGGCCGACTCGATGTAAATTGCTGAGTGGGTATTTTTTTTTTTTTTTTTGAATTCATTTCTTTATTCAGACAAATAAAAAGTTATACAACTTGTTTTCATTAGATGCCTGAGTTATATAGGCAAGCCTATACCAAAATAATGTTTAGTTTGAATTCACTTATCTTAATACAGTGATACATTATTATTGTTATAAATTATAAATTTACGAAATGATTCATGGACATAAATAAAAATATATAGAACAGCAATAAAGAAAGTCAGAAGAAATCGACTATCATATACAAACATAAGAGCTAAAAACTATTTAAGAGTACAACAAGCCAGGAGAAAGAAACCGGATCACACCATAGCATCAATAATTTGACAATTTTTCTTTTAAATTTTTTGCTTGTAATGCCTTAAATTCTTTGAATGAATTAATATTCCTACTTGCCGCAGGTAATGCATTCCATTGTATAGCACCTCGATAAAACAGGTTACATTTAACCTTCTCAATATTAGGTCGATAGACATTAAAAACTGGTGCAGTATGTAATCTTGTTTCTTTTACAGATTTCTTTAAAAGTTGCACATTTCCAATCTGCTTATACATAAAATTATTTGTATGGCAGTATCTTCTATCACAGAGTTTTGCAATATTACAACGTTGACACAAATCAGCCTTCGAAATATGATAATTTTCATTCAGACATAGACGTAGTCCTCTAAAGAACAATTTGTCGATGTTCTGCAAATTATTACCAGAGGTTCCACAATAAACAATATCACCATATTCTAGATAGGGTAAGACCGTTGTCTTAAATACAGTTATACTAGCTTTAACATTTAAATATTTCCTTATTTTAGAGAAAATATATAATTTGTGTACTACAATTTTAGATAACTCCGTAATGTGTTTATTAAAATTCAAATGCTCATCAAGAGTAAATCCTAGGTATTTATATGAACATACCCGATCAAGTACAATATTGTTCAGGGATAAATCTTTATTTAGATGTTTACTCCTTTCTACTTTTGATCTAGTACCATAAACACAAAACTTAGTTTTTTTAATATTTATAGACAATTTGTTTTTAGTACACCAATGGTAGACAGCTGTCAAATCAGCCTGTAATAAATCAAAAGCCAACTCCATACTATTATTCTCAATATATAGCACTGTGTCATCAGCATACAGTGAGACACTACTATTATTAACCACTCGAGATATATCATTTACATAAATTAAGAACAATAGAGGGCCCAATACACTACCTTGGGGAACACCACAGGTAATATTAGATAATTTTGATTGAGTGCCATTTGCAAAAGTAAGTTGTTTACGATTCAATAAATAATTTTTAATCCATTCAAAGGCCATATTCGAAACTCCAATATTAGATAATTTACTTAATAAGATTCCATGATTCACAGTATCGAAAGCCTTCATCATATCGAGGTAAATGGCAATTACAATATTATTATTATTTATAGCCTTATAAATATCATCCAAAAAACGAGCTGTTGTGTTACAAGTCGAGTGATTAGGTCTAAACCCACCCTGTTTATCATCAAGTAAATTCCAATTTTCAAGATAATTATAAAATCTTTTATGATAAATTTTTTCAATAAGTTTAGAGATGATTGGAAGATTCGAGACCGGTCGTAAATTTGTAACCTTCGATTTATCACCAGGCTTTTGAAGAGGTGTGACCTTTGCATATTTCCAATCATCCGGGATAAAACCTGAACTAAAAGACATATTAAACAATTGTACAATTTTAGATGGAATAGATAAAAAAGCTTCCTTAATCACAAAGCCAGAAATATTATCAATACATGTAGCTTTAACAATATTGATATTTCTACAAAGACTGATGATCTCATCCAGGTCAGTAATAATTTCACTAAATGTAGATTGAGGCAAATCACCATCGTATGACCATTGAGTATTACAATTTTTGGCAAGATTAGGACCAATATTTGTAAAATAATCATTAATAAAATCAGCAGTCTCATGAGACAATACATCTCGATTTGTCTGTTCATCAGTTAATTCAAAATTCAAATTACTTGCCTTATTATTCGGCAAAACTGATTGAATATATTTCCAGAATTTCTTGGGATCATTACTATTTTCAAAAAGTTTTTCTTTTATAAACAAAGCTTTAGCTTGTCTTACACGTTTAGTGCATTGATTCCTTAGTTTTCTTGCATTTGCCCATATAACCGGATCTTTAGTACGTTTAGCATTTCTAAGTGCTACATCTTTGTCTTTTATTAATTCTAATAGGTATGGTGAAATCCAAGGTTCTTTACTTTTTTTAATTTTGAATTTCTTTAATGGACATTGAGTATCGAGACATCTAGTAATGATCCGTATGAGTTCTTTCCATTTACAATTCAAATCCATTTCATTGTCATAAAAATTCCAATCTGTTTGAATTAAATCAGTTTTAAATTTCTCAATATCAAATGTTCTATAACTCCGTCCTACAAACTCACATTTAATTGCCTTTTCTTTAATTTTCTTTCGTCTGATCAATATAATTTCATGATCACTAAGATTCACATCACCTACCAGAGCATCAGCAACTACATCAGAATTCGTGATACATAAATCAATACAAGAATCCAACGTCCTCGAATAGTGTGTTGGCTCATGTATTAAGTGACGTAGACCAAATTGTTTTAAAATCGTTGAAAGTCGTAGTGTTGATTGACTTTTCTTATCCAAAATATTTATATTAAAATCTCCCATCAGAAAAACCTCAATTTTCGTTAGATCTATACTGTTAAGTGAGTTCTCAATATAATCTAAAAATTCCTCAAGATTTCCCTGAGGTGGTCGATATATATTACAGATTAATATAGTTTTATTAGGTTTTTGATTAACTGAGATCCATTGGCTTTCTATATCTTTCGTACTAATATTCATATACTTATAATTTGTTTCAGAGAAATTCAATTTCCGATCAATAAAACAAGCAACACCCCCTCCTTTTTTAATATTAGTATTATCATTATCAGCCCAATTCCGATCATTACGAACCAATTGATAATTAAAGTCTAACTGGTATAATGCTGAGGGCAGATTATTATGTAACCATGTTTCAGAAAAGCCTAATATATCTAGTTTTGCGTTTTTAAAAGTAGTTTTAATTAAATCCCATTTATTGTTCAAACTCCGTATATTTAAGTGAGCAAGATGTAAGCCCTTTCTTTCCCCAAATTCAGTCAATGATACCATATTGAAATATTATAAACAAGTCCATCGTGAGTCCTTCTTTCTAACCTTGATGCTAAAATCATCAAAATTAAGACAAGATCGGCACAAATAGCCCTTGTCACGCTAGTAATCATAACCTGAATCATTTATAAATAGTAGAAACAATGGTGTAAGACAAAATAGACAATAATCGGATAAAAATGTAAGCAATGTGGGGAGTGCTTAGTAAAATCAAAATAGTAGGTATTTAAATATTAAAAGGATCAAGCAAAAATACGAGATACATTAGATATTATATAGCTTTATATCATCATTCTACAGTATCAAACAAACGTTCAACTGTCGATCAAATGAATAATCAAATACTATATTATTTATTTCAACTATAGCCTTTATAGCAACTAATATTGACACTTATATCCGTATTTATATCAACATTCAATGCACCGATAACCACCATAACAGTCAATTTGTATGGTCGATCCATTCCTGGACACTAGGGCAAAACAATTATGTTATCTAACCACATTGACCCAGTGGCGCGTGAACTATATATAGGACCCGAATAGGCCATTAGACGTAGGCCAGGCTATATTAGTTTAGGTAACAGGTCTGGACAACAAAATGTCATCTCTGTAAAGGCATATAATTTCGCCTAATTTATTTTCACCTGGAATGTTGGTTTTATCAATGTTTTTTGCTTCTGCCAGAGTCAGTCCACAGGCGAAAAAATTATCACCTTTCGTGGCTTCATATAGATAACCCACAGTTTTTAATAGTCTCTCACGCAGTAGATTGTTCTGATCAAATTTGAGTTTGATTATCCTTTGCATCACTTTGTACTTGACTTGGTTCCAGGATTCTGCGATTTTAATTTTTTTACCAATTCGCTTGGCCATGTACCCATCACGGGCATTCAGTATGTCTTCAAGTAGGTCTAATCTATTGTGATGTCGAGCCATTTCAGCATAATAAAAATGTTCAGACGATTTATAGGTTATTTTATCATAGAGAATATTGCAAGAGAACATGTTACTTAAAAAAGAATGATGTGATTGAAAGGCTAGTCCATCTTTGGTTTTAATATTTTTAACAGCATCCATGGTAAGGTTGTGTGGAAGTTGATCAATATCCTTGTATGTGTATCGTTTGCCATCGATTATTAGTACACTACCACGGAGCTTGATGTCAATCTTACGCGATCTTGCAACGGTAAAAATGCAACGTAAGTCCCGTCGTTCATTTAATTCCCTTAGGGTCAGTGCGTCTGAGATAAATACATTTTTCCAAGTGTCATTCATTTTCAGTTTGCTAATGTTTTTATAGATTTCACCTTTTGTGTCTGCCTTGGTAAACTGAACTCGAATCGGTCGAGGCCTCTCTCCTTGTTGTGGAATTAAACCTAACCTATAGGCTGCAACGACATCTGCCTCATTAGCCTCCAGGCCAAGATCTCTCAATAATTGTACCACAATGGCTTTTGGTTTTTTTCCTATTTTTTCATCGATCCCGTCAATGATAATTAAATGTCTTTTAAACTCTTCGTCATCTTTGACAAATTTCTTGTCTAATTTGTCAATGGTTTCTGACTTTTCTTTAAGCTCCTGCCTTGTGCTTCTTAAGAGTTCATTCATATCATCGAGCCTAGCATTAGTGGTCTTTAACTCCTCTCTGAGCCTCTTCATCTCATCATCAAGCGTAGTATAGTTAGTACTTACGGTCGCCATATCTTCACCCAACTGCTTAATGTTTTTGTCATTTGCCGATATGTACTCCTGAAGTGTGGCTTTAGTCGAATTTATCGACCCATCAAGGGTTTGAAAACGACTTTCATTCAGCTTAGCATCTTTTTCTTGGTTAGCTAATATGAGTTTAAGCAGTTTACCGGGTTCGTCAGAAGTCGATAGACCCACGTCTTGATCAGTACCACTCGCCTGGGTAGCGCCGTCCATGTTTGTTGTTGTTCTAACCACCGGCTTCTCCACTTCAGCCCCTTCAGCGGTTGACGGCGTCCTGTTACTACGTGTAGTCGGCATTCACTCGTTAATATATCACTCTTCTCCAATATTTACGAGTAGTATGGCACGTATATATCAGCTAGACAGTCTTACACAAAGGGTAGTCACATTAGTTAGCGGCCAAGTCGTCTCGTAAATCACTGAGATCAAATAATCCCACAAGCTCACACCAGTGCGTGTCTACCTGCCGTCCGCCATTTTTTGCAGGTTTGGCCTTTCAGCAGCAAATAAATATCAATTCTGCCCTTTCTGGCAGAACTGACTCTCCCATTCTACCTCTGGCATTTTGAATTCACGATCAAATTTTCGTCTCCCCCCCCCCCGTCCCATGGTAAATTTTCCCAGTCTTGCTTCCATTATTCTTTTTGATCTCAAAGTTCAAGTTTACGAATGTCATTAAAGATGCATGAAACTTCAGGAATTTTTTTTTTTTTCAAAATTGATATCTTCTGAAAAATAAGAATGGGAAAATCCAGGGGTGCATTCCATAAAATTTTCGCGATAATCCAGGTTGAAGAAATACCACGATACCAACAAATGTTATCGCCACATAACATTTTTCTTTTTCTTTCTTTTTGTTCACTTTTTTTTCAATCAAACTTAAATTTTACAGGCTTCTTCCTTGGTCACATATACATATTTTGATATAAATATTTGTGAAAATATATATTTTTAAAACGGCAATATTTTGTAATTATCACCACGATACTGATTTGAGGCCTTGGTGATAATATTTTGAGTATCGCCAATCATTTATGGAAGTGTTTTAACTGGCGCTACTTATCGCCAAATTTTTATGGAATGCATACCAGAAACTGTCCAAATAAAATTCCCTGTGTTTTCCCAGATTTCCAAACAGGGATTTATTTTTGGCAATTTTCACTTTTTTATCTACGCAGTGGAGACCCTGGAATCAACGCACTGCAGCTCTGTCAGAGGAAATGAACACAGCGGTTACACAGCTACATCCTCCAGCCTACATCTTATGTGATGACGACCTTTGGGGATCCCTCTTACACGATATGCAGGCTCCACCCCTAGCCGGCACGTAACAAGATTTACCTCACTTCGGGCGCGGAATACCACGCTCCTTGCGGACCCATCTCACCCCGTTCTCCGCGGTCCCAGAGGGACACTTCTAGGGGTCAATACACAAAATGAGGCAAATGTAATTGGTTCCTGACTTGCCATTTACAGGGGAGCTGTGGACGTGTGTGGCTACCTCCCCTCCCCTTCCCGCCCATACTCCCCCAGACTATAGTTACGTCCAAGTCTGCTAGGTGCCCAAACTAGGACAGTTAACCAGCAGGCATTTTAGGTGGGAATTCTACCCTGCATCCCAGCATGCTTTGGGGCCATTGGTTTATGGCAGATAGGACCATAAAGCAGCCAGCACTTGAAAACAATCAAAGGGTTTCCCCGTGCCATTTATAGAGGGCCAATAAAAGAATTCCTTACAGATTTTAGATGACCACTAGCAGCTTTGGACTCTTGTGGGTGTAAGAACCTATTATGCAAGAGGTATCTAGGTCATGAAAGGACTACTTTTTGCCAAGCCCTGGCCAGTTGCACCAATCTCATTGATGGCCACGTCTGGATGTGTAATTGGCCTTTACAGCCCAGCAGGGGGCTGGGCGGGGTGGGGGAATGGCTGGTTCTAGGCTGCTTTCCACCAGGCGAACAGTTTGCGTTTATTCGCTGGCGACTAAGGTGTAACAACTAAATTCCCTAATGCTGCCATGATGGTGGGTGGATAGATACACTAATACTATAATCGCTGTGGTTTTGACAAATTTCTGATCCTTTTACCTTTTACATTATTTGCAAATGACTAGGGGGCAGTTGGTCACTTCACAAATTGGCAATCAAGTTGTCATCCTGGTCGACTAACCAACCTAGTTTCCATGGAACAAATAACCATGACAACTTGTGGGATGACTTGATGGGTGACCAACTGTTCTGATCGTCTGTGAATGCGTAAAAATATCAGATATCTGATTTTTCAGATAAATACCATTGCGACACCCACAATATTTAATAATGGCAACCCTATGCATTTAGTAATAGCCGCGTCCTACAAGAGTGACCAAAGGGCCTGATTTAGAACCTATTACAATAATGCTCATCCTGAGACTAGTATTTGAAGGGTATTATACCCTATATAGACTAGACCCAGAATGCACTTATAATGACATTTCAAAACAAGTATAATATGCATTCTGGGATTATTTTATAAAGGGTATAACAGACATAGTGAGAGGTGTATCTACTTTGGGATTCATTGAAGCAGTATTGAGAAGTAAAAATATCTGCATGAATTTACCATCTTGACAGATTATTTCCTTTACAATTACTCTCTACACTGACAGTCAAATGCATAGCCTACAGTATGAAGTGGAGTGCTTTGACAGTTTGAGGAGCGGATTCCAGGAGCGCTCTCCGTGATTAAGCATCATCAGGACATAGCGCCACTCGCCCCCTCCCCAGAGATCAAAAAGCCCTTGCAGCTAATGAGAGAAGAGCCCTAAAGCCCTTTATCAAAGCCCAAGAAGCCAGAATCCTCTCTGTCCCTCAGGCCTGTAGCTCACCCGTCTTGACTCGCAGGCGCAAATTGAAACAACGAAAATACAATGTCGACTTGTATAATAAATTTAAAATGCAGCTTTATAGATAGGCAGACTTGAATCTCAAAGTGCGTTCCGATGATGAGATTCTATCCCTCTTTCTAGAAAATTAGCTCTTTTTCTAATTTCTGAGAAAACTGCTAGGGAACTTTAAATTTCCCACGGGAAACGCAACTTTCCCAAAAATAGGTGATAAAGCTATTGAATTGAGCGACTACATCATTCTGATGGCACTGTACCAAAGACTGACTCATTCTTTGATTGGATGTAGTTATATTTTGCACACATGCCTTCCTTTCCTAATACTTCACTGTGAAAGAGACAAGCACATGTGATTTCCTTTCCTATTCCTCAAAACTATTTTTTTGAAGATTTTAGTACCCTTAACCTGGAATAAGGGAAAAATATATTGGATTTTAGAGGAAAAACTGCATAGATATTGCATGAGATACAAACCATATAGCTGTTCATGCAATCCAAGTAGAGTTCAATAACCTTTTCACACTTGCGTCAAAATGAGCAATTGGTGGCTGTTTGGAACTGTAAACTTATAAATATATTAAGGCATAGTCTGTAAAGTCCTTGACTTCTGGATGTGTACTTTACATACTGGTCCCATTGCATCATCAATCACACACTGGGTTTTGATAGTTGTATGTTATACCCCTTTCAGTCTTTTACCCTTTACAGACTAGCCCCAAAATGCCAGTTTTATAGAAGGCATGATGCGCATTTTGGGGCTAGTCTGTGAAGGGTATAATACCCTTATAGACTAACCAGAATGCGCATAACTCTCGTTAAAAGCACATTTTGAACATAGTCTGTTAAGGGTATGACATGCATAAAGCGAATTAAGGTGCATACGTGTGCTTTAAGTTCCTGAAACAAACATCCACAATTCTTAGAATATGCATCAGTATAGCCATTGTTATTCACAGACTGCATCATAAGGATGATGAACTGACTAAATATGCGCATTCTGAGATCAGTCTGTGAAAGGTATTAGTAAAATGACCTGTTTATCGCGGATGCAAAACGCCCAGACACGAGGGCCAGAAAAACAGGTGTTTTGCCCTTCAGGCACATCTTAATCAGCGGCCATTCTTTTAACACATGGAGCTCGTGTTACACGATTCATAAACGTCCTCATCAGCTGCTCGCCATACCATTGTATAATATTTCTTCTTTAATTTCTATGGACAATATTTTCCTCCCGAATTTAATTAATTCTGGATTCATTTTGCCTTTTGTTAAACATACAAAGGCATGTATGAATTATGTCGCTTGAGCTTGTAACTGGAATCTTCCCCTGGTATGAATATGTGCCTTTAATGTGAATAAAAGAGAGAAATAATGGTGACATTTGTGAGCGAATTCTAGAATATATAGCCTTCTTTTACTCTCGCCGCTATTTCCATAACATATTTATAAGAACTTTTTTTCAAACCCAACTGGGGTATGGTAAATGGGTGGGGTTTCAACATTGCCACACACACACCTATATAAGTTAACACAGTTCAATGTCCCGTCGGCCAAGCGGGGATAGGACACACCACCTATGTAAGTTAATACAGTCAAAACTCCTCCCATCAGACTAGCGGGGATAGAACACACACACCTATGCAAGTTAAACAGTTAAAAGTCCCGTTTGCCCAGTGGGGGATAAGACACACACACCTATGCCAGTTAATACAGTTAAAAGTCCGGTCAGCCCAGCAGAGGTTAGGACACACACACCTATGTAAGTTAATACATTTAAAACTCCCTTCGGCCCAGCGGGAAAAGACACACACACCTATCTAAGTTAATACAGTTAAATGTGCCGTCGGCCAAGGGGGAATAGGACACACACACCTATGTAAGTTAATACATTTAAACGTCCCTTCGGCCAAGGGGGGATAGGAACCACACACCTATGTAAGTTAATACAGTTAAAAGTCCCATCGGCCTAGCCAGGATAGGACACACCACCTATGTAAGTTAATACAGTTAAAAGTCCCATCAACCTAGCGGGGATAGGACACACCACCTATGTAAGTTAATACAGTTGAAAGTCCCGTTGGCCCAGGGGGGTTAGGACACACACACCTATATAGGTTAATACAGTTAAAAGTCCCATCAACCTAGCGGGGATAGGACACACCACCTATGTAAGTTAATACGGTTAAAAGTCCCGTCGGCCCAGGAGGGTTAGGACAAACACACCTATATAGGTTAATACAGTTAAAAGTCCTGTCGGCCCAGAGGGGATAGGACACACACACCTATGTAAGTTAATACAGTTAAAAGTCCCATTGGCCAAGGGGGGTTAGGACACACACACACCTATATAAGTTAATACAGTTAAAAGTCGCACTGGCCTAGCGGGGATAGGACACACCACCTATGTAAGTTAATACAGTTAAAAGTCCCGTTGGCCCAGGGGGGTTAGGACACACACACACCTATATAAGTTAATACAGTTAAAAGTCCCGTCAGCCCAGGAGGGTTAGGACAAACACACCTATATAGGTTAATACAGTTAAAAGTCCTGTCGGCCCAGCGGGGATAGGATACACACACCTATGTAAGTTAATACAGTTAAAAGTCCCATCGGCCCAGCGGGGATAGGGCACACACATCTATGTAAGTTAATACATTTAAACGTCCCTTCAGCCAAGGGGGGATAGGAACCACACACCTATGTAAGTTAATACAGTTAAAAGTCCCATCGGCTCAGCGGGGATAGGGCACACACATCTATGTAAGTTAATACATTTAAACGTCCCTTCAGCCAAGGGGGGATAGGAACCACACACCTATGTAAGTTAATACAGTTAAAAGTCCCATCGGCCTAGCGGGGATAGGACACACCACCTATGTAAGTTAATACAGTTAAAAGTCCCGTTGGCCCAGGGGCGATAGGACACACCACCTATGTAAGTTAATACAGTTCAAAGTCCAGTCGGCCTAGCGGGATAGGACACACACACCTATGTAAGTTAATACAGTTAAAAGTCCCATCAACCTAGCAGGGATAGGACACACCACCTATGTAAGTTAATACAGTTAAAAGTCCCGTTGGCCCAGGGGCGATAGGACACACACACCTATGTAAGTTAATACGGTTAAAAGTCCCGTCGGCCCAGGGGGGTTAGGACACACACACCTATGTAAGTTAATACAGTTAAAAGTCCCGTCGGCCCAGCGGTAGCTGAGCGGTTCGGGCCCTGGGCACCAGCCACTGGTGCGAGTAATGGGACTGAGTCTACAAAGTAGGACTGGGGCGCCGCGCAAATCACTTTACGGACAATTGCGTGCAGAGCATTTAATCTGGAGGCGCCTATGCTGGGAATGGCATTTTATGCCCTTTTAGCATTGGCAACAGTTTCTGCAGTCCTTGCATTATAGCATGAGATGGAAGAGAGAGGCTGGCTGGAATGCTGACCCTATAGCATTAAAAATGTATTCTGTGCAGTCGGCCTCCTTTCGGTGCTGAGATAATTGGGTAAAAAGGGCGAGCGAGTCCGTAAAATACAACGGACAATGGGATAATAATGTGTTTATTACTAGCGAGCAACATAACAGACGCTTATGTCGACATTTACTGGGTACTTGGCGTTACATAGACTATTTACATGGCACTTATATTGTGCAGTATGTGGGGCGTCTTCATGAATAAGAAAATCTTTACATTCAAATCTATAAAAACACTTTGGTTTTACAGTGTGGCGTATCCAATTTGCAAACGTTTACATAAATGTATATCACCATTTTATCCTCACAAATCGTTGACAGAATCCGCTACATGCTTCTATTTCACTTAAGCATGATGTTAGCACATACATTATGGTCATGGATATTTCAAACAGTTATTGACTTCTGTAATAGCTGTTCATTGACTTCTGTATCTGGATAGATGGAAATTTACTTTGCTCATCATCAATGAATTTTGTTCATTCATAACATTAACAGGCATGTTAATACAACTTTGCATGTACTAAAATATTTCCTCATTCTTGACCTTACATCCTGGAAGAATAACATGATTCTTGGAGAAAAATAGAACGAACCGTAATCAGAGTGCGATTCTAAAGCAGCTATTTTTCCGCTTGGCCATGGGCGGCTGTAATCCTGCCCTACCCAAAGACAACAAAGCAAGTCAGGGGACGGTTCGTTTACAAGGCCATATCAGACAGTCACTAATCTGGAAAAATTTGAGTCCTTCACCGGCCACAGTTGTTCTTGGTTAGCTGCTCATCTGTGTGTGTAGGTGTGTGTAGGTGTGGGTGCGGGTGTGTGTGTGCGTGCATGCTACATTTGTGTGTGTCACTGAGTGTGTCACTGTGTGTGTATGTGTGTGTGTGGGGGGGGGGGGGGGGGAAGGGGGTGTATGTGTCTGTGTCTGTGTGGGACAGGGTCAAAGTGGTGGTGGCAGTTGGCTGGTTGTTTATTGGTCACTTTAACGCTGTATTTAACTACCAAGGTCATATCAGGGGTGGTTGATTTGTTGGTTATTGGTTGCTTTACGCCCTATTTAACAGCCAGGGTCATATCAAGGGTGTTGATGGTCATCAAATCAATGAGAAGGTAGACGCCCTGTCCTACACTTTTACCGAAAAAAGGTTCTTTCACTTCCCGTACGACATAGGCAAAGTACGAGAAGGTCAGTCTTTTGAAATAAAAGGAAATCCACCCCCGCTTGGCAGGAGACAACTGTCAGTATCAGGATCTGAGACGTTCTATCCCAAAACCTATGTTCTGACCTGGTGCCTTAGACCAGTCAGCCATCCTAACCCCCTTAGGGTTAGGACAGATGAACAGTAGCTCAGTTGGTCGATCTCTGGTCCACTGATCCAAGGGGTGACGGTTCCATTCCAATATTTTAACAGGGCCCACACTTTTTCAAAAATGAACTTAAGACCTTTTCAAGACCGATTTAGGCCTAAGTTTGGAGAATTTAAGATCGCTTTGCCATATATAAAGAGAGATTTCATCCCATAAATTTTAATGTAACAACTTTCAGCAAAAAGAGACATTTTGCTCAATCTATCAATCAAATTTCCTTTTTAATTAAACTCCCTAACCTTGATGAGTGGTCAGACAATAACCTAATTCTTCCTTTACAAAGAAGGTGTTCGTGCCACACGACTTTCTGGGAGAAGTTACTCAATTAACTGAACAAGTTTATCTCTCAATCGTGTCTGCCTTCAATACAAAGTATTGTTTGGGGTTCAAGAAGAGCCTTTGTTTAAGTACATTCTAGGTCAATGCATCTGCAACTATTTTCTTGTTTGTTGGCATTAAGGAATACTGGATCCCTTTGAGCAGAACGGTTTGCATCTAATCGTCGGCGACTAAGGTGATCCATGCTGGCATCGGGATGGCGGGCGAACAGATGCTAATATAATCAATGACGAATTAGCTTGGACATTTGGACATTTTCTATATTTTTTCGTTATTCTCCGACGCTTGTTGGTTGCCCCGTAAATCACTACTGTAATTTGTTCTGTAATTCGTCACCTTAGTTGGCCAACTAACAACTAATCATCGTGATTATTCACCTCGTGGAGATGCGGCTAAATCCTAACACTAAAGCCCCATACCCACTAGGCGATTTTACCGGCGACTGGTGACGGGCAACAGCAGAATCACTGGTAAAGTCATCACCAAATCAGATCACCTGTTAGATGTAATATTTAAATATTACATCTAACAGGTGATCTGAATTGGAGACGATTTTACCAGTGATTCTGCTGTTGCCCGTCACCAGTCGCCGGTAAAATCGCCTAGTGGGTATGGGGCTTTACTTTCGTGGAGTCTTCACAAAGTCAGTTACACATTGTTTAGTTATATGGAAATGAACACATCTCCGTTTTAATCACTATCCCCAAAGTCTGTCAACTTAATCGTCACGTAGGTGGTCTCTGGACCGGAAGAAACCAAAACAATGAGCAGAGTATCAGCCCATGCGTCTCACAAATTGAAGAATCTTTTCATGTGATCTCTTTCAACTGACTACCAACTATTCTTTTCCATTGATTTCCTTACAAATATCTTACCTCAAGTGGAGACAACTTTACCAAATATGGAGATTTGCCTCATGCGTCCTACTTGAGAGGGTAATTTTTCATGGGGAGATTTGCTTCAGCACATTTAATTCTGACAGGAGTTATTGATGGCAGTTTTTCCAGGGGACATCTTAAATGAAGTGAAAGATGTTCATTTCCATAAATTGGCCTTCTTGTTTGACCAGAGAAGGAGGAATCCCATTAAAAAGGCCTGGGAGCGTGGGATCAATTGGAAATTTGAGAAAGAAAAATGAGAATGCAACAAAACTGCATTAACCCACATCTGCATAGGTTGCGGAAATGACAAGAAATAGTAAACACTGATATGGAAAGAATTTGAACATTGAAAGACTGGGGAACAGATTTTACATACCGGGCTGCCCACTCGAAAGTCGCAGGCGCAGTCTATAATTCTCTTTGCTATTAAAAGAATTCTAGTATTATTCATTCTTGAAACAATTGGCAAGATGCAATCACTGTTCCCAAGCCAATAACAGGGACAGAAATAGTTAACAGCAGCAGAAATATGCAGGCAATAAAAGCCGGTTTGTTTTTTGATTAAGAATGATGGGAACATCAAGAACTAAGTTGTTTGTGTATTCTGTTTGAGGGAAAGGAACAACAAAATACCAGACAGAATTAAGACAACATTCTAGTTTTTACAATATTTAACTGCGTAAAGAAGTGAGTAGATACTATGAGACAATAAGCTTCAATACACAAAAAGCAAACAATAGACCTTTAGATCTTTATTTATGATGATAAAGAGTGCGTAGATCCTTTTAAAGTTATTCAAGAAATTAAACCAACTTAATATGACCAAAACATTTGGAAGGCTTTCATCCAAAGGAAATCCTTTGAAATTCCCTGAAATACTAGCAAGTAAATGAGATCTCCTTGTAACTTCATTGGCGTACCCTAACTTTTGAGCTTCCATTTGGTCACTTTCTTTTTCTTCACATACCTTATTTTAAGAAGTCCATAGTGGATATGGAAAAAGCGAATTTAGGTCACCCCCCAAAGTTGAGGCCTGATACGCTATTCTTTCTTATATTAACCTTAAACCGCAGCTTATATGAGGAGCTATACCACTTCAATACATGAAAAAAGACAAGCCCTCCTACTTCCGTCGTGAGGGGTACTTTACTGAGGATGTCTAATTGTGGGAAAGTAAATGGGAATAGAGTGAGAGGCAGATTCTATTACCCCTTTTATAGGATTGAGAGTCTGTTTCGGTTTCAGGTGCTCAGGAAAGAGGTAACAAATACCGTTTACCCTCTGGAGATGGCTGTTTAAAGGTGGAGAGTTTCCCAACTAAATCGGTGTTTCTTTTTTCTTAGAAGGCAAATCTTTGTTTTTGTTGTTGTTATATATCTTAGTTTTTGTTGTTGTAGAAATAAGACTAAAATCTTAATACACAACCTTTTCTTTTATCATCAATATAAAAATTTACGACAAACAAATAAATTTCTCGACGATCAGGACTAAAAGCCAGATCTAAAACAAATGGGTACCAATCCAAAAGACGGGAACTAGTTAAAAAGTCGCATTTCCTCTGTTTGAGTGTTACATTCAGTTTATTTCAAAGGTCACATTTTCCCTTTTAGTTTTCTCTTGTTGCTACCTGTAAGTGTAAGTCACTCAGTATAATACCTCTCAGGCTCCTTGGCCTACCCAACCCGACCTTTTAACAGCCCCCTAGGACGGTAAGCTGCTTCCCCTGAACCCCTCAGAGGTGAAGCCTTCACAGGTACTCAGATGTTGTACTGCAAAGCACCCTGTCTGAAGCTTTAAGTCCGGAACTTACTTAAGCCCCATACCCACTAAGCAACTTTTGCAGAGTCAGCCAACAGATCGAGATTAAAATTGGCCGACTCTTATGATTGCCTGTTAGTATAATACATTGAAATGTGCATGTTTAATCTGAATTAGTGCCAAAGTCAGCCGATTCTACCTCTAGAATGGGTCGACTTTGGCACAGATCCGTCAGCCGACTGAGTAAAAATTGCCTAGTGGGTATGGGGCTTTAGGCTTCATATACACTGGCTGAATACACTTTGCTAGGAATCAGCCGATTTGCGTATCGATTCAGTCAACCAGTCAGTTTGATGTAAATTGGTGCTAAAATGGGTCGATTATTCAAGCAGAATCGGCGAATTTTAGCATCGATCAGTTGATATATCGGGAAGAACAGTTTCATGTCATATTGAGGAAATACAAGCTGTACAAAATTACCAGAGTCAAAATCGGCCTGTTGCATAGAGACTTTAATGTTGCTTCTTACTTAAGGCTAAAGGGCCTTCCATTTAGTACATACACAAATTTTCTTAAATCTTAGACCCCTCCACCCCCCCCCCCTACGCATTGGGAATGTACAGGAATGTACGCAAATTGAAAAAAATATCAGACCCCCCCCCCCCCACACACACAAACCTCCTTGCTGCGTACATACTTAATGGAAGGCCCCTAAGGGAAAGTCTGAAGCACTAGTGATCCCGCAAAGACTCTATGACACAGCTTTAACTATGATTTCAATTAAACGTTGAATGATATCGAAATGCATTAGTGCTTGCACTATAAGATGGGTAAAATATTTCATGAAGTCTACGTGCGCGTTTCATGCCTTTGATGAGGGACGCTTAGCGATAGAAAGCAAGGAACAATTTCCTTAAATGTAGATGTGTTACTGCACTAAAATAAAAATATCTAAGGAATAACGTTCTTTAAATGAGTAATGCTTCGGGTGCCTACATCCATAAAATGGCCGTTAACACATTCTCCAAACCACTGATAGCCTAGTTTTTAGTGTTATTTGCTGATTAGCCAAGATCAGGATGCATTCTGGGTAATATGTCGACAAGCCATAAGGCTTTACCAGAATAAATGTTCATAAATAATGTCGATATTTGCTCTTAAATCTGGTGAAAAAGTAATGGTCATTATATTATTTTTTAATTTGTATACATATATCTTGCATTTCAAAGTTGTTTGAAAATTCATTCATCATTGATGGAAATATAACATTTATTTGGTTATTTTCTATACTTTTTCAAGGGGGTTCGTCGACAAAATTAGTCCAAAGTGGCCTGCAAGTGCACCATAAAATACTGTTATTCAGCTATCCTTGGTAGGGACAATTCAAACAGTCGTTGTCATCTGAAGGCACTAACAGTGTCGTTTTGAGTAAGGGGAGAAGTGATCCCATAACATTAAAGCCCCGGCTCCACTGCCCAACTCAACTCAACTCAATTGTCTTGGCTCCAAGTGACGCCAGAACTATACGACTGTCTGGTCGTAGTCAAGATCCTGCCCTGCCACAGGGTACGACCCGATGGTCGTACTCATTATCTATATATGCATATAACATTTACTTAGGCACACCCCCCTAAGACCCGACAATCGAGTCTTACATCTTCTACAGCTCAACATGTAAGACCCGACGGAATAGTCCTAGCAACATCCTACGATTCCAGTCGTAACACCGGCTCCACTTAAGGACTGAGTCCAACTCAACTCAACTCAACTCGACTGTCGGGCAGTGGAGCTGGGGCTTTAGAGTCAGGTGGCAAGGGGAGGCTGATTGCAGGTGAAAAGCAGGGACGGCAATGTCAGCAGTTAAACATTACAGAAATGTAAAAACCAAAGGATGCACTGGGTAAGAAATGCCTCTGTGTTTATGCCTCTGGGTAGCTGACACCACTTCCTCCTGTTAAACATGATCCGTTTTTTTAGGTCAGAATATAAGACTAAGAGTGACTACCGCTAAACCCCTAATTAAGCCGAACCCTAATCTAAGAGCATTACGTGCATTTGGTGAGGGACACATTTCATAAATAATGTCGATATTTGCTCTTAAATATGGTACTTTCTGATCCAGATTTACCCTTACATTATGGGTCTGTGCACCAAAAAGCATCCATGCTGTCACTAGCCACTTTTAATCTGTTAGATTTTCAAAAATTGCTTTCTATATAATATAACATTGCAATCCTTTGATGTTTGCATATGATCCTACCTGCCAAAAACCAGCAGCTCCAAGGCATGCTAGGATATGGGGTGAAATTCCCACCCAAATTTGGTACTAAATATACCCACTGTTTTCTAAAGTATATATGTATAAACGTATGGGTCGGAACGCACTAGCCGGTGTAGAGTCTTTGGGACACAGTGGGTCCAGCTTGGGAGATGAGGTAAACACCTACCTGAGGTACCTGTGTTCGGGTAGGTAGGCGGGAAATGAGGCAGTCAAGCATGACTGACCTACTCACCTGAAAACAGATAACAATATGATTAGTGTTAGAGAATATTAGATAGCATGTTGACAAAGGACAAACAAAACAGGTAGTCACGGAAAGTCATTAAGTTGAAGTTCAACAAGCGCTTTAAATGTCACGTATACTTTCTCCGTCGAACAATGGGAAGCCCCATAAGAGTAATAGCAGATACATCCAGTATGTGCCCACTTCATGGTTTAGACTAGTTTCAGCCCATAGGTTTCTCTAGCACTACTCGAAGAAATACACCCGAAGGATCATATCTTTTTACAGGAAATGATTCCTGAATTTCTGCATCTATTTCTTAACCTTCAAAATGGCCAGGCCGGCCAGAAGGTCCAGAAATTGGGCACATTATGTGACATAGAATTCCCTGTATGGTGCTCAAATTTTCCAATGACAGAGATTCATTTATTACCATTTCCCTGTTCAGCGGGGTCCCTGCGTATAGTCTCGGCTTTTTTCAGGATTCAAGTCACATTGTTTAATTTGATGTTGGAACATTATTTCGTCTAAAATTCGGAAAAATGGGGACTCATAGAAAAAAAATCAAGTAATTTCAATCACAAAATGCCTTTCATTCACAATACGCAGCCCACCTTACCCTATCAGATCCCCATTTACCCCCTTTATTAGTGTAGAATAGCCGGGAATACTGCATTATGTACGGCCCGTGACAACATTAAGTGCGTTCAGGCAGCACCCGGCCTAGACTGTAGTTACGTCCAAGTCCGCTAGGCGCTCAAACTAGGACTGTTAATCAGCAACCATTTTAGGTGGGAATTCCACCCTATATCCCAGCATGCTTTGGGGCCGCTGGTTTATGGCAGGGAAGACCATAAACCAGCTAGCACCCATACAGCCATCGAAGGGGTTCCCCATGCCATTTATAGAAGGCCAATCAAAGAATTCCTTACAGATTTAAGGTAGCTACTAGTAGCCATGGTCTCTTGTGGGTGTAAGGACCTATTATGCAAGAGGTATCTAGGTCATGAAAGGACTACCCCCGGCCGTCCATTAACACTAATCTGCATAGCGGCAGTATGGTGAATATTCATAAACACTATACACTAAAGGCTGTATTCCACCATAAGATTTTACTCCCAATTTCAGAAATCCGTAGTTTAAACTTTGATTGAACATAGACACGTTATATATCATTAGAACGGTCTTCAAATTGACTTTCAAATGGTATGTAACATGTATGGGCTCCTTTCATATTTCTAGTAACAAATGAGAAATTGCCAAATTCCGGGAAGTTAAAATCGCCTAGTAGAATACAGCATTAATGCCTTTATTCCACTAGGCAATTTCAAATTATTAGAAATTTGCTAAATCTTAAGGTTTCGTCGGAGATATTACAAGAACCCCTGCATGTTACATACCATTGGAAAGCTGATCGAAAATCCTTTCTAATGATATAACATGTCAATGATTAGCACCTATTCTGTCTCGCGGAGTTTTTGAAATAGAGTGTAAAATCGGAGAGTGGAATATAGCCTTAAGGGGTGGTGAACGATGCAATTTTTATGCGTTTGCATGTAAGCTTCTGGGCTTAAGTAGCATCAAGACGACGGTACGGCTTCCGTATGGGAAGTTTGTCTCGCTTAAGAATTCCACCTAGTATGGGGAAAACGTTGATACATTAACATGGTAATGTGAAGACGTTTTTAAAGTTTTACTGTAGCCTAAAGCCAGTTTTCTACACACCGAGTTTGTCTGCTTATAAAAACTGAATTAATAAATATTCTATATGCTAATGTAAGCTGACAATACATTATTGCGGGCTGCGATACACAAACTCCAATCCCTCAATTGCTAAAAGTATGACCAGTTTATCAATTTATGATGTTCAATTTGGGTATCTGGGTGGGGAGCTAGGTTTCGATTTTTCGTGGCGAATTTACGGAATTACTTCTCTATAATTTCACTAAACGTTCTGATGTCCCTTGTCGAATTAAGAAATGGCCCTGTCCAACTTTTAGATTTAAGAAATGGCCATGCCGCCTGTTCTTTCCATTAAATACGTTCATGTTGCATTTAAGAAATACCCATCTTGCGCTGAAGAATTTAAGCGTCAAGACCCTCCTATTTCGCAATTGAAATTGGCAAAAGAACTCTTGACAAACATGAAGTCATGCCGAGAAAAGACAGGACAAATAATTCTAGCTCATATATTTACTAGCCAAGATATATACTTTGTGTAAATATCAGTTTTGTTGACAGTTTGTTTTAGAGAGGAGCAAGTCCTAGGTTGGGACGACTCATGATAAAAACCATTTAATCCTTTATCGTTTACCTGACATCAATTCACTGTGTACATGCATCATGAGACTTTATTTAAACAGAAACGTTTTTTAACACTAAATTCCCTGCATAGTTTACAACACAAGGTCACAGGTGGAATTATGGAAGAAAAGAATCGGTTAGAAAACCGAAAAACTCCGGCTTATTCGTTTTTTTTTCTATATATGAAAGGAATGCTTGAATGATGAGATATGGGGATATTAATACGAATTATCGAGCGAATTATCGATTGATTTTAAACAAGAAGATGCACATGCCAGCGCGAGTGGAGTGAAGCCGCCATTGTCCTCTATTATCGTTCACCTACACGCGGATGACACTAACCTTTTCTTCGATGCCGATCGTAAATATCGGCATTGTTTTGCCTCTTATATCGACCAGGAGGAGCTCCTGATATTAATAATCCATCAGATATACTCCATATTGCTTGACGATGCCGATTTAAGGCGTAAAAGGCGGTCATTCGCGGAGAACACCTACACACGTGTTCACCGGGTCGCGCCATTTTGGCCTATGCCTGAGGCTGAGCACCGGCTGACAGTGTCCATGCGCGCGATGCGCTTCGTCCCGGAAGGAATTGCGCATGATATATAGTTCGCAAAGAAATGCGATTTTCTGGGTTTATATCGATATACAGCCTCAGATCACATCGGCATCATCGATAAAAGATCGACATAGACCTATATGGCGCGTTAAGTCGACCGAAACACGCGGGAAATATGCGAAATAGGCGAGCATTCCCGGCTGACTTTCTGATCGGAAACCGGGGGCCGCCATCTTCGCCGTCATCACCCTCATTAACATAATCATACTACACTGCAATCCGGGACGCTAGGCTTTTCTATGCTGATGCGTCGGTCGATGTCATACAGTTTGACCGCTTCACTCTCCGACCCGATCTCGGCTAATGCTTTTTCAATGGTCAATTTCTGGTATAGGCATTACTATAGAAAGTACTGCCAACCGGAAGCAGGCCTAAATTTGCGATCTTGTTTCCGCTAGTGCTGGTATTCTTCAATGGCGTTTCCCGCCTAAATGACCAAGACAACACTCCGGGCGTGACCGGAGACGACGGCACCGACAGCGATGCCGGAGAAAAAGGCGAAAGACAATGAGAAATGATGCAACACAATATAAACTCTATATTAATCATTTCCAAGAAATTTAAATATGTAAAACTTGTTAATTTACAACTCTTTTTAGAAATGGTTACGACGTAGATGTCTTTCTTACAAACTAAAACGCTGTCTATAAAATCCACAAGGCCACATAAATCAAATGTGACCCGGAAGCTAGAAGAGGACCACATTGTAAACACGTAACATCTGGTACATTGCCACCCCACATTTGGCCTATGTTAGTTGATCATTGTACAGTGAGCGAGTGAGAGAGTGAGTGATGGATGTTTTACGCCGTACCGACAGCCAAGGTAATTTTTACGATGAAAACAAGTTTAGACAAATTCTGTCTTTGGAGATTGTATCTATAAGATGAAGGTGACAGGGCAGGCAAATAGCAAGGGATCAAAACCTGCAAATCACTTTTGCTGTACCTCATCCCTTAATGAACCCAGACACCAACCGGGAATCGAACCCAACAAACAACTTGGTCAGTACTGGGTCCCCCCTATCGTCGCCTTTTATGATCAGTAGGGGCTACTGAGGGCTTATTTTCTTCCCAGGAGCAGAAGCCCCACCCCGGTACCCCAACGGGAGACCTGAAAGGCCCCTATAACTTATATAGGTGTGTGTTTACATCTGGTGTTTACATCCTTGGCAGAACACAACACGAGCACGTGGTCCTATGCCCAGCCGACCACCCGGGGCACCAGGCCAAGTGGGGGTGGGGCATCCTCACCTGTGACGAACAGCGATGTATACACACCTGTATAGACACCTACAGATCTAGGTTAGCAGGGGAAGGAAGGATATATATGGACCACAACAGTAGGCCAGAATCTGACAGCCAAGGTGTGACTGTGTTATGTGTGTTTATGGTGTGACAAGCTGTTGGTGGTTTTTCCCTCAGAAGTTATACACGCGCTTTTTGATAAGGAACCCTGCTGTTGAAGGTGTGACCATGTCATGTATGTTTGTGGTGTGATGAACTGTTTACAAGATTGTTGGCATAGCGTTTCTGATTTGCATGACCTCCAAGTAATTTTCCCAGGATAAATAAAATATTTAAAAAAAAAGAAGAAAAAAAAAGAAGTAGCTTTTATATATATAAACGCCTTTTGGCTTTGACTACCTATGAATAGATTGACTAAGACGATGACAAAACTCGGTAAAGAGAACACGTAATGTATGCCGGGTCCCTGATATCATACATATTGCGAATGACCGTTTTCTGTTGTAGTGACTCACTCTGACTCACTAACCATTGTCTGTATATATAGTGTACAATACCTGACCTAGATAATGATTAGCTCAGAGACCACCTGTTTACCCCCTCCCCACCCACCCCCACACAATAACGTTTTTCGTTGTCGTGATTCATCCACCGTTGTTTGTGTATATAGGGAGACAATGTGTACAATACCTGACAACGTATTTTCCCACTCTTTGTCAATTTAAGCCCCACTAAAAGGGAGTGGGGTCAGAACCTCCTGACCCCCCCCCCCCACCTCCCCACCCCACGCCCCGATCCGCCTTTATATATTCTGGTAGCCTGTGTTATCATTGTTATGTGAGCCATATTTCACCGAGGGTACAATGCAGTGGCAGACGCCTCCCAGTAATATGAATCACTTGGGAGTTTCTGTTAATCTCAGACCTGCAGTAAGCTGTTAATTGCTTTCTGATTTTTACTGAATAGTCCGTCTTAGAGATTATAGCTGGTCTGAACCAGTCTGATGAGAGAGAGCACAGATACTGGGTTATTCCCCACTGGGGGAGAAGGCTGTTTCAGGCATAATATTCTATCAGGGGAGAAACAAACATAGCATAGGCTTATCCCACGTTAGGGATTTGTTTGTTTGTTTGTTGGGGTAGTTTAACGTCTGACCAACCCTTATGGGTTCTTTCCAGACTGCGCAAGGTAATGCTTTTCAGCTTACGGGTGATCATATCTATGATATGATTTAGAAGAAACCCGCCACCAGGTGCAATACCCTACTCTTTTCTAAAAGTGGCAAGGGGTCTTTTATGTGCAATGTCCCATAGAAAAGACACTACACACCTAGCCTTTGATGACCCTGTTGGGAACACAGGGTCCACAGCAGGGAACATTGATTTATAGGCACGCATGTTCCCCATTGGGCAGAAGACAACTATATGCATTTTCAACATTCGGGATAATTATATAAATTACTGGTATAACAGGTATGTTCCATGCCAGGGGAGAACACTGATATCATGCCTGTTCTGGTTGGGGGGAGAAGTCTGAGACAGGAATGTTCCTCATGGGGGGAGAGGGAAGGGGGGTTATGCAGGCATGTTGCACATCCAGAAAAAGTACGTGCACATCAGGAGAAAAGTCTGAGATAGACATTTCTGTGTCCTGATCGGGTAGAAGTCTGAGATAGGCCTTTTCCCTTCAGAGGTGGAGTCACTACAGGAATGTTCCACATTCTTGGAAGAGTCTGAGATAGTTATGTTCCACATCAGGGGAGCGCTCCGCGTTGCAGCCATGTTCCCCAGCTTCCCCCTGCCACATTGATAAACCTAGCCGCTACCCATCGGAAGCATCTGACAGACTGTATTACATACACCCAGGCCTGCGCACCCCCATAACACCGCCGCCGCTGTCAGTAAAGCCCCATACTCACTAGGATATTTTAACCAACTCGGCTGACTGATCTGCACTAAATCGACCCATTCTCGCCCCAGAATCAGCCGATCTTAGTACTGATTCAGATCAAATATACACATTTCAATATGGTATAGCAACAGGTGATTATAGGAATAGGCATATTTTATCGCCAACTCATTGACAAACTGTGAGAATGTTGCCTAGTGGGTATGGGGCTTTGAGGCCCTATGACACTACACGAAATGACCTGCAACAAGACAATGTTGTAGAGAAACGGCACATATTAGAAATAAAATTCTTTGTAATGCATACATAATATGCTCCAAATTGCCAATTTATACTAATTATCATATGTAAGTCATCAATGCAAATTTGTCAATATCACAGCAAGTTGTGTAGTGTAATAGGGCCTGTAACCCCCATTTACCGTAGCCGATGTTTCTGTATGTGAAACCAGAGAGAAATATATCGCATGTGTTCAAAAAACTGTTAATCTCACGTGCAAGAAAATGATCGCAGGCAAGTGAAACTGAACAAATGGTATTCACACTGGGAGAGAAGGTCCGATGTGATTAGACGCGATCATTTTTGCAAGCAACCTTGTTTAGAATTGCGCAGGTGGACTATGTCCATCATGTTGTATAGTTTCGCTAGGCACCTCTAAAGTCAGGGCTCCGATGACAATGGGAAATTTAATGGGAGGCACGGAGGCAAACGCCCCAATTCCCCCCCCCCCCCCTTTTTTTTTTTGGTGACAAATTTAGATTTTTTAAAGTAGGCCTAAAATTCTGGGAATAAGGCAGGGGGAGTTCCCTTTCTATAAGCGCCCCCCCCCCCCCCCCCCACACACGCATTTTCAAAGAGCTGGGATCCGCCACTAGATAATCCAACATTCCCCACGCAAGAGGCCGTATGATGCTTTCTCACGCCGTCTGGGCGTGATGACGTCACCGCGCCTGCTTCGCGCTGATTGGTTAGGAGTTGGACGGTGGTCTTCCACATATTCGCGGGGAGTCAGGCCAAAGTGGAGGGAGAAATGTATGGTGGACCAAAGCGCAAAAATAGCCGGGGGGGGGGGGTTGAGGGGTACCGTACCACAGAACCTGAGGTTATACATGTGGCATTGCGCACGAACACCATTTATGCAAACAACTACACAGCGACGTGTATTCTCTTGTCAAAGTTTATTTAATGAATTAGGTACATGTAGTACTAAATGGCACGGGAAATGGCCATTTCTTAACGTCGACATACGACATGAGGCTTAGTGACATGAAGGGAAAAAAAACATTCTGTGTATTCTCTTGTCAAAGTTTGCTTAATGAATTAGGTTTCTTAAATTCGACAAGGGACATCAGAATATCTTAAAGGCGACATGGGTCATGAGAAATTAAGGGACTAGGGACATAACAATTTCTTCAATTCGACATGGGACATGGGACCCCCCCCCCCCCAATATATCATGCTAATAGAAATGTTGTGTTATAACCAGAATACAGACCTAAATATAACTAACATTATGCGTATCAAACCCTTCTAAGGCTGGGAGAACTCATAGAATCGTAAATCTGTATTGTCTGCTGTCTGGTGTATAAACTATCAAGCCATCTACAAGTTATGAGGGTACACATACTATGGCAGGGGTGGATCAACTCATACAAGAAAGGGTGGGGGGGCAGCTCCTAAAATAGTCTGGTGCCTCCGGAGGGGCCCAGGGGCGGATATAGAAATTTTAGAAAGGGGCACATATTAAAAAGGGTCCTGGCGCCCCCCCCCCCCCCCAATCCATCCCTGTACGGGAAAAACTTATTAGGGGACATTATTGCTGCCTACAATTGATTAGTCCGATGGTCGACATGCTAAAACACTAGCACAACGGTATCAACTAATATATTAGTATATTAATGTTTTTTTCAAAAGATAAGCCGTATTATGAGTATTATTATTTTACCCTGCAGATCTACAGTAACTAGGGGGGTTACCCCTGAAGATTAAAAAAAACACACACACAAAAAACACAAAAACTTTAAACAGATCTAGGCCTACACCTTCCAAATATGCATGCACCATCCACACTGGGAATGGGCGAGTCACCCTTATCAGGGGTGTTAAAAACAACATGCTACACCCACACAGTCGCCCCTTAACGTCCACATGTGACTGTGGGTGTAGCACGTTGATTTTCACACCCCTGATAAGGGCGACTGGCTCCCTGTAGTGACAGTACATTTACAGACGTCAGGTCAACATAATAGTCTTGAGCTCTCATATACAAGTGTTACTATGTACATGGACATATTATCATGAAATAAGAATTGTATATATACTAGTCTATATGCATTTGCATATTATATACATGTCCTGCCAAAGGTCTTCACAAACCAAAACAAGTTGATTGTAAAAAATACCAAGTTCATCGTCTATCAGTTTGGGTGTTGTAGTTAAACTAGTCAGTCAACACATGTTTTTACATAATAGGCCGGAACATAAAGCATTCCCCATCTACCCGGTTCAGGTATGAATTTAGCCTGCCTGGATCTGATAGGAAAAACCAGGTTTATGTTGCGCACAGTGGTAGGGTTAAAAGGGGGTATATTGCACATTATATTCAATGCAGCCAAATATTTCTCTTGTATTTATCAGATTTGGCAGTCAGAAACCCCAGTTTTCTTTTATAGCCCTATGGGGCGTATCTATGAATACTATTTTATTGTTTCTAGCCTGCACCCTTGTAATTATGGGGCACATAATGTAATATACTAATTTTAGGTTTTATATCGCGCATATCAGCCTAATATCGCGCAATTATTATGTTTATATCGTGCATCATGCATAAAATAAGGATGAATGAAAGTAAAAATGCAAATTCTCAAAAGAAAAGTGTTTTATGTACACTCAAGGACGACATACATTAATATTTTTAATAACGTCCCTTCAGGTGTTGGTTAATAAGAAAGACAAGCATTTGTTTTAAAGATATCTCATGAAATCCTATGAAATATCAATTGAACCTTGTGGAAATTGTCATTCAGGATTGTATTGCGCATCCTACTTTTAAGAAAATACGTTTTCTGTCATTATTTAGTATCTATAGATGTTCTTAAGAAATAACATATTTTAATTCACCCCTTGTGGCGAATTCAATTATTTCATAACGATTTTTTGAAGTTTGATGTTTTTTTCTATATTTTAGGGGCAATATTAAAAAATGTGTGATATGCCACTATGCACGATACAACTCTATTTTACACCTTATTGTGCAAATATGGTTAATAACCCTAGAATATAAAAAAATTATATCTGGCGACTTAACTAGTGACCCTCCCAGTCACCAGTCCAATTGCCGCTAAAGTTGCTTAGTGACGTGGGTATGACCCTTAAGGCACCATCCACACAGGGAGCCGGGGGCCCTTATCACGGAGTGTTAAAACCAACGTAGGTATACCTACACAGCCACTGGTGTCTGGCGCGGTGGGGCTGTGTGGGTGCAGCCCCAGGGTGCAGTCACGTTGGTGTTAACGCCCCTGATAAGGGCCCGGTCCACTCTGTTGTTTCTGAGCCAGGTAAACCCATTATGTCTGCGTGGGTTCAGTCACGTTGGTTTTAACACCCTAATAGTCCCCTCGCTCTCTTGTGAGAAATGTGGTGACTAAAACGGTTGTAGAAGAGGCTTATATTTTTATTATGTATGTTTTTGGTTCAAAAGTGTCCATCTAATTTAAATTCGATTTTTGAGTTATTTACATAGGATAATGAGTAGCCTACATATGTTGATATGTTTTCCCAAAATTGGTAAAACTATTACTCACATTTTATTGAGATAGGCCTATTTCGTATTCTTCTATCATAATTATTTATTAATATAAGAGAAAAAGTATTATTTCGTTAATCATATATCTGCCTATATACATGATGTATGCAGATACTATGTACAACATTTCTGTCAAAACATATGCGATGTCCATGGGCACTTGAAGCGACATGTATTTTAGAGAAATTGGTCCACCTGATGCTTTTCCATACAACCCCAAAAGCCTCCCCCTGAAGAAAAGAGCACCAGGACCGTAGGGGGCGGGGCTAACCCTGCCCGGACGGCGTGATAAAGCAACATACGGACTTTAGCATTCCCCACGTTCCCAGATCGCAGGGAGCCCCGTCGGCCAGCGCGAATGGGGCTTAAAAGGGAGCGTTCTTACTGTCATGATTACTTCCACTTCTCCATAGACCAGAGGTGTGGGCTTCCCCTATCTCTGCCCGCCCCTATGACGGGTAGGCCACAGAGAGCAGGGACGGGTAGGCCACAGATAGTAGGGGCGGGAGTCCTTCAGATATGAGAGAGGGGTATCTTTCAGGCCAACCTAAAAAAAAGTCCTGTTTCTAGTCGACTGCCCGACTGGGTGCAATACTGCCGACTAGTAGGCTTTATTTCAGCAGTTTTCAGATCGTTTTTGTTCCTGAATATTTTTAATTCTCTCCCTACTAGATATAAGTATATAAAATTGCACCCTGTCGACCGCCCTACTGGGTGCAATACCGGAGACTGGAAGCCTTTTCCTTCAACATTTTCCAGATTTTAATTTTCAATTTTTAATTATTTTTGTTAGTATTATCCCTACCAAAAATAAATTAAAAAAAGTCTAAAAAGAACAGAAAAACCCGACTGCCCCACTGGCCCTTTCAAAAGCCAGTTGGTCCACCAGAAACTTTTTTTCCAGGTTGGCCTCAGATAGGAGGGATGGGTGTGTGTGTATGACGTACAGCCAATGTGGACAGGTACAGATAAGAGAGGAGCAAGAAGGGGCATCAAATCTCAGTGACGTCAGGCCCAGGACCTGATAGGGGTATCAGGGGTTTACTGGTAAGAAGATCTTAAAGAAGAACGCCGTCCACTGGCCAAAGCAATTCCGAGAATTTACTTTTGCTTCTAACACAACAACGATAAGTGTGCACTGAGGGTTATTTTCCACTCATTGTTAATATATGGGCCCCAGCAATATTATATTGTCAATTGTAATATACTTTTAGACATATTTCTCACAGTTATCATACAGGCAAACCCTACTACTTAATCACTGACAGTGAAATCTCCAAAGAACAACTGAGCAGTATTCCACCCCAAGCTCTTAATCCTATGAATTAACCATAAGGCTAAATGCTTGTGCGACAAGCCCATGTTAAACCCTTAAACCTGCTGAGATATTCAGGAGATCTAGAATCCCTACACCCACTACTCGCGCCACCTGTCGTCAGAATCCCCGGAGAAAGGTGCCTCTGTCTCAGACAGAATGGACGTCTGTTCACATACCACAGTACACACAGTGGACCCTACTTGAGGACCTTACTAAGTGAAATACCTGCCTGGTTGAGACATACGCAGTGATTCCGGCTATTTTACACTATATGACCAAGAGGTCTAAAGCCCAATACCCAATAGGCGATTTTTACACAATCAGCTGACTCATCAGCGCTAAAATCGGTCGTTGATTTTGGTGCCGATCCAGATCAAACATGCACTTTTCAAAATATCATACTATCCGTAACAGGTGATCATAAGAATCGGGCGATTCTCCCAGTTGCCCGTCACCAGTTGCTGGTAAAATTGCCTAGTGGGTATGGGGCTTAAGTCATTTTAATCACTTTGATATAACTGCTTACTACTTAAGAAACCCACCCCATACACCTAGACTTTTTTTCTTTAAGAGGAAGAGGAAGGTATAGCCTCTTCCTCTTTAAGAGGAAAGATTCTCCCTGTTATATCTCACATGAGGCTTATAAGGTGAGGTTTTCTTCTTGAAGCATAGAGGTTTAGTATTGATGTAAACCACCAGGGGGTGCATGTATGTCCTCTTCTTCTTGAAGCAAAATCTCTCACCAAATGAACCAAGCATAAGTATAATAGGGAGTGAAAGGTCTGCTTCAAGAGGATGAGGGGAAACCTTCCTCCTCTTCTTAAAGAGAAAGAGTCTAGGTGTATGGGGTGAGAAACCTCACAACCTCAGATATGTTTTCTGCGAACAAAAGTATAGAATAACATAGAGTTACACCAACATCTAGGAATGAACACTGTCTAAAGTGTTCTAAAGCTCAGTCGTATTGTTGTGTTGGAAAAAATAAGTATGTTTCTTTTAATCTCCCCTGTATAAATGAAACAAACCAAGTGGTTCCAAAGCAACATGAGGTAGAAATGATTTAAGAGATTTGATGAGCAGAGGTACTTAGGTTAAAAACACATGCTTGAAATATTAGTAATGGAAGAATGATGATGATGATTGTTGGAGTTTAAAGGTCCGCTGAGCAATTCTTCCCAGGGAGCTCCAACAAGAGCCCCCGCAACGGTCCCCCATGGGGTTGAGCAGAGTCTTCGGAGTGTTTACACCTGAGCGTCAAGGGCTACTCTGAGTACATGATAACCTGTAAGGCACAACTCCCATGAGTCAAAGGAAAAGGGCAGGCTCAGAGGGAAGTGAGAGAAGTAAAGGTTACTGAAGGGGGTGTTCCACTACACGACATCTGCTGCGATATGAGTGCGACTTCATCATATTGTGGCCATGTTGCAGGGACCTACCATACCATATGTATCGCAGGTCAACTCGTGTAGTGTAATAGGGTATGTCGCAGTTGCTATGACTTTAAAGTTGTGCGATACAATTTTTCATTGCAGTGAAGTCGCAGGGGCAATGTCGTAGGCTTTAACCCAAGCTATGATATTTATTTGACATGTTTAATAATGTTGTGGAGATGTCGCAAGGCCCCTACGATATTGCTGCGATATACACAAACAGGGTTAGACAGACTGGCGCCTTCTACTGCGATACCAACTATTGACATCATGCGATATGGTCCTCATATCATAGGCCGTTTATATCGTGTAGTGGAATATCCCCTTCAGGCACGGGCTGGGGACTCGGGGCCTCCCACATGACCAGAGTACAATAGAGGTAATGGCCGTGTATTGTTGTAGGTGAACTGGCCTGGTGACCAAGCCGAGGAACTGTGTTGGGGGTTTTACACCGATGTGACTTGAGCTGCGATATATGCATGATCTGAGGATATCACAGAAGGTTCACACAGGGACGATATAATTGTTTGAAATTGGCTTTATTGAGTATCTCACACATGTACAACCAAGAATTTTATCTCTAATATGCATGACTTCACCTCCACTGCAACATCGTCATATTGCAGCACATATCACACAGTGTAGAACCCCCTTATGTATAAACATAATATTAATTTGTGATCAATTTAGATTTGTGATCATTAACAGTCAATAGGCATGCAGATCACATATCCATGTTAAAGCCATCTTATACGATTTGAAGAAATGATAACACATCTTTATTGACATGTTCACCATATATCCATATCAGATTTAAAGAGTAACCACTTGCTATGATCACCACATGGTGATCACGAAAAAGAAGCCATATGACCTCATTTGCACAAGGTCTATACTGACCACTGCCTATAACGCAGCATGGGAAAGGTTTTACTTATTCAACACTTCATACAGACACAGTGCCGCAAGAAATATACACATATATTTCTTGCTACAGTTTCGGGTATCGCATATACCTTATATCAGAGGATATCACAAAGCAGCCATGGAGCAATATAGCGGTGATGTTCTGCAGAGTTATACAAAAACGTTTTGCGAAGTCTCATCCTTGGCTGGGAATGCTTTCCTAAAGGTTATTTATAGTTCTCGTTAAAACCTTGTCATACAGCGTCTTTCAGCAAAAATTTAAGGATATAGGCCTAACAAGGTAATCCCAAAGGTTATTTATAGTTTTTGTTTAAACCTTGTCAAAGTTAGTAATGTTCTCCCTAACCCTTTCAGCTGTCTTGTTAGAGTGCCCGTATGCACTGACACTACCCCTGTCATCACCCACTTACCCCGCGAAAGGCTGAGACGTGTGATTAATACATACCTCCGTAGTGCAAGGTGTGAGTAATGCATACGTCAATATGGAAAGGTGCAATTAATGCATACCACCATAGTGCAAGGTATGATTAATACATACCTCCATAGTGCAAGGTGCGATTAATGCATACAGCCATAGTGCAAGGTGTGATTAATGCATACCTCCATAGTGCAAGGTGTGATTAATGCATAATACTATAGTACAAAGTGTGAGTAATGCATACCACCATAGTGCAATGTGTGATTAATGCATAACACTATAGTGCAAAGTCCGAGTAATGCATACCACCATAGTGCAAGGTGTGGTTAATGCACACCTCCATAGTGCAAGGTGTGATTATTGCATACCTCCGTAGTGCAAGATGCGAGTAATGCATACCACCATAGTGCAAGGTGTGATTAATGCATACATAGTGATAGGTGTGATAAATATATACAGGCATGTAAGTCATGGAGAGTCATTTCCGCGGAAAAAAAATTAAATTGCTAAGAAACAGATATAAACTTCATTTTTGAGGAGGGAAATTAAGGTATTACCTGGTTAGTAGTGAAAAATATTATGAATATAATTTAAAAGACCAGAAAAACATTTGTAGGCCTATATGTTACTATTTTTTGGCAAAAAGTATTGAAGCATCCTCCATCCCCCTATTGAAAATTATTTTCTCCTCGGATTTGGACAAATCACAAAAATGATAATAAAAAAATTTTACAATGTGGAATTCCGCATTTCCGCGGAAATCTTACATGCCTGATATACCACCACGATAGTGCAAGGTGTCATTAATACGTATCACGATAGTGCAAGGTGCGATTAATGCATACAGCCATTGTGTGAGGTGTGAAAAATGCATATCACTGCAGCACAAGGTGTGATAAATGTGTACCGCCAGAGTGCGAGGTGTGAGCATCATGAAAATAGGTGTACACTAAAAACTGCAATAATGGGTGGTGCAGGGAAGATTTTACTTATTCCACCCTTCTTCTGCAATCCTTTAGGTTATTTATAGTTCTTGTTAAAACCTTGTCAAAGTTTTGAGTTATGTTCTCCCTAACCCTTTCAGCTGTCTTGTTAGAGTGCCTGTATGCACTGACACTACCCCTGTCATCACCCACTTACCCCGCGACGGCCTGAGAGGTGAGATTAATGCGTACCAGCATAGAGCAAGGTGTGATCATGATGATCATTGGGACCGGCACCAGGGCTTATAATATGAAGCTTGCTGGCTTAGGATTGAAATTTACAGCCTGTGGTACACGGTTTGATGAGCCTCGGTGTATGGCTGCAGGGTAGGGCGGGAAGAGGTATACAATTACCTAATGCATCATGCCTTGATACCGGGTAGGGTAGGAGGGCGGCTTCGTTCTCGTGATCAGAAATGACCAATTGATGGATATTGGTAATGTGTTCATTCATAACCCTGTAAAGTTCCATAGATCTTGTTAGACTCCAGTATAGCATACACATAGAGCTAAATGACAGTCAGAAGATACACCCCCATAACCTATGCCTGTGAGATTCACATGGGGGGAGACGACTTAAAATGGTGTGCCCAGCTGGTGCATCAAATAGCATTGCTTCGTTTGTGTAAATGTGCCATTCACTAATCAAAGATGGCATCCAAGGTGAAAATGCTCAAATGACTATTTGAATAAACCACCAGAGTCAGTGGTTCTGGAGCATTGGGATATTAACCCTTGATCTGGGATAGAGAAAGTAGAGACCATACCCCTACGATTTTACTGAGGCACGTCTTTGTTTATATACAGTGTCCCAAAGGCAGGACACTACATACAACAGACAATGGCACTAGACCTTTGATAACCCTGTTGTTGCCACAGGGAGAATGTCTAATACCACAGCAGCAGGACATGAACCGCCAACCTTTGGATAACAAAGCCAACACTACCACTGTACAACCTGAACACCCTTTCAAATGGCTGTCATATGATCTCACATCTCACTGTGTCTATGATTCATGTGGTGTATCACCTCTTAAATATCAATACTATTTAGTCCTGCACCTCAATAAATGCAGATGTATATACTCCCGCACCCCAATGTTTCAGTGGATAATGCGTCGTGCCGCTTCATTAAATATAAACGGTATATATTCTCACGCCCCATGTGTCAGTGGTTAATGTGGGGTGCTGCGTCATTAAATATAAATGGGGTGTAGGCGTCAGCGCATTATGGCCGGTCCCGGTTTGCCTCTGCCCGATCGATGTTTGGGGGCATTGTTCCTGGTGGCAGGACCAATTACACAGGCCTGCGCCATATGGTACAATGTTATTCGCGGTAATAGGCAAACCATGCATTATAAACGCACTATACCAGCCTGCCAAGTCCACTGTGATGATTGTTTTCCATTCTTTGTGCGATTATTTTAGTATAGACTGGTTTTGAAACTGGAGGCAGTGGACAGGGAAGGTCAACCTTTTTATTATTTTTTCACATGTTTACCTGCTTTAAGTCCCTTTTTAAGATCTCTTTATCCTAGTTATATAAAATCAACTACAAATTGTAATTGCCCTCAACTACTCTCGTTCCTGACTCGCTGCAGGCACAGACCTCGGATGACAATGCGGCCCCTCTGGACCAAAGTCCCGGAGAGACACACACACACAAAAACCCAGGAATTGAATAATGTATGGATTAATCCGATGCGGCTTTTACCTGCTGACTGGAAGCAAATAGGCAGTGTTCTTTTAATTGACTCTTCGCTTTGAGGGCTCAGCTCCCCCTGCCGCCCGCCCTGTCCCTGCACGGACCCCGCCCCTCATGCTCTGTCTCCGGGACTTTTTGTCCCTGTCCCCAGAGTGGCAGGGTTTTATAGCAGAGTGCCACTCGGCCCTGAAGTGTCTAATTGTGCCTTGGGTATTACTCCGCTTATTTCATAAGTCACTTTTTAGGAAGGGAAGTACATTACACTGAACATATAAGTGTCATTAAACAGCCATACGGTTGACTTTGGCACAGGGGATTTATTGTTAGAAAGAAGAAAAGCATTAGCTTTTTTCAAAATGAGCTAAAGTGGTTAGAAAAAGAGTAATAGTTTATAAAACATGAGAAATCATGTATGCCCGGTAAACCTTACAAGGGTAGCCATTACTGGGGCATGGTATGTCTTCCCTTTCTAAACTATTTCATTTTCCAATACTGGCCAAATACATAGACTTAACAGCCTTTATGGCAGAAGCATTTTCTTGTGTCAATGCACCCCTTCCCCACTCCCCATTTTTCTTTGAATCACTGCATGCCAGCACAGCTTCCCTGGCAAAGTCGTTTTGTTCAATCTGCTTACTCGGGGCTAAGAACTCTTAGCAAACAGTAAAAAAGCTAACACCAGCTGTCAGTTTCCGGAGAACCCTCAACCAGCTGTTGTATACCAGGAGATTCTCCGCAATACTTGGGACTGCTATCAGGTCATCAGTGGGCCAGCCTGAAGGTCAATAAGTTCAGTGGAACCAGGCGAAGGTCAATAAAGGACCTCCCTGCCTCGCCCACGTACTGCGTCGTTTCGGCCTTGCCTGTTTCCACTCTGCTTCAAGATCCATCTCTACACCAAAATAACGAACCCGCGAGAATAGACTCTGCTATGTAAGTCTTTGACTATATACCAACATTATAAGATTACTATACCCTTGGGCTCAAAAGCAGTGCGGAGGTTTTTCGCTGGTGCAGTCTAGTATGCTGGGGCAGACCAGATGGGAGCTACAGTGCAGAGGCAATTCTCCCCACCACGGATAGCATACTTATTGTAGTTGACCTGCAGCCTAGCCTAAATCAAGATGCATGCTAGGAAATATGTAGACAAGTCACAAGGCTAAAGTATAGGAATTTTCAATAATCATGGCATAACTTGTGGTTTGTGGAAACTTGTGGAAAACTAGCTTTGGCTATTTTTCCATTTTGTATCTATACATTTAATGTTTTTCAAGTTGGCTTGAAAATTCATTAATTTCAGAAAGATATCTATGAAAAATTTGTAAATTTTCTATAGTTTTTACACAGTTTTTGTCTACCAAGTCAATCAAAAATAACCTGCATGTGCTTAAAATACAGTAAATCAGCTATCCGTGGTAGGGAGAATTCTGGTAGTGAGAGAGGCAAAGCGACAGAGTGTCCTGTTTTAACCAGGCCATCAGACTTAATCAATACCCATTGGCCTGGCTGGGCTGGGGCTGGTATTCGGTTCTCACGTTTACCCAATATGTACCCCGCCCTTACCCGGCCGGGCCAATCAGGGCCCATCCTTGGTCATCAGGGTCTGGGGGCTCAATCGTGGCCATCAAACAAAGGGGGGGCCAATTAATACCAGGATTTGTGAAATATTGTTACAACCTTATTGCACCACTCTTATAACATTGAATGCATTAGTGAAGTATCCCTGTCACATAGCACTGAAACTAAATGCTGAATGGATTGGAAAGCCACAATGGTTTCAAGACCTTGTGCAGATGATTGTGGTCACACCTAGATAAAAGTAAGATTTAGAAATTCTGAATAAAAAAGGGGGAGGGGGAAAGGATTGTTGATTATGATTTTATGAATATGTTCGAGTTAAATTTGGCCTAAAATTTTGTTCAGGGTGTTTTAGAATTTTGAATAATGAATATTTCAAATTGATCACTAATATTACGCCCAGCACAGTTTAGGGGATGTGAAGTCTGCACAACGTCAGAGCAGCCTGCAATTAAAGTCATATTATAGTTTGCTCACATCAAATTACCATGTCACTGTTATTTTGTCGATGAAACCAATTTGTCAAATTCCACGTCAAGAACTAATGCTCCTAGAAAGATGCAAAGAGAACTCAAAGTTTGGGGATTATTATGATGACTTTGGAAAATACATCTGTCACAATGGCTGTTAACAGTTTGTTTCTTAAAGGGGAATCTCTCATAGCTCTAGGGACGACAATACCTATTTGGGAATATTTCTCTATTTGGTAATACATGTTTTAGAAGTAGAATGTGCTATGATACAGACTTAAATCTAATGAACAATAGCCCGATTAAGATGTTTGTTAACCCTAGAAACTAAATATCATTGAAAAAGGAATTTCCCTATAAATCATATTTAAAAATATTTCCAAATCAAACTTTTCTCCCCTATAAATAAGAGTAAAGTTTGATTAGCTTGTAGAAAGTTGTAACAGCAGCTAGGACATTTATAGCATTACGAATTACATTGAAATACACTGTTTGGTTTGGTCACGGTAGTTCGCATGCTATTCAGGTGCAATAATGTACTATTCTCCCTCAGTTGGATAGGGCTCAAGTCTCGGCTAAGGCTTTCATAATATAAATGTTCACAGACTTCGTATGTTAACAACACCTTGGCGTTTGACCAAAAGAGCTTGTTATATACAGGCCAGTGCATACAAAATCTGGCACAAACACTGAGGGACAAAGGTGTGGACTTTTGAATACCAATATACTTTGATGTCTGTGGCATTATATTCTTACAAGTAACTAAAAAAGCATTGTGGGAACATAGCAGGATCAAATTTCCCAATGTTGCGTCTTGTTGCCTAGATCTATATAGTAAGCGAGTGAAATGTTGCTAAGAACCTTATGGAGATAATGAATATCTCAAATAAATGATTTCTTGAAGATTTTTTTGATTTTTTTTACAATTCAATGAAGATTAAAGTATTTTACTGGTTACTGGTGTTCTACCCTTTATTTCATAGTGATATGTAAGAGCATTTATCTCAACTGACACTCTGCCTTTGGTCCTCACTCACTCTGTACCAATGAGAGAAATAATCAGGGATCCGCGGGCCCAGTGCCACAAAAAAGAGGCGCGGGTCCCTATATTTCAGACTTAGGGACGCGACTGGCCCCTATAAACTCTTAATAAGATAGAGAGAGGGGACCAAGATTTCAAAATTCAGGGGGGCGCCTGGCTGCAAAGCCTCAGGTCATTATATAAAACACTATAAGTCTGTTGTAACTTCAATTTTCATAAAAGAACTTTACTTTTGATTCTAACCAAATTTGCGATACTCAAGTCCCATTAAGTGCCCTGGGGTCAAATGATCCAGGTTAAATCACTGTTCCACACGGCATTAGCACAGTCGATGTGAGAAATTTACAACAATATGTACTTTGTGAAGCAACATAGTATTAGTAAACTGACGCAGATTCTTCAAATGACTAACAGTTGACAAAGTAACCGTATACTAAGGCCACTCTAGTGGTTACCAATTTAATAATTCAATAATAGATGCATTCTGTGAAAGCTCCACATTGTATTTCTCAATATAGTAAGGAGATGCAACAGGAAATATACAGTTGTCCACAGATTCTGTCATAAGTCGAGGGCAACTAAGAGTGCGTTTCTAAAAGTGTCACTGAATAGCGATTTTTTTTAGTTAACCCAACTCAATTCAACTCAGCAGTTTAAAGGTATTATGACTGGATAGTTGCAAACAAGCCAGTCTTAATGGGAAACTGACCGCTGGTCACATAAAGCAAACATCCGAAAATCCGGAAAAGGTAGGAAAAATGGCTTCTCTGACTTTTACTTTTCGCGGCATCAAAGCATTCTATTACCAGCAGCCCAGCAGCATAGATCTAGCAGAGGAGGGGATGGGCGGGGTACTGGGGGTATTGTCAGACAAGCGGAGGATCTATCAGGCCGATAGTGGGTCCGTACACCCACACAGAGTACATGGCTCTCACTGGGTGGTTCAAATCGGTTAAGAATTTTTTTATTGGCCCTCTATAGATAGCATGGGTAACCCCTTTGATGGTTGTTGGGTTGTTGGCTGGTTTATGTTCGTACCCGTCATAAACCAGCGCCCCCAAAGCATGCTGGGAAACAGTAGAAATTTTGCCTAAAATGGCTGCTGGTGTACAGACTTACTTTGGAGAAAACAGTGGGTCTGGCGTGACAGACTATTACCAGCCCTCCAGTAGCATACATCTAGCGGAGGAGGAGAACTAAAGTATTGTCAGACAAGCGGAGGATCTATCAGGCCGATAGGGGCGGCCAGGATCAAAGCCCTACCTCTCCAGGGGGGAGGACGCTACCAGCAGGTCGGTTGTCATGACGACCAATGACCAACTGGTTGCTATGGACACTGGAGTCACTGCTGGCTTTGATGTGAGTGGTATAAACAGCCCGGGCTGATGTCGTGGAGCCCCTCTAACGACCTGTAACTCATTTTCTGCTGACTCAGTCGGTCCGACTGCTCTGGGTTTTGAATATCACCGAGATTACACCCTTTGTGCCTTAAGCAGTTGATCTGTGATGCAACAAAACGACGACTGATCTTCGGCACATGCATGTTTCACATAATTATTTAGAAATCATATTCTAGGGTATAGAAGTTCCCTTGGTGTCGCACCAATTAAGGAATAGTTGATATGAAAAACCCATTTTACAATAGTAATCATTATTTAATTGTCAAACCTTTTCTTAACTCATTCTGCAAATTTCCTATGGGGCCAAAATGTCTAAAATAGGTCTATATCCGGTGCAAGATAGCATGATAGATCACCAGCATTACAAACACTTAGCTTCCGTACGTGGCTGTTGTGATTCTGGACAGAAAACTGGCTGCCATGCTTCACTCTACATACTGAAGTCCCAGTTCAAAATTCTAATTTAAATAATATTGAACTTAAAAAATAGCTTACGCATAACATCTAAGGAGAACCATTAAAATCACTGATGAAAAATATATGTCCATAACACCCAATAAGTACAGGCCAGGAGGGGATGGAAGGAGGGAATGAATGTTTCATCTTACGAGGTGTAGGGCGAACACCCTGGAGGCCCCAGGGGCTGGGCCTCCCGTCGGTTCGACCTGTCGTCCTGTCATATACAATTGTGGCCTGATCCCTTCTCATACAACCTTTGCTGCAGGCCGGGATTAAACGCCGTCAGTTTGAATCGAACTCGCTGCACCCTCCAGGCCCGTAATGTAACAATATATCCACTTATATATCTGTTATGAGGGTTCCACCATCTAGCTTCTTCATACCTTTTTCATACTGACTTTTAAGGAGTAAGAATGACGTATTATCACTTGTATTATATTCATTAAGCCATAATATATATATATATATGTATATATATGTATATATATTATATGTATATATATACGTACATATATATATGTATATATATACGTACATATATATATATATACGTATATATATATATACATATACGTATTATATATATATATACGTATTAAAATAACTTACATTTTAACATTTAATAGATTCATTATATTCTAAAATTGTTTCGTAAACTTGTTCCGGTTATAAACGATGTAGTTCTGGTTTCTCTGATTGGCTGAGTCAGAACTCTCATGGTTCACATAGGTTTGCTATGATATGATCTATGTGCACTAGTAGATTTGAGGAAGTTCGTTTAGTATATGGCAATCTGGGATAAGAGGAGTTTCATTCCTTACGTCATTAGATACTGACTTTCTTAGGGGGGAAATAACCTTCAGGAATAGAACCCTAACACTGAATTTGCACCTAAATAGCCTAAAACTAAAACAAAAATACTCTGAAACAGATCTTAAAGCAATGTAGGAAAAATCTATTGCACAATCCAAAGTCACTAAAAAGAAGGAAATCCTACAAAAGTAGGAAAAATGGCATATCTTAATCAGTAGTCTCCCGTGTTACTTTGTCGTACAATTATATGCAGGAGACCGTGCGAATCTGTCTGTACCTAACCTAAAGCATCTGAGTTCACTATTACAAAAACATATTACTTTGCATGTTAAAGCATTTTTTGTGTGTGTTGGCGTAGCATTAATGTGAAACTAAGATATTTTACATTTTAAATTTCCACAACGGACAGTGAAAAACTTAAGTCCTTTGCTAATGCAAATGTTTCGATTGCCTCTGGATAAACGGAATTCAAGGCGTAAGGTTCTGTATAGACAAAAGCCAGTGAGGCATTTCAAACGGCTTAAACTGGTTTAGAGCAGAGGCTAGTGGTAATTGGAAACTGCAGAATTGAAAGAGTTCAAAGCAAATTCTTAGATTACGTGGTTTTCTTACAGTGTAAAACACTACCTAGAATTGGTAACTGTAAGAGTTCTGAATTATTAGAATACATTGTTCGGTTTGAGTATATGGTGTAAATCTATAACATTACAGGAATTTAGCATACGGTGACGAGCAAAATGAGACAGTGGTGTAAGTATACATAAACTCCCTGCCCCTAAGAATTTAATCAAATATTTTAGTCATTTACATATGAAAAAAGGTCTGGAAACAACATTTATAACATCCCTCTCTGGGGCGAGTTCCGAACATATTGCTCCATTAATATATTCGGAATCAATTGATAAGATAACAGCAACTTAAAATGCGGCGACAAGCATGATAAGGCAGTGCTGTAAGTACATGTAATATAAATGCTTGAGAAAAAAAACAAGCATTTACGTAGATATTTTAGTCTTTTACAAACGAAAAATGTCCACCAACTACGTATATAACGTCTCCCTCTGTGTGAAGTCGGGATACAGTGGATCGCTGGGCCGGTATCCAACCATTCCATCATCTCACAATGTCTACACTATAAAAAAAACTATACAAACTCACACATAGCTAAAAGGAGATTTTGCAAACATTGGTAGAATGTCCTGCCATGTAAACGAAACACGACACAGATATGAAAGGCAAAGAAACATGTGGTGCCCTCAGCTAGCAGGGGCGAGGACGTGAGAGGAATTTGATCCCAGACTCAGCTTTCAACCAGTATTAAGTTAACATCACTATTATTATTATGACTCGTTCTCTTGCAGCATCGCTACATTCCCGCTCTCTGAGTTCGGTTCGAAATCAGGGTATAATCTGTGCCTTCTGGATTCTCCAACCTAATATCCCGGGAAAAAATACAGTAGATACTCAGCGTGTAATCAGAAGAGGAGCAGTAGGATTTCTGCATTAAATCAGCAGAAATAAGTATGATTCCAGCAGTTTAAATGCAGTAAATCAGCATGTTCGAAATATTTAAATGAGCTGTCAGCAAAAATCAGTATGCAATCAGTAGTGTTTCAGTAGCTAATTTACATATTTTGGACATGCTGACTCAGGGAGCATATGCTGCCGTTTGGTCCGGGAACGTCTGTGACATACAAAGGTATTATTAAAGACTGAAAACATGTACACAATCTAGGTGCACAGTCCCGTAAACTCAATTATATTAAGCCACACATGACCTTTGAGTTTCCCATTTGGCAATTTCTTCGGAACCTTTTTCAAAGACTTAAAATACTTTAAATATTTGGCAAAAAACCTTAAAAGAAAAAAAATATACAGAAATGAATAATGTCCCAAGAACATTACCAATTCTGGGGAATCATTTTTAAACATAAATGCAAGGCGCACCCCCAAAGTTGAGACCTGATGGGCATTCATTTCTGAAACTGACCCTTATTTGACCCGCGGCTTAATTTAGTTGTTTTACAGTAACAGAAACCAGAGACCTTGTATGCATAATTATGTAGGATATATATTGAGACTGGAAAGCCAGGGGTAAACCTGTTATGCACTACTGGCCTGCACCTAGGTGCTGTTCGGATTGGATTTGGATTGACCATTATATACCTATATAAAAAGGTAAATATGACCTGTGAGGTGCCACCTGCCATTCTAAAACTACATTGGTGATGATCAAACCCTGGTCATGATTGACCAGGTTGGTTCCAACAAGCCACTAGGGGAATGAGCACATAGGCCCAAAGAGAAGCTTTCCAGTCTCTATATATCCTATATATACATCCGAAGTCTGCAGAAATTACACCAGAGGCTTAGATGGTGTGCCTCTGTTAAGAAGCCTTGAATCTGTGATAACGAATTGCAGTTTGGGTGCCAGGCGCTGCCTTTGTAGGAACTCTAGTTTGTCAAGCCAGGCAGCCGCATAGAAACTAATCACCGAAATGATTACGAATAGGGCGATTTTAGACAACCTACTATTCAACATGTCTGGGTGTCATTCCCATTGTTTCAGCAAAAACAGATGATCAAAGCATCCAGGGATTTGAAAATTATTTAAAAATTATTCAAAAATCCCCATCTAAGGCCTGCCGAGACAGTTTGTGTGATTTTTTCTAACTGTTTATTTATGTTACATCCATGGCAGACTTCGAGACAATTTCTTTCGGTTGCGCGCCTTGCGGGACGTGAAATGTCAAACCGTGGACAGAACAAAACAATTTTTTATGCTCTTTTAGATAAAAGGGCATTAATTACTCTTCTGGAGCGGATCAGGGCCGACTTAATCTCACCAGATTAAAGGAGAGGAAAGCTTTCATTAGCAGGCACCGATGATGATGATACAATTGAAATGGTTTCTTTGTGGGTTTTTACATTATTGCTTAACGCATTAGGAATTCATCGCCGCGTGAACATGCTCCTAATTTCCTATCAATTCCGATCAAACAATGTTCGAGAATATCTTTATCTACCTGCTAAATAAATGACAATTCTATAATAATCTGATTAAAGATACATAATTTATTATGAAATGATAGACCCTTATCTGATGGTATCGATTTTGTTTTAGTTATCTTTTTATGAAAAAAGTGCATGTGTCCTACTGGGCATTGCCTACTTCAGGGAGAACCAATAGTATAGTTTCAAATAGATGACCGTTGGTACATATAGTCCGTGAAAAATTCATGCTTTCTTGAGTAACCCCCACCTCTCAATGTCTGCGACACCAATCTTCACCATCTGCGCCAACGACATTTCATCGTACACCTCGTTCGGTGCTCTGTTCATTCGTGACCTTCATTTCTAAAGGGCACTGTAAGGTCTCATTCTCAGGTCACATGTGATTAGTCATGATATAACTACTCAGCAAGAATTGCTTTGCTTATCATTATGTTCCTCAGCGCGAGGCAGTCTACAGAAAATTGTCTATTCTTCCCAAAGCAAGAGATCTCATTTAGTTCCTCCGCTTGGTGTTTTACAGTCCACAGAAAAGAGTGAAGCAAGATATGCCATTAAGTTCCCTGACTTTGCATGTGACGGTCTACAGAAAAGGGTCTATTAATCCCGAAGCACAATATGAACCGTATTACAACTAATAACCTTGAGTTGCCTTGCTTGTCATTTTGTTCCTGGGCATGTGGCGGTCTACAGAAAAGAGTCTATCCTTCCTGAAGAAATAGATATTGTGTTGAATGCATATCGATGAATCAAAATATAACTACTTATCATGAGTTGCCATGCTTGTTCCTAGGCATGAGGCAGTCTACAGAAAAGAGTCTATTCTTCCTGAAGCAATAGATATTGTGTTGAATGTATTACATTGCCGACGGAGACTGCCTCTGGCCCCCAGCGCCCCCGGGTGTTACCAGGCCCTTCTAATTAGTAAATGGGAGGCGGTGTCCAATTCATTATGACGGCCACCTCCCTCCATGTCTCATCTTAACGAGTCTTCAGGGCCATAAGGAATGAAGGCCTGGTGCCACTGCCCAACTCAACTCAACTCTCCTAGCTCCAAATGGGAGGCGGTGTCCAATTCATTATGACGGCCACCGCCCTCCATGTCTCATCTTAACGAGGCCAGGAGGAATGGAGGCCCGGCTCCACTGGCCAACTCAACTTAACTCGACTCTCCTAGCTCCAAATGGGAGGCCGTGTCCAATTCATTATGTCCTCCCTCCATGTCTCATCTTTACAAGGCCAGGAGGAATGAAGGCCCGTCTCCACTGCCCAACTCAACTCAACCCGACTCTCCTAGCTCCAAATGGGAGGCCGTGTCCAATTCATTATGACAACCACCTTTCTCCATGTCTGATCTTAATGAGGCGCGCAGGAATGAAGGGCCGGCTCTACTGCCCAACTCAACTCAACTCGACTCCCCTAGCTCCAAATGGGAGGCGGGTGTCCAATTCATTATGACGGCCACTGCCCTCCATGTCTCATCTTAACGAGGCCAGGAGGAATGGAGGCCCAGCGCCACTGCCCAGCTCAACTCAACTTGACTCTCCTAGCTCCGAATGAGAGGCGGTGTCCAATTCATTATGAAGACCAACTCCCTCCGTGTCTCATCTTAACGAGGCCAGGAGGAATGGAGGCCCAACTCCACTGCCCAACTCAACTCAACTCAACTCGACTGTCCTATATTATAATAGATCGGGGACACAAGAAACAACTAAAAATACCTAAACATTTTCTGTCACCTCCTGTTCATTCATCTTTTGCTATGTTCTCATATATTCACCAAAATGCAATTCTATTCCAACACCTTCATATAAAATAACATTTATAATATTTGGCCAGAACTGCAATCACTATAAAAAGTTGACATACATGTTATGTATGTCTATGATGTACAATATAGTAAAATACATACAAAGCTACTGCCTGCACACACCCTTAAGACCCATCAAAAGAGTTGTACATCTTCAAAAAATCACTATGTACGAACCGACGGATCAGTGTTAGTAAAACAACTCAAGTTGTAATCCCCACTCCGCTGAAGGACTGAACTCAACTAAACTGTATCGCAGAGAAGCTGGAACTCGATTGTGATCGGGGCAACTTGGCAAGGCTCCCTCCAAAGGGATTTCAAATGACAAGACGACAGGAAGGGAATCCGCCCTTTCTAAAAGGCCAAATTAGTTATTTAACGACACTGACCTTTTAGTCTTCTCGTTTTAAACTGGTGAATAATAAAACAAATAGAGGTGATTCTAAAGTTGACACCCTGAACGTTAAAAATACGTAAGCACTGGGTAAAGTTTCTCAGAGAAAATGTTCTGAAAAATATTTACGGGAGTTGTTCCATAATTTTGATATAAAGCCATAAATCATACCATAAATAGAAATATGATCTAAATTGGAGCAATGCAACCCAAGACCTTAGAATACCTAATTGAAAATTTGAGATAGATGTTTAGTACAAATACACCATAATTATCGAGTCTAGCAGTGAGACAAGGCCAGACATCAAATTTTTTTTTTTTTTGGCAAATGCCTCCAATGATTCCTCCACGTGTCTAAGAAACACTATTGCTTCAATTACAAGGTCTCGCCTTGAGGAGTGGTTGCTGCAGGCACCTACCCGTAGGAGGGATGCTAAGTTATTTTCTGGGACGATTCTCGTGACCGTCGGGACCAGGTTGGATGCTGACCGCACTTAACCTGCTGTTAGTGGAATGACGGAGTGCTTAACCCTTTCTTTTCGCCAGCAGATTTAGATGCTGGGGATCTTTGATGACCTTGTCGGGAGCACAGGAGGTGCAAAAATGTTAGCACCACAACCATCAACACCCACGGGGAGCAGAAACACTCACTTCTTCGGGTGTGAAAGGAAACTGCAACACTTGCAGTTTCTAGCTCCCAATCTCCCCTTTTTGTGTACCAGAATAGTCCAGAATAGACAAGGCTGTGGTAGGAAAATAGCATACTCTTAGTTCTCTTTTGAATTGCCCGAAATTATTAGACTGAATTGTGGATTAAACCCAATAAGGTTGGGGAATTCATTATTCATCACCAATAAAAAAAATTCAGGGACGTTGTTCTTGGTTTCCCAACAGCTATTTACATGCAAAGTTTGGGTTAGCAGAAATTTACTGAATTTGCAGGGAAAATGCGGGCAGATGCATGTTTTCTCTTTCAATCTTGGACTAAGTTAGAGGAAAATTAGCAAATAGAATCAGTCAAATTTTACTGAAATTTCCCTCTGAGAAAATTCCATGGCCTTTTTTGCAAATTCCATGACCTTTCCATGACTTCTCCATGATCATTTTCATTTCCCAGGTTTCCCAGGCATTGTTATTCAAGATCGCATGGGAACCATATAATAGCTTAATATATAACACCAGATATTGCTGTACCACCGCAACTCTCCTTACACCCATACCACTAAGTAAGCTTCACTGGGTGCTCTTTGATGTCTCCTTTCTCACCTGTATTTGCACCTGCTCAACCTCGATTTACCTGAGTTGCTCACTTACACAATGACGTCTTAAGGCTGTATTCCACTACCCGATTTTACTCAAGTTAACGAAAATCACCCGATATTACAAATCGGCAGTGGGAATATAATTGCGAACCATATACATGTTACATGTCATTTGAAAGGTCTTTAAATTCTCTTTCGAATGGTATGTACGATGTGTGGTCTTTTGCAGCATCACTGGGGAGAACTTGTGAATTACCAAATAATTGGCAGTCAGAATCGCCCAGTGGAATACAGGCTTTAATGGCTGCCACTTCTTGAGCAGATCACTGGCCAAAAATAGAAGCGCACAAAGGGCACGCATTGATTGCGGTCTGTATGTATGCCACATACAGATATGCATTTACCACATAAAGACTATGAATAGGCAGGAATGGTTATTATAAGGGGAACTGTTCATTAGTAACTATGTTTAGGTAAGGATTGGAAGCCCAAAAGGCTGACTCAGGCTAAGAGTTTTAAACAAGTCCAAAAGCAGTTAGGGGTAAGTGTTGCTTTCTGCGAGTATCAAAAGATACAAAATGAGGCGAGGAATTTTATGCCATTGTTTAGGGTAGGTGTAAACTGATAGAATAGGCCTAGATATATGTCTTAGATTTGGAATCAGATATTTTGATGGTAGGTCTGGAAAAATGACACTATAGTGACAAATTCAGAAATAATTTCATCTTTGAATTATCTAAATCTTAAATCTGGGTCTGACAGTGACACTGTCAGACAGCACCAGAGAACTTATTGACAGTGTGACGCCTATGTTTTAACATTGAATGGGAATGATTCAGACACTGGCAGTGACTTAGGCCTAGACATATTGAAGTTCAGATCGAATATTTTGGTGGTGGGTCAGAAAAAAATGACACTATAGTGACAATTTCTCAAATCTTTTAATGTTTGGATCATAAATAATTGCTTTTGGAGACGCCATAATATATTGACAGTGTCGGAGGGGGCTTAGGCCTAGCCTATCTGAGTCTGAGTCCAGTCATTTTTTCATACCATTTTTAAAATATTATTGCAAGCGTTTCCAGGCCTAAAATGAACAAACTATATGATAAATAGGACCATGAGATATAGGAAAACATAGATATATACATGGATTTCATTTTGATAGGCCTAATAAGGTCTAAATAATTATTTTTCAGATTGCAAGTGTCCGACCAAACGCCCGAGTTGCTTTGACATCCAGCCTCTAGGCCTAAGACTGTAACCATCTGTAAAATAGTATTGCAAGCGTTTCCAGGCCTAAGATATCAATCTATATTATGATATATAGGACCCTGAGATATAGGAGAACATAGATATCTACATCACTTTCATTTTGGTAGGGGTAATAAGGCCTAAAATAATTATTTTTCAGATTGCCAGTGTCGAATGCCCGAGAGGCTGAGTCCAGCAGCTTGTCTAGGCCTATCATTTGAACTGCTGGAAAAGATATATCATATGTACCTACCTGTATAACTGAATGCTTCCGAATGCTTAAATCCTCCACAATTATTGGGTTTAGTCCAATGTCATCCTGGTTTCCTGAGTTCAATGTATCGGTGCAGGCGTGCGGGGAGAGAACCCGCCATGTTGATGGTCTGTGACAGTGACAGTGCCTCCACGTGTCCGATTGATCCAATGTTTTCCCTTCGATACGAACGCATGGTTCCCGCATGAATTGTCAATGCGTTGTATGCGTTTAAGGGTATCCATTCGTCCAAAATATATATATTGAAAGCATCAGATACCGCCGTAATCCAGGTATCGAGGCGGCGAAAGAGGAGCCTCCCGCCGAAAGGTCCGACCGAGGCGCCTGCCCCGAGCGGTCTGACAGTGTCGAGCTTCCACATGTCCGATCAATCCAATCTTTTCCTTTCGATATGAACGCATGTTTCAGGCCACTTCATGCGTTAGTATGCGTCCACAGGTCCACATAGATTCCATTAATATATATTGAAAGCATCAGATACCGCTGTAATCCAGGCGGAGAAGGCGCAGCCCCCCATAACAACCAACCGTCCCCGCCGCCAGCGCGGGGCGGTCTGGGCTCTGTCAGTGTCACCGGAGGAGGCGAAGGAATTGCAAGAAAATAGCGCGATGCATTTACGCGTTTGGACGCGTTATTTCGCAATAATTTGATCCTAAGACATTGGGATGCTTAGCTATGTATCCAAATCTACCCCTGTATATATATTTGACCCGTAAGAATGACCGATTTCATGGTGAAATAGGCATGCAAATTATTCAAATTATTCAGACTTTGACCCAGATCCCTTCTTCACGGATCGAAAGCGAGGCCAAAGTTTAAAGCACCTAACATCCCTTTGTCTTCGCAATAGACTCGTCCGGGTATATCTATATAGTGGACAGGTCCGGAAGATTCCATTATAGTAGGGGTGTACAATCTCTGCCTGAAGCCACTGAGCCCAGCACAGGTCGCTGCAGTAAAGTGTAGCTGGATACAAACAAATCGTAGACTGGGGTCTAAGAAGGGGGTTACATGAATGAGCCGAGGGCGGCCTAAAGCCTTACCGATCGTCAAAGCTAAAGTATTCCAAAGTGCCCTCGCCTCATAATTACATTTAATATTTTTTCAAATCTTTGTGAAATTGAGTTTACTTCATAGCCAATATGATTGAGAATGAGTTTTCCACTGGTATTGCACAATATATCACTGCTATTTCTAATGAATAACACCTCATCTACGATAAATTGAGTGTAAACAATGATGTACATAGAACAAGTTAAATCAACCAGTTTTACTGAAAAAAGATCCAATAGATTCATAGACCATATGCCACAAAGGCTATGAATTCATTCAGCCAGACACCTTGATGGTGGCATAACACATTAGAGATATATATAAAAACAAAACCTCCATCTACCAAACCGCACAAACATTCTGGCCGACAGCACACAGGGACAGTCTGTTGACACTAGGGGGCGCTACCGACAAAAACCAACACAGGTGGCGCTGGTAGCACTTCCGGTCTGTGGAGTCACGTGACCCGAGACCAGCGTCCGTCCCGGTAAAGCTATGGGTAAAGACCCCTAATATCCACAGGGCGACATGGCTATTTCTTAGACAGGGTACCAATGCAAATTCCATTTTCAAATTCCCTGTGTTTTCCCTGATATCTCCCTGTCCCACAGCAATTTTTCTCTTTGTCATATCCAGCAAGTTGTTCAAATTTAAAAGCCTCTGCATGCAGAAAAAATTTGGGCGACCCAGTGACAAAAAGTCGGATCCCTAATATCTTGAGAATCAGGAATTATAGAAGCAGGCCAAATGAAATTCCCTGTGTTTTCTCTGTGATTTGGCAAAATTTCCAAATTCCCTGTGTTTTCCCTGTCAGGGATATTTTTTTTGGCCATTTTCCCTGTTTTTCCTGTGCGGTTGGTACCCTACTTAGATTCGACAAGGTGACATGGGGCTTCAATGGTATGCAACAGGAGCTTTAAAAGATAGCAACATGGGACATGAGCATCTCTTAAAATTGACATGGGACACAGCAATGCACTTGCTACAAAGACATGCGACATACAACTTTCTTAAATTTGACGTGGCGACATTGGGACCCCCAATCTACACCCCCAAAGCTGGAAGCGATGGCCGGTGGACATGGGTACACAGGACTGGGACTGGTCAAACATGGGACTGTCAATGTCTGACCACCCTGCTGCTCGGGGGATGGGGAGGTTTAGTCACTGGTTCAGGGCTGGGGGACTGTTGGACTTCCCACCCTGGAGTTTTGGCTTTCAGGAATCCTGACTGTTCTACAAATAGATCAGTGGTTGTCCATTGTCCTTCGTGTTTCTGAACTAGCACTGAGACAAAAGAATCTAAAGCCATTTATTTAGCAATTCTGTCATTTAATTGCGCCATTGGATGCTGGGCTCAGCATTAATGGTTATTACTTTGGTGCCGTTAGGGCAGGTGAAGGCTAAATCATACCTGCCCGACGCTAAAATTAACCTGCCCATCTTCAATAGAGTTTTATCATAAAACTAAGTGTACCTGCCCTTCAGGCAGGTGGATGTCTAAATTAACCTGCCCCATCTCAAGTTTTACCTGCCCCGGGAAGGCGGGCAATGCTTAATGTCAAGCCCTGAGATTCAAGGATTATTACATGAACCAAGCAAACATGTAAAACAGCGTGATTCACAGGGTTTAGTTCACAGTGGATAAGCAACCATTAATTTTGATGCATTTATAACATCCTTTGATTATTTGATTTTCATATTACTATTTGTCCACCTCGACCCCATCCACTTGAATTCTCCCAACCACAGATAGCTTGTTTCTTGAGTATTATCTGCAGGTTAGCCTCCAGCCAGGTGCATGCTGGGTAATATGTCGACAAAAGTCAAGGCTTTACTTTAGGAATTTTCATGAAATGCATCATTTGTAGATTAACATTTCGAAAAATATGTCATCATTATTTTTCAAATAAGTATCCATATACATTCAATATTCCTGAGTTATTTGAAAATACATTCATTATAGATGGATATATAACAGTTTTTTGTAATCTCTATACTTTTTCATTGGGTTTGTCGACAAAATTAGCCTGCAGGTATTTAAAAAACTGAAAATCAGCTATCTGTGGTAGGGTGAATTCAAAGCCGGCAGGGGGAATCACGGGTAGAAAGGTGCTTTTAGGGGTAGATTGTATATAGTCAATGGGATCTCAATGAGGTACTCCAGTCAAAACATATATGCACGTACTAAGGAGGGCAGGGATATTGGTTTGTGGTATGGCAATCACTGAACAGCATTACTGCTGACAAAGCAGCTTTAGTAACAATAATGATAGGAATAGTGGGACGTGAGACACGATCAAAGTAGTCCAAATAGGGAAATATAGAGCTCATACTATTGTTGTATAAATGACCTCCGTGTACCCAGTTTTCACGGGCAATTAGGCAGGATAAATCAACATCACAACATCGCTAGATACCCTATATTGGTACAGAGAAAGTGGGGTTGACTTATATGTATCCACTTGTAAATTTCTAGGAGTTCCACAGCATTAACAACTTTACTATACCGCATAAAGGTTGACTTAGGGAAACGGAGGAATGGACTAATCCTGTGCACATTTGAAATTTGAATGTAACGTAATTCCCCGATCTACCAAAAACATTACATGCTACCCATTTTGTATTAGTAAGCTAATTTTATACGTTTTTTATGCAAGTCGTAAGACCTGATATAACACGTTTATGTTTATATGCTATTTGAGTGACAGTTAAGCCTTATTATATTATGTGAATTTCGACTTTTAAACATGTGTATAGTTGAATATTCTCGGCCTTCGTTACTAGATCTCTCTGACTTTTCCCATTTTGCCAACAACAGGGATATCAAAGGCTCCTAGAGGGCCCCCCGTTGTTGTGTGAAGGGGCCTGCGTATGGGATACTGTCCCGGTAAATATGTGGGAGTATGGTCTCTATCTTCTCATAGATTCGATGAATTGTCGAACCTTGTACTCGCTGTGATATGACCATAGATGTTGCTATGGCGTTAAACCCCAAGAACTGGCACCCAAAGAGGGGGCGGCGGGACCCTGTTTAATATGGGCGATCCCCCCCCCCCCCTTTTTTTTTTTTTTTTTTTTTTTTTTTTAATTTCTGGATCCACCCTTGCTAACCAACCCACCTGGATCCTGATGACTGATCACAGGTAGGACCTACCTGCCTCAGCCCCTGGAGGGACAGAGCGACCATCCATCATTTTCCAGCCACTTCCCCCCTTCATCCATCTCAGGGCAGGCCAAGGCTCAACCCACTGCGCCACTTGCCATGCACCTAGTCCCAATTTTCCGGGTACTTCTATGTGATTGGAACCGCTTATAAGCAGTGTGAACCCATAACCAGTGGCGGATACAGTTTTATATATATATAAAAGGTAAATTTGGTCAGAAAAAATGGGGAGGGCACTCCCCCGCGCCCCCTTTAAAGCTGCCACTGCAGATTTCTTTTTTTTTAAATGTCTATTGAACATCGAACATCGACAGATGTATCTGATTTTCCAGATATTACATGTGGACGTCAATACAGTCCAGAATAATGAATTACTTTTGCATGTCAATTCTGGATAGACATGATAACGTATATACAATGTAAAGTTTGGTATTGGTTAAAAGAAAACTGTTCAAAATCTTTCTTAAAGTTTGAATTAGAAATCTGACGTGTCAGATTTTAATTTCTGTAAATTTTTTATGAAATAAATTGGTTAAAAGAAAAGTTAGAGATTTAGATAATTTACCCCATTCGACTACAAAGGTTGGAATAAGTTTTTAAGTCAAGTTCATCTCAACCTTAGAATGGGTGACATTGAACACGATTCGTCATCACAATTAAAGTGTTGGGTAAGGGGGGTGACGGGGATAGATAGGCCTCACCTGACGGCGACTCACTGACCTAACATTGCAGCGTCCCACTGACCTAACATTGCAGCGTCCCACTGACCTAACATTGCAGCGTCCCACTGACCTAACATTGCAGCGTCCCACTGACCCGTGACGTCAACAAAGCCTGACCTCACACAAGGTCACTGCAAGGACATTAGGCCACACTAAAAAAAATTCTGTTTCTGATCGACCGCCCGACTGGGTACAATACCCCTGACTAAAAATCTTTTTTTCTCAATTTTTTTCATGAAAAAAAAAAAAAAAATCCCCCAAAATTTTAGTACATTCCCTTCCAAAAACAAATTTAATAATAAAAAAATTCTGACCCCCAAACTGGCTGTTTCAAAAGCCAGTCGGTCCACCAGAAACAATTTCTTTGTTTAGTCTGGCCTTATGACTTATACAGATAAGGGGGTGCTAAATCGGTACAGTTAGCCGGAAATACAATCCTTCCCAGGCCAAATTAACCCTTATTTCCTCTGTCACCTGACGCTGTAACGGCTATTTTGAAATTTAAGACAAATGTTTATGTTTCTTGACAGGTAAACTCACTTTTATCTATTAAGGAAGACTGGGAAAGGAAAACCTGGAGAATCATACTCAGATGAACTAAATATTGACTAATCTATGTCATAAGATTGTATATATGATTATAATTATATTTGTTCAAAGACAACAACGAAGAAAACGTGTCGGATTGTCTACTTACAGTTACACACTGGTAGTTTGTTGGATACACGTAATTTGCAAACATACCTGGAAAGATAAAAAACAACTATGTAATGTAAATCATTGTAACTTAAGAGAAAAACATATTGCATATATACACAGACATCGCATATATATTGGGTAATGATATGGCACATATATTGGGTAATGATATGTAGCATATTGGATAATGATATATAGCATGTATATTGGGTAATGATATATAGCATATAATTATATTGCGTAATGACAATGCACTTCCATCAACAATCGAAAAAAAGCATTGAAGGCAGGAAACGCCTGGTAGCAGCCTACATTGCCATCCTACACACAAAAGAGCCGAAACCAATAAGATTTTGTCAATTATATTGGTTATATATTGGTTCTGGGTCCCTGTCATAGCCTAGAGCCTAGAGAAGTGACAATTACTACTATGTACACTTCGTCTGTTCCGCATTGTTGCAGGCGGTGCTTTTCCATCGTGGCTTTACTGGTTTAATTGTATGTGGGGTAATCTATCAAACTTCTCAGAGGAATATCACTATTATAACAATGGTAAGAGAATGCATGTATATTTTAGCTATATGGCCTTACACAGGATTCATGATTGTATGATCCGTAGCTATAGTTTGTTAGGACGAGGACTGAAATATTATATGAATAATAAGTCTTTTACGATTTGGTAGACAGATTTTGAAGTATTATTAAAGTTATTCTGGGGCAGAACTTTACCTCATAATTCTAAACTTAGCCATAGTTATATATAACCCCAGGGTAGGGTTCACCAGGTCAGGTGAACTATTGGAACCAACCACACGAGGTAGTCTCTTCCCCGTGTTTTGTGGTGCATATTAGTCATTCTGGGGTACACATGAATCAATTAGAAATCTACCATAAATATTTCCCCACATAGTTTTAACTAAATTAAGCAGTACCTTGACTACCCTAAGCCACAATTAGATTTAACCATAGGGTATGGTAAACGAGGTCACGTGACCTGCCGAAACCAACCGCGCGCAGCTGTCCCTTCAGTTAACCTTGAAATACCTGAGGTCGAGGTAACTTCCTAAATTTACCCGATTCTATTATTAGGCCTAATTATACACGTTACCATGAATCATAATGGCTCTATTTTCCTTTCCTGCATACCCGTTGTTTACTGAACGTAGGCTGAACCTTTTGGTTGGTTGGTTGGTTATTGGGGTTTTACGCCGTATCAACATCTAAGGTTATATCACGGCGAGAACATGATTTTGACAATCCTGTCCTTGATGATCGTATCTATGGAATGATTGAATCTATGAGGAGATAGAGACCATACCCCTAGACTTTTACCGAGACAGGTGTTCTTTAATGTGCAGGGTCCCATAGGCAGGGCCCTACACACAACAGCCGGTGGTCTACTAGAGACCTTTGATAACCCAGTTGTTGCCACTGGGAGACATGTAGAGGGGGGTAGCAGCTAGCCCACCCCAGCCCAGGATTGAAATCGGGCCGCCCGCGCAACAGACGGACACTCTAACCACTACTTCACCCCACACGCCTACTGAACCTTTTGTGGTATGGGGTTTCAATGGTATCTTACAAATTTTATATCACAGCTGTTGGCAATATACCCTACAAGATATTTGGGCACTAACGTCCAAAAGAGGGGGGCAAAAATAACAAGATTCATCTTTTTCCAAGTATAAAAAAAAACCAAGCCATTTCTGAAAATCTTGGTTTCTGTGATTTTTAATGCGGGAATGGCCAGAGGCCCGCCTCCCAATTACAATCCTGCAATATCAACAATATCCTAGAAGACTATAACATGGCTACAATTAGTCATGTCGCACACATGCAGTTTCGCAGTTCAAGTCGTGTAGTGTAATACCGCCTTAATAAGGGCTTGACTGTGTGTGGCTCTGTAGCTAATCTTGTGAGACGTTGGACGCATGTCGGCCCGGCCCTCAGTATAAGACGGCTTACCTCTCACATTATTAATACAAGGCAAGAGGTGTCTGTCTATCTGGCTGACTACTATATAGTATACATGCCTCTTATTTACAGCTGACTCTGCTCATTTAGCCTATTTTCAGGATTTGTGGTATGGGGTTTCAATAGTATATCAACTTTTATATCAAAGCTGATGGCAATATACCCTATTACAGTCCTACAATATCAACAACATTCTAGGAGACTATGAGATGGCTACAAATAGTCATATCACACAAATGCAGTTTTGCAGCTCATTAAGAACTGCTTGACTCTGCCTGGCCTGGTAGCTTATCTTGTGAGACTTTGGACGCATGTCGGCCCGGCCCTCAGTATAAGACGGCTCTCACATTAACGTCAAGGCAAGAGGTGTCTGTCTACCTGGGCGACTACTATATGACATACACGCCTCTTATTTACAGTTGACTCTGCTCATTTAGCCTATTTTCAGATGAGTCTTTTGTGGCATGGCGTTTCAATGGTATTGTACAACTTTCATATCACAGCTCATAGCAATATGCCCTATTATATTCTGACTATATGAACAGTCAATTCTAGGAGACTATGACATGGCTACAATTAGTCATGTCGCACACAGACAGTTTCTCAGCTCAAGTTGTGTGGTGTGATACCGCCTTAATAAGGGCTCGACTGTGTGTGGCTCAGTAATTGTGTGAGACGTCAGACGCATGTCGGCCCGGCCCTCAGTTTAAGACGTCTTACCTCTCACATTAACGTCAAGGCAAGAGGTGTCTGTCTATCTGGTTGCCTACTATATAGTATACATGCCTCTTATTTACAGCTGACTCCGCTCATTTAGCCTATTTTCAGGATGAGCCTTTTGTGGTACGGGGTTTCAATGATATCGCACAACTTTTATATCCAATCTGATGGCAATATACCCTATTACAGTCCTACGATATCAAATATATTCTAGGAGACTATGAGATGGCTACAAATAGTCATATTGCACACATGCAGTTTCGCAGCTCATGCCGTGTAGTGTAATACCGCCTTAATAAGGGCTTGACTGTGTGTGGCTCAGTAATTGTGCGAGACCTCGGACGCATGTCTGCCCGGCTCTCACTAAGAGTAAGAAGGCTTACCTCTCACATTAACGTCAAGGCAAGAGGTGCCTGTCTACCTGGCTGACTACTATATAGTATACGGGCCTCTTATTCACAGCTGACTCGGCTACTATTGAATATTTTTCTTGCAAATCTTTGTTGTTGTTTGTTGTTTTTAATGCTGTATCAATATCTATGGTCATATCACAGCGAGAGCAAGATTTTGACAATTCTGTCTTTGGTGATCGATTCCTTGAGAAGATAGAGATCAGACTCCTACACATGCATTTACCGTTTTTAATTTGCAATGTCCCATAGACAGGGCAATGTGAAAGTATTGCTTTTTCTATTCTTTTTAGTTAGGAAAAAAATAAGAAAATATGAATGGCTGTCAAAAAGAGTTCATTTACTAAGCATCATCTCTCAGAAATCCATCCATGGGAAATAATCTTATTCTGTTTATGACAAGAAATCCTAATTCGCCTTTATTTTTCCGGAAGAGAAACAACAATAACTTGTTCATTGTTTGGTTAATCACTTTATTCCCTGGACTGGCCAGCTTCATTAAAAACTTTTCAAAGAAAACACCCATTTGGAAAGTTTTGTCAACACTGATTAAAATGTTGGCATAGTACATGATCTTCCGGGGCCGATTTTAATGGTTATTTAATGATTTCACCTGTTCTTTTTAACATTAAACGCGCCCCTTGATTTCTGCCGGGCCATTGAAACTTAAATGTGTTTGATTTTATTGGTAGGAAAAGAAAACAATAATTAACATGACACTTCTATTAATTATCCATTAATGGCTCACTAAAAATTGCCAATAAAAGGTGGCAAACTTGTCCATCGTATCATTGGTTGTCATGTTTTTTCCAAACTAATTTCCTGTCACGGACCCTTCCGACTTTGATGTTGAATTAAACAGTGTCCATCATGGTCGTTCAGGTGAAATAAATCTTTTCACGTGAAAGGTTTACCTTAATAACCTTCCATTGATCTGTCAAGGTCATACCTTTCAACCATTGTGAATACCTTTCGTCTCTCCTTTGATCAAAGATACTGAACTAAAAGTAACACCCTCGGGGTACCCCAGGACAATGTTATCGCCTTATTTGAAGACGAATTCTTATTTGGTTTTCATCAAAATTGTTTATATGAACCGACGAATGCACCCTATGACCTCCTACAGATAGAACTGTTTAAAATCTTTAGGACTCCGCACCATGGGTGTGAAGGTCAAGGTCAGGGCTGACTGGGTCAGAGGTCAGGCTACAACTGGGGGACGGAGAGGACACGGGGAGGGGGGAGATGAGGGGTGGTGGGGAGTGAGGGTTAGGGTCAGGGTGAGTGGTGGGGGAACTTTTTTCTTTCTTTCTTTCTTTTTCTTTCTTTCTTTCTTTTTTTTTTTTTTTTTTTTGGGGGGGGGGGGGGGGGGTGCGGAGAGTGAGGATGCATGGAGAGTGAGGGGTGGGAGGGATGAGGAGGTGCTGGGGAAAGTGAGTGTGGGCGGGGGGAGGGTGAGGGGTTTGGGCAGAAATGCCACGTCCAACTGATTGAAAAAGTAGGAAACACTTTTCCTACTCATTTTTCTAGAAGCAACCAGGATGGAAATAACGTTACGAAATTGAGGCCTGACAATAGATTTGTATTTGACTAGCTTGAAACTAACACAAAAATACCCTAAAACAGATGATAAAGCAACATAGGAAAAGTCAGTCGTGCAATTCAAAATCATCAAAAAGTAGGGAATCCTACAAGTACAAAAGCAGGAAAAAATGGCATCTCTGTATGGGGGAGATTGAGAGTGAGGGGTGGGGGAATTGAGGGTGGGGAATGAGTTTGAGGAGTGTGTGGCATACATTTCCGTGTTGGCATGAGAGCGCCCTGAGGTATTCTGAGTACAGCTGACGTTTCCCTTCCCCTATACATGACGCCAGGTCGGCTGACGTTCAGGTATTTTCACATTGCAGGCAATGATTCATTCACAAAGTCACTACACGCTTTTCCGAGCGTAACGACTGTGTGTCTACTGGTTGAACTGTTTGACAAGAATGTGCGTGTGGTGTTTTTACTCATGAGAAAGAAAGAGAAAAGTGCTTTTACATTTGTTGAAACTACAGGCTTTTCATTTATATTCCTAACTCGGAAGTTCTCATAGACAGCATGAAAACTTTCGTTACACATGCAATATATATATATATATATATATATATATATATATATATATATATATATATATATCAGGGTGCCCACGTTTTTTGAGAAATGAAAATAAGACCTAAATAAGACCTTTATAATACCTTATGGGGTACCAAAATAAGACCTTTTCAAGACATTTATAAGAAGATTTTTTGACCTATTTAAACATTTATACATTCTACCAGAAATATGTAAACACTGAGATGACAGGAGGAAAAATTATATCTTGTAATGAACTGAGATTGACCAAAAATAAGACCTTCTAAGACCTCTGGACTTAAAATAAGACCTTTCTAATAGCCTTATAAATAGTAAAACCAAAATAAGACCTTTTAAGACCTTATAATACCTGCGTGGGCACCCTGTATATATATATATATATATATATATATATATATATATATATATATATATATATATATATATATATCCTTTGTAAATTTGAAGTCGAGGTCCTTCCTAGTACAACAACAGCAAACATCAGAATGATTTGGGGCCTTCCATTAAGCACGAGGGATAAAGGGAGGGAGGAGGGAGTATCAATTTTTTTAATATGTACGTACACTTTTGTACAAACCCAATGTGTATTTTTGCCCGGGCAGGGGGGGGGGGTCTGAATTTTTTTTTAAAAAAGTGCAATGGTACTAAATTTCTCGACAATGCAAATAGCCAAGGTCTGGGCCCCATTTATACAACATTTCCATCCCTGTTCTTAATCAAAGCTGAGTATATGATGCAGTCCCTGCAGCCTTCTCCTACAGAGGGGATAAAGGGGAAATACTTCTCACTGAAAGCTGGTTTGTCGTGGAACGCCCGCAGTGCTTTCACTGAGATAAAAAAAACCAGGAGTAGAGGAAGTGTCTGCCTTCGTAATGCTACTTCCCTCTGTCACGCAGGTGCTATATTAAGGATAAACAACGGGAGGCAGTGCGTTTTTGCACTACGTCTTCTCTTTTCCTTAATAGATGAGACAGAGTACCATTTCAATTGTTAAATGAAAGGTAATAAACTTCGTCATACTTCTGATCGTGCTACTCAAAATCCTATTTTGGACTTCTATTTTCTAAGCATGGATATTGCCTGTTATATGAGTTAAAAAAAAGCAATCTTTGTATGCATCCTGATTTTATATCTTGGTCATAATCTTATTTTGTAGCAAAAAAGGGACTTTTCTAGTCATTTTTTGAAACTTAATTTTCAAGATGACATAATGCAAAAGAGATCAGGAATACAAAAACAATGATTACACAACTGCGATTATAGTAAAACATCCCTTACCCCCTGTTGTCTACCCTTAAGCGCTGGGAGCTACCACAAAGGGTGCGGCCTGGAGGGGTGAACCAGCATGCAACAGATGCAACCACCCAGCAATGGGAGAAGAGCGCGAGACCCGCGTACCATGCATGACTAGCGCCAGATCAAAAGGACTGAGGCCCCCACCGGAAAGCCCCATACCCACTAAGCGACTTTTACAGAGTCCTCCGACGGATCGGCACTAAAATCAGCCAACTCCAATGATTGCACGTTAGTATAATACATTGAAATGTACACTTAATCTGAATCGGTGCCAAAGTCAGCCGATTTATACCTCTAGAATCGGCTGACTTTGGCACCAATCCATCGGTTGACTGAGAAAAGATCGCCTAGTGGGTATGGGGATTAATGGTTTACGTTATTACAGAGAGGTAAAATTAATGTGAATGCGATGGGCTTCTGTGTCTGTGCCAACTCACACAGTGAGAGAGACTCAGAGGGGACCCTTTACATGGCACTACAGCTGGCATGGTGAGGGGGGGCACTGACTCTTTGAGGGGCCATACCCACTAAGCGACTTTAGCGGCGAAGGGTGACTGGGCAAATCGCCGGTGAAGTCGCCAGGCGACACAGGATAGCCCAGTGACGCCCCGTTGGTATGGTGCGATTCTGGCTGACGGGCGACGGGACCGTCAGGAAAATCGCCAGAAAAAAATCACACTTGCTCAATATTACAGTCGCCCGGCGACAGCAATTCTCCCAGTCACCCGTCAACAGTGAGATCGCCTAGTGGGTATGGGGCTTTAGGGTAGGTACCCGAAACAAAACTACAAACTTGCACTCAGTTTTGATTTAATGCCCACTTATTTTTTTATATGTCAATGGACAGCATTTTGTGTTTTTTTTACTGCAGATGTACCATTTGCATACAGGATAAAAATCAGAAACGAATCTCTGCCTCAATATTGTTGCAAACAATCACAATGGCTAATCCTTGGTACTTATTCCATCATTAGCCTACCTAAACACAACAGGTGCTACAGTATGGTGCCAAGCACAGACCCCCTTTGGGAACTTCTTCGGTCAGTTATATCCCCCCCCACACACTTTTTAAAATTTTTCATAGCCTACATGTGAGTTACAGCCTAAGCTTCCCCTTCACACTTTGCATTGGGAACCCAAACCTGGATAGAGTTCCCTCCCTTCAGGCACGAGGCCCTTCATAAAGAGTCCCCTTTACAATATGCCCGTTAATGGAGTTCACAATGACACTAACAGGCACGTGTTTCTATCACACAGACAATTAACCTACACACAGGCTGAGCCAAAATGGATATGTTAAGAGCCAAGCTCCAACGATTCAGCATTTCAACGTACATACACGCACTACAATGGGTTTTAAGATAGTGAGGATTGGTTAGTAGGAGTTTCAGAAACGTATGCTAATACGTTAACGCTTCTCTAAGCTGAGACTACAGTTTCAAAAGATCTTATGCTTGTTATACATTATAATAAACTATTCTTAATGACATTTTTAATGGCTTGTTTAAGCGGAGATAAAAGATATGCTACATATAGGCTATATGTGAAGATTTTCGGTTTCTAAATCTCGATATTGTCAGCTTAAACAATAAGCATTGGTCAAAGGTGTTGTGTATTTCATCATCTTTATTTTTTTCAATTTGATCATAGTATAATAAGAAGGACTGCTTGGGGCGTCTGACGGTAGCCGTATGACCCATAGGAAATTGTCACGTACTGAGGGCAAAGCCCGAGGTTTTTACGATCCCCATGGGTCATATTATGGCCACCTGAGGAGGACCCCAAAGGTCCTTCTTTATTTTACCACCTAAGCATTCCTCAAAAAATGTAAAAACAACTGATAATGCAGAGCGGTACATAATGCCTGGCAATACGCTCTACCCCCGTGCAATATGCACCGCTTACCAGCCGCGAGGTTGATAAAATAGAGGGAAAAAATGCCACTTTTATAATCCCCAACATAGAACCTACTAAGGAGAAAAGCATACGTATAATCCAGGTAATCCCCCTTTTACATGTTAAGCCGCCCCTTCTAGATTACAATCTATGTTTGTCTTGGGACAGAACGCATATTGAAAAATACCGCCATGTATACTTTAGCCTACCCAAACAGGGGGGTACCCGGCGAGCGGGACATGCGACCCCCAGCCTGCAGGCCCTGTGTAAACTGACCGCCCGGGGACCAGCGAAACGCCCTCCTTACCCGGTACCACGCCAGTCAGGGCCGCTCGGACATGCACCTTAAAGGCCAGCGGGAAACAACAATATTTATCCACGGCTGGTATTAATTCTTGGCGGGGTAGGCTGAGGCCCTCTGTTGCCCTGATATATCTATACAAATAGGACCACCACTGGCCATGTGTCAGAAAATCTCATCAATCATACGGCTCCCCTATAGAGGCAAACATTGCATAGATTCAGGCAGAACCAGACCAGTGCAAGTATTTGGGGGCGGCTTTTTGATCTTTTGTAGGTCTAAAGGAAAGGGCAAGGCTACGACTGTTTGATTCCCAGAGGGAATTTAATACACAGACTGCCATCCCTACTTTGCTTATAGAGATTCAAACTTGGTATTTCTGTACGAATTTGTCTATAAACGATATCATGCACTTTACATACTGGCTTCAGAATATGCTTTATTATAACAGTTTTGAAATGTCAACACAATATATGGGCATTCTGAGGCTAGTCCCGGGTATTGGGGCCTCACACCCGCAATTCATATACATGTATCTACATTTACACGTATATATTGGGTAGCAGATAACTGACTATTCGTACCAATGGATCAAGTTACATTATAGTTATTTCACATCTGTGATATCCCTACCTACATGGAAGATCACCTTACATGAATCGGGTTGAATAAATGAAACTAAACATGTACTGAAAAAACATCGCATAAACTGACAGTAAGATAATCCACCTAACTTACATTGGCTGTGGTACACATTCATCCTTCAAAGTCTTGGTTCATACATGACAGACGCTTTTTCTTCTTTTCTCTCCCCCCCCCCCCCCCCCTTTTTTTTTTTTTTTTTTTTTGGGGGGGGGGGGGGGGGGGCATGGCCAAGAGCCATCAGGCACTACGATAGAACCTTGAGATAAGTATGGGATAGGTTTGAATCCTGGTACTGACAGCTGGTTTTCCGAGCTGTTGTTTAACTTCAAAGCAGTGTGGACAAAATTGTTATATCAAAGGTCTGTCCTTCTTATACTGTGTCTACGCAGTATGTGAGGTAAAAGAACGGTTACCTTGGTAAAAGTCAATAGGGATAGGGTGTCAACCTTCTCATAGATTTGATCGCCATCGCTGCCCTTGATATGACCCTGTCAGTTAAATAAGGTGTAAAGCAACCAATAACCAACCAACCTTCCCTTCGGCTGCTATATATAGTGGCACTATTAGTTCCAGTTAGGTTCACGTCTCATTACTGTATCTCAATTGTCAATTATGTCCAACACAATTATATCTGGACCTATTTTGGACAAGCTATATACAGCTGTCCTCTCCACAAAGCGGTTCTAGATTTATCGATATCTTTTTTTAAGGTAATTAAACCTCTTCATTACATTCACTATCTTCCGTGTAAGTTAGTTTTAGGTCATGTCAATAATCTAATTGTAAAAGATAGTGTATGTAATACACTGAAGAAAATAATTTTCCAAATATTATTACTACCACAGTAAAAGGTCGATGTTTCGCCATTGCATAGACATATTAGTCTCTTCAGTAGCCATGGAAAGAAATCGGAATTCAGACGAAAATCAGAAAGCATCCCTGTTTTAAAAAAGCCATTTTCTTTTCAATACTTCGATAATTATCATTGGTACCCTGCCTAAATGGACACACATATTATAAAACATATATATATTCCTGTTCTAAAAGGCCATCTTCGTTTAACTAATCTCACCGGGAAGAATAGGCCCCCAGTAGCCCCTGCTGATCATAAAAGGGGACAATAGTGGGGACCCAGCACTGACCATGCAGTTTGTTGGGTTCGATTCCCGGATGGTGTCTGGGTTCACTAAAGGGCGAGGTACAGCATATAAATGATTTCCAGGTTTTGATCCCCTGCTGTTTGCCCACTCTGTCACCTTCATCTCATAGATACAATCACCAAAGACAGAATTCATCCGAATTTGTTTTTGTCGTGAAAATGACATGGCTGCCGGTACGGCGTAAAACATCCATCACTCACTCACTCACCACTGTCACTATGTAAAGTGGCTGCACACAGGTATGTAATGGGAAGTAGTGGGAGTGGGAGTTATAACAGGTAGGGCATGTGTAAGGCAGGTAACTCAGGTGAGAACTCTGTGATCTCCGTGTGCATCTGGCCGTGTAGGTAAGTTACCAAGACGACCAGGTGTTAACCACCACCCACCACCCTGACTTATGGGTTTGGCCGCACTCGGGTAGGTCTGAAGGTATAACATAGAGCTGCTTCGCCGCTCACACATACTGAAAGCGACCTCACGTATACTTCATTTTACATAGATGAATCTTTATATAATAGCCTTGAAGTCTATGGGTCAATATCCCGCATGTATTAAATGCTTGGTAACTGTGGGATGTGCATAAAATGTATTGAAATGCTCGCCATCTTTGGTATGAATGCATATAAATTGGACAAGTTGACATTATATTTACAGTCCAAGTTTTCAGGGGCTTCAGTAAAGCTGGTATGTTCTATGGCAAAAAGCCAATTATTGGTGGAAGATTTGCTCGAGTGCACGACATAGAATATCTCAAGGGGCCCACACAGCGCGTGATTTTACATTGAAAAGACACCCATAATTTTATTTATTGCCACTTGAGATACAAAATGGTTTTGTGATGAATTTATCATTAATCACACTTATAGTTCACCTCTTACATTCTACAATAAACCCCTAATATATGGGTAGTTACAAAAGATGTATTGAGCCCTTAACAGAGAAGGGTTACCCATACAGTACACGTGATTTTACTAAAGCCTGAAGCTTTGCTGCTGATTGAACTGACACCTATATAATAGCCTAAAGGCCCTATTATACTGCACAACTTGGGCTTGACACAATATGATATTACAGACAATTCAAAGGCAGTAGTGATAATTAACTGTTTGGAGTATTTTACATAAGTATTATGCATCTGGTATGGCGCTAAGGGATTTGTTGGTCTTGCCAAATTGGCTACTTTAGTATATTTTTGATTAGCCAAAATACTCATGAATTCGCCCAGAATTTTACCTAGATATAGAGAGAGAAAACAGGTGAACTACATGCTACACTACTGGGTAGTGGAGTAATGCTTTTGTTGAGTCTGAAAAAAAAATCACCAATGACTCCCAATTTATCTAATTTACTCAGTGTTTTAGGTCAGCAAATGGTGATTTTATTAGTCAGTAGCGATTTGGCGAGTGGTTAGCGCGACCCCTGATTAACAGTATAACAAAGAATTTTGTCATCTATATGTGCAATTTCTCTATATAGGACATCATCATGTCACACCTAATGTTGTGCAGTGAATACCACCTTTATCGTTGAGTTCCTTTTCCAACAGTTTGTGGCCAGCTGTGCCAGCTCTCGACCCTATCACCACCACACCTTCAAGTCAGAAACTCATCAGGCAATATTCCCTAACAATCTCGGATGTGGGATGTGCATAAGAATTGGGTATGTTGACATTCTATTAACATTTTAGAATTTGAGAGGCTTCAGTAAAGCTGGTTATATGGCGAAAAGCCAATTATTGGTGGAAGATTTACTCGAGCGCACCCCATAGAATCTCCGGAGGAGCCCACATAGCGTGTGATTTTACAAGAAAACCAGCCATAATATATTTATTGCCACTTGAGGTGCAAAATGGTTTGTGATGAATTTATCATTAATCACACTTACCTACAGTTCACGTCTTACATTTGACAATAAACCCCAAATTGAGCAAGATGCACACAAAATGTTTATTGACACCTTCGCAGAGAAGGGTTTCCTAAAGGAGTACGCGTTGTAGTTCAAAGGCCCTATTACACTTCACGACATGAGCTGCGGACTGATGATGTCACAGAGAAACCACGTATCTGAGATAAAATTCTTTCTTACACATGTGTAGAATACTGCCCTATTACACTTCACGACATGAACGTATGATGATGTCACAGAGAAACCACGTATCAGAGACCAAATTATTTGTTATACATGTGAAGAATACTCCAAATTGCATTCCAAACAATCATATCACTCCAGTTTACGAACTTTCTGTAATAGCGTCATATCCTGCTGATATCGCAGCTCAAAGTCGTGTAGTGTAATAGGGCCTCTACTGTCGCCCCGTCCCTCTTGGAGCTTTGCCGCTGCCCTTGCTGACACCTATTATAGCCTTATCCTCAGGCTCCTTCCCCACACTTTACAGCCAGCCTACCAGCCTTCTCCAATCCCCTACAATCCCCACCACACCTTCAAGCCATGAACTCATCATGCAATATTCCCTTCTTAGAAGACGTTTACAAAATAATAAAGTTCCATTGAAAAACACCAATGAACAAAGGCCATCAAATCTTCTTTAAATACAAAAACTTTAACTGAAATTGTAGCGCTAAAATCCATTTACAAGCTGGATATTCTACAACATTCAGCCTATAAAAAAACATTGGTCTTGACATGGGAACCAACTAGCCACGTCTCCACACACTTTAGGTGAAATTTAAAACTGGGGAGAGGGGCTCAAAACCTAACCAAAGTAATCAATATCCTGAGGAAAAATCACATAGTGTGGTTGGGGCTGCAAGTAGAGGGTCTGACAGGGTGTAGAAATCTGGCGGCGATTTGGAGGTGTGAAAGTAACCGGATTGGACACGACGGCCGTCCGCCCTCTCCCACCCGCTGCCTCGGCTTGGAGATTTATGGGAGTAGACCTTTTACAAAGGGGAGACTGGGTTGACACTCCTGCCTGTAGTGTATGGACGGATGGGTATTTATTAGTGATCATCTTACCGACTTCCAGGCCATTACTTATCTGTGTCCACGGGTCCCACTGATATGACATAACTTTCTGGTATCCGATTATACCTTCTCAAGTAACCAAAACTAGGCTTTTTCTGTTCTACTTCTACACAGTTTTACATATCTAGACACTTCCTAGGTCGTCACAATCGTATCAATAAATGTAAAATGTATTAGTTTTCACGCATTCTTTAGACTGTCTTTAATGCATCAAAATAATATTCAAGTAGAAAAATTCAATATTATAAGACAAGTACAAAGAACCAAAACCAAGCGCAAAATATGGAGTTCACACTTTTTGCGGTTCCTATTTCCTCATTTCCCGGGTGGGGACGGAATCCCAGCTTTTTGAGAGGAGCCTGCTGTTATGGAACTTTCCTATTTCCGACCTTACCATTTACCATTCACTTATAGGCAAACGCTGGCCTATTCAGACTAAAAAAATAAATATATGGCCTTTATTTAACACATTTCCTAGCTTAAACTTGTTATTGATTAGTGTCTTTTTCCTGACAAATATACGATTCATCAATGAAAATTAGCATCACAATAATACGACTGAATGGTAAAATCGACTATTTTGGGCATGAAAGGATAAATGGTCCCAAATTTAATGTAAAGCCTTACCCCAAAAGCGCCTGCTATTTAACATTCGAAACGGCCCCAGTTCAACTCGTGTCATTTGCGATATTTCCCATTCGGATCGATCGTCATTCTGATCTATTGACTGCTGCACAGAGCCCCAGCCTGCAGTTTTTTTTTTGTTTTTTTTTAAATTTCAATTATTATACTGGTTACAATCGGGAAAAAAACATTAATTATTCGGTCTCCCTTGTAGTCCAGATTTTACTTCATAGGTAATTATAAGTAAATCTAAGCATATTTAACAGTAAACTACCTCAGAGTGGTCATTCGTAAAGTCAGACCAAAGACCATTATACCTTGACAATAGCGCGACCTACCAACTCAAGGCTGTATTCCACTTCCCGATTTCACTCACTATTTCAAAAATCGCCAGCGGCAATAAGGATAGAACATAGTTATGTTACATACCATAAGAAAGGATTTGATATTCTCTTTCCAATGGTATGTAACATACAAGGGTTCCTTTCAAATTTCTCAAGAAAATTGGAAGTTTCAAAAACCAGATAATTAAAACTGCCTAGTGTAATAAGGGGTTCACTAAAACGCCTCCCCAGGCCCGACCTTGCCTATAGTCTCTAGTTAATGGGGTTTCTATTTTGGGAGACTTAGGTCAATATTGGGCCCCTTTATAACGGATAGGCTGTAGGTTTATATACAGTTGTTTGAATGCAGGAGGGATATGCTTAAATTGGGGGACGACATGGTCGGAAAGAGGCATTAAAAATAATAAGATGCAGATTGTATGGCTGTTTTATTTTAAGGAGAAATATTAGCCTTCAACTCTTTATAATTATCGGGGATTCAAGTCAAGGTTGCTGAAAAAAGGAAATAGCCAATGAGCTATCATTGTATATTCCCTTCCCCAAACCCTCTCAGATTTTCTGTGAAAGTCTGAAGGTTGCCTGAAGAATATCTGACCAGGTTACCCAAGGTTTTTTTTCATTTTCCTACTACTTATAAGTTATATAGACTTTGATTCCCTTTGACTACCATTTGGCCACAATCTTACTGGTTTGGCTGCTTCAATAGCAAAAGAAAGAAATTGGAATTCAGATTCAAATCTGACAACTTAGTTCCTTACATATCTCTGAGTTACACTTATCCAATTTTAAAATATGAACCTGTTCATACCATGTCCAACTACTTTACATGCTATTTTAGAAAAAAAGTATATCCTTATTATATTTGAAATGACAGTAGTATGATGGAGTCGCTGGCGCGCATAGTCAATGCTACTAAGTAGGTCAGTAGGTCACTACGACCGAGTTTAGGTCTAAAATAGGTTCATAGCTTAATAGAGACTTTGAATAATTAGGTCATTACGACCTACTTATAAAAGCTATTTTTGTAATTAGGTCAGAGGTCAGAGGTTAGAAATATTAGAAAACAGGGTCACTGAGAAAACATGTCAGGGGAAGAGCGCGTGGAACGACGTGGAGACCGGAGGCCGTAAGGCCGGAGGTCTGCACGTCGTTCCTCAACGCGCTCTTCCCCTGGCATGCTTTCTCAGGGACCCTATATTCTGGTTACGGCTAAAATATTACATATGTTCTGATATTTTTATTGCAAAGGGGGCGGTGCGGGCATTCCATGGGAGGGCTGTTTTAGGAATGAGGTGGAGACCGGAGGCACAGCCGGAGGTCTCCACCTCATTTCTAAAACAAACCCTCCCATGGGCTGCGCGCACCGCCCCCTTTGCAATTTTATCACTTATACTATTACTATTCGATTCGATTATATCTACTTTATGTGTATGTATTCATTTAATATGATTTTGATAAAGTTTCGTCTTCATATTCATTAAATAATATTCGTATAGAAACTGAATATAGAGTTTTCCTGTTTATATTGATTAAATAATATGCGTATAGAAAACACAACATATAAAATTCGTTTATAAGTTTTATTCATTAGAAACATATATAGAAACATATTTACAGTGTCACAGATACATGGTGTAATCTTTTATTTACATTGAAACTGTTCACAAAGTGAAAAATATATAATACAAAATCATTTACACTGTTGGCATAAGAAAACATTGTTTCCGTTGCCTGGTAATAAACAAATTAAACAATGAGAACAGTTTCGGGCAAGTGTCCTTATCTTCGGCTGTTTCAGTTTCTCTTTGTTCCATGTGTGAGTGTATACATATGTGTGATGAGGATTTCTGACGGATTTAGCAATGGTATGGTGAAAGAGAGACTGTGCTTTGAAAAAGTTACAGTCTACTTCAGTCGCCAACACATTGTGACCGAAAACAGGATTCATTTGCACCTGGTATGAAAAGAAATTTTCGATGGCCTGAATGTAAATTGATTTCAGCTCACAGTGTAGTTGTATACATGTAAAACAGAACAAAGGACCAACAAAAGTGACATCGGAATCACGGATTCGACATTTACAAAAGGCCTGTGAAACGGCTGTCACTTTATGTTGCTCAATGAAAACCATAAGTGACTTTACACTGTTGACGGTGTATCTGGTAGTAACTCTGAAACATGAGTCTTGATGATGTTGATACACCGCCAAACAGTAGTCCTTGTGGTTATCGCCGTTGATAAGCTGGCTCGTTGCGAAACTATACCCGTCCCACATAGCTTCTGTAAAAGTGGAACAGGATCGCGTCGTACCAGTGGTGTGGTCTACAGTACTAACATGGTGTGGTTTCAGATAAAAGTCGCTGTACTGTGCGGGGATAATCTCCCAAAAGAAATATCCACTACATCCGCAAAGTACAGCCACTTTATCATTTTTGGGTATAAGTTGAAAATTAATGTCTGCTGATGGATAGTTAGAGTCCAGAGGACTATCCGGAGATTCAGGTCGTGACTCAGCAATATTGAGAAATGATAAATCGAGACCCCAACTAAGTGTGGTCTCGTTATCATTTGTTGATGAATCATTGCTTGCCAAATCGATTAGAAAATCCGAATAGCTGCTGTCGCTCATATTGAAGCTGTAATATAATACTGGAAACTATGGCTACACTAAGCAACTAGATGAATAAAATATGGGTAGCCAGTTATTTTTGTAGTATTTACTATTTAGTATGTACTAAGAAAATAACTGGTAGTGGGTAGACACCTTAAATTTCTCTGTGATTCGCTGAGATTTTCGCTGCCGGGAGTTCTACCCTAGATAAAGCCATGCATAAAGCCATGCATTTTTTTGTTTTCTCTGAGATATTGTATAATTTTTTTATTTTTTTTAATATTTTTCTAATTTTTAAAGTTTTTTTTCATTTTCTTAGACAAATATTTATATTTCAAGCATTTTTTTCTGTCTCTATGTGAGATTTTGTATAATTTATTTTTACTTTTATTATAATTTTAAAGTTTTTTTTTCTTTTTAAACAATTATTTCTTTTTTTAATTTCAACTTTTGAATATTTTTTTTAATTTCAACTTTTGATAAATGATATGTACAAGCTTAATTTTCTTTTTCTTTTTATATTTTTTATATTTTTTTGTTGGAGTATTTCCTTCATAAATGATATATTTTGTAGTTATAAGTCTGTTATTTTTTCAGAATTAAAGAATATTTACAACATGATTGCCGAATTCCTAGATATCTAAGGGTATCGTGCTCACTCCGTCTTCACAAGTTTTTCTTTTTATATATTGATAACTTAAGCCTGTCTTTTTCTGTTTGTATGTTATTATATGATGATCTACAACTTTGAAACCAGTGTTAACGGCGTCCATCGTGATTTGTGTTTCGAGTACGGTGTTAAAAGATTCCATGTCAAGTATGTTTTGTTTCTGTATGACACCTTTACAGCTAGTTTTCTTTTCTTTTCCATGACCGATATAACATTTTGAATTTAGTGAAGTCATTTCATCTCCTTCCCATTCAATTTTGAATAGTCCTGGGGTCCGTTTATCATATTTTTCTCTTTCTTTACAACATGGTTGTGGAAACCATGGTAAATTATTTGTTTTTGCTATTATATATTGTTCCCTGTGATGTTCATTATCACAAGATTCTGATGGTAACCATAAGTGGCGTTCTCTATAATAGGCTTCTCTTTTTTCTGGAATTATTAATTCATCTAAAGTCTGTGCGCTGAGGGCGAAATACAGACTATCTGTATCCATTTCACAGAGTTCAAAGTCAGATTCTTCGATGTACTTTGATAAGAAGTCGTAGTAAAATTGTAACATTTTCAGTTTTGCGTATTGATATACCATGAAACCTATTTGAACTGGAAGGTCGTATGTTATTGACGTAGGGAGTGATGAGACTTCACATGTATCTTCACACAAGTCTTGGACATCTTGTACTGTCCAGTGAAGAGCTATTCTAGCGGCTTTTTCTGGTGTCATATATCGAGTGTTTGTGAAGTTTTGTTTGTTACAAATCGTTTTTCCATATGAACTGTTTCCTAGGAGTTTGTAGAGGTCAGAGAGAATTTTACAGTCAGGGTTTTTGTCGCCCTTTCTTCGTGCCTCTGTTACTTGATCAACAAATGAGAGAAACGATTTCTGTGGTATGTATTCAACTAGTAAGTGAACTTTTGTTACGATTAAGCCTTTTTCTAAATACCATTTAAGTAGTGGTGAACCTAATAAAATATTTTTTGCAAAATAACTTCCGATTAATTGACGTTGTGGCCTTTTGACTCTATCGTTCTTTAATAGATGTTGTTTCATGTGTTCTCCTACATCATCTCTTGACACCATTGTATTTTTGAAAATGGGCGTCATTTCTTCAAATTTGAATTTAAGGTGCTCAGGTGTGTGTATGTCCACCGATACTAGTCCAAAAATAGTCCCATTTTTTACACCGTTTATTATATCTATTTCAGAAAGGATATTGTGTGTGTTTGGAATCGGTATGCTCCACAGTGATTTACATGCTATAACACTGTTGTTGTTATTCTTGTCTTTGTTCCAGTCACATTCGTATTTCTCAATGACAGTATAACCTATTAGTTCTAGATACAGTGTTGTTTTAAGAGTTTGTCGACATCTTTCTGACATTAGTTTACGACCTTTATCAGTAGAGAGAGTGTTTTTATTCATGTGACACGCGTGCCCATGCCAGTAGCAACCATGAAATTGATACACGGTTTTTGTATCTGGAACCAGGCCGTCCACTCGAACTCTTTTTGTACCCACACTAACTTCCCCATGGTTATAAGCATGTAGTATTTTAACTTTGTCTGTAATCTCTCGAAACCGCAACCATTCTGTTGCAGCGCGACTGACTTTTTGAGATTGTTCAGGTTTGTAATTGTTACTACTTCTGCGGACTACAAAGTACCCCGTACAGTGTTCTTCACCCATACATTTAAGGTAAAGACTGTTTGCATCTACTCCTATGATATGACGGCACACTTTACTTAATGGTCCGAATGATCTGCCCCGTATTCGTGTCACTCCTGCTTTTTGATGTCTATGAAATATAATCGATGGACCACCTACCAAATTGCTTCTAATTAATTTGTGTACATCTTTGTCTGCCTCTGAGAATATAATGTAAGGAAGGCTGTTTGATGATGTGTTATCAAATAGAAATTTTAGTGTAAGGCCTGGAAGAGTCAGACCATCTTTGAACATATCTATTCCTCTTTCACTGAAAAATTTCATGTGTTGGTTTATAGCTTTGACAAAAGGTTCTACATCTTTGTTATTGTAATATATTAGATAATCTCTGAAAGTTGTCATTCCATTATCTTTCCACACTTTCTTACACTTGGCATAGTCTTCCGCTGATATAGAAGTACCCGTAAGTGAACTATAGAAAGCTGAGCGAGGTGGAAGTTTTAAGTTCCCTAGTTTTCTAGTTGATGTCATCCACTCATATGGAAAGAACCCTTTACTTTCATCTTGTAGGAAAGCTTTTAAATAGCTAGCATACGAGTATCCGGGAGCTAGATAATTTAACATGTCTAAATAAACACAGTTCTCTGTGTAGACAGCTATGTATTGATTACTCCTTTTTATGGTTTTCATCTCAGCTGTTTGCTTCTTTGCATAGAAGGAATGGAAATCTCGCTTTATTAGATTTAAGTCGTAGCGACCCGAATTGAAACATATGACAGGTACTCTGTAAATATAGTTCATAAGACGAATTTTGATTTTATCTATTCTGTGCGAAGTTTTATTGCTACTCTTTTTTCCTATACTCTTCATTAGTGATTTAGGCACTTTTTTTCCTTCGGCAATCTCGTTTTTCTTATACTTTTCAAGCTTTTTTATTATGTCAGAGAAACGTGTTTCTACAACAGCTCCTATTTTTTCAGCTAACTTTTGTATGTAATCCAGAGTGTCGTGAACTATTTCATCATTTTCTCCATCACTTTTTCTTATGAAACAAACTGGTTTTTCCCACTCTGGAAAGTCACTTGCTACACTAGATGAAAGCGGTACATGATGTGATTCGACTACTGTATTAGTTGTCTGAACATCACCTTTTGTTTTGTGAGAAAAATAACTTTCGAAATCATACACAATTTTGTATGGATATATTCGAAGTTCAGATGGTACTTTTATACCTAGCTCCTCCAGTCTATCAAATACAGATGGTTTGTTTTTGTAAATACCACCTTTGTAGATGAATTTAACTTGCGTACAGTCGCTTTTAATGTTAGTGTGTCGCTTAAGATTATACTCTGTTTCAAAGAGTCTTCTACACTTACGACACATGTGGAACTGTGAATATTTATTTAGATCGTTTACTAGACTGAAGTGATGGTCGTATAGATTTAGTGTCATAACTTTAGACTCATCCTCAACACTCATTAAATTTCCCTTTATACATTTTAATGTACAAGGTGTCCCCCTTTTAAATTTCTTTTTCTTGGAAGTAGTACTCTTCTTAGGAATGAGTGAAAAGACTCTTATCATAATGTTGTATTTGGTTTCTATCTGGGTCAATGCCTTAATTGAAATGCCTCTGAATGATACTTTAGTTTCATCAGGAAAACATTCTTGAAGTAGTCTTTCACAGTGGGATGTGTTTTTGAAAAGAAAATATGACAGACACCTAAAAAAACACAGGTAGTCTTTGTACACCCGTTTGCTCTTTGGATTACGATGAAAATGTTGTAAACCCCGTCTACGTAGGAAATTCGGAATTGTATCCAATCTTCCTATTAGACCATCCTCTCTACCTTGAACCCTTACTATGTAAATGTTTGCGTTTACATTACCCACTAGTCTCCAACTTGTGTCAGCTCTATTGACACTCCATTCTTTATCGCGTAAAAAACTTATTACATCTTGCAAGTCAGAATCATTTTTAATATGTCTGTAATTGCTTTGCTGTTCGTGCTCTAACCAAAATAAAGAGGAGTTATTCACTGAAGGATGGTAATACATAACTTCTCGATCTTCTGTATAAATCTTTTCTTCAGCAGTTTCTGTTGTTCCTCCATTAAGTCTTTCAAGTAATGCACCTAAAGATATAGCTAGTCTATATTCGAAAACTTGGTTCTGATGTATTTTGTTAATAGCCTCTATTATCTCTTCAACTGCTTCTTTCATGTTCAGAGTTGAGAGTCTGACATTGAAAATTGATTGAACACTTCCTAGGAGAACTAAACCGTTTGCTATTGACTTAAAGTTTTTAACATAAGTGTCGTGATACCACCAATAACTACCTATAGTTGATGGCATTACTGTTGTTTCTATATCATACTGTTCTCTTACGCATGTAGGTGAAGAACAGATCACCTTTCCAGAATGTAAAGAAAAATTGCGAGGACGACGTGGCACGTTACACATCGGACAATTTATATTCTGATTCATTTTCTTAGTTTTCGACTTAATAACTATATAAATATACACTTATGTTCTAGCTAGTTATTTAAAAAGCTGACTAAATATTTTTGTTTGAAGCTAACTATGTGCTACACTAACTATGCGCTAGGTGAATATATAAAGCTGACTAAATACTTTCTTTGAAGCTAGCTAATATAATATCTACAGCATGATTAAATGTTTTCTGTGTATATAAGTATATAGGCAACCACACCACACCATGTATAGTTACTGATATGTTTTAAGACCACACCTACCTGCCCTTGGTGATTACATCATGTTTCTGTGATCTATTCGGACTGCTTTAAGTCATTCAGGATCTTTGGTCCCAGCGTGCTGACCAAGTCGAAGAACAGTGCGGATGGCACGGTGTGTCCCTGGTCTTTCGGAGGTGCGTCGTGCACCCCGCCCGAGTTGACCCGTTTCTCCAGCTGCTCCACGTAGTAGCGGGACCCGATATGGATCTTGGCCTTCCCCTGGTAGGTGGTCACGATGACCCAGATGTTGTGCGTCTTGTTGACCTCCTGGACGTAAGGCTTAATAGTCGGGATGCCCTGTTCTGCTTCACCTGAGGCCCGTTCGTACTGCTGGATGATCGTTCTTGCGGCGTCGAGAAGGTTCTGGAAACCTGTCTTACTCAAGTTGATCCGGCGTTCGTAGGCTCGCTGAGGGTACTGAATTATGGCGACCTGAAAAATATAAGCATAATTTTGTTTTGAGTTATATGTATAAATTTGGGGCTCTCTCTCTCTCTCTCATTCTATTTCTATTTAAACTATTATGTATTCTTTACTTCTATTTCACATTAAATAATTACAATGAAAGTTAACTATAAACGAAGTACATGTTACCTGAAATAAAAATAATGATTCTATAATTTAAAATCGTACTTACCCCTACAGGATCAGGTGGCCCATACACGTGGATGCAGGTGTTCTTGAAGGCGTCACTGTTGAGGAAATACACCTTCTTAGCTTGCGTGATGTAACCGTCCTTGTACTCGACGTCCAATTCCAGTGGCCAGAACAATCCGGTCAGGTCCAATATAGGCGAGAGAGGGGCGGCTTTACTCTGCTGTGCCTCTAGCTCCTTCAAGACCGCATCAGCATACTGCTGCGCTAGTGCAACGTCCAGTGGAACTACTTTACCTTTCTTTGCACGAGGTTTCCGTTCACCAGCAGGCTTCCGTTTTCTCGGCGGTGCCTTTTTCTTGTCTGTTGGTTCTCCCTCCGACTCTTCTTCGATGGTGATCGGTACCGAAAGAGCTTCGCCGTCTTTCGGTGGTGGCACGTTTTCTTTGTTGGAGTCGTCTTGGAGGGTAGCGGCGGCGGCGGCAGCGGCGGCGGTGGTGGCGATTGTGGCAGTGACAGCGTCAGTCAAAGATGCAGGTGGCTCGGGATTCCACAGATCAGAAATATCGTTGTATAGACTGGCATCAACAGCGTTGACGGTGATGGACGTACCTTCGCCTACATCTGTAATATAGCCAGATTGAGTGTCCATGGACGAATCTGTCGCATAACCCCCAACTGCAACAGGAACGTAACCGGCGTCTTCTCTCGATGGAAACACTCGGTATTGATCAAAGTATTCATCAATGACCGAATTTCCAGGAGGGGGCTGCTTCGGAAGTCCCTCCTGAGCGGAGGAAGATGTTGAGGTCTTTCCACGAGCAGTCAAACTTCTACGTCCCATCATGAGAGTGTTGAGAAGACTCCAGCCCATGAGTCTTTTATACAAAAGTTTACTATCAACGTCGATTAAACGTAGGACGGTTTTTCCATTTTCACAAAGTTTTTCATGAGCGTCGTCCGTTATTTTATTCGTATTTTGTTTTGTTACCGATAAGCAGATATCACTGAGTACATGGTTCCATTAGTGACGCGACGCGAGAGTCTGACACGTGCACTCCATAACAAAATATTCAAAATTTACATGTATCAGTTTCATTGGAGATACGTATTGTGGTCGTTAACAAAAATGATAATATACGCTCTCAGAGACCCTCTGAGATTCATTTCTAGACTTGTCACCAATCGCACCAGTCTCATCATGTACATGAACGCACAACCCTTGGTTCAGCACCGTGTACCGCTGGCACCGCTCATTGGAAGACCATCTCATTTTCGAAATGCGCTGGTCAACGTGCCTTTTGCGCGAGCATCAGGTATCTGTGGAGAGCATCATTGGGTGAAATACATCTGTCCGAGAGATGGAAGGTATCAAATTGAGGGTGAAATTCATCCAAACATTTTATTTCAAAATTGCAAACTTCTGAAAAACATTCGGCTAACCCAACAATCTCATCTAACGCTCAAAGATATGATAACTAAGAAACCTTGTGTTGTCGGTTTACCGACAACACAAGGTATCTTGAGCCACATTTTTGCGCGACACTCTGTCAAGGAAACAGTGCAGAGACGTTTTTGGCGTAAATCAGAAGCAGATCCTGATGGAAAACCCTCTATATTTCTGCACGCTGATATTGTTATTCCCCTTATCAACGCAACCATCCGATATCCTGACAAAATAGTGAACACCCTTGACAACAACAAATTCTTCTATGAAAAAGAGTTCGATACAGAAATCGGACATGGTCAGGAGGGATGTGACCATATTGTGAGGGTTGTCGGAAGGAATGGTAAAGAATCAAGTCTCGTGACGGCTTATTCTATTCCTAGATTTACTCCTACTCCTACTATCGAATATTAAAAAGAAAACAAAGATCCTCTTATGCTCCTCCAGACTATTCGGTTTTCTACCAAAAGGTAGAAAACCACCCTTCAACCAATCTCTTTTATTTTCACACTTATAACGTAAAGACGTCCGTTTATTTACTATACAGATCTATAAATCATGCCATTATTTATGTTGCCATTGAAACAAAACGTTTATGTAGTGATGAATTAGACGCTGGTTAGGTTTATCTCCTGCAACATACGAGCTGATAATAAAGTTGATACTATCAAGCTTGTAACTCTAACCACACGTTAACGGTTATAACCACTTAATCAAAATAAAAACACAAACGCCTCAAACGGCGTTCAACGCTTTTCTTGAAAAGAGAAAAGGGGGTGCATAAAGCTCACCCCTTTTCTCTTTTCAAGAAAACAAAATGCGCGCCGCTCCGCTCGCGGGTGATCCGCGTGGCGGGCGCGGTTCGGCGGTCGGTGCATTTTGGGTGGGAGGGTGCGTTTTGCACCCGACATCCAGGGGCTGTCCCATAACAAAGACTGATCAAATAAAAAACAAAACGTATGGAGAGCGTTTATGGTTCGGTTTCATTAATTTGTTATTCTTTTGTTTTGTGAAAGAGAAAAACCCATGTTATCACAGTTTACACTTTTAATTTGGTATTCTTTTGTTTCGTTCCGCATAAAAGATTGTTATGATGCCATCTCTTTTAATTTGACGTTATTTTATTTTGATCCTCATAAAATGTTGTTATGACCACATCTCTTTTCATTTGTCATTATTTTATTTCGTTACAGGAAAAACACCCTTATGTTATAGAAACCAAACAAAAAGGATTGTTTTTTCATTAAAGTGTCATTCAGTACATTAACCTTCGACCGGGTAAGACGTGTTATAACTTAAATAGAAAAAAAATGGAAAGTGTAAAGGAAATCGCATTTGACCCAAGACTACAAGGACCTTTCACATGTCTTATCGCTGGACCTTCAGGATGTGGTAAAACACAATTAGTGTTTGAAATTATAGAAAAGGCGAAAACTGTAATAAACCCACCAGTCGATGAGATTATATATTGCTATGGACAATGGCAAGACGTTTTCAAGAAGTATCAGGGAAAAGTGAAATTCAACGAAGGTCTACTTTCAAGAGAAGAACTTTTACATAAGAAAAAGGATTTATCTCAACATTCTCTACTTATAATAGATGATCTGTTAGATAAAGAAGATGCACCTCTTATAAGAGATCTATTCATAAAAGGTTCTCACCATAGAAATATGAGTGTTATATTCATAACTCAAAATTTATTTCTGCCTAATAAGGATTTCAGAACACTTAGTTTGAATTCTCATTACATGATAATTTTCAAAAATCCAAGAGATATGAGTCAAATTCACGCTTTATCACGTCAAGTGTTTCCAACTCATCCACGTTTTCTTACCAACGTATATAACGAAGAAACATCGGCGAGACACTCATATCTAGTGCTAGACTTCAAGCAGACTACACCCAATACACTAAGGGTGCGTAACAGCGTGACTACACCTCTCAAGACAACTGTATTCATTCCTACTACACGGAAACAATGAAGGCTAAACAACTCGCTCTCATAAAGAAACATCTTCCTCTATTGAGACATCTGTCTAAATGCACTGGTAAGGAGTGTAAACATATAATGATGGGAATGTCTAATGAGGTGATAAGGTTGATAGCGCAAATAGGTGTGAATATTATGAATAAAAACTTGCACATCTCCAATAAACAAGCAGTCGGTCGTCTATCGAGGTACAAGACACAACTCAAGGGTCTTACCAAGCCTTCAACTACAGTAATACACAAACGTAAGATTCTTGAACAAGAAGGTGGTTTTATTGGTACTCTATTGGGATTAGCTGTTCCACTCATATCCAGTCTTATCGGAGGCCTTACAAGACATCATTAGGAGAAAATGACAAGCTATAAACGAATGCTGCTCGTTCATCCAGATGTGTTGCAAAGTTCTAACAAAGTGGAAATGGAGAGTTCAACTGTTTCTGGCAAAGTTGATTCTCCACCTCCTGCCAAAGAAAGTGACAGGGATTCCTTTTTCGAAAGGTCAATGGTAAAAGAAAAACTTGAACCTACAGCGCCTACCGTGGAGGTGTTAGCTCGTTTACAAAAAGAAATGAGTCGTGTATTGAACGATCCAACGATGAGCAGAGAGGAGAAACTAGCCACATACAATGATCTCATGAACAGGTCCTCCATCCTTTCCTCTAAAGCTAAAAGTATGTTGTTTTCAACATCGCACCTTTCACGTTCTCCTTCACCATCTCCACCACCTTCTCCGACTATCATGAAACCTAAAAGAGTTTCTACAAAACCGAGAGGACTACTTATGCCGAAGGTACTACCACATAAGATGGAAAAAGCACTAGAAAAAGTTCCGGGTTCTTACCATAACTCTGTGCGTAATCTCTACAAGACCTTGGCCAAATCACGAAAACAGTTCACAAAGGACGGTCGGCTCATTCTAGGAGACACACCTATAGATGAAACACATTTAATGAATCTTCTTTCGAGTGCAGTGCGACCGACTACTAAGAAGCGAGCCAGCTTACCGGGGCAGAAACAATTCGTCCAGATTGTTAAGAAGTTAAATCCGAAAATGAAATATATAAGGAACTACAACATGAAGGGTTCCGACAGTGAAGAGGAACATGAAGAGGTGGAAACACCTAGGCGGAAAGAGAAGTCTCCTCAACAAGAAGGTCACGGCCGAAGTAAGAGACATCCACACTTTACAGTAACACCATTTGTAAAATGGTCTACAAGGCTCTGAAGAAAGATGTGGTTAAACACTTCACTGATCCTAAACAGCCAGCAAGCTTCACAAGTGCATCCAAAATAAAGAAACACTATTTCAAAAACACTGACATAAAGCATATTGAAGATGCACTTGAATCTGTTGATGCTTATACTAAACATAAACCATTCAAGAGGCGGTTTCCTAGACGTAAAACACAGACTTTTGGAATAGATAAACAATGGCAAATGGACTTGATAGATATGCAACAGTTCAAAAAGTATAACAAAGGCTATTCATATATAATGGTTGCCATAGATGTCTTCTCCAGATTTGGATTTGCACAAGCTATAAAAAGTAAAAAAGCCACAGATGTTACGGAAGCTTTCAAAGTTATGACAGTTAAAAGATGTCCTAAATACCTTCAAACAGATAAAGGTAAAGAGTTCCTGAACAAAACTTTTCAGGATTACTTGAAAGAGACAGGTGTATCTTTTTTCACTGGAGAAAATGATGACATAAAATGTTCTATAGCAGAAAGGTTCAACGGGACCTTACAACAGAAAATGTGGCGATACTTCACTCACATGAAAACCTACACATACATAGATGTACTTCAAGATCTAGTGCATTCTTACAACCACACCTTTCATTCTACCATAGGAGGTCGACCGGTAGACGTTAATAAAGATAACGCCGATCGATTGTTCTATCATTTGTATGAAAGAGTGCGAGCTAAAGATTTAAAGACGAAAAGAAAACCTTTAATGAAAAGTGGTGATAGAGCACGAATTCTAAGAAAAAAGAAAACCTTTAATCGTGGATATGAACCAAATTGGAGTGAAGAAATATTCACTGTAAAGAACCCAGACTATATTAAGGGGTATGAAATCGAAGATACCCTTCAAGAAAGAATAAAGGGGTGGTTTTATCCTCAAGAGGTTCAGAAGGTAAAAGTTACTCCGAGGAAGCAGTACACTGTCGAGAGCATCCTTAAATATAGAGGAAAAGGTGCTAAAAGAGAAGCACTCATTAAGTGGAAAGGATACGGAGACAAATTCAACAGTTGGGAACCAGTCAAGAACATACAAAAATGGATGTAACCTGCACCCTACCCAGTAACTCATCTACTAAGACCTTTCCAGACAACACTCTGAGCACTTACAGAGTTCTTTTACAAAAGTATATGGTACTACCAGCTGACACAGACTGTGCGTTATCTGAAATAACGCTTCCAGTAAAATGGTACAATGTGCGAAAATCAACTTTCTACCTTCTCAGCGCAGAAGCACCGTCAGAAAAGAAGAAACATAACACCGCACCAACTAGGGCAAGAACTTCCCGCGGTTCTGATGAACAGCCTTCTTCTGAATCTCCTGCTACTTCCACAACTACACCTGGAACTGCAGCTGGTTCAATTGAAACACCGACAGTACCAGACCCTGATCATGAAGAGTCTTCTGGAGCGTTTATTTCAGATGCAGTGTCAGCTGTAAGAACAGTTAGTGAGAGTATAGCTCCTCCGACACCAAGTTCTCACACTTCCGACGGACCTACACCTCCTAAAAAACCTAGAGAAGGAGTTACTCCATTACAAACACCTCCGACAAGGTCCGTTGAAGCTATCACTCGACTAAAGCGTGAAATAGAGAGCAGTAGGAAAAAACGTGACAGAGAACCGTTCCTAACAGACATGTTTGATACTGATTTGGTAACACACATGCATGAAACACCCCCGAAAAGAAAACTAGAAGTTGAAATGGAGGGAATTGAAAAAGAAGAAAACGATGACGATGACGACCAACCAGAGCCCACAGAAGTATTCGAAGAAGCTGATGCTGATGAACCAAAAAAGCTGCCTCCCACATTAAGTTACATCGATTCATTAGCAAGGAAGCACTTTCCAGGAAAACGGTCTTACGCTCGTTTCTCAATGGAAAGCGGGCGAGTGGAAACCAACAAAGATCTGATCAAACTCCTGAATAAAATAATGAAGAAAAATATACCAAAAGTCATCAAGAAAATGAAAGAAGAAAAGCGAAAAAATAAAGGAAATGGTCCAGATGAAATTTTCTCTTATAACGAATTCACAATGAAAACACTTATTGCACTGCCTTCCAACACAATGCTCGTCATACCAGAAAACCTTTCTTATCAACTTGGTTTCGAAGGAAAAATATACATGGGTAGGCGCACACGAGCAAAACAAATAACAGATGTCAACTACAGAAACCATACAGTCTATGTCTACTCTGACATTATTCACAACGGGGTAGTAGGAGATACTGAAGCGCCACTTCTTCGATGTATGGCTGTAAACAACTACTCTCAAAAAACAATGGACACAATAAACTTTCCCAATTTGATTTTCCATCCTCTACGAATAACACATTTCAAAGAGATCGGAGTGTACTTAAGAGACAGTGCAGGCGAACCTATACCATTTGAGCACGGGGAAGTGTCGGTAGTACTGACCTTTAGAGCTCTCTCTCATCCCTATAGTACATTAGTATAAGAAGGAAGACATTGGAAAATGGTGAGTTACTATATGAACGTGCCACCCTTGTATTCATCACCAAGAGGTGAATATGGCCAATATTATAAGCGTTCACAATTTGGAAGTGGACAATTACCTGCTTTCGGTGGAGCTAAAAGACAACGTGGCCACGGAATATTCGGAAGTATAATGAGATCGGCTCTTCCGATGATAAAGAAGCTCGGTGCGTCAGCATTTAAAGCAGCCGTCCCCACCATCGTCAAAACAGGAAAAGGTGTTTTTGACGATGTCGTGGCTGGAAAAAACTTTAAGAAGAGCCTAGTAAAAAGGTCAAAGAGTGCAGGAAGTTCCTTAATGGACACAGCATTCAGTGCAGCCAGAAGGTACTTAAACACTGACGACGATGGCCCTCCAGCCAAACGACGCCGAGCAACGCAAGGTGCAAGACGTGGTAACGGGAAGAAGAAGAGTGTAGGTAGACGTAAGTCTACCCTTTTCTAATGGGTTCATCATGAGTCTCATTCACCCCTGTGCGGCAACATGTGCCGTAGGTGAATTGGATTTACACGCACTACCTATATCACAGAAAGATATTCTCCGAAGTCAATTCGTCAAGAAAACAACAAACAACGCTCTCACTGACACCACAACTTGTTTTGACTTCACCTTCGAACCGAGCAATCTTTACACAGACCTCAGCGAAGCTGAACTCTACCTAGAGTATGTAGTTCAAGCAAACGACGAAGCTGCCTTAACCGTGGCACACGATGCAGCTCCAGTCAACAACTTAATTCATTCACTTTTCAGCAGCGTGCAGCTTCTCGTCAACGGGGAGAAGGTAACTTCGAACAATGAAGAGTACTCCTACAAGTCCTATCTCATCGACCTCCTGACGACGGAGGAGGGGGCCAGAAAGTGTCGCCTCCAAGGTTGCCAGAACTGGTTCATGGACACCCCGGAAAAAATGGACACCAGAGGTGCAGCCAACGCAGGTTGGAACTCACGACGAACAGTCCATGTCGGAGGTGTTAAGTCTATGGTAGCAAGACCACACCTCGATTTGTTTACTCAGTGTAAACTCCTACCCTCTCACTGCGAGATCAAACTCGTCTTCGAACGTCAGCCCGCCAGCTTCTACATGCAGATGGCCGCTAACGAGAGTTACAAAGTCGTCATCAAGAAGGCCGAAATGACCATGCGCCAAGTTCACGTCAGGGACGAGGTGGTGGAGGTACACAATAAAAGTGTACGCGACCCCAAGATGGGACCATTCAACTACCCGATCACCAGGAGCAAGGTCACAAAGCACACCCTCACGCAAGGTTCATCGGAGTACACGTGGACCGTCCCCGACACAACGCAGATCCCCACGGGGGTGATTATTGGCTTCGTCAAAGAGTCGGCCAGCTCAGGGAGCAAGACGGAGAATCCGTTCAACTTCAAGCACTACGACGTAACAGAAGTAGCCTTGCAGTTCGACGATCAGAAGTTCCACGTGAAGACAGACTTTGTCAACGGAAACGTTAGCAGAGCCTACAGTCAACTCTTCAAGGAGACTGGACTATTAGCTTCGGGTCACGACTGCGGTATTCAGTTACATCATTTTAAGAACGGGTACACGTTGTTTGCTTTCGACCTGACCCCCGACCGAACTCCGGAGGACGCCCGAATCAACCTGCTGCGACAGGGAAAGCTGTCGGTGTCCCTGAAGTTTGCTGAAGCGCTGGGTCACGCGGTTTCAGTAATTATGCTGAGCACTTATGACAGCTTGATCCAGCTCACAGCCGACCGATTGCCGGTCACTGACTACGCCATGGTGTAGAACTGAAGATGGTTCTCAAAACCTCAGAATTGAACAAAATTCTACGCAACCATCCCCACACAAATAGATATTTCCTTGGAACTTTTCCCTCTGATAGAATACCAAAAAAACCACAACCCTTCACTTGTTTCATTAGCAACACAGATCCTCACAATAAACCAGGGGAACATTGGGTAGCATTTTGGGTATCACCACAAGGGAAAACTTTCTATTTTGACTCATTCGGGTTACCACCAATAGCTATAAAACACATCTCGTTCTGCCAACGTTCGTCATACGGTATCTGGGAGTATAACCGACAACAACTACAAGCACTCACAACCACCACCTGCGGAGCGCACTGTGTTCGTTTTCTCATAGAAACATGTCGCACTCTCAACCCCTACGTCGCACTGTCAGCGCTAGGTACCCCAGCCATGACAAACCTAACGGACAAGACAGTTCTTTCTTACATGAACTTAAACCGGTGGAAATGGAGAAGACGGAAACACCAGATGTTGAAACGCTAGAAATGTGGTTATCTACAGATACAGTGGAAAAAGGAGAGTCATCAGAAGAAGAAGATGTAATACTGGACATGCCTAAGAGACGTCCCATATCACTAGGTCGCATGCAACGTGATCTGGAGAACACCATTGACTGTGTGGAGGCCCTGTCGTCTAATGTTGACCGACTCCTCTTCGCCGTTACCAACTTGCAAAGTAAGCTGGAAGAACTCACAGAACATTCAGCGCAATCTAGAGGCTGTGGTTTCTCATGCTCCAACAATTCCTTCGCCCTTTAAGAAAATAACTGACCAAGGACAATGAATTATAGATAAAAAGCTGAAAAATGACTGCCCAAGGACAATGAACTATAGCTAAAAAAAACTGAAACATTTTCACTATATAGGAAATGTATGAAAAACCAAAAAAAGTATAAAATATATGAAAAAACATAAAATATTTAACAATTTTTTTAAAAAATCTAAAAGAAAAGCAATGTATATATGAATTATAATCCGCTTTTTACGATTTTTAATAAAAAATAACTAAAAAAATGTTTTGTTTTATTTATTATATGTAATGAATAATAAATGCCATAAGCTTATACAAACTATATACAAAAAAATGTAAAAATAACGAAAATAATAGAACATCCGGTCAATTATCCGGTAAAATATACGTAGAAAGTATATATAAAAAAAATGAAAAAATAACGAAATAACACATACGTTCCTTAAACGTATTTTTAAAAGTAGGTCACGAAAGTAGGTCGTAATGACCTAATTATTCAAAGTCTCTATTAGTCTATGAACCTATTTATGCCCGATGCTCACTCGTACTGACCTAGTGACCTAATTAGTAGCATTGACTATGCGCGCCAGCGACTCCATTATACTACTAATGACTATATATTATATAGTGTTGTCTAAAGTTGTCAATTTGGTTAGAAGGGCCGGGAGTTTCCGTTTGATATTTATCTTCCCCTGAAGTCAACGACAGATGTTTACTGACAAAATTGTCCCTTTACATCACTGCAGGATAACATTACCCTTAACTCCTACAATTTTCTACTTGGGAACACAAACAACAAGGAACTCGCTAAACACCATGTTTAACTTATCGAGATAAAATCACATACATCGAAAAACATCCTAGGGGAAGGCTTTAGAGAAAATCGGTCTTGACTCCGCCTTTAAACTCTCTCCTTTGCTGCTTTAGGTTTTACCAAGTGTTGACCCTAAGGGACTAACATCACGAAGTACCCCTCGGGGGGTGGACAAAAACAGAACTGAGACCAGCCAAGAGATAACAGGGAGAGCCCGCGGCCCGGGGGGGGGGGGGGGGCACTTGGGTCTCAAAAGGGTACCAGGGTACCCACGCTTTTTCAAAAATCAATTTAAGACATTTTTAAGACCTATTTAAGTCCCAAATTTGACAAATTTAAGACCTATTTGCCACATAACAAAAATAACTTCACATGGGGTTTGATGTATAGTCACTCAGTGAAAGAGCAGCATTTTACTGAACCCGTCATTTCATTTTCATTTTCAAATCAGATCCAATTTAAGACCTTTTTAAGACATCCCCCAAGAAAAACATGATATCTAAGACCTTTTTAAGGCCTTAAATTTGAGAACATCAATTTAAGACCTTTTTAAGACCTTTAAGACTTGCGTGGGCACCCTGGGTACCAACTGCCAGATGGACTCGCGAAGTGGAGGTGGTGAACGTCGAATTGAGGGAGAGTCGGCCACTTTTATGCCAATAAACAACTTCTATAGAACAATAATGGGGGCAATAACTTGGGACTTAGCCTTTTCTATTACATTATTTCACACACAAATTCTCATAGCAATTTTGCCAGGAGTTTACCTAAGCAATTCTGGTGATTTTTGTCCATTCCATGGTAACGTACCCCTCGAATGTTTGGGGGCAGTGATCTGCATACAATAAAATTAAGGGGCAGTCCACAAAAATGCACGAGCAGTGAGTGTCAAAAAGTAGGGATGGTAGTTTGGCAGTAGGTAGAGTCAAAGAGTCAGTCCAACCCCCCCCCCCCCCCCCTGCGCCCCCTCTGTGCCCGCGGACACCAACCACCAGAGGAAGCCCAACTCTGAGGCGCCGAGACCATCAAAGAGTCTGCTCCCTAAACGTAAAAGGTCTGTAAACGTTGAGGCTCTACAAAGTTGGTCTGAGCCTTGATCTTTAGGGGTCGATCTTTGTGAGTCAGGTAGAAGTTATATTGCTCTAAAGTGCAGTGAAACGTTTCTATGTGATAGTGGGGTGGGCCTTGTGCCAGCTAAAAAAAGAACAAGTTAATTTTTCTTTTACGAGTTTTAAGATCTGTGAGTTATATGGCCCACGAGGTTCCTGATTTAGTCAATCACAAATCTGGAACGAATACACTCTAAATAACAGTCACTCTAAATAACATTATTTTTTCCACTCATAGAAGATAATGTTTATACTAGGTCTAAGGATATTAAAAACAATACTTTAAGTTTAAGCCTTAGTAATAGGTTGGAGGTGAAAATAACACCGTACTCTAACCATACAACTTAGCCCCTTTCCTTAAACATTGAAACAAAGCAATTAAAAAAAAAAGATGGAATCCACACTGTCGGTGTAAATAGGCGCACATGAATATTGATTTACCTACTAGGCGCCAGCTTAGTTCTGCATAATGCATTGTTCAGTCAAACAAACCATATAATGATTAAACGATCAAAGTCATGGATATTCATAAGCAATTCATTGCCTGAATGAGCCCGAGTGAGCCCAGATCAGAAAGTCAAGTACGGTCTAGATCATATTACATTGGCCGCCTGACCAGGGGTAGACTGTAAGTCTGTCCAAGATTGCTAGTCGCTCAAACTATAATATGCAAGTGACAACTATAGACCTGGTCATCAATATTTTGTGTTGCATTCTTTGTGACATAGCGATAGTGAAGAGTTCTTGCTAAATATCATAAATGTTATTTTATTTGAATATTTTACATCAACTGGACACATATTGTTATTACACTTTGAATGTCCATGAGAGTTGCATTTTGGCCAATTTACGAGAACATAGGAAAAGATGAACTAACAGGAAGTGACAGGAAATGTTCAGGTTTTTGAGTTGTTTCTTGTGTCCCAGGTCTATAGCGCAGCCGGGAGTCTAGGTCTGCGCATGCGTCATCCTTTGGCACTACTACCTGTGGGGGGACAAGCGCAACTTTTCACCCAATCAGGACCGTCCCTTGGTCAACATGGCGGCGCCCAGGGGCAAACTCCCGTCAGCGGTATAGGTCATGGACGGACTATCCAGAGGTGGTTAAAGTTGTATTAGGTCAGGCCCCTTGGCAGGTAGATGTATGTATAGCCTGTATCGGTCGTCTCTGCTATGTAACCGTCGGCTAAGTACGTAATGCATCGCCGTCAAGTGATTATTAATGGATCGACTGCCTAAGCCTCTTACCTATGGCCTTCTAACGCCAACTGCGCAGATCTGTATGGCTGTGGGGATTCTCATGGTTTTAATATGGGGCATGACTTGGAGTTTCATTTCTCCCTTTCTCCTTTACTAAGTGTGCCGATAAAGGGCGTCAGTTGAAACTGTCTTCAGAGAAGAAAACACAAATCTATGGCGGATTCAGGATTTTGAAAAGGGTGAGGTGCGCTGTTGGCTTCTTTTTTTCATCGATGATGGGGGTTTGGGCGAATTTCACATTAAAAAATACTAATTTTCCAGAAAAGGGAGGGGCCCCACCCCCACACCCCCAACTATGCCAATACAGTCCGACCTGAAACCCTTCTTATACCGCTTCCCCTGTTATTGTTAAATGCCATAAAAAATATCCTTTGTACGATCGTTGATGCCATACTGGTCCACATTTGCAATATTGCCAACAAACGATGGGAACATTATTGGAATATCAGAATGATATCTATATGATAGATCTATAGTTCCAGCAAAAAAGCTCAAAAATTACAATGTGAAAAATGGGTATTGTCTCTAGATATGCAAAGATTAATTAGTACAAAATATGTATATTCGCACAGTGGCAACCAACCAATTAACCCAGGCTTGGACTTTCTCTGGGGTTTGAGGGGTCACTGTATAGAACGTGTCTTCGCTCCTCCTTCAAAGGAGGTGGGGGAGTATGCCAGCTGGTCACCTAGCTGGTACAAGGTGACTTCATGAGCCAATAAATACCTGGGGATCTAAAAGAGTAGGTTCTCTTATCACACGTGGGATCAGTTCCTAAAAGCTGCTTTCCTCTGCTGTGTCTGTAATAAACACTGATTTAGGAGTTTGGCCCTGGCCAGCGGATCATGGCGATACGGCTAGGGGTTCAGACTGGCTCGGGGGCTTAGGGTATACGGGCTGGAGATGGTAGGGGTGGATGTATGGTGTATTCTGCCATCTGCAATACTACGACTAGGGGTTCAGGCTGGCTCGAGGGCTTTGGGTTTACGGGCTGGAGATGGTAGGGGTGAATGTATGGGGTTTTCTGCCGTCTGTAATACTACGACTAGGGGTTCAGACTGGCTCGGGGGCTTAGGGTATACGGGCTGGAGATGGTAGGGGTGGATGTATGGTGTATTCTGCCATCTGCAATACTACGACTAGGGGTTCAGGCTGGCTCGAGGGCTTTGGGTTTACGGGCTGGAGATGGTAGGGGGTGGATGTATGGTGTATTCTGCCATCTGTAATACTACGACTAGGGGTTCAGACTGGCTCGGGGGCTTAGGGTTTACGGGCTGGAGATGGTAGGGGGTGGATGTATGGGGGAGTTTTACCATCTGTAATACTACGACTAGGGGTTCAGACAGGCTCGGGGGCTTAGGGTTTACGGGCTGGAGAAGGTAGGGGTGAATGTATGGGGGAGTTTTACCACCAGTAACACTTCTCCCAGCTACATGCATCTTCAGATGACCAGTAAGCTTCCCGGACAAATCTGACTGAGTCTGAATATTGGGTTGTCTATGTTTGTTTGTTTGTTGGGTTAGTTTAACATCCGGCCAACCCTTTAGGGTTATTTTACCAGACTGCACAAGGTAAAGCTTTTCAGCTAGTTTTACGCCACAAGGGTGGTGATCGAATCTATGATATGATTTAGGAGAAACCCGCCACCGGGTTCGATCCCCTACTCTTTTTGAAGAGTGGCAAGGGGTTTTTAATGTGCAATGTCCCATAGACCGTACACCACACACCAGGCTTTTGATGACCCGGTCAGGGGCACAAGGTGCCACCCCTGCAGTCCTTACCACACGAGCGAAAGTGGCCAGACAATTTTTGAACCACATGTCATAGTAATCTTTGAATGCCCAGGGATCTCCCAAGACGTGCGGGATATGGGATTCCCGCATTAAGAATTCAATTCCCGCATTAGGATGACTTGGGAGGGGCCATTCCCGCATTAGAACTAGAGAAATTTGATAAGAGATAGCAAAAAAAACCCAAAACTTTCAAAGGATGCCCCCCTGAGGAAAAGGAGAATGGGCTTTTGATACTCGAAATTTTTTTCTAGTAAGAACCCTGAACGCCAGTATAAAGTCAGGTCCTTACATAGCAGAGTCGACTCCTACAGACCCAGAGTTAGATCTCGATGCAGAATGCCCTGTGGAGGCGGTATGAGTCCCCGTCTCCACGGGTATTTTCCAGCAGTTTCCGACGGCCCGCCTCCCCTGGGGGACATATCACCTGTATTCACTGCACTATAATATAATTAACACTTCACAAGGCCCCCTTAAACCAACCCCTCCCCTCCCCACTGAGCCACTCCGTCCCATCTACAGTCTTTCCAGTCAGACCCACCGTTTCCCAAAGTCAGTCTGTACAGCAGCAGCCATTTTAGGTGGAATTTCCACCCAAATCCCAGCATGCCGTGCTGCCGCTGGTTTATGGCAGGTAGGACGATAAACCAGTCAGCACACAAACAACCATTAAAGGGGTTGCCCATGTCATTCATAGTGGGCCGATAAAAGAATTCCTTACAAATTTCAAGTGACCAATAAAAGCCATGGACTGTTGTGGGTGCACGGACCTATTATGCAGAACGCGCCATCCCACCTGGGGGAGTCTCCGGGATGCATTAACCCATATATCACCCTGATACCCCTGGGCACACCTTCCCCACTCCTCAGGGACCTAATTAAGCTTTAAGGGGGACGTTTAATTATAGCTACCACTGCTTCGCCTGTGTTCCCCTCCAGGTTTTAGAGCCAGTCGTGCCTGGGTAAGCCCCGCCGGGCCCGGCCAGCCCTGGAGGCCGCCCGGAGGTGGGTTGATTAAGTTAGTGACGGAATGACGGTAGTGCACGGCGTACGTAAGACAACTGTTTTTTTTTTTTTTTTTTTTTTTTTTTTTGGGGGGGGGGGGGGGGGTGGGGGAGGAGACAAAACAACGGCCAGGGAGAGGAAAAAGTACACTAGGGAGGGGGTTGATTGCATGGAAATGAGGAAGAAAAGTGATGTTAAGCTGAAAAGGTTCCATAGGCACAGCGCCTCTAATAGATGTTGTGCAGATGACATCACAACCCCCCTACGTAGGCTTATCGCAATTTTTGGGATTTGAAAAAAAAAATGTATGCAAAAATTAAGTAGATAGCATGTGGGACTTGTACAGGGTGGGCCCAGATTCAGTTCTTTTGGAACACCTTTCCCTGCCGCCTTTCTCATTCCATAGATTCAGTCAACATTATCAACCTTGAACTATTAATCTGGAAAACTGGTCACAACATCAATATCCACGTACTTATAAAGCTATGTTTTACTAGTTCCATCGACTGGCCAGCCCTAAAGTATGGAAGATATGCTAATCAGGAGAGATGAAAAATCCAGTAGGAAGGACATTTCAGGATTTTCAGTTAAGAAGCTAAAGGGGCGTGAATATTCACTAGAAAATAATGGTTCAGATGCCTTTAAAACAATCTGGGAATAATTTGAACATTTTTGATTTTCATGAAGCAAAATGTTAACTTCATTTTTATACTGAACTGGCCAAAATCCGGAAATCCAGAAAAAGAAGGAAAAATGGCATTTCTGGTCCGAATAGCCCAACCCCCCATATTCAACAGCTGCAGGTCCCCTGGTACTGCCTCAGTCCTCCCCTTCTCTTGTTTACACCGACCAACATGGCGGGCGGGGCAGCTCCAGCGTCTGGTCTCTCACCCCGCTGCCAGAGGGCCACGTCCCCCAGGCCTCGGCTAAATTAAAACTGGGCCCCCGGGTCACATGTTGATCACCACACGTATACCCGCGTACATTAATCACCATACAGAGGTGTTCCTTAACTCAAGGCCCATACATAGACTAACATGAGATCGCCACACATATACCCGTGTACATTAATCACCATACAGAGGTGTACCTTGACTGTTTTACCACCCGGAACAATTGGCAGTGGACACTTCCTAAATCAGTATGTCTGAAATATTTAAATTAGCTACTGAATTACTACTGATTATACACTCTAGCTCATTTACATATTTCGGACATACTGATTTTCCACTACTTAGCCACTTTATTTTCCACTAAACTCCTACTGCAAGCTGTCACTGATTCTGTACTCAGTACACACTGAATTGCCACTGCTTTTTGGTCCGGGCATACACAGACTAACGTGAGATCACCACACGTATACTCGCGTACATTAATCACCATACAGAGGTGTTCTCTTAACTCAGGGACCATACATAGACTAACGTGAGATTGCTACACGTATACCCGCGTACATTAATCACCATACGGAGGTGTACCTTAACTCAGGGCCCATACATAGACTAACATGAGATCACCGCACGTATACCCGCGTGCATTAATCACCATACAGAGGTGTTCCCTTAACTCAGGGACCATACATAGACTAAAGTGCGATCACCACACGTATACCCGCGTACATTAATCACCATACAGAGGTGTTCCCTTAACTCAGGGACCATACATAGACTAACGTGAGATCACCACATGTATACCCGCTTATATTAATCACCATATGGAGGTGTTCCCTTAACTCAGGGACCATACATAGACTAACGTGAGATCACCACATGTATACCCGCTTATATTAATCACCATACAGAGGTCTTCCCTTAACTCAGGGACCATACATAGACTAACGTGAGATCACCACATGTATACCCGCTTATATTAATCACCATATGGAGGTGTTCCCTTAACTCAGGGACCATACATAGACTAAAGTGCGATCACCACACGTATACCCGCGTACATTAATCACCATACAGAGGTGTACCTTGACTCAGGGACCATACACAGACTAACGTGAGATCACCACATGTATACCCGCGTATATTAATCACTATACAGAGGTGTTCCCTTAACTCTGGGACCATACATAGACTAATGTGAGACCACCACACGTATACCCTCGTACATTAATCACCATATAGAGGTGTTCCCTTAACTCAGGGCCCATACACAGTAGACTAACGTGAGATCACCACACGTATACCCGCGTATATTAATCACCATACGCATAAATTAATCACTATACAGAGGTGTTCCCTTAACTCTGGGACCATACATAGACTAACATGAGATCACCACACGTATACCCTCGTACATTAATCACCATATAGAGGTGTTCCCTTAACTCAGGGCCCATACACAGTAGACTAACGTGAGATCACCACACGTATACCCGCGTATATTAATCACCATACGCATAAATTAATCACTATACAGAGGTGTTCCCTTAACTCTGGGACCATACATAGACTAATGTGAGATCACCACACGTATACCCGCGTATATTAATCACCATACGCATAAATTAATCACCATACAGAGGTGTTCCCTTAACTCAGGGCCCTTACATAGACTAACGTGAGATCACCACACGTATACCCGCACACATTAATCAAATTTTCCTGATTGTGTTGTATATGTAATAATGTAAGAGTTTTAAACAAATTTCGTTAGTTTTTCTCCATTTTCCATGTCTGATTTTATTGTCCAGGCGGAGTTTTATCTATTTAAATGCAATCTCTTTATTATACAGACGCAATGGTACTCTTTATCATTTATCATAAAAGCTCTTTTCATCGTGCAATTGTATCCACTTGCCCACATAATGACAAAGAAAATCCATTCCGACAAGGTTCGTATGGGGACAATAACACTGACATTCAGATCTGTACTTTAATCATAAACGTGCGGTACCTATTTAATCTTTAACTTTAAATGTTAATATATTCAAAAGGTTTTTATTTTCTTAACAATCAACGTTTACTACAGCAACATCATGCCATCTACATAAACCTTATTCATATCCTAAAGGCACTGTTTATAGTAAGACATCACCTCAAACATTGTCAGAAATAAGAAAAACAATCAATATTTTAGGAAGCACTTCTACAAATACGGGAGAAAACAACATTGAAATGCTTCTCACAATTCTGTATACATATGGGAAAATAAAAGAGTTCAATAGTTTTGTTTGAAAACATCAATTCATTGCTGAGTATGGTAGCTAAAAAATACACCAGTTCCATGATCATATGAATTCTCCCTACGACTGATAGCTGATTTTCAGAGTTCTAGTAACCTGCAGGCAAATTTGGCTTAATTTCAAAGACAAAAGTACGGGGAAATCTAAAGAAAAAAATGAAAATATTTGGTATGCATGTATATCTTTCGATAATGAATGAATTTTCAAACCACCTTATGAAATGATAAACATACACATACATACAAATGAAAAATAGTCATTAATAGTTTTCTATAGTATCAAACCAAAAATAATGCCATGATTAGGGTAAATGTCTACACTGAAGCACTGACGTTTGTCGGCACGTTTCCCAGAATGCATCTTGATCTAGGCTAGTCTGCAGGTAAAACAAAGAAATATGCTATACATGGTAGGGAAAATTCTTTGTATCCTTGTCACTGTCCTCCCAGAACAGGTAGAGTAACTCCCATTGGTACCTCCTCGATAATGAGGGGATAACTAGAACGAACAGGGGGGAGGGGCGGTCCAGGGGATAATATAATATATATGTTGTGGGACTTCTGCGTGGCAGGACTGGGTTCAATTCCCTTAGGGTGTCTGTTGGACCACCTTTTCTTACTGTTGTTCTCACCCCCATAGATTAGGTCATCAGTACTTTGTACTCACCCTAATGTGAGTTGGTCTCATTTCAGCTGAAACATTGCTGAGTGAACCTCAAACTCCAACACATCATCACGGTCATAACAAGGATGAAAGTCAGATTTGTAAAGGTGGTTTCACTGGCCTGTACTCTTATAATTAACTTATGACCATTAAAAATGTAAAGGTTGATTTAATCAATGTCTGTAGACAGAAATGTCAGCTGTCAGCTTCACAACTTTTACCCACCGGCAGGAATTCTGAAAGATCAATCCTACTAAAAGGCTGAGGGGCCATACCCATAGGCCAATTTTCACAAAGCCGGCCAAATTATCAATGCTCAGTGTTCAAAATTAAGGGTGCACCCTGCACCTGGTGTGCACAATTTGACCACCGAGTGCATACGTTTTGGGAGGCATGCACTCGATGTGTGCATGAATTTTGATCAGTTAATATACTTAAAGGGAGCCAAAAGCAATATTGTGTCAAAGTATGAAAAAATTTTGCAAAATCAAAAAAACTATGAAAATACATTCTAAGAGTCTAACTTTAGCCATTGGTACAGTATAAACCTTGATAAACTAGCTATAACTTTACTTGAATTCCATAATACTCATGTCATTTATGCCTGAACACAGCAATGTTTGTAAACAAACAAATTTTGGTGGGTCACCAAAATTGACCTGGGATGAGTTTTAGTGTATTTTAATGTAGTTTAAGTGTGTATTCACAGTTTATATTTTACCACAGGCCTAGGCTATGGCCATAGAATATATTTCAACAGTTAACAGAATTTGCAAAATTTTGATCCTATATTGGTTTTGCCTCCCTTTAATATAGAGGTGTCCACATAGATAGATTACTGGGTGCATGATTTTAAACACCTTTGCACCTTGCGTGTGCATAAAATAAATCCTTATTTTTGAACACTAATGCTAAAATTGGTCGATTCTATACAAATTCTACCGAAATAATCTTTGGCATTGGCGCCAATTCACATCAAACGTGTACATTTCAATACCACATACTGCCGGGCGATCACTCAAAGACACAATCGGCAGTGGGCAGATGGCGCTAGTGGGTATGGTATGATTCATATAGTAGTACACTGATCGCGTGCAGCATGAATCTGTCGCCCTCACGTGCACGCCAAGCGAGCACAGTACATAATGGCACGGCGCCAACCTGTATGGTCGTGGAAAACGGATCCATTAGAAAAGGCAAGAAAGCAACATGGAGTGCCTCACATCAAATCAAATCAGTCATGTTCTAAGATGACATTGACAAGAGCGAGCTGGTAAGTCTGTGTACCTGAAGAACGGTATTCTTATCACGATATGCCCCCTAAACGTTTACCATGCACACCTTTGTGAAACATAGAATTCATTGGGATGGTTTGTTAACTTTAAAACACGACAGTTTTCTAAAATATCCTCCCCATTCTGTTCTAATATTTGAGAAACAAGAAAGATAAAAACGGACCATATCTCAAACTTGGCCAAGGTACATGAATGCTGATCTTACACAGGTACGTTCCGTGCAAAATGAATATCTTTGAAAAACTATCCGACCCCTAAACTGACTGGATTATCAACACATATTTAACTTAAGTTCTTTGGTAGGTAACCCGGAGCAAACGGCATTGAAACTGCCTGAATCAGTATGTCCGAAATATTTATATGAGCTATGTTACTGATTATACATTGAATTCCCACCCTAGCTAATTTGGATATTTGGGACATACTGATTTCATACTGCTCAACAACTGTTTTCCCACTGATTTCCCAGTGAAATGCTACTGCAAGCTGACAGTGATTCTGTACACAGTACACACTGTTTTCCCACTGCGTTTTGGTCCGGGAAGTGTCTAACTTTTCTTCACAAACATTGATATTGTGATACTCCCGCCCCAGCCAAGGTGTTGTCCGGATAATGGCTATTTCGTGAGAAACAGAACATTAATAATCAGAGAAAAGATTCTGGCACGAGAGCAAGACGTGTGTGGGGGATGTCGTGCCGGGCCAAGGAGGCTCTATGGAAAGTTTTCTGGTTGAAGTACGACGAGATGGTACAAATCATGACTTATCATGGAAAAACATTCGTGGTACTATTATACTGTTGGCAGCTACGGGCAATCAAAGTCACAAAAAGACGGGCAATTATAGGTTTATGACGGCAATAAGAGTGGATGCCATAATGGCAATGGGTGCGTGTTATACGGTTCAACATGACTAAGTGTCCATGGAAGAGAACGATTGCTTTGTAAAGAAAATTTGATTTTGACATCCCCCCACTCCCTGCCAAGGGCTCGGATTGGATGTACATGCGCCTGAAACATACAACACACTGTCCTTTTTGGGGAACATTTGTGTTAAAGTTAACTTTTGTATACTTCTTGCAAAATCAGTGTGCGCTTGAAGTAGAACTTTAGTGGTAAATCAGTGGAAATCGGTAGGAATCTAGTGGTTGAATAGTGGGACATCATTTATTCAGTATGTCCGAAATAACTAAATGAGATAAAGGGCACAAACTGTAGAATTTTAGTAGCTCATTTAAATATTTCTGACATATTGATTGGGGAAGTATCCGGGTAAACGTCCCAAACTGAGGTGTTCCTAATTTGATTTAACCTTTATATTTGGTCTTTTAATGTTCTACGGTAACTCTACCCGTGCGACCTGAACTTTGTAAACAGAGCAGCCAGCATATTGGCTGACATGATGTTTTTAAATACAATACGTGTTTATGCTGGTTTGCCTTGGGGACATTAAGATGAAATGCGCCAAATATTTGTTCAATGTTTCGCCGGCGGGGACACTGTAATATGCACGTGCGGTTATTGATTTGACAGACGCATTGCGGGGGCACCTTCTGTCTGGTAGACGTAGTCTTATTTTGGAAAACTCCTTTGACCATCAACAGAGACTTTTAATCCCTTCGAAATTGAACATGTTCTTCCTATTTCCCTTATTCCCTCCCACACCCTGGTATTAACTAAAGATAAAGCCGGTCACTTATTCAAGGTCAACCTAGAATCATTGTGCAATATCCAATCACCAGGTCCTGTCTAAAAAAGTTGGTCACACTTTTGAGATAATAGTTAAGATCAAAGTATTCGTATATTGCTTTGTGTTCTATTTCATTTGGTTTCTAGTAGTGTGAAAACCGAAACGGAATTCGAAGGTATATCAGATTCTTTGGACGAATATGACTCGCTGAAACAAGTGAAAGCAAACCATATAGGAGCAAGAAATATAATATGAGGGTGAATATATCAATGATGTTATAGAAATAAGAAACCAAGGTAGTGGTAGTCATGGAAACGAGTACATTGTATAATCTCTGCCTGTCTTTGACCTTTAGCACAGCGACTCTCCCTGCATAGATCTATACAACTACAGCCTGTGTGCTTGAGGGGCGGTGTGCAGTGTGACAAAGCCACCACTGCCTGGAGCTGTATACCCATGGGGGGGGGGGGGGGGGGGGCACTTAGTATGTGGAGGTAGATACCTAACCAACTGTGAAACTACATGCCCCCCCCCCCCCCATCCCTCTTTTTCTTATTTCACTGTCCCCTAAAATCTACCATACTCTGACAGACCCCCTTTTCAGGACAGATTATGGACAGCCCCTGGAAAAAAAAAAGCATTACCTGACAAAGTTCTTGCTCAGGACCTGAATGTAAATGTATAACCTGCTTGAGAACCTGCATTAAGGAAGAGTTTAGAATAAGGTACAATTGACTTTTAATCTAGTTTAAAATATAAACTATTATTGAAACCTCTCCTAAAAGGTGGTTTGATTATTTAACAGCCCCGCTTTTAAGAAAAAATGGTGGTTGACAGGTACAGACGCTCGAGGGTCCAACCGCAGTTATAGTACCCATTTCTAGATCCAGGTAAAGAAAGTCGGAAAACAACCAATCAGCTACCACCATTTATTTACTTCCCCAAGCCCTTTCAGATTTTCAGGAAAATCTTAACTTAATCTGAAAGAGTTCTCCAAAGGTTCAGTGTTATCTAACCACTGTTTAATTCCATTTTATCATGGGAATAAGAATAAATGATAAATTTTTATCTTAATCGGAATTCAAATAAAGATCTGTAAACTTGCGTCCATGTTTAAGACCAAGTACCCCCCCCCCCCCCCCCCCCCATATACCAGTGCCCCTGGCCTGGTGTTTTCACCTGGGGACACCAGCAGCCCCCAGTATTGACCAGGTGAGGTCAATGGAGCCTCAGGTAAAAGGGGCCCCCATGTAGTATAATAATACAGCCTTTGTGGGCTGTCTGGGCAGGAGCTATGGTCTGTGTGTAGCATCATCGATTTGAAATCTGGCTCACTGGATGGCTGAGCAGTGGTCGAAGAGACATATGTGCAAGCAAAATGCATCAAAATCTCAGCATTGAATCAGCTACTTACTTAAGTGAGTGAGTGAGTGAGTGAGTGAGTGAGTGAGTAATGCATGCTTTACACCGTTTCAACAACTAAGGTCATATTCACAGCGAAAACAGGATAGGATGAACTCTGTCTTTGGTGATCGTACCTATGAGATGAAGGTGACAGGACAGGCAAACAGCAGGGGATCAAAACCTGGAAATCATTTTTGCTATACCCCCTCCCTTAGTGAACCCAGACAACAACTGGGAATATATTTAATTCAGCGCTCTTCTTTGCAATATGTTTTTCAACTGCGAATGGTTTAACCCTTATCCACCTTTTTTCAGTAATTATTAATTGTTCTTCTGTGACATACATACATTTTGGGCACTGTTATCGACTGCACACTGGTTAGTTAGAGTTCACTTTATTATTATGTATTATCAAATTAGGCATAATCATCAAATGAAACACAGCAGAGCCAAACTACTAAGTATTATATACTGTGGGCCTCGCATTGCAGTCCATAATACCTCTTGGCACGTACATGTACTAGGAACTGTTCTGTGTAAATGCTACTCTTCACTAGAAGAAACTCACTTTTAAGTGACACACAACATACAACAGCATCCCTTCAATCAGGGATACTCCAACTTTTTCCTCACAAAAGTAACTGAGGAGAGAGCATAATTAGATTCCCCCTGTGTATAAATGCCAAGTCCATTCCCTATACTGTCTCCGAGAGACGGGGCGGAAATGGGAAGCGCTCTTTTTTCAGATCGGGCAAAGCGCGTCTGTCACTATTGATAATATTCCATCATGGTGGGTCCCCCCAATGAGGGGAGTCGGTGATTGGTTCATTATACCGGCGAAACAGCCGCGGGCACGTCCATTAGGCGTGTTCTTTGACGAGGTCAGGACGTCGTCATTGGATTTTCGCCCAGTCTCCACGTGGGCTGCACGTGGGGGGTGGACGATAATAGGGGCTGCTGACGATCCACAGACCACTCCTCCAGGGGGTATTACTATTATCCGGGCTGGGGCCTGCTGCAGGTTTGTACGACTGTCGTCAGTCTCGTCAGGCACTGTGGGATGGGTCCTTAAGACCTGCACAAAGTAGGCGATTTTCATTGAGTTAAGCCTCATACCCACTTAGCGACTTTAGTGGTGATGGGTGACTGGGAGAATCATTGCCGCTGTCATCGGGCGACTGTCGTATCAAGCAAGATTGATATTTTCCCTGTGATTTACCAGGTGATCTACCCACCGATCCCGTCGCCTAGAATTTGTACCATACCCACGGGGAGTCGCCCAGGACCGGTTACGACGACGACGATTTTCCCAGGCGCCCGTCGCTGCTAGAATCACTTAGTGGGTATGGCCCTTTAGTGGACTAATTGGTGGTAAAATCGTCTGAATGTACTCAAATAATCAACCGATTTTAGTACCGCTACACCTCTGGCACACACATTTCAACCTATTCTGACAGGTGATTTAGTTTGATTTCAGCACCAATTCTGTGGTCAACAGTATGAAAATCGACTAGTGGGTGTGGGGCTTTAGGGTACAACTTGTGACTGGGAACTGGCACAAAAGGATGCTCGCTTTCACGTATACTTAGACAAGGATGTTTACATGTGTGTAATATCATAATGCAATACAAATCTGGCAATTCAGTAATGCATTATGAGAATGATTTAGGTTGTTTAATAATGTATCTGTATTCTGGTATGCCTCGAATCTTACCATAAATCTGCTGGTATAGTAGTAGTAGTAGTGCTTTTATTGACAACAAAGAGTCATTACAAGCTGATCTCATGTGTCATTTACAAAGACAGTGACATATGTACAACCATCAAAGGTGTTCATTAAGACAACAATAAACACATGACAATCAAAATACCACTGACATCGATACTCTTATGTTTTTGACCACTGCAAGTCTATTGAGGCATATGTGTCATGAGATCTAGATCTATATTTGCTATCCGGTTCCAACTATTTAGAGATTCAGTTGATGAATGGACGGGCTACAGTGATATAATATTGGCAAAATGAGCAACATGACCTTGTTGGCACAAACTGGGACACCTGTAACAACTGACTAGGTAACAATGGACTAGTAATGAAACGGTATATCATAAACACGACGCATGAATATCTAAAGTGTAATAATCTTCTTGACAACTCAGACTCTGAATAGTTTTTAATTTTTAAAAAATAAGTTACAATATTCTAACGTTATTTTCCATGAAATTCTTTCCATAAATAGCCACAATTAAAACATTATTGGTCCGAAATCATCAGCTCTACCAAAAACATGCAGGCCTTATACGGTCGTGGCTGGCGCTGTTCCCACTGCCCCCCCTCCCTTACTGCCCCCTGGTGGCGGCTCGTGTAGTGACGATCATCATCCGGGTACTGCAGTAATCAAACGGCGGGAAATGACCCGGCCGCGTCCCACCAGGGGAGCTATAGATCTGGGACACAAGAAACAACTCAAAACCTGAACATTTTCTCTCACCTCCTGTTAGTTCATCTTTCCCAATGCTCTCGTTAATTCACCAAAATGCAACTCTAATGGCGCATCCAAAGTGTAATGACAATATGTGTCCTATTAATGTGCAGCACTTCATATATAATATTATTTGTAATATCCATTCAGAACTCTTTCTATGTCACAATAAAAGGAACACAAAATGAGCTGTTTCTTGCTGAGCAGATCTATAGTGGAAGGGGGAGATGGTATTGAGCAGGACGCTGTGCTATTGCTGGGGGTTGGGGGCTAGCGGCTGAATTTGGCGATCACGCAAAGCAGACAGGGAACCTAGGTATTAGCCTCAATAGGGCATTTTTACTATTGGCTATTATTTTACCCATCTCATCTGGGAGTAGGGAGTAGTCGAAGCAAAGTGACGGGAACCTGGGTATTAGCCTCAATAGGGTATTTTTACTATGTGCTAGGCTATATCTTACCCATCTCATCTGGGAATAGGGAGTGACAGTAACAGCAGAGGGAATTCACTCTGAAATATCAATATATTGCTGCTCTCTAAAAATCCAGTGACCCTCTACTTATTGCTACTGAGTCCCCAAACGTCTTGCCACTAATAAGGTACCTATCCTCCCAGGGCTTTCTCTTACCCCACCCCCCTACAACCCTCTCTAGGCTTACATGAGGTCTCCTCGTACGGTACCAGAATAGGACAGAGCCCCAGACAGGGTTTTTCCTGAGGTTTCCCTGCCCTGCAGCAATTTTTCCCTGTGTCATATCCAGTGATTTTTTTCAATTTCAAAAGCCTCTGCATGCACAAAAAATCTGGACAACCTAAAAAAAAAATAGTCAAATCCCTAATATCATGAGAATCAGCAGTTTCAGAACCTGGCCAAAAGGAATTCCCTGTGTTTTGACAAAATTTACAAATTCCCTGTGTTTTCCCTGTTGGTTTTATTTGTTGTTGCCATTTTCCCTGTTTTCCCTGTGTGGTTGGTACCCTGCCCAGAAAAAGGATCTATTCCCCCTCGCCCTACCCCAAACCTCCCCCTATCCCCATAGACGGGGACCACCGGTCCACCCCTGACGCTGGGCAGAGTGGATGTCGTCTTCTTTGATGTCTTTGTCTCCATTCACATCGTGATTCTGTCACAAGTACCTAGATCTCATTCTCCTCTCCATAAGCACCTGCTTACCCACACATCTCCAACTCCGTGTCTCCTCCATTCCTCCTATACAAGTCGTCCACTAGAGGTTTCTATCATTTCACAGTGAAAGATTTATAAGGGGCGCCTCTCCCATCCCCCCCACCCCTAAAAATGTTTTTAAAATCAAAATTCGGTGACAAAAGTCAGCAAGGAATATTTGTTCTTGACTATATTTTTTACGACACTTTCCTAACCCTCACCTTTTTTTTTCTTTTTTTTTGGAGGGGGGGTGGGGGAGGAAGCTTCCCATAAGTGTACATACGCATCGAAGGGGAGAAGAGGGGACTGAAATTTTCAAAATGTGCATATATATGTATACTTAATGGGAGGCCCCGTCTTTCTTTTTTCTCCTCCTTTTTTTCCCTCCCAGTCGCCGTCTCCACCACTTGTGATGTTTGTGATTGAGTGGTGGCCGGGGGATTCCCCGCTTACTGGAGGCCGGACCACTGGGCCCTGTAGATCCACCCTGGGATCCACCCAGCATATGCCGTATGTATAGAGGGTCAGACGGTTTGGGACCTTCCATTAAATACTTCAAAACTGTCGGACTGTTACCACTAATACCCCATGCCACCCTTGGACCTTCTCCCCAATCAGTGGGAAGAACTCATCGGATATATACAGATAGGCAAGAACATTTAAGCCCCAATTATACTACGCTTCGGGTTTCTTGTCGCGTTGGGTCGTGTTGCCCAACGCGTCTGGCACCCATTGGGGATGATTTATCCCTTTATTATACCTTAGTGTGATACAAGGTTAGTAGTTAAGAGTTTAACTCAGTGCGATACAAACCTGGGTGATAACCAGCCTTGTATCACACTGCAGTGTGATACAGAAACTTTTTATTTTTCTAAAATTCATGAAAAAATGAAATCATTAAGAATTAAAAAAACTAACATTTGCATTATCTGCACAACATTCCTAGCTACATTTTACTGCTTACTGTTTGTAGATTTGATGGTTATCAAAAGAGTTATATGAAAAAAACATAAAAAAATGTGCAGCATCACAGTCCCACCATCACTGATTGCTGTGCATCCTTTCTGGGGAGCTCAGATCTAACAGAAAAGGTATAATAAATCCATAACCAACCGCGAAGGGAGTACTCGGGCGGTTATCACCCCTTGCCGGGACCCCGATCAGCCCTCGGCCGGCCCTTTGGGCCCTGGCCTCGGGCTGATATCGGGGTCCCGGCTCGGGGTGATAACCGCCCTTGTACTCCCTTCTTGGTTGGTTATATGTATATATCACATCACGCGTTGGGTCCCAACGCAACCAAATGCAAAGTATATTACACTACGCATTTTGGCACGCGTTGGGTCGCATTGGGCACGCATTGGGTCGCATTGGGCAAGAAGGTCGCGTCGGGATTTACAAACATGTTGGTAAAATAAGGCGAGTCAGACGCGTTGGGCAACGCGACCCAAGGCGAACGTGCCTCAACACGCAGTGTAATATGGCCTTTAGAAAATTATATCCCCACAAGCTGCTGGTTACAGTTAAGAAATACGCATCTTCGTTACAATAAACTATATAATTAATTTATATATATCTAGCAGTTTGGGCGGCGTCAATGGATCTTTAATGGAAGGCCCCTTTTGAGATCCTCAGAGAGGATCATTCTGCCACATTCCCTCTCTCAGTACGAGAATGGTTCCTAAGGACCATCTTTTTGGCCGCGGGGGGTTACTCGTTGCAGAGTGTCCGGGGATTACTCTGAGTGGACGAGGCACACACGTCATCCCGGAGAGGCTGCAGTCGGCCCGCCTCACTTGTCAAAAGAGAACACATATCACTACATCCCCCCCCCCCACCCCCTCCCAACCCCCAACTCCCACCCACCGACCTGTGCAATATGGGCTGTAGCAGTGAACACAGAACGCCGCCTGAGCGTCCTGCAACGCCACGCCACTCCCAGCAAACTGTGCTTTTCTTACACTGTTACTGAAGAGATGCAAGTTAATGTTATGAGAAATCTGACACCCAAAAATTGAAATTTGAAATTATATTAAAATGCTATGAAGCGTGATGTAAGAAATCAATTTTGAAACTATTACTATTTGTTTAATGATGTGAACAAATCTTACATCAAACACGAATCTGGAATCCTACCTGGAGGAAACCAAGCCAAGCTAGCTGGTAAATACTTGGAATTACTTGCATATCCATAGAAATTCAACCTCTGAAGTCTTGGATTAGCTTGCACTTTCTTGGACTTTGGAATATCCAAGGATATTCAGGCTACAAAAGCTTGGAATTGCAAGAAATTCCACCCTATATTTTTCCAAGGGTTTCTGCCGCTGTAACATGTTTTGTTCGTTGTAAATTGGTTACAAACTCCAAGGAAATCATGAGTATATAGCACAAGGGTTGATTTGATGTTCAACCAGTGTTTTACACAGGTTTACAGGTTGGTTGAAGCTGATAAAACACAAGATTTACAAAACCACATGAGAAACAGTATAAAAAAAATCTCGCGAATACCTTATTCTCTTGTTGTCCCCTCATAAAAACGTGTAATCTCGCGTCTTTGTAGGTTCTAGGGCTCTGCCTTTCTGGGTACGAGAATAACCTGCACTTATGGACTCATCTTTCTACGCGGAGGCGGATCTCGTTGCAGAATGACGCTACAGGGAGAAAGGCGAGCTTTTGCTGGGAACAGCAGCCAGTGGTGTGCCTGGAGTAGTGTCAGTTCTCCCCTTATGCTGTGATTACAGATGACAGCAGCTCAAACCCTTCCCAGCCCTGATGCTCAGCTTACTGCTGTGGTTCCCTGTACTTTTCCTCTTTTGCTGGCGCGCGGAGACTGGCAGTGAGTGGGTGTTGGGTGTTTTACGCCGTATCGACAGCCAGGATCATTTTCACGGTGAAAACCAGTTTGGACGAATTGTCTTTGGTGATGGAATCTATGAGATGAAGGTGACAGGGCAGGCAAACAGCAGGGGACCAAAACCAGCAAATCATTTTTGCTGTACCTCATCCCTTAATGACCCGCGCTAACCGGGAATTGAACCCCAAGAACCACTTGGCCAGTGCTGGGTCCCTCCTATCGTCGCCTCATATGATCAGCAGGGGCTACTGGGGGCCTATTCTTACCCGGGTACCCACAGATACTGGCAGTATATAGGGGCTCTGAGGGTCTCGATTTTCCATGTCTAATTTATGGAATGGCTATGCCACATGTCGTTGTCCCTATAAAGCTATTATCCCTAGTCAAATTTAAGAAATGTCCCTGTCGCACTGTCAAATTTAAGAAATGGCCATGTTCCATGTCATTGTTGCTTATAAACGGCCTTTACATGTCAAATTTAAGAAATGGCCATGTCACATGTTGTTTTTACTTATTAACAGCCATGTTGCCTGTCAAATTTAAGAAATGGGCATGTTGCGCTCTTGAATTTAAGAGTCAGGACCTCCAGTTTATACACTTAAAGCCAGACAGTTAATTCCTCTGTTGTACTACATAGCCAAACTCTTACGGTGAAAGACCCATAGGGGCAATTTTTTCTAGTCTTGTGCAGGTTGATAAGACCTGATGTGACGGTAAATGATATCCGGAGAGAGGTTGTTTCCTTTGTGGGGGCCCAACCCAAACAGACAGCGGGTGATGTACGTCTTGGTTTCCCCTACAAATAACAGCCCCCATCACAAATTAACCAACCCCTAACGTATTACAGTCACAAAGTAGCATATTTACCAACTGAAAAAGACACTTGGATGATAATATCTTCAAAGGGTCCCTGGAAATTATGTTATATTTTTAAGAAAAAACATGGAATTCCAAGGATCAGCAAAAGTCTAGCGACCAGCATTACACACTTATAAAACCAGACAGTTGATTCCTCTGTCATATCACGTAGCCAATCTTTTACAAACAGAAGAATCATAGGGGTAATTTTTGTTCATCTTGCACAGGTTGATAAGGCCTGATGTGACGGTAAGTGATATCCAGAGAGAGGTTGTTTCCTTTGTTGGGGCCTAACCCAAACAGACCGCGGGTGATGTACGTCTTGGTTTTCCCTACAAATAACGGCCCCCATCACAAACTAACCAACCCCTAACGTATTACAGTCACAAAGTAGCATATTTACCAACTGAAACAGACACTTGGATGATAATATCTTCAAAGGGTCCCTGGAAATTATGTTATATTTTTAAGAAAAAACACGTAATTCCAAGGATCAGCAAAAGTCTAGCTGCAGCATGCCTGTCTTGTTATTTTTCTCCTCCCCCGACAACTGGCATTACACACTTATAAAGCCAGACAGTTGATTCCTCTGTCGTATTACATAGCCAATCTTTTACAAACAGAAGAATCATAGGGGTAATTTTTGGTCATCTTGCACAGGTTGATAAGGCCTGATGTGACGGTAAGTGATATCCGGAGAGAGGTTATTTCCTTTGTGGAGGCCTAACCCAAATAGACAGCGGGTGATGTACGTCTTGGTTTCCCCTACAAATAACGACCCCCGTCACAAATTAACCCACCCCTGACATATTGCACTGTCACAGTGCAGCAATATTTACCGACGGAAACAGACGCTTGGATGATATTATCTTCAAAGGTTCCCTCGAAATTACGTCGGACAAAAAGAGCTGAGAATGTTAATTGCTAGATCGCGAGGACAATTGTGACTTAATGTGACTCCAAGGGTCGTACAGGGTTACTATTTACTACTGACTAAAGCGGTATTTAGGATAATTGAAAACGTTTGTGTTTAAATTGTCATGAAATACAGACAAATGCATCCTGCAAGATGTATATGGGATGAAGTCGCGCACAAAAGAGTCTAAGTATGCAATAAAGATTTATTTAAGGAAGTAAGTGCTTTTGTTTTTGTGAACATATCAAAGTGGTGGTATATTTTCTGTTCCGTCCTTACCACATATAATGTGATGGCTATGACTGATATGTTTTGCCATCATTGTCTATTTGCCTGTCTGGACTGTCCTGGTAATTTCACAACATGGGGGTATGTGAATTAACCTACCATCATCTCTACTCTGTAGCCAGACAACCATTTGTTTTTTAAACATAATACCTGGGAAAAGCTACATTGTCTTTTTGAGGACAACAGTCCTTTGTAGAGAACTTGATTGTCTAGAGTTATTACTTGTTTGAGGCTAATTTTGCATTATGTTGGAATTATTCTAAAAACTAGATTACATCAAGACGACAGTTGTAGTTACAAAGCTCTACAAAAGGTCACATCATCGTCTGTTTTCTGCGTTTGATAGACATTTCATTACTATTTTCAAAGAACCATTCCCTCTGAAATGTAATGAACAATTTGGTTATAAATAAATAAATACTGCTGACGTGTCAGTTTCCACGCATCCCACTAAAGGCCTGATTAAATGTAGAGACTGAACTCAACTCAACACCTTAGTTGAGTTCAGTCTCTGATAGTCTTAATTATGTAACGTAGGGTTAAAACAACTTTTAGTTTCAGTGTTATCAAGGCTGATTAGTCTGGTCTCTTGTATTGTGAAGATGTAGATTTAAGACTGGATAGTCTTGAGTAGATTTAAAACTGGATAATCTTGAGCCGTTAATCTCCAGTCTCTATATTTCACAAAGCTCAAGAGTCAACTCGACTGTCCTAATTGAGTCAATTATTAAAACCAGATAAAGGAAAATTGAGATACCTCTTTTACCAGAATATTATTGATAAGAAGACTGAAGACTGTCTAGTCTCTATATGTGACCACTAGTCAGTTTTTCATGAAGGCTGTTTTGTTTGCAATATCTAGTTAAAATCCTTAAGACTGTAGGGTGAGTTAATTCAGTTTCTATATGTGACTGGGCCTTAAGAGTAGAGTTAAGTACAGACTCTCTATGTACTGGGTCTTAAGACTGTACAGCTGAGTTAAGTCTTTATAAGTGACTGGGCCTTAAGACTGTAGAGTTGAGTCTCTATATATGTAACTGGCCCTTAAGACTGTACAGCTGAGTTTCTCTATGTGACCAGGCCTTAAGACTGTAGAGTTGAGTTCAGTCTCTCTATGTGACTGGGCCCTAAAGCCCCATACCCACTTGGCGATTTGGGCTTCGTCGTCCATCAGTATGCTAACATTAAAATGAACGTGTTTGATTTGAATCGCCGGGAAAATCGCCTGACGATTTTATCAAATACATTCATTTCAATATAGTATACTGATGGGAGACGAGACCCAAATCGCCTAGTGGGTATGGGGCTTAAGACTGTAGAGTTGAGTTCAGTCTCTCTGTGTGACCAGGCCTTAACGGCAAACGCCAGCTTTAGCCAACAACTAGCCCTTCCATGACGACTCGCCAAGTCAATAATCCCCTCATCTATTGGCCAGGGTCTCACCCGTTGGCCAGGGTCCGACGCCTGCGCACTTAAAGGTCAGGCTTTACGGACAGGTAATCATTAGTCCAGATGTGCAGACCTTTATAGCATTGTCCATATCACATTGAAATGGATCGATTTCTGTTACTGTGCAGTGCTTCCCATGAAGTTTACCCGATGTGTCCATTGTTGTTGTGAGTGTGATAGCAATAATGTAAATAGGCAATATATGTGACCCGATCTGACATAATGAGTCGCAAGTCGCGGAGATACGAATTTGAGTTAGTAAGATATGTTCCTCACCTCGAAAAGAGCTTCATTTTGATACCAAGATTGTGTTCGTACGATGATTAGGGCCAAAGTTAGGTTTTTCCCTATACGCGGTAGGCTGGAAACTTGATTCTGAGAAAAACGCGTTTGAAGTTTTTATGTGCGGTTTTGGTTAGACTCGGTCGGAATTCCTTGGATACCACTAGAAGTTTATCTCCCACCGACTTGAGACTTGGAATATACATTCTAGACTAGTTGAACTACAAAATACTGTGAAGTCATGCTTTAGAAATGGAAACTTTAATCATGCCGGCCTTGTAAAGATAGAGTACAATTCCTGTAAATCTGCACCTGAAAATGAAAAACTGAAGCAAGAGGGCAAGCTCAAACAGTCACAATACCTGTTCTAGAAGGCTGAATTGAAGTCACAACGACTTGTAAAGAGTCTATGGGAATGTTCAAGTGTATTTCAGCCTGTTTTGCCATAAATAATAAGTGTCATAGTTCCAGGTAAGTTGGATAAAAGTTCCATAAAGTTGAAAGATCACAAAACGTCAGTAAACTGTGAGTCTAAAACAACTCAAAAGGCACAAAAGTACCAATAAAATATTAAAATTCGAACTATATACAGGTATTCTAGTCTATGATTCTAGTTGCTAGAGGATGTAGACCGACCACGCCCCCGCCCCCGACTTTGGCTGCGTTTACGTTTGGGTGGGGGAGTGATCTCAGGGGAAGTGTCTGAGTCTGAGTCTGTTTCCATTTCACGTCGCATTTGGGCTGCTGTCTCTCTGTCTGAGTCCTCTGAGCCCGAGTCAGGGGTTTTTCCTCGACCCCGACCGCGACCTCGACCCCGACCTCGCCCCCGACCTCGGCCTCGCCCCCGACCTCGCCCCCTTCCTCTACCACGTCCCCTTCCTCGCGCCTCCTCCTCCTCCTCCTCCTCCTCCCCTGCATCTCCACCTCCACCTGCTCCTGAGGGCCCTGGACCTGGATCTGGCGATGGGTCCCGCCGCCTTGGTGCCTCTGCTGCAGGCTCAGGTTCCGTGGGCTTGGGGCACGTAATGTCTTTGGTTTCCTCTGTGCAGAAGTCTCTGATGTTTTTGAAGAGGTACCACTGCCGACGAAGGGGAAGCCCAGGGGAAGGTGTGGCCGGTGGTAGGACCTTTGGGACGGCTCCAGGGTCCACAGTGAGCACATCCACTTCCTCTGGCTCAGAGTCAATGTACTGTCGGACGGTTACCTTCCCGGGGCTGTTTGATGAGAAGATAAAGTGGTGATACTGCTTGATCCCTTTTATTGGCCGGGTGAACGGGGTCAGGAAGGCTTGCCAGTTATAGGTTGGGACAAAGACGGCCCCATCTTCTGACCCACACAGCTGAGGGATGTTGACTTCTTTTTGGGTGCTGTCCCGGACCGTCTTGGCTAGGTCAGCAAGGCAGGACACCTCGGCACGGCGAAACCGCTGCTTGAGGAGACCGAAGCACCAGTCGGGGGCAAACTTGGTGTGGCCGGTTATAAGAAAGTTCAGAGTGATCTGCTTATGCAGACCAGTCAGGACCCGCCACATGAGATAGCCAATCACGTACTTGTTCTTGTTTTGCCCACTGCAGTTGTCACAGTGGAGGTCAAGGAGGCGTTCACCGAGGGAGTAGTTGGCAAAGTAGTGGTGGAGGTAGGAGATGACAGCGTTTGAACCCTTGCTGCCGCAGTGGGACTCATCAATAAGATAGTTTACTTGACGGGGGATGGCTTCAGCACACACGCCAAAGATGCCTACTTTGCGTGGGACGAGGAAGTAGAGGGGCCCTGGCTGCATGGGGGAGGAGGGGAGGTGGACCTGCTGTGCGTAGTCGAAAGATACATGCACCCGGATGTCAGAGGAACAGGGAGTGTGTGGCCCGAGCGCCGGCCGGCCTGCCTCGGCATACGCCTGCTTGGCAGCGGTAGTCAGTTCCTGGTAGAACTCCCGTTCCTTGGCCACCACCTCCAGGTGCTTCTGCTGCTTCTTTAACTTTGCCTGCTTAACTACTTCGGGGAGGTTAGAGGAGTAGGAGATGTCACGGTTGTTCCTCTGACACTCCCAGCATAGGTCAGTCATGGGGCGAGAACACACAATATGGGGTAGCAACTGGCGCCAGAGGTTACGGAAGGTGGTGACGGCAACCTGACGGTGGGCGTCCCCGATGGCCTGTAGATAACGTTTATGCACATCTACCTTCCTTGTGCTGGAGGGGAGGAGGAGGATGTCGTCGCGTTTGTGCGTGGAGACTCGGCCGGGGAGGACGAGGGCATAGGTTTCGGCGTAGGAGTTGATGAAGTCGACCACGCGGCGGATGTCTGCGAGGTCGAGGGAATGGGTGTTGGCCTTGCGTCCGCCTGACCTCTTAGTACGGGGTACGACCCCGTTCTCCCGATACCACTGGCTGATGGCGGTCATCTTGTTGATACTGCAGCTAAAAAACAAGAACACACAACTTACAATTGGAAATGGAATAATGTTGGACATACCAGGTTCGGTTACATAAAAATAATGTTTGGTTACATAAAATAATTATTGTGTACATGTTAATAAGTTACAGCAGGAGACAGGTTTAGGAACTACTTAGACAGAGAATGTTAGCTGCAGAGATGAATAATTACCTGTAGAGAAAGAGCAGGGTGTCCCGGCAGACCTTCCTGCCCCCGGCGGTGTAGTGGCTCCGTTGGTGCTGCCTGGCCCCCTTGCCCTTTTTCCCCTTCTTCCAGGTCGACAGCTGTACCGAGGTGTCAGTACAGGCACTTGTAACGCCCAACAGGAGCATGTCCTTCTCCCCTGGAATGGAAATCCGACACAGAACTTTAGTGATGGACGAGCGACTGACTTTGTGAAAAAAAAAAAAAAAAGTTTAAGAAAGTTTCATACATTACTCTCGGCTGGGTCTACCCCCGCGGTCACTGAGGTTACTTGGCCGAAAATCGTATGTCAATGCCACAGAGGAAAAGTTACAGCCTCCAGGAGGTCATACAGGTATTATAGATGACAAACTATCTTCATTTACGACGGTTAATAGGATGGTTATTGGCCGCACCTGGAGTCAGCTGGGCGACCTCCTGCCGTTTGTCCAGACGCTCTGCCGTTGAGAACTGGACACAACACGGGCCGTCGTTGTGGTACTTACACGAGCACCTAAACATGACGAAAGTCCACATTAATGTCAAAGATATGTGAGGGCACCCCTATAGATTGAATTAGGTTCATTAGATGGCCGCTAAGAACTTTTAATTAGGCCTGAGAGAGCATAACGGTCAAGGCCGTCCATCGTTCAAGTGCGAGACGCCATTAAGTAGGTCACGGCGGCATACTTTCAGCAAATGTCGATTTTGAACATAAAGACAGATAGAAACATGAAAATAATTACGGGATATCTTAGAAAACATGTTTGGGCAACTTCTGATGGCCGGACAGGTCTAACGGTTTGGTATTTATAGGAATTTTCAAACGACACAACTTGGGCAATTTCGATCGCAAGTCGCAAACAAGCATGGCCTACCTAAATTTCTGGCAACTGTGAATTTCCTCCTGCAGCAGTTGGTCCGTCGGATCAGTGATAACCAGGGGCTCATCCTCGTCCTCCTGTGACTCCTCAGCCTCCTCCAAATCCTCTATGTCCTTTTCCGACAGGGTAGCATCCTCCTCCCCCTCCGATAAGTCCCCATCGTCCTCGGCAAAGACGAAGTAATCCTCGACAAGTTCTCGCCATTGCTCGTCGTTGGCGCCGCCATGAAGATTAGTCCGAACAATTGTATTTAGCGCGGCTGCCACGGCCTCCTCACGCTCCTTGGGGGTAGCCATGTAATCCTAACAATGTTTGGATCCAAACTGCACTTGCAGTTCAAGAAATAACACGCTAATTAACACGTTAGGCCTCATTGAACGCGCACCTGCTTCTGTCGGTCGGACCTTTAAATTTTACAAACAGTGGCGCTTCCGGCACGCCGAGGGGGTCTCAGCCAATCAGAGCGCTCGGATCGCAACACGTGACCTTCTTGACAACGATTGTTTACGGCGACGGCTTTCGCGATCCGCCTTCTGATTGGTCCATCCCCGTCCCAATTCAAAATCCGACGATGCGATTGGCTAGAAGAGGTCCCGCGCTTTTCGGCGGTACCAAAAGTTCTTGGGTTGTCGACTCCTAAAAGCGGCTCGCAAGTCGGCAAAGTTGATAAAAATCGGCGTCTCAGGAGCCTTTTGTTTTAACTCACTGAAGCAGAAGAACGACTTTGGGGGCCATTCTAACACACTAAGAATATTAATTTCATCAAAATATTTTGGGAAATGAAAGTCCTGATATAAAAGATTAAGAAAATGCAAGAAAGTCATTTTCGATAGTGGGGCCGATTTCCGACTTCAGAGGCCCATATCTCAGTTTGACCGCGCGCGACTTGCGACTCATTTTGTCGGATCGGGTCACATATGTTCTTCCCATGACACTTTCAGATTTTTCAGAAAATCTGAAATTGATCTGAGAAATGTCAAATCCATTCTTTAACATTTTCGTAAGGGTTAACACAGTTTAAAATAGCCAATAATTATACAGTCTCTAAATGTCAGTTCCATTTTTTAACAGTTTCCTAAGAGTTAACACAGTTTAAAAAGGCCAATAATTATACAGTCTATAACTGTTTGTCGGTCAATGTTTTGCAACATTCTTCTGACGAAAATCTGAAACTTACATCCCTGAAAATTGATCTAATTTCCTTCCTTTTTTTGACAAGACTGGATGAAAAGTTACGCTTTCTATTATAAAAAAAATAATCTAATATTCCGTCTGAAGTTCAACCACATCATTCACAATGCGGTGTCAACCTCAGAATATCCACAGGACAGGAAAATCTATAATGCACGCCCCCTCCCGACGGGATATGACTTGGCAACGTCACAAATGACGAAGTACTTATCACAAATGACGCATCACCAGACTTATTAGGTCGAGCAGGGCTTTCCCTGTGGACGACAAAAGGGGTGTGATGATGGATGACCAGGCCAAACAGGTCGATCAGCGGGTCCCAGGTGGTGCGGATGGCAGTACTTAGTTGCGGTGGCACCCAGGGGTTTATGTTGGTAATCTGTTGGCCGAGAGTCATTCGCTTCACGTAGAGAAAGTATGTGCCAGTCATAACTCCAACTGCTGGGGCTAAATCCCTGGGACTTAGACTGTGTCGGTCCACAGGGATATAATGGTACGGGATGACAGAGCGCAAACTGCGGACGGTCATTAGTCAAACCATCAAACGTCTGTTGACTTCCGGAGGTGTCTCGGGAAATATTTATTCCCAAATAAACCATTCCATTCCTTTTCCCATTTCCTCACTCTCAGAGTATTATGCTGATGGTGTGGCCACTTTGTTTTATTCTAGCCATCTGTGTATGTAGTCAGTGGGGCCCCTGATGGGAGTCAAGATGTCATTTTTTTTTCTTTTTTAATTCTATGGAATAAATGTCTCTACTCATTGCCATTAATGAGACCAAGTGTCACATGTTGATAGACTAGAACTGCTGAGACTAAATCCCCGGGACTTAGACTGTGTCGGTCCACGTACAGGGAAATAATGGTACGGGATGACAGAGTGCAAACTGTGGACGGCCATTAGTCAAACCATCAAATGTCCTCTCACTTCCGGGGGGTGGCTCGGGAAATATTTATTCCCAAATAAACCATTCCATTCCTTTTCCCATTTCCTCACTCTCAGAGTATATGCCGATGGTATGACCACTTTGTTTTATTCTGGCCATCTGTGATGGGGGTCATGATATCAAATTTTTTTTTTTCAATTCTATGGAATAAATGTCTCAACTCATTGCCATTAATGAGACCTAGTGTCACATGTAGAGCGACTGGAACTGGGGCTGAATCCTGGGACTTAGACTGTGTTGGTCCACAGGGATATAATGGTACGGGATGACAGTGTTATATCTGCATGTTGCAGTTAAGGTTCTCCAATCAATGTTATATCTAGAGTGGGGTTAGATATATCTTGATCTTGAGTAGAGAGAAGGACACAGGTCTTGTGTTTATGGTGGTTTATTCCCTACTGAAGCATACATGCATGCCTACTAACTATTTCATTATACATGCGCAGGGTCTTGGCACCTGCCACCTTAAGCATGTAGTGACATGCACCAGACCTACTATAGAGGTGCATGAGAGTTATGTATTAAAATAGTATTGATATTATTATAAAAGATTAGAGTGAAAATAATATGTGATATGGTGATATAACATTATCCTCCCTCCCCCAAAAGAGTTCGCAAGCTGGGTAAACAGGTTGTGAACTGCACTGGAAGAGGTGGGTTACACCAATCTGACAGTAATTTAGGCAAATCTTTAATCTTAAAACTTGAGTTAGATCCACAACATGAAAATAGAATGCAAAATACATTTTCATCAGAATTACAAAGTACATAATCAGTTCTTAAATTATCACAATTGTAATACATGTGCAAAGATCAACTTTGGAGGCACATACATTCAGGCATTGATCAAAGGAGAGCCGAATTGCAAATGTAAATGTCTCAGGTGTTAAAGAAAACAATCCATTGTGTTATACAAGGAATTCAATACAATCTTAATTCTGCTTCTAAGGTATACAACAAGTATTGAATGGGGTTGCAATAGCAGGTCCAGTGTGGACAAACATGAAGCAATAGTCATTGCAGAATAACCTTTCAAGTTGTGTAGATTGTACTACCTGCAATAGGCAAAGGGCATTCACTATTTGTTCACCATGTTTAGATTACCAATCAATGCATGTTTTGCATGTTCATTGTAACAAGGAAGTGACAAAAGCTTTTGTATCAGGTTGGTCAGAAACACAGAATACTAGAGACTGGCATTTCAAAAGTGTTTTTGAATCTGTTTCAGAATTACCAATTCTTTCATATATATTTTACTTATAATCATAACCCTGAGGAAATAAGAAATACGCCTGCACAATACCAATACCACAAAACACTTCAGCCAAGCTGGGAAAATATCCAATGAAGAATGTATAACTGAATGCAAACATCCATGCAGTTTTGATAGTGCAAAACTATTTTTGAAGGGGGCACTTTATCCAAAACCCTATCCCAAGTCATATAGGACACTATCAACTGCTTTTTACAGACGAGGCCTGGCTTATAGTAGAGGCTAATTGCAAAACATATAATCATAAATCCCTTCTAATTCAGGGTGCTTAAACTCATTTTTGAGGAATGAACATTAGATAGGCTGGCTAGTTCTTATCCAATTAACACAAACAGTAGTCCCTTTTCGAATTTGTTGAGTGACTTTTCTCCTCCCTTCACTGAGGGGTTCATGTCCCATCCAACAAGAAAACATATTGATACATGAATTATCCTGGGTAGTGATTTGGGCACATATTTCTATGTAATCGTTCTCCATTCAGGAAATTCAAATAAACAACATATCTGTCTAAGCAATATCACAAAAGCAAATCATTACATTTGAAGTAGATCAGGAATTGAAATCTTTTCATCTGACAATGTGTCATTACCAAAAATAAAGCATTATCACTGCCGAAGAACTAAAACAGGAAAAAACTCACAAAATATCATTTTCAGCTGTCATTGTCCTTGAGATCTGCACAAAACTGAATGCAAACCTACCTTATTATTAACTTTGAAATGAATATTACAAATAAGATAACAATATGATTTTCATTTCTTATCAAAATAAGTCCTTAATTGTGGATGCATTTATAGTCCTTTGGTTGTGTATGCATAGCTTATTGTTCTTTGATCCGGTTATGAAGAATTTCTTTGTTCAAAATTATGTCCTTATGATGTTTTTTTTTTTTAACATTTTGGGGTTGGTGTGATGCCCTCTGTGGCATCACCTCTGACAATCTGGTGCTCTAAGGGTCACCAGTATTGTCAATTTTACAAGGCCTGCAGTGGTGTGGGAGGGCCGTTAAGATACAGTTACATCCATAGAATGTCAAAAAATGTCCTTAGGTGAATAGTGGACATCTTTGTAGAATAAGTAGAGATCCTTTTGTAGCTCAAACCCATGGTAGAGCATGGTAGTTTCTGTTAAATCCTAGGGAGAAATATGCTGGAATGTGTGGCTATGGCTAGATTAAGCCACCCAGCAATCCCATAAAGGTTACATTTTCCCAAGTAATCCTGATGGTTAACTCATGGGAAAATGTCTCTAGGCTGTGAGAGGGTCAGAAAAGCCCGGGTTAACTCCACCAATGTTATATCTGCATGTTGCAGTTAAGGTTCTCCAATCAATGTTATATCTAGAGTGGGGTTAGATATATCTTGATCTTGAGTAGAGAGAAGGACACAGGTCTTGTGTTTATGGTGGTTTATTCCCTACTGAAGCATACATGCATGCCTACTAACTATTTCATTATACATGCGCAGGGTCTTGGCGCCTGCCACCTTAAGCATGTAGTGACATGCACCAGACCTACTATAGAGGTGTATGAGAGGTATGTATTAAAATAGTATTGATATTATTATAAAAGATTAGAGTGAAAATAATATGTGATATGGTGATATAACAACAGAGCGCAAACTGCGGACAGCCATTAGTCATCCCATCAAACGTCTGTTGACTTCCGGAGGTGTTCTGGGAAATGTTTATTCCAAAATAAACCATTCCCTTCCTCGCTCTCAGAATATATGGTGACAGTATGGCCACTTTGTTTTATTCTGCCCATCTTTACATGCATTTAGAATGCTTTAACGGAGCTGTAGAAAAGATGTTATAGTCGTTTTGCCATAACAACAATGAACTTAAAGTGATCTTAAAGTTGTCGCTGTCACAATTAGTCATTGGGTATTGGGCCACTGATGTTGAATGTCAATTTTAAGGAATGATTATGTCACATATCTCTATCGCTAGTGAAACCCAATATCACTATACTATACTAAATAGCCATGTCCATCTTAGGAGTCTAGGGCCATGTCAAATTGCTGTGGAGACCGCGACAAGGCGACATGTCGACGACTCGACACAAACAGATTTCAGGGGAACTCGATCCCTGACACTCAGACAGAGGCTAATGAAAGTCTTCTTATGGTCTCGTCTTACTCTATATTGAAAACCGCTTCTCTTAAGGTCATATCGTGTATAACTTCACTGGCGACAAGTTTCACTTTCATGAAAATTTCAAACTTTGTCCGTGTTCTAAGACATGAAATATAAGAGCTCTTCATCTGTCGGGACTCCTGTCTTATATTGGCGCTGGCTGATGTCAATGACACTAGATATATGTATAGATGTGATGTATAAAACTGGCTGGGCAGCTCCTGTTTTGGCCTATGTGGTCACCTTTCCTAGCAGCAGGTATGATGGAAATCAGGTACAGGGGTCATAACAGCCTTTGGCAAAAATATAGGAATTTTTATACGAAATTTTTAGCAAAAATATAGGAGAATATAGGAGGTTTTAGGGCAAAAATACAGGAAAAAATAGGAATTTTCGGCAAATCTTTTTCAGATATTCTTTGATTATATTAGATACAGCTATTTCATCAGCATTTGGTATCAGTTTACAGACTATCTTCAATTTAAAAATGAGTGGAATGAAAATAATACAGATATTTCAGAAGTGGAGCCTACCTTGCAATTATTTTTGTTCAATACACTACCTGAACCAATAACATTCAAATCAATTGCTTAATTCATGATCCACACTTCTCCTTTTTGTAACATTATTCTGATTAACTTCTAAAAATATTGCAATTATGCACGGTAAATCGGACTTTTCTGAGAAAAATATAGGAAATATAGGAATTTTTGACAAAATATAGGAAAATATAGGAGTGCCACAAAATATGGGAAAATATAGGAAATATAGGAAAATATAGGAATGTTATGACCCCTGCAGGTATGAGGCAGTGCAGCCTGTCAATCCTCCCTTCAAGCCACGCCCAAGCATGGACCATGCAGGCCGGTTGAGAGCCACCGAGAATTGCTTATTGTGCAAAAATTGTAATTAAGAGATAATTTACATGACCTTTAGGTTTGTGCCACAATTGAAAACAGCAATGGGAGTATACATCGGTCTAGTATTAAGTGGAATCCGGGAGGTATACAATTTCGGGATAGCAAGAGATGCCCTTTTATTTGGACAATCAAAATCAATTATGATAAAGCTGCCACTATACCTAGGCCCATATCTTCGTTACTGATTTTCGTGATTAGGCTAATCAGCTGAAATTTGTTTAGTGTCTCATAATGCCTGATTTTGTCTTTCGCCAAAAGTAAGGATATCATTTCAAAATAACATTGAAAAAGGATTGTCAGCTGTACTTACTTTGACAGATAGAATAGATATGAATGAGACACTAATCAAAATTGAGATGATCAGCGTAATCACTGAAATCAGTTATGAAAATATGGTCCCCAATAACTAAAAGTACAGGTAAGATTCACCCTTCTGTGAGCTGCATGCAGAAGTGGAGAAGAAAAACAAAACTATTAAATGAAAAAGGTCCAAGTCGCCCTCCCAACATAAAAACATGTCTCGCGGCTTAACAGCTGTAAATGTTTAATACGCTGTATTTCAAAAACACAGTGCTTGAAATGAGACTAGAAAGCTGGCAGTGATGGTACTTAGGGACTTTACTCGGATTAAGAGCCTAACCATGAAATAATGAGAAGCAGAGGGCTCCGGGGGATAAAAATGACTCGTCTAATCTGAAGGATCCTCCACAACTGTTTAAGGCCCTATTACACTACGCGACATTGAGCTGCGATATTGGCAGAATATGATGATATTCTAGAAAATTCGTACAAAGGAGTGATATAATTGTTCGATATTGGCAAATTGGTGTATTTTACACATGTGTAACAAAGGATTTTGTCTCTAATATGTATGATTTCCCACGACATCGTCATATCCCAGCTCATGTCGTGTAGCGTAATAGAGCCTTTCAGGACTATTAGGGCTCATCATCCCAAGAGCCGGCGACTTCTTATTATCATTCCCATTTAAGATCATCCCTCACCCTTAAAGTAGACGTACGTAGTAGGCGTTTAGGGCGATAACAGCGAATAATACCCGGGTAAAAAGCAAATTTCCCTGAATAACCATTTTCGTGGTGAGTTCCTCAGAAGCCATTCAACGTTCAGACCGACCATTCACATCCGAATAATAAATACAAGTTACAATCTGAAGAGCAATACTTTATACTTTGTTGTCGCGTGATTTAGGGAGGTACTAAATACTCCTGTATTTCCCTATCAGGACCTTCTCTACAGATTTTATCTTCCTCTAACAGAAGCCTTTAGTCTCCATCCTCCAAGCAAGCAAAGAGATAAACTAGCACACAAAGGGAGACGATTTTGCCTCTGACATTGTGTAATCTCATTCCACATACCAGTACTATTATAAAACGTTTTTTTGTCTTTTAACTGCAATGATTGTCGTAGTAATTGTGCCAATATTCAAAATACGCAGTCTTCGGCAGTCTTCAAATGTTGAGCAAAATTATGCAAATATGAATTATACTGCATCATTATGTATTCAAGCTATAGCACATCTGATAAGAGAACTCTTAATACTACTAAAATTAACATATAGATTTAACACTGTTTGTAAGGGAAAAGAAACTTTATGTATTGCTTGCCATTTCCTCATGAATATTTTGTTTTGAACGCTGACAGTGATAGGTCTCAGATGAATCATCACCAAAAAAATATACATTTAGGTAATACTGTATCATTTCTAGAACTCGGGTAAAGGAAGCAAAAGTCTCAAACTATGTGTTACCTTGAGGGCTGAGAACTACAAAACATTAAAGAAAAATTGGTAGCACAATAATTTATTTCAGGTCATAATTATGATATTCAAACATGTAATCATTATCCCTCATACATTCTAACAGACGAATAATTATACCTCAGAGTTGCATAAGTTATGGTGTTGTGTAACTCTCCTGGGGGCAACACCACGAACCTTGGACTTAAGTAATGCAATTAGGGTACAAACCCAATGGGAGTTACAAGGTCTACATGTACGAGAGTTATTACAGCTCTGAGCTCTGCGTGTTAGAAACGCAATCAAGGGGAACTTTGAGAAACTATTCTTAAATATAGTGGAAAAAAAGGAAAGGCCTTGCCAATCGAAGGCCCTGTATTACATAAATGTGCGGGTTTTGTTTTGATTTTTTTGGTAAGAAGGTATGAAGGTTAACAGTCTACGCTCAAGATAATGTATGCTGAATCAAGTATTGGTGTATAAGGCCAGCCTTAAACAAAGATTTGTTTCCTGTCCACCGCCCGACTGACATTTTAAGGGCTGACTGGAGACATTTATTTCATCTTTTCATCTTTTTTTTTCATTTTTCAACAAAAGTTTTAGTTATAACCTTACCCCCCCAAAAAAAAAAGATTTCCCGACCTCCCGACTGGCTTAATTTTTCCCCACCCGCTGGACAGGAAACAAACTTTTTTTAAGGGTGGCCTAAGTACAAATTATAGCATTATGCTTATCAATGCTTATGCACTTTATAAAAGATTTAAAAAGTATCAGTTTATCACGAAAAAAGTCTGTGCTCGCGGGTGGTTGATTATCATTGAAGCATAGAGACCTCAGGGTGTCAATGGTTGTAGCAAAGACTCCCCATGCAGAAGAAAAGTGTATTCCTCTTGGCCACCCTCGTATAAAAAATGATCCGTCAGTGTCAGTACACCTTGACAGCAAATTGAAAGAAAAGAATTTGAACTTTGCAAATTCAACCGCAGGGTGTATTTCTTTCGATATATCAAAAGAAAACTTTCTCTGGGCTAAAAGGACCTATATAGGCTCAGTTACATGTATGTGTCAAGATCTTGTCAGTTGATAAAGTCACAATGAACAGAGGTGGGTGTCGACTATAATTTTCTATCGTCGTATTTTTCGGATACTTGAATGAATATTATGAAGATTGAATGCAAAGGCAAACCAGTAAATTTGGTCTATTGATGGAAAAAAGACGTTTTATTGGGATATAATTGGTGTAAGGGGAGAAGACTAACTCAGCCACTTCATTAACCTTTTTTTTGTCGGGCAGGACACGATAACGACCGACATGTCTAAGACACGACACGTCCCAATGGAGGAGGGGGGGGGGAGGCACTGACTCTGAGCATTTCTACCCACTGCCATACTACTGCCCCTACTTTTTCCGGCTGACCGTCCCTGAATTTTGACCGACACTTATTTCTGGGTGCCACAGGCTGCTGTCCCTTAAAGTCAAAGTGTGTCAATACCAGGAAATTTACAAAAATCTCAGTAATTCTTATGAAAAATTCTGATAACATTTAATTGGTATATTTTTGTCAATTAAGAAAAAATAAGGAAAGTTTCAAGTTGCTGTCCTTATATTCTATGGGTGTATTACATTGCTCTCCTTTTTTGCCTTAAAAGTGGTTGACTGCCCTTCAGTTTTCACGTTCACCACCCCTGCTTCATGGGTCCGTTTGGCAACGGTTACCCTTTTGAGACCAAGTGCCCCCCCCCCTTCCCACATTGGTCAGTCCCTTTCTGATCGGATGTCTCAGTCCTTGACGTCTCACCACACAAAACCAGGTCGGGGGGGGGGGGGGGGGGGGGTGAGTGTTGAATGTTTTACGCCATACCGAAAGCCAGGGTCATTTTCACAGCGAAAACAAGTTGGTACGAATTGTCTTTGGTGAATGTATCTATGAGATGAAGGTGACAATCATTTTTGGTGTACCTTATCCCTTAGTGAACCACTGCACTAACCAGGAATTGAACCCAAAAAAAGACTTGGTCAGTGCTGGGTCCCCCCTATCGTCGCCTCTTATGATCAGCAGGGGCTACTGGGGGCCTATTCATACCCAGACCCCCGACGGGGTAAACCAGGTCTATCCTTGTAACCCGTGGCCTCCGTCAGAATACAGGTGTCCATCATGCTTACTTCTGGTTCAATCCACCTTTTGTATAGGTGTTTCATGGGGGAGTCTGTTGATGTAGGTTTATTAAAATTCCTGGAATTTTATGGAGCAGTAAGTCCTATGTCAAATATTGTAAGGGCTTTTGATATGGAGATCATTCGTATATCCACTTGGGGGTTGTCAGTAAGTTACATACGCAATTTCACATATGATGTGAAGACACCTCCTTTAGATCCCCTGTATACAATCAATCAATCAATCAATCAATTCCACTCCAAATCATTGATCTCGCTCCAAATTTACGTTGTACCTCTTAAATTAAAAAAATCTGTCAATTATTTTTCCTTCCTTGGTTTAGTGTTCTCTCAAGTTTTGTTACTTCCATCGAATTTACGAAATGCCAGTCATACCTCAGTAAAGCAGTTTGTTGGATAGACCATGATTTGTTGGAGTTTAAGGTCTACTACAACTCATATACTATAAGTTTTCCAGCTATATCGAGACTCAGTCTTGTCTTTGCTTTGTACAAAGTACTGAAGTGTTCTATCGGAGGGAGAACAACGGCAAAGAATTGATCCAAGATGTACCTTCCAGGGGCCGCCATTCAAAAGTCTCATATGCTACCCCCTGGACTACCCCACCCCTTAGGTGAATGTATGATGAGTGTAACTTTATTCTCACAACTAGAGATCGTTTCAGGTGACATTGCAGAAAAAAACGAGCGAACACTTGTTTGCATCCGCCACCCATGGTGTGAGGTTTGTCGTTTACCACAGAGGAGCGAAGACGGATTAACGAAAGGCCGCACCTATACTACCGTAAAACATTAATTTAAGCAAAAACTTATTTATGCTGCACTCTAATATTTGGGTATATTTTTTCATAACATTCCATGACTGCCATTGTATTCAAGGTTTTGTAAAACCCCTAACTTAATAAGCCGCACCCTTAAAATTGAGGCACATAATTAGTTTTTATTTCGTAAAATAAATTGCAGCTTATATTAGGGATTTTAGGGTAATATGGTGAGGTAAGGGAAAAGTTGGTGGTTGATATTGTCACGAGTCTTGTCAGCTAGGGGACCCCCTGAGGTAGGGCTTCTCGTACAGACCGGCGGACCACACACACCCCGCGGGCTCCTGCTGATTTATAAGGTCCGCTCGGGAGGTTAAGGAGATGGTTATCACGTCGGAGTTTATGAGTTTTATTGTTGATGCATCTCATGTGAACTATATCATTTTGTAAGTGTTTAGTTGTGTGTTTTTTTTTCACCAATATTATATACACAAGTTCTTCCTTGGAGCTATAGATGATGGGTGAAATGGATTTTACTGTCAGTGATAGACAATACGTTATCTTTGGAGTTTTACAATTGATGCATCCCACGTGAATTATAAGTGTTTTTGTTTTTTACTAATCTTAAGCCCCATACCCACTAGGCAATTTTGACCAAGCCGGCCAACTATAATCGGCGCTAAAATTGGCTGATTCTACCTCAATAACCTGCTGATTTTAGCAAAGATTCAGATCAAACATACATATTTCCATATGCTATACTTACAGGGAATCATAGGAGTTGGTCTTTTTACCGCCACTCTTGGCCAACTGTGTAAAAGTCGTCTAGTGGGTATGGGGCTTTATATATACACAAGTTCTTCCTCGGATCTGTATAGATAGATGATGGGTGAGATAGTTATACTGTTACTGATAGACAATCTTTGGCCAATGCGTTTTACTATTGATGCATCCCACGTGAACTATATCATATGTAACTGTTTTTGTTTTTTTACCAATCTTATATACACAAGTTCTTTCTCGGGGCTGTATATATGATAATCATCCATCGTATAGAGCTGTACAGATGTAAATAATCCATCGTAAACTACACAGGAGCTAAAAAGCTGTATGATGCCTCCTGATAATTGTTTAGAAATCGGCAAGTGATAGTAGCACGCTTGAGCTAAACTATTTACAACTCAATTGCGCTGGGCTCAAAACATCTACCAAAGTAACCAATTCATCGGGTGGAATTTATGCATGAAGTCATTTCATGGGGAGAAAGCTATCAGAGCTACGGTTAGATTGTGTCTAAATTATCCATGAGTGATATGCTGGAGGCAGGTTTCTGCATGGACGAGGAGGGCATAGTATGTAGTCCGAAGTATGGCCAGGGCCGATAATTTTACATAAAATATAATTAACAATTTGCCAACAATAGGGGGCTTTCCCCTGAGACCCCCCCCCCCCCTCCGAATTAAAATCCGCAACTAAGGGAAATCTTTAACTGCCGGATTATACCTGATATTTTTAGACTATCCACAGAATGTGCATATAGATTGAGAGTTTAAAACTCACAACAGGTTTAATGACCTTTGAGGCTAGTTTGTAAATACCATAAATGGATATGGTTCGACTCTTTTTTTCCCCTCAGATATTTACTGAAGAGAGATACCAGTAATCTAAACAGATCATATTCAAAGTTACCGGAGATGTCAGATCCAACTGTACTTAGTGTTTCTCTTTGGCACCCCCCTTGCAAAACGAGGTGGGTTTATATAATAGTAAAGACTCGGGGTTTGCGCCGGCTTCTTGACTTGCACATTGTTATCATATATGCTTTACGTCGTTCTAGATAAGAGGCATATTTTTGTTGAAGCGCACAACATCAAATATTTCTACACGCTTACTCCAGTCTACTTCTAAAAAGGCCTTCGGTAAAAAATACACCGCCCCCTTCGTCTCCTTGTGGTCGTAGCTGACATTTCAAGTTATGTGTTTTTTCAAATGCTTTTTTTCCTCTCTTTTATTTAAAGGCCTGGTGGAACCTCCCACACCCCTTTCATCTCGAGAACCATTTAGTCAACAAGATCTGAAGGAAGCGGCAGATGGTAGTGAGGTACCGCCTTTTATTTTTTAGCAGATTTTCAAACAATTCAATCAAACCCTTACGGCCGATCCGGGCCTTAAAGGGGTTTCTAATGAGCACAACAGAAATAATTTATTTGTTTAGAATTCTTCATTTGTGGGGGCGGTTGAAAAACGTGTGTGGTAATAAAGGTCTATCAATAATTTGAACAGTAGTCCGTAATGACCCGGTGCCCGCCCACGGTTACCTCGGTAGAACCCAATTGTGGGGCAGCCGTGCATGTTACATGTGTGCACCTTGATCGCACGAGTCTTACGTCGACAGTTATCTATTATTCAAACTCGGCGAGGGGGCTTTCATTCAGTACGTCCTCGCATTTTCAAGCATTTCAGGACCCCCTCCCCTTAAAAAAATAAAGAAAGAAAGAAGAAGAAAAAAGAGGACTCCCAACGCTTTTTGATCTAAAATTCAGACCCCCACGCAAACCCCGTGTGCTGAAGCACGCATTGGATTCGTACAGAAACGTATTCACCTTATTACGGTCCGCCGATTCGGGTGTATATTTCGCGTGACACCGCAGGGCCGAAGCAGTCTCCGGCCTATCCTTTAGCATTGGGGGCCCCCTTCTTTCCTCAATATCTTTTAAAATTGTGCAGATTATGTCTTCATTTTTCAGTATTTTATAGATATAGTGTATATCTTGTCACAAATGTTTCATTTTACCTAAGTCCACCGGAACTATGATTACTAGATCCATCCCAAAAATCTTTAAGCCTGCCAGCATAGGACCGGAAACTGCGGCAAAACGCCGAATCGTGAAGGATTATGGGGAACCGTAATAAGGCGAATGTACATTTTCAACAAATTCACCCCCTGCCCCCACGGTATAAGAACTTCAAGAACAGAAATGTACACGCATTTAAAAAAAATCAGGGCACCCCCCCATCCCCCTTGATCTAAACATACCCAATGGATGCCCCCAAGTTGAAGTCTGTGATCCGTAGAGGAAGGACAGAAAGCTGCTTGGAGTGTGAGAGGATCTGTTGAACCAGTCCACTTGGGAGTAGTTCCCAGCTTTCCTCCCCTCCCAGCCGGTGCGACTGACGACCCCCCCCCCCCCCAGCCGTCTTTGATCTGCCCGCCGTCAGCCGCTCTAATCGCCGCCACTCGGCTACCGACGGGGCTCTCGACGGAGGGGGGGGGGGAGACTAATGTTTGATATCAATGTTTTTTTTTTAAAGGAATTATGTGGAGGGCGGCCAAATGGGTGGTCATGGCCCATCTTGATTTGTTTTCTCGGCCATATTTTATTTCTATTTTTAGAGAGTACACACGCCACGTCTACCCCAGATAATGTTGCGTATCAAATTGTGACAATGTCAATGTTGCATGTATTTGTGTATAGGGGTATTTGTCGCAGGTTTATTTTCGGATGTGCCCATGTCGCCCGTCAATGGATCTTTCAAGCCTGTCCAGTGTCTCGGACAACCAGCTGGGAAACTTACCTTCGGGTTTCAGTTACCCAGTGGGCAACAAGATGTAGATCAAGATATTGATACCGGGGCAACTATATTTTGTACCTTGACAACTGGAAGGTGTTAGTTGCCCAGTGGGAAACCAGGTCTGAAAACGATGTCATGCAACCCCTGAGGCCGCCAAAGACTATGTCGCCGCGTCGAATTTCAGAATTCCCTCCATCACCGTGTGCTAACTTTAGTCGTCTAGAGCCCTCCCTCTAACCGCTCTCCTTGGCTTCACACTCAAGCCTCTCAATGATCAGCAAGAGGCAAGAAATTGAAGTGACTTCTCTCCTCTCAGTACACCTACACGGGGCTCTAGACCATCTGGGTGCGTCTCCCGGAACGTCAACAGAGTGGGAGTCACCAGACTGGAAGGGATGTTGTTTTGTTCTCTTCCCTGCCGGCACGTCGACAGGGTCCCAACTCAAATTCCATGATCAAATTCCCTGTGTTTTCCCTGTCCCATGGTATTGTTTCCCTGTCATAGTTTTTTTTTTTTTTTTTATCATAAAGTATTTGAAGTGTAACATGTTACTAAGGATGTATGAAGCTTAATGAGAAAAAAAAAGAGAAGAAATTTCAATCTTGGAAAAAAAAAGTGATATCCTGAATCTTAAGAATTAGTAATTTGGGAATCAAAGTTCCCTGTGTTTTGGTAAAATTTCCAGATTCCCTGTGTTTTTCCTGACAAGGATTTTTCTTTTTTAATATTTCCCCAGCCATTTCCCGTTTTCCCTGTGCAGTGGGGACCCTGCAAGACGTCATGCAAGTGGGAATCACAAGACTTGTGGAGGGGTTTTGTTGGGATTTTCCCTCCCCCTGCGGGGCCCGTCGAGGTGGGTACTGTGTCTAAGGGACTGACAACTCAGGAGAGATCAAAGCGGATGGTTAAGGCGATATTACACTACACAACTTGAGCTGTGATAGGATGATGTTGCGGAGAAGGCGCACATATTAGAGATAAAATTCCTTGTTACACATGTGAGATACTCCATATTGCCAATTTCTAACAACTATATCACTCCTGTTTGTGAATTGTCTGTAATATCATCATATTGCGCCAATATCGCAGCCCGAGTCGTGTAGTGTTATACCGCCTTTACTGTTGGAAGGTAAAACCGGCCGCTGGTCCTGTGGGATCACCATCACAAGCACCGTACGGCGTTAAAAGAACAGACATACCGAACCCGCTCTGACGGGCAGATATATATTATGTATGTTTGTCCTCCTGACTGGAAACATTGGATCACTGATGCAAGCGCACAGTAAAGATTATGAATGATAGATGCTACATACAATGTGCCTTATGAATCATAGATCATATTGAATGTTCCAATGATCTTTTTGGATGGACGCATTAAGAATGTATATGGATTTTCATACAAAGAAGCACATGTTTGAGTGAGTGAGTGAGTGAGTGAGTGAGTGTTGGGTATTTTACACCGTACCAACAGCCAGGGTAATTTTCACGGCGAAGACCAGTTTGGACTAATTCTGTCTTTGGTGATCGAATCTATGAGATGAAGGTGACAGGGCAGGCAAACAGCAGGGGATCAAATCCTGAAAATCATTTTTGCTGTACCTAATCCTTTAGTGAACCAAGCACGCACATCTTTGATCTAACCCCTCAAAAGGAATAACCTTATTTCAGGGTTCCCACGCATTTTTGAAAATCAATTTAAGACCTTTTTAAGACCAAATTAAGACCCAAATTCGGAAAAATTAAGACCTATCGACCGTGTGCAAAGAAAAATTTCAGAATACATCATACGATTTTAATCTAATTTAAGTGTACTAAGTTGAAAGTGGGATCTAGGATTTTCTTGGTTACTTCAAGGCTACCCACTTTAAATTCTCAAAAAAATTCCATTTAAGACCTTTTTAAGACCTCTAGCTTAAAAAAGGTCAAATTTAAGACCTTTTTAAGGCCTTAAATTTGAGAAAATCAATTTAAGACCTTTTAAGACCTACGTGGGAACCCTGTATTTGAACTGCCAACCGATGAGTTGTCTTGGGTTACTGTATGAAAAACCAGGGCTCGACAAACCGGACACCCAGGCCAAACAGAAAAAATTGTGCAGGACAAGCAGATCCAATGGTCTATAGTTGCCTGGTGCAGAACAAGGCCTTGGGCCTGTATTTAAAAAAAAAATAATAATGTGGTTTCATATTCAATAACTAATTGCTTCTATATCCATTCAACCTATTACGTTAGAGATATTTCTAAATATTATGGGCTTGGATAATCAGGTGAAGTCAGTTTTTGAAACGATTTGTCAAGCCTTGAAAAACACTCCTGGTATTTATAGATTAAATCAAATTAGATTAAATCAAATTAAATGCGTAAATTCAAGAGGGGAGTCAGAACCACCCCCAGCTAGCCTGCAGGCAGCACGTACGGCCTCTCCTGGGATGACCACTACGTGCGGCAACAACCAAAACATCACAGCATGTTTCACCACTTCCCGCCCTGCCCAACACGATCACCTCCAAGCACCATCTGGTCGCACCCAATGTAAACATCAGGAATGTCCCCGGGGTGGTTTTACTCCGCTTTTTTGTGTGTTTCCGCGACGTTTTGTTTACCTTAGACTATTATTTTGCCCTCGGGGAGCCGGTGACATGATTTGGTGGGGGAGGGATGGTCGTTTGTCTCTGTGGGATCGTGTTATCCTCATCCCCTGAGTGACTGACATAAGAAGGATTTCCTTAGATCCTTAGTGTCCTAGTTGGAGCAGCAGCTTCACCAGGACTGCGACGGGCTAAAGATTGCAAAATTCACATTTGCAATGCAGTGGCGTACCCGGGAGGGGAGGGGGGGATCCCGGGGAAATCTGGAACCCCCTCAGATTTCTCAAAGTTTATATGACTAAACTACGAATATAGGGAATTTTATCCAAACTACTACTAGTCGGAACCCCCTCACTTTTGCGTGGGAAACCCTCGATTTACAATTACATTGAACCCTCTAAGATTTTAGGGCTGCAGGTACTAAAGATTAAAGACTAACCACCTCCTATGTATATGGAAATGCCAGACATCTGTCATAATATTTACATGCCTACATTGGTTGTTCACTTGCAAACGGTTGTTATTCAATTCAATAACACATGTCGTAGTTTACAAACATGAATTTTTCCACAGTTCTTTTGCCTATCAAATTAGTACATAAAACATTTCATTTGGGGGTGGGTGGGGTGGGGTGGGGGGTTGTTTGTTTCTGTCAGAGTGTTTTCTTCATCCCACCAAGTGGTTGGTATAAGAAGACGATCCTTTACTCCTAAGGTGGGGACGGTGAACTGTTGCCCCAGTTGGCACAGTAGTTGGAACCAGGCATGGGCCATGCTAAATACTGCCAAAATTCATAGGTGCAATGTGGAAGTCCCTAGATTGATAAGTATTCATGAGTAAATTCCTTAATTCGTAAAACCCCTTGATATCTATATGAAAATACCACATAACTGTGATAATGTGAATATTTACATACCTAAGTTGATTCTGTACTTGAAAAATGGTTTAATCATTTTAATAACACATACCGTAGTTTATGTTCCTCAGTTTTTTCGCCTATCAAATTAGTACATTATAAAAACATGCCATATATGGTCTGGCGAACTGTAAACAACTCCTGCTCGTCCATGTTTTGTACAACGTACAAACAAAAAGTACTGCACGGAATTACATAGCGCTGCCAAAAGACAGTGAATCAGAGAAAATCGTGCCATCACTCTGAAAAAAAGAAAACGCCCTCCTCTGTACTGAGAGAGAGAAAAACACCTTGAAATGCAACGATATATTGAGTGTACACAAGTACAGTCTTCTAAAACTCTTTACTGTTAATTGACATGTACATGTGTATCGAATGTCCTCTGAAGCTCTTTGCTGCTAGCTAATGTAACAAATATCCCGATATCATTTTTCAATAGAAAAGTTATCTTGTGAGTCTAATAACATAGCCTGTCTACTGAAAAGTTCTTTTTTTCCATGTTATTTTGATCAATAAGAATGTTTATACATATCAGTTATTTCCATATTATTTTCATCCAATAATGATGTATGCATATCAGTTATTTCCATATCATTTTGATCCAATAAGAATGTATATATTTCAGTTATTTCCATATTATTTTGATCCAATAAGAATGTAAACATATCGGTTATTCCATATTATTTTGATCTGGTAAGAATGTATACATATATCAGTAATCTACATGCCGTTCTTTGAAGTATTCCTAAGTTTCTGTGTTTATTGTTTGTTTATGGTGGTAGGTAGAAAACTGTTATGACTATTGTTAGAGGGCCTACAGCCATAGGGGCTTATATTAACCAGCTATATATGTGGTTATATGGGGGCTCTTTGTATAGGGCTTCTATATATGGGGGCCGGCTTATTACACCAGTTACATATGGGGTTATATATATGGGGGCTTAAACGCCAGTTACATAGGGTTGTATGGGGGCCCATACGGCCCCAATAATGGGTTACGTCACATTTTATTGATCTGTGACGTCACAATGACCCAGCCCGCTGATTGGCTTATTTCTCCGTCTGTTGTCCTTTCAGACGTTCCTTTGACCGGGAGGTGGGAGACTTTACAGACCTCCCAGCTGGCGTCACCTCCACTCGACCCCCGGGCACTGGCCTTATAGTCTATGCCCTAACACTCCAACGGACAAACTGTAGATAGGTATAGACCTTGTGCTACAGGGTCAAGTGACCAGATTTTGGTGATCACCACATGGACACCACATCCACGCAGTCATTAAATATATCTACAATCTATGAAAAAAACTTGTTTATTATGATTTTATGAGTTTTCTAGTAATAAAATAGACAAAAAAATCTACATTGTAGATGCTAAAGGATTGTGAATGACAAGTAATTTTAAGTGATCACCAACATGGCGTCCATACCCAATTTTGGATATGTTACGTCATGTGCACAACGTCTATACACAGGACTGGTAGAGTAACGCCTGTAACGCAGGGTTTGACCAGGGAAGGGCATGCAATAAATGCATCACATAGGTGACCTTGAGATGACCTTGAGTCTGACCCTTCTGACCCCTGGTCAACACCACCCCTGGAGAGAGGGGGTTAGACGGAAGCCGCCAGGTGAGCGCCAGGTAAAAATAGTGTGCAGGTACACTTTATACAAGTCTTCCAGAGAAGGGCAATAACTGAGACGCATAACCTTCAGACCACCTTGACTTTGACTGACCCCTCTGACCCCTGGAGCCCACAGCCCTGACCACTGGTCACCATCACACCTGGTGAGAGGGGGTTAGAGGGACGGCGCCAGGTGAGGGCCAGGTAAAAATACATGTATTGTGTAGACACAAGCCTATCCGATGGACCAATGAGATATACTACATCACATGACCTGCGGACCACCTTGACTCTGGCCCTTCCGGCCAGGCCCCTGACCCCTCGTCCACACCTGAAGAGTTGGGTGACGGACGGCGCCAGGTGAGCGGGGCCAGGTAAAAATAGCCCGCCCCGGGGGGCTGGAGGTCTGAGGGGGGGCGATCTTCCCGCCGACAGCACCGCCTCCTCCCGGCCGCCGCGTAAGGACGGCGGGGTGGGAGAGGAGTCAGTCGGACCCAGAGTGTCGGGGGGATCACTTCTACTACTACTGCCAAGCCGCCGCAGCCTCAGATTCCTCCGTGACTGCATCCAGGGTACTGGGGGATCACTACCACTACTACTGCTACTATTACCAGTATTGCACCTCCCCCACCGTGGGAGAATCTCTCCTCTCCGCGGTCTGGGAGTGGGCCGATTGCCGTATTCCACCAGCCGATTTTACTCCCGAGACGGAATGAACAATAATCATAGACATGTTACATATTATTAGAAAGGATTTTGAATTCTCTTTCAAATGGTATGTAACATACAATGGTTCTTGTAATATTTCTTCCATAATATTAAATATTAGCAAATTCCTAGTTATTAGAATCGCCTAGTGGAGTACAGTCTTCAGGCCGCTGTAACTTTCCGCCTGGCCGCTCCTCATCCCACTCCTCCCCACTACACACACACCCCTGCCAGCCTCTACCCCGATCTGCCGTCAGCCAGGTGGGAATCCAGGACGCCTCCTCCTACCCCTCACACAGTCAGCGTTATTCCTCCGCTACTACTCCGCAACAGCTTCCCTGACGGCCACTACACCTCCTCCTCTTCCTCCTCCGATCCCACCCCACACACTGACGGGAGAGGACTGGAACATCAGCGACAGAGAGAGTTAGCCAGCCGCAGGAGGAGGAGTCACACGGAGCTCTGGAGGAGGGACGGGGCGGGCAGCAGGAGGAGTAGGAGAGTGGCTGCTGTAGCGGCGCTGGTGGCTTATGATCGCGGCGGCCCCCTCTGACAGCTCGCCGTGTGTTTGTTATTGTTGCCGGGAGGCGGGGGGCTCAGGGCAGGACGGAGGGGGCGCCCACAGAGGTGGTGGTTGGGTGTCCGGGGCAGAGGCAGTCAGAACGCCGCCGGCCGCCGACGGGACCGGAGGGGTACTACAGGTGCTGGAGAGATGTGAGTGATCAACACTCCCCACCACACCTTCCCCAGTCTCTCAGGCCGACCTATCACTCTCAAAGTGTAAGAGTGGCGAGCGGTCAGGCCTACAGACTATACCTTAGCCCGCCGCCCCTGGACCTCTGAGTTACCTGACGTGGTCAACTCGGACACCTGGCATCTACCTGGACTGCGTGGACACTACCTTTAACCCCTGTGGATGGATTTTTACCTGCCCAGTCAAGACTTTGGACGGGGATGTTACAGTCAAAGATACTCATCCAGCACCACACTGAACACTACTAGCACTAATAGACATACATAACATGTGAATCTCTATGTGGTACTTTAGGATAGGAAGTAGCAGCAAACAACTGATGACTCTACCTTGACCCTCTTAGGGAAGGATCTATATATACCTGCCCGTACATTATATATATGGACTCAGGGCGGGGATGTTACAATACAAGCAACAGATTCCATCTTGTAGTGCTGTAGGAAGTATCTGCAGAAAACTGATGACAGTACTCTGACTCCCGAGGTACGGATCTGTACCTGTCTGTGTATATAGTCCGACTCAGGACGGTGATGTTATGATACAAGCACCACACTCCGTACTTCTATAGTGGTTTGGGAGGTACATACAAAGAACTGATGACACTAACTTTAGCCCCTGCGGTACGCATCCATACCTGCCCGTATATATCACAGTCAGACTCAGGGCAGTGATGTTATATCATAAGACTCCATGCTACTTATAGTCTTGTGGGAAACATCTCCACAAAAACTGCTGACCTATACACGATCACCCAGGAGGAGGAGATAGCTGCCAGGACTATTTAGAAGTACCTACAACTCGTATATATAATACCTGTGTGGACTTCCCAAAAGCTGGTTTTTACCCAGTGCGGAGGAAGTACCCTCAGGACCCTAAAACTGAGTCGGGAGTACCCCTAACCTACATCTACAGGGGGTACAGCTACACACTGGAGGAGAGGAGAAGGAAGGAGAGGAGTAGGGGAGTCCGTACCCCTCTCACCTGTGCCAGCGTTCCTCACCTGGCCGTTTAGCTCCCTCCGGTGGGGCAGTACCTGCCCAGGTGAATAAACCCTGGAACCTCGCTGGGCTTAACCACAACAACCTACATCCATAGGGAGTGTTTCTAAACTGGAGGAGAGGAGTAGGGGAGTCAGTACCCCTCTCATCTTGCCAGTCCTGCCTACCTGGGCCGTTCAGCAAAAGACTGTATTCCACTCGCCAATTTTACTACCCGATTTCAAAATCGGAAATATTGGATAATTCCAGCCGTGTAACACATCATTAGAAAGGACTTTTCATCCCCGTTCAAATGATATGTAACATATATAGTCTGTTGCCATATAACTGGTATAAAAAGTCATCAATGTCCAAATAACCAGCATTCAGGATCGCCTAGTGGAGTGTACCTTTCCCCCCCGGAGGGACCTTAGCTTTACTCCCCATTTAACAATAATCTGACAGTGGAAATATCAGACAATAATAGCTGTGTTATACATCATAAGAAAAGGACTTTTCATCCCCGTTCGAATGATATGTAACATGTATAGTGTTTGGCCATATTACTGGTAAAAAGTCATACCAACATTCAGGATCGCCCCGTGGAGTGTACCTTTCCCCCTGGAGGGGCCCCAACTGGCCAGGTGTATAAAGAGCCCACTCAGCGTGTTTCCACACGTCCAGGTGGGGGATTTAGGGGAGGACGTGTTGGCTTAGCGGATCACGGCTAATCTGGGAAGTACCCGAGGATTGCCTAAGAGAAACAGCTAATACCCCACTACAGCCCACTACAGCCGGAGGGGGGTGTTCCCAAACACGGCGTTTTACATATATACACACTATTGAGGTATGCCGACAGGGACGTGGGTTTGGTGTGCAATCTGGCTATGTCCACAGAGGACAGAAACTTTTCCACACACTGGAGGCTTGTCTAATCAGGACCATTTAAAAGGATACAAAACTACTCCAGCTCTTCGGACATTTTCAGTATAATACAAGTGTGAAACAATTCGATTTATTGGGATTTTTTTTACGTAGATTAAATACATGCTCGTCTACCGTGAATCATTCAGTGTAATATCGCAGACAAGGATACAATACTGCTTCAGTTCTTCTGATGTTATTCAGTCTACAATTCAAAGGTGCAACGGCTAAGATCTAGTGCTTCTCTAGCTGGTGATATACGAGACTTTCAGTGCAACGCTCTGTTTAAACTGGAAAAAAAACTACAAAAAACAAACAAACCATAAAAGCGGAGTCAGACAAAACGCCTGCAGAGCTAAGTGTTATTCCCCCAGCCCAGCAGCAGCAGCAGCCCTCCCCGGGCTGTCTGTAGTAACGTAAGCCGACCCACCTCAACCCTTCACCTCCCCCAGTCAGCCACTTCCCCACCGACACACGTGGCGCCATCGCCCGGCACTTTGGAGAACTAGCCGCGTCCCAAACCGCTCCGACCACGAGAGCTGACGGACGTATCTCCTCCCGACCAGCAACGGCCGGGGTAGTCTATTTACGTGTATGTACACATCGGACCCAAACGTCGGCGTCTCATAGCATAAGGATTTGCCCCCCTTTTTTCCTCTCGTGACTATAGAGCCTTTTACCTACTGATCTCACGTGACCTCTGACTGAGATCACGTGACCCGCCGTCCCCGGTCAGGTCTATTGTGCCCTGGACCCCCTCTTACCACCTGAAAAGGGCATTGTGCCCTGAAAAGGGGCATTGTGATGACCGACAGGTAGTCTTCTGGCCAGGAGAATGCCCCTCCCTGGTTGCCATGGAGACGGACTGACAACAAATACGCCGCTCACTAAAGGCACCTGGAATCAATAACGAGTACCTTTGTAAGGTGACCCTGGGTATTGGGAGACATGTCTTTGGACGAACCTATACATAGACCACTCCAAGATATGAGGTTCAAGCACCGGGATCTGTTACCCTAATAGTCCCTGTGGCTATATCGAGTTGTGATATAACTTGTGTGTGTCAAAGTATCATCTATTTCACCATGGGGCTGCGAATGATGATGCGGTGTCTGCTGGGACCCCGCGTCAAGTCCATGGAGTGTCTCGTGTGGGCAATGTCGGCCACCGCCGTCATCTTCCTCGTGTACTCGCTGGGCAAGCTCCAGTCCCAGTACCTCCTGGAGAGCTCGGCTATCGTCGAGCCCAAGGACGCCGAAGGTCGAAGGGTCCTGTCCTTGGCCAAGCTCTTTGACAAAGGTCAGTCGGCTCCGGGGGAGGTCCCAGGGGGCGGCGGGGAGCCGCACGGTGGGGCGGTGTATGAGCGGAGTCGCAGAGACAGTCGTGTACGAAGGCTGCTCAAGAAGACGGAGAGTTACATACCACCTCCGGGGGACCACAAGGAGGAGGGCGAGCTGGACGAGCTGGATGGTTATAACTACTTCATGGTGTCAGAGGAGGAGATGGAGGTACAGCGGCAGCAGGAGAAGGCTGAGGCCGCGCGCAGACTGCATCGGGCCCAGCGCAGGGGGCCCGGGATGCCGTATCGGGCACCGCCCCCTCTGGGACCTGGAGGTACGGGTTTGAGGGGGGCGGAGAGCCTTGCCAACAAGAAGAATGGCTGGTATGACCACCCTCCCAATGTGGAGTTCCACAATGAACTCAAACAAGACTTTAAGGAGTTCAACGGCGTGAAAGCCGCACAGGTCTCCAACAGTGCCTTGAAACTACTAGCGGATGTTAACGCTGAAAATGGTAATGGCAGACCAGGATTAAAGTTTTTATATATTGATGAGCATGGGAACAAAGTGTATGGCTCTAGTTTAAAGAAGCCGGCGTTTCAACCCTTACAAATAAACGTGAACAGAGGTCAAAACGTGGCTAAGTTTGACCAGGGTCCTAACAACAACCCAGAGTCAGCTGCCGAGCTGAAGAAAAACTCCAACGACATCATTCGACAGTATGTCGAGCAAAATATAAAAAGGAGAAAATCCGAAAAGAGGGACGATAAACCAGCCTATAAGACCCTGCACTTGTATGTGACAACGAACGGTCGTTTTGGTAACCATTTGTTTCAGTATGCGTCCCTTTATGGTTTGGCGCGGGCCACCAACAGGATACCTATACTCCCCACAGGGACTGAGATCAGTGATTTGTTCGTGAAATCTCGGTTCTCTATAGCCGAAGACAAGGCTCCGCACGACATCACCATGGTGCACGAGACCAACAGTGGGATCTACTCGCCCGGTCTCTACAACCTCCCCCCGGAGGATGTACTTGTGTGCTGCTACCTCCAATCCTGGAAGTACTTCAACAACTACAAGACAATGGTGAACCACCTTTTCCGCTTTAAGCGCCCGATTCGAGAGCGGGCGGCCGAGCTGCTCGCTGACGCTGAGCAGGTGTACCTACGGAAGAACCCGGCGGTGTACAATGGGCAGTACACGCCCAAACTCACGTACGTGGGCACACACGTTCGACGCGGGGACTACATGCTAAAGGAGCACCTGGACCGGGGTTACCGGCCCGCCCCGCTGTCCTACATCCACAAGGCCATGGACTACTACCGGAGTAAATTCTCACATACTGTGTTCGTGGTGACCTCAGACGACCTGAGTTGGTGCGTCCAGCACCTGAACCACTCTGACGTGGCCTTTGTCTCGGGCGTTGACCACGGCGTGGACCTGGCCGCGCTCGCCTCCTGCAACCACACCATCATGACGGTGGGCACCTTCGGGTGGTGGGCGGGGTGGCTCGCAGGCGGGGAGGTGGTCTACTACAGAGACTGGATCGCTCCAGGGTCAGACTTAGCGAGTCGCTACAACCCGCAGGACTACTTCCTACCTGACTGGCACCCCATCGGAGACCAATAGCACTCGCCCGGCCGAGCTGACCATCGCGCTTCATTTCCCCGCAACACCCTCATCAACTCATCTGACTCCTCTCATCATGGCTATACGTCAAACGCTTGAATTTCATTAATCCATATGAATTCGTAAAATATTATTCCTCTGTGGACTGGTTTATCAACCTTTACATCCAGAGCGTAGTCAGTAAATGTATGAGTTTACCATTAACCAAAGGATAATCTGTGCACATATATAAGTTTTGTAAAATTATTTTCTACTTATGAAGTAGAAGTTAACTGAAGTTGCAATCAAAAGGCTTGCATTGACTTGACACGTTCGTGATGTCAGTTACTATTAGTCAGCATCTATGTGAGTCTCTATTTTACATCTGAATTGGAATGTTTGTATGCTACTCTCGCAGGATAACTTGTGATAACAAAGTTGGTCAAGCAATATTTGTATGAGAATCAAATGGAAAACATTTGTTTGCATCTACGGCACTATGTGTCTCTATAGACTTAAAAAAAGCATTAAAAACCGTTGTTAAATGGGCAAAATAATTACAAAACTGGGTGTAAAAGGTTACAGAATTACAGAAGTGGGTGTATAAGACCTGACGGGTTTCAACCGAAATATCAAACAACTTAACCGTCCGACATAGAAGGTAGAGCAAAAGTAAATGAATGTAAGCAAAAATGAGACAGAATGTATAAATGTGTCTAATGAACGGATTCTGCATTCGCCAAAATGAAGTTTCGAGTGAATTCTATTGGCTCAGTAGAGAATGTGTTTTACAGTCAAGTCGCTTGACAATTGTCAGGAAAATAGAAAATGCCCGTGATTGAGTCAACCAATATGCAATAAGCTATTACATCACAGCTTGATTTATTTACCATCTTCACTAGAGTAAGACGCTATTGAGAAACATTGCACTACATAACCTTGCGCATTAAGTTCATGCAGGAAATGCTATTTGCTATGAATGTCACAAAATGCAAAATTCAGCTGTCTAATAGTATCTAATTGGTATTTGTTTGAAATCAAAATAATAGATCGTGAGGGGGCATTTTTATAGTATTTTATTCGTTTCTACTGATTTGCCCCAAACTTGTTCTGCCTTAAACACTTTATGAGGAAACTTTTTGTCGAAAAAAAAAACAGTTCCTGTCCTTGTAAACACAGAGGGAATCTAGGGTAATGACTGGGGGGAAATCTGTTTTCTTTTAGTTATCTAGTCTAATGTGTGGGATTTAATGCATAATGATTCACATATAATGGGTACAGTTTGATTGCCAACATTAAAAGGTGTTATTTTTGGAAGAGCTTTCTAATGATTTCCTGACGCAGGCAAAGCAATTATTTCGATTCTGCCGTTTTAACAAATCGTTAAGATTAAAAGGGACACACGGTAACAAAATGCATTCAATTATTTTAAGCAAGCTTTTCAAGGTTGTAGAATCGGGAACTATCAGTATCCAAAAATAAATATTATTATTCAATATAATTTTACTATTAAAGATCACGGGACATTTTAGTTTATATCACATTTCTTGTAATCTGTTATCATAATTTAATGAAGTTCAGTATCACCAGTTGCAAGGGGAACCAAGTACATTGTTGGAAATGGTAAATAATTTGGGGGTTAACTTCTTCACCTCTCCATTTATATTTTCTAAAGTAAAGATAGAATGGTGCCTCAGGGCGTAAAAAACTGTAACGGAATGAAACAGTGAACTAGTCTGCAAATAATGTTTGAATGGTCGTTGCGTTTGAAAATACACACTTTAACTTTGTGATATGTTATACGATAGCAATGTTGAATAATAATAAAAAGAGTATTTAAACTAACCCTTTGAACCCTTAATTTATGGTTATGTAGCAAGTAGCATATCGAATCAGATACGCCTGTTTAATTCAACTAGGAAATTTACTATATATTCCGAATAAGAATGTAATTAAATTTTCATGGTAGCAAAACAGTGGATCCCTGAGCGACCCTACTGTGTTTTTCGACCATAAAAACTTATTTACAGTTCCAAAGACCATTTAGATCTTTCTTTTATTCTGAAGTCTTCATTGTAGTGTAATTAGAGACTCTACCTTTGTTTAGGGAGAAAGAACTAGATAAAGCTATAGCCTCTTTCTGCCCAACGGTTCATCTTACGTTATCAAATTGATATTACCCATGAGTTGTCAACTGAAGAAGATTTATGCCTGAAAGAAATACACATGTATCGCGATAATACTCTTTTTAACCATCCACCCCTACTGTTCCTGGGAAGTAGACAGAAGATTGTCCTACCTTAATGCATATTGGAGGCCAGTCTCGTCTCCGTAGGTGGACAGAAGCATATCGGTATCCTCCTTGGTGACGTTGGCGAATGACGAGTCGTAGCTGGGGCCGAACGAACTGTACGGACCGTAGTTTATGTAGTTCACTGCAAAGAAGAGATCAGGGTACAGTTAGCACTGAACGAACTGTAAGGATTGAATCAGACAAAATGGGTTCCTTTTTGGAGTTTGGTTGTGTCACAACCAATATACAGTCGACTCTGTCTTTAGTGGACTCTGTCTTAAAGGGACAACTGTCTTTAGTGGACAAATCTTCTGGTACCGGCAGGATGTCTCTATATTTTAATATAGAATTCTCTGTGTTAAAGGGATAACTGTCTTATGTGGACAGTGGACACTTTTTCTGAGATTTTGGTCAGATTCTCTGTCTATAGTGGACAACAGTAGTTTTATGTGGACAGTGATCTTCATTATACACTGAAAACACAGAGTTGTCAAAAGTGGTGCCAAAAACGACAACCCAGGGTTGTCACAGGCTGTGTCTGTGCCTGTTAGACAAAAAATCTTATTTATGAATATTTTCATGTTGTAGATACCATAGTCATTATAATGGCATCCTATTATGTTATTACTAGTTATTAGGTGTGGCCATTACACATAGGAGGCCTATGAGTTGTATGGTTTTGACACCATTCACTTACAACACTGGGTTGATATAGACAGAGGCCATGACAACCCTGGGCTGTCACTTTAGGCACCATTCACCTACAACCCTAGGGTAGTCAGGCAGGACTTTTGACTTCTCATTTTCTTCTGTGACAACCCTATGACAACCCATTCTTCATTTTTGCTTCTCTGACGACCTTTTTGGTCTAAAGCAGTCGGGAGAAAATGACTACCTTTGGGTTGTCATCCAGCCTCAAAATTCACAATGACAACCCTCTGACCACCCCAAAGCTGTCAAAGGATTGTCACAAGGTAGTCACACAGCATTGATGGCCTGAAATGAGCCCATGTGATGACCCAAAAGTCACATATGAGAGGCCAAAAGTGACCTGTGACAACCCTTTGACAACCTTGCAGTGGCTTTCTGATGACTTTGTGTTTTCAGTGTATGCTTATTGTAAATCTGGGTTTGAGGGGACAGGGGGGCAACTGACAGGACTTCTCTCTTTGATGGGAGGCCGGGAGAGGTGTGGAATGGACAGGGGGTAACTGACAGGACTTCTCTCTTTGATGGGAGGCCGGGAGAGGTGTGGAGTGGACAGGGGGTAACTGACAGGACTTCTCTCTTTGATGGGAGGCCGGGAGAGGTGTGGAGTGGACAGGGGGTAACTGACAGGACTTCTCTCTTTGATGGGAGGCTGGGAGAGGTGTGGAGTGGACAGGGGGTAACTGACAGGACTTCTCTCTTTGATGGGAGGCCGAGAGAGGTGTAAGAGGACAGGGGGACGACTGACAGGACTTCTTCCTTTGATATGTGGCCGGGAGAGGTGTTGAGAGGACAGGGGGTGACAAACTTGTCCTATACTACTGACTCTGTGTTAAAGGGACAACTGTCTATAGTGGACAAATCTCCTGGTACCATTGGTGTCCACTGTAGGCAGAGTCGACTGTAATTCCTCCCACCATGAGGTCCTCCCTCCAACAAGAACCTCCCCACCTCCCGGTCAACCAGTGGTGGTTGGTTCTAAAACCACATTATCCTTTCCATCAAGAAAGATAATCCTAAAACTTCTTAGGTACCGTTGATCTTATGTTGCCCATAGAGACACTTGTCGAAACCGCATACACTTTGAAACCTGCCCCTATCTGCCCCTATAAGCAGTTTCACCCTAGGGAAGTCCACACCCCTGCCAACTCTGCAGCCCGACTCCCCCACACTGCACTCAACATCCCTGGATGTTTTGCCGACCTTGCCCAAGGTGGCCCCTGGCCGTTTCCATGGAGAGGTAGGAGGAACCAATCATGGCTGGATCCCTGATCCAGGCCCTTACAGCGGTAGCAACGATCTCAAAAGCACCCAAGCAACGTTTTGATAATATCCTAAGAGTTGAATATAGAAATGTACAGCAAAATGCGCAAAGGACAACTTTTCTTCAGTGTCGACCGTAAACGGCCTTACCTGGGTTGACCTTGTTGCGCTTGTCCTCCTTGAATCCGGTGAGCGACCCGACCCCGCTCGTCAGCTTCCCGGTCAGCTGGCCCAGGTTCACGATCCGCTCCTTCTCACCCACTGTTTGTCAGAATAAGGCAATGACTGTTAGAGCGGGACGACACAATGTGCTGATGGTCTGAGATTTGACAGCATACAATCCTATCTATCGCAGATGGTTTATTATGTACATTGCGCCGATTAATTTTTCAGTTATATTAAATATATCATAAATATATTAATTCGATATTTGATAAGTTGTTTCTCAAATGTGTTCATTACAGAAAGATACAGAGCAAATATTTGTATATTTTCCTTCGTCCAACATCACCTGCAGATGCTTATGATACTAGAAAATCAGCTATCAATGGTAGAGAGAATAGTGCGATAATGTTTTATTTGCTAATGACCAAAATGACAAATTATATAAATCTCAGTCCATGTTTATATTAATTTCTAGTCAAATTTTAAATGAAGTGTACATACCAATGCCATCATTACTTGGGTTCAGTATGTTAAGGGTTGTGGTTCCATCCGGCCGTCGTCGTAGAAAACCAATCTAAAAACAACCAATGAGCATCATTTATGAGTGTGATGACTATAATAATGATGATTGTTAGAGTTTGCTCAGCAATTTTTCAGCTATATCAGGACCACTCACATTTTGTTGACTGGATACAGTTCAATGATTGTATCTATGGTCGTGGAAACGATGACAAGTCGAGGTAGAGTAGAAAACACCACCCAGGCTCGAACCCGGTCTAGCCAAGTGCAAGTTGAGGACATTACCAAGTACACTATCTCACCCTCCTTTTATGAGTGTGATTCTATGGTTAATAATATATAACTTCAGGTAAAAATAAACTGATAACAAAAGGAGCCTTCCATTTAGTACGTATGCAAAATTTCTCAAATTTTAGACCCCCCCCCCCCCCCCACCCCCCTTGACTTCAAATACGCATTGGATTTGTATGGGAACGTACGCAAATTTTCAAAAATATCAAACCCCCTACCCCCCTTGGTGCGTACGTACTTTATGGAAGGCCCCAAAGCATACTGCAAACTAAGAATTTTCAAAATGGTTCTTATATAGAAAATGTTTCTTTTTTACCACACATTTTTAAAGAAATTATTCGGCACTCATCAATTATATTGCTACCAAATTTACCATGAACATAACTTGATCCCGCAACCTATTAGCCCCACCTAACTTCATCTACCTCTTTTAGTCTTAGTAGGGTTATTGCCTTAATTTCGAACAAATACTTCTAAACAGATAATATTCGATAGAAATAAGTGTAAAATACCCACTCAAACAGCCACCTTTTGCCAACACCCCTTGTAAACTTGAAGTTTAAAACAAATAAGGTAGAATTAATTATTAAACCTAGTACCAGGTACTGTAAGAACACGTTCAACTTTTAAATGACAATGCACCTGAACATCAAAATAACAAAAATAACCCCTAGACTATATCCAAGAAACAAAACTGAATCCGTCAACATGTTTTCCCTTAGCTTTATACCGGTAAGTTAAATAAGTTATTGAACAAGGAAACCCTTCACCAGAGAAAGTGTTTAATTTAAAAGTAAATATGCACCCAGCGGCCGGTGTATACATATTTTTTTTGGCAGGAGCACTTTTTCGAAGAGTGGCCCTAAGTGCGCACACTTTTATGTCACATCATAAATGTTCTTATGGACAGGGAAGGCCAGAAACAGACCACTAGGTGCATACTTTTGAAATATATGCACCCCTGGAGCGCATTATTTAAAACCTTAACTATGAACACTGAAAGTAAATTTCAACCGAACGAATCAGTTTCAAAGCTCTTAGTCTTAACGTATGAATATACCTTAGGTTCCAGAACCTTGCCGGCCTTCTGTGATTAACATTGGAAGCAGTCAGGACTCGTTATAGAAGGGCATGGTCAACGGAGACATTTGAAACAGTGCAAAGAGATGGCCATGGAAGGAAATGTACAAGCTACTGAAAATAACGATTATCCAAATAGCAACTGATTTCTTTTGGGTCACGCAGGACTTGACAAATCGTTTTCAGATCTGGTTGCCATGCGCGGGTTTCCAGGTTCTATCCCAAACATCCTCCTGTATAATGTAGTTTACCACTGGGCAACCAAGGCCCCTAATTTTGTTGCCACGTAACATTTTCTGGTGGCCCTGGGCCACTGGAATCACGGTTTGTCAAGCTCTGGATAGACTTTTAAGACGAAAAGTACAATTACGAAAAGGAATTTAAGACAAGAGGCACGCTGCCGGCCATCTAATAGCATAGCTACCCAATCGGTGATCCCTGTATCTAGCTTTTGAACTCATTTTATTTTTCTAATGCCATTTAAATTCCAGTGGGAAATCATGGCAGTGGCTCTTTAAGATGTGGTGAATATGTGCTTGGAGAGGGAGGATGGAAGGCTCCCTATTGGCACCCCACCATTATCACCCTTCTTAGATTACAGGTCTCAGTCTGTGACAGTGATGACTGTCCTCAGCCTGCAGAAACAATTATCACCCTCCTTAGATTACAGGTCTCTCAGTCTGTGACAGTGATGAAAAACATCTGGTGAACCAACCTCCCTTTAAAATACAAGAAAATCACCTAACAAAATGCTACTAATAATACAATGTTCAATATTTTGATTATTCCAATATGCCAAACGGGACACATTCAACTATTCTGGAAGAAGCTTGTGAAACTTAAAATAAGATTGGAAGGTAAACTTTACCTCCGAAATTGGTGACAAAATTAGCTGTCACACAAGGTTTACTATAGAAAAAAACCCACTGAAAATCAGGTTTTGCAGCATCATAACTGATCTTAGTCCCTCAAGGGCCAGAAAGAGGTTCCCGGGGGATCACCTCTTAATAAAGTCAAACATTTACTAAATTCACGGATAAATGATTTCTATAGACCTTTAATAGTTGTAACGCTTTCATTTTTTCACTATGTACGTTTTTTAGAGGTTTTCCACGTTACCTTGCTTTTGGGTCTCCTCAGAGTGAGCTCCTCCGACGCCTCCTTGGCCGCCTCCTTGGCAGCGGCCAGGATCTCCTCGGGCGTCAGGTCGTCAGGGATGGCCTCAAATTTACTGAAAATAACCACAGCAACATCAGACGGATTCAAAAAGTAGCAAAGATCAATTAGACTAATTGAGCGATCCGAAGTCCAACTCGGGTGAAGCAATCAAATCAAACAATTCAATCAACATTTGTGTGTCGTAGATTTTTTAAAAATCAAACAGGTAATTTAATTAATTGAAATTAGGATAAATATCTTGTTTAGACTGCAGGGCTCGGCAAATCGGGTGCCCGGACACCCAGTAGTCAAAAAGACAAAGGTGCCGGGCAACTGAATACAACGGGGCTGGTCGCAAACAGCTAGACCTCCCAGACTCGAAGCAGGCACTCTACCAATTGAGCTACCAAGTCTGGTCTCCCCATTTGTCGCCTTCGGAACAGCAAGGGGCTGCTGGGGACACAGTCTTTCCTTTTTTTCCTTCCGGTCAGGGGCCTCCCAACTTCTGGCGCCTCGTCGACAGATTACATAAACCTGTATCCCTCGGTATTTATCAACCGCATGGCTGACGAGCGGTGCGTATTGGGTCGTATTGCCAGGCCGTACATACCGCTCATCATTCTGTCTACTTTTAACATTGGCTAATAAAGAAGAACCTTTGGGGTCGTCCTCAGGTGGCCATACGCCCCATTGGGATTGTACAAACCTCGGGCTTCGCCCTCATTACATGACGATCCCCTATGGGTAGTACAGCCACCCTCGGACGCCCCCCGCGATTCTTTCTCCCTTATAGAAAGAACTGCTGGCCTGTGAGCACTCTCCAACACAACACCACTCCCATCTGGAGACATACTGGCCAGTGGTCAGCGGTGGAGATTGTCTAAGGTCCCTTAAAAATGGCCAAAACTGCCTAGCATGAACACATGCCAGAAAGAGCCTAAATTCTCTTATCTATACACTATAACAGAATACATGTATAATGGTCTGGATAAATAGTGCAACGCAACAGTAACTACTCCCGATTTTGTCTTAGAATTTATCATTCCCTACTAAGATGGATAGAAGGCAAATCTGTTTTACTACTTTCGCGAGGTCAGTTACAGCTGTGGGACCCACCACCTGGAGACAAGGGGTTCACCGAGGCTTAAAATAGACCCCTGTGGACATCACACAAGGCCCGACGCACGGGCTGAGTCCCATTACTGGGGCCGGCCGGCCGGCCACTGACCACCAGCCGAGCCTACTATAGGTCTGCAGGGCAAGAAAGGGCTGGTTTTGTTTTTTTTAGTTCTATTTTGAGTTCTACTTTCCAAAGATTTGTAGTAAGTGTTTTTATATAAATCACATAAGTTTACTGGTGGAGGAGTACATGATCAATTACTTTTTTAATTTTCTAAACATATCTTATGTGTGATTTGTGGCCATTTATCATCTGAACGTATTCTATATTTCCCCCCTTTGTTCCCATTATTATTATACTCATTAGCAATGCCACATGGGGGGATGCTCATATTTTCAAAACTTGTGCCGTCTTTGTCAAATTCTACTCTCATTTCTTTATTGAAATACTTGTGCCTGACAAACAATTTTGGTATTGAATGATAGAAAAAAATGTACTGAATCTAAATATACCACTTTTATTTTTATCATAATGTTATTAAAAGCACTATGTTTTTAAGACAGGTAGAAGGACCAGATATTTCAAGTTTTTGTCCTTTCTTGCCCTGCAGACCTATAGGCACCACGGAAACTAATGTATGTCGGGTTCAGAACTCGATTATTCATTTGTTCTTAAATCTATATGCATTACTCTAAGTGACGAAGTCACTTGTCTCATTATAAAACCTACCTGGGTTTGGGCTTGGCCTTGGGCTTGGACTTGGGCTTGGCTGGGGTCTGCTCGGTGGCGCCCCCTGTCATCAAAAGGGTAGCCTCCTCATCGTCCAGACCGAGCTCCTCGTTACTGATGGTCGCCATGAACGACAGGTTCTTCTTCATCACGATCAACTTCTCCTGCAAACAGTTTTAAGATTATATTTAAACTATTTCTTTCCAGTCCAAAAATCTTCATCTTACCACCAGTGTTTTTACAACAAAATATCGTGTATTTTACATGTGGTGGTACGGATTTAAAAAGAGCTGCCAGGGAAACAAAGGGACAGGTTCTTCCTCACGATCAAGTTTTCCTGAAAACAGTTTGTTTTGGTCTTCTTAAGATTTTAGTTCAACTTAAGCCTATATTCAACATACTGACTTTGCTGCCGATTTTCAGAAATCGGCAGGGGAAATAAAGGTCAATAACAGACGTGTTATGCAATTTTGAACAATTTTTATATTTCTCTTCCGACTGTTATATAGGAAGTAGTTCCATGCAATATTTCTGGAAAAAAAAGCGACAGCATCCAAATAGGCCTGCGGAATACAGGTTTAATGATTAAATTCTGACTAAATACTACAGTATTTTTGTTTTACCACCAGGGTTTCTACATAAAATAACTTCTTTTTTTCATGTGAGAGCAAGGATTTAATATGAACAGTCAAGAAGGAAATTGTAATGTTTAAATATATAAACTTAAAATATAAGTGGGAAATAAACTAGTTGATTTACTTTCCTTTCTTATCGTTTTACACCCATCAAACCCCATAGAAAGTATAAGACGTCTTATAAGTTACAAAGTAAATGAGCAGTCACCTTGTCGAGTCACCTACCTTACTCATCGTTTTACAGCCGATAGACAGAAGCCGCTTGGCCTCTTTGAAGTACACCGTCTCCGGCCGGTTGTAGGTCGTGCAGTTATTGCACATCACTTGGAAGTCCTTCTGAACTCACAAAATATAAAGAAAAAACCATTACATGTTAGAAAAGAAAATCTGTGAAGCAGACTTCAGTTTCTACTTTGTACGTAAAGAAATAGAAGAACGGTTATATCTAATTCGTAATATTGTTAACAAGAAATACAAAAAGAAGTGAATGACAGATGACATACGCTTTATCAAACTGTGAATAAGAAATGCATAAATTCAGTAGGCAAAGCCTCAAAAACCGTGTTACGAACTTATGCTTTAGTTTCTTTTAGTAAGATTAAATTAATGAAATGAAAGCAAATGATATCTTTTGTATTTGTATGGACTTAATTCACCAAACTAAACATCTAAAAGTCTTACCTTGTACTCTGCAACATTTGCGTACTCGTGGTTTTCGATTTTCGTCTTCATTGTGCTGAAGTCCATCGGTTGGATGATGATACTTGAATACCCGGGAGCGATGTTGTCAGTAACCGGAAAACTGAAGAACCCGTTCACGTCTTTCCTGTTTCAGAAAATAGTGTGTGTTTTTTTTTTTTAGTAAATATGATTCAATGAGGCCTGAGATCTGATCATGCCCACACAATTCTTTTATGTAATTGGTGACACGCTAAATGCATCCCAATTCTTCTATATAACGTAATATTGTTAAGTAACTTTTTTAAACAAACCTCAATAAAATCTATTATGACATTAGTGTACATAATTTGGATACTAGTAAATGTAAATGTAGTTTTTTAAAAGCTCCTGATATTATGCTTATTTCATGCAATACTGAAGCAGGGATATAATATGCAACGATTCTTTGATACCACATTATAATTTCAAACACGGACATAGTGTTGATGTATATTCATGTTATTATGGTTCTGAAAGGGCTTACAGTCAACTGAGTGATCTACACTTGCTGTTTCAGCTGTGGCAATGTAATCATAGCATCAATTCCTTACAAATATCTGTTAATGGCTGCTTTTGTTCTAAAACAAGGCATCTATTGTATAAATGTTGACTAAACACGTCCGTGTATAAAAACTTGTGTCTCTTGTTATTTTCCACCTTTCCAGAACCTGTGCCTTACCTCTGAAGTTGTTTGTGGATGTACTCTAGACACGCCTGTAGCTGAGACGTCCCGTACTCCATCTTCTGCTCCCGAAACGTGTGAGCGATCGGAGTCGCAAACGGCTCGGGGTCCATGACGAGTGCCCTTTTGATGGATGGGGAGGCCCCCTCCGCGCCCCCGCTGGGTACGGCCGCCCCGCTGACCAGGCTAGCGGAGGGTGTCACGGGCAGGACGTCACCTTCTTCCATCATCTCATGGGTTCGCTTACGATCCTGAAGATAAAATAGATGTTATTATTTTCTAACTAAAACCAATAAACGCTGATAAAGCTTTAAAGTAATACTGACTTTTTCCTAATATTAGAGAGTATGTGAGAATAATCAACACTACGAATGTTAATATTTTCGTAGAAACAGAATTTTCTCTGTGGTGTTATAATAGAAATATAATTTGAAATATAATAATGAAAACAAACTGCCGTTTTTAAGTTTCGGGAAAGGTCTAAAACTAATTACAGTCAAATTGTTAGGGGTGGTACACTGGATAGATACTTGACTTTTTTTTTCACCCGCTATACAGAAACATTTTTTTTTTTTTAGTTGGTCTGCGGAATATACATTAAACTGACACTGTATGTAACTCAAACCTTTTTGTGCTTTTCATGTTTCTCTTCACTGTGATCTTTGTGACGGTGTTTTTCTTTGTCTGAGGACTTCTTCTTTTTCTTTTTCTTGTGCTTGTGTCTTTTTTCCCCTTCACCGCTAAACTCAGAGGTCATGCTTTCGTTCACCGGCTCGGGGATAGTCGCAGCCGGCGTAGCGCCACCCACCTTCAGCACCAACTTCAGCGGAGTCTGCTTCTCTGTAACTGAAAGTTTTGCAGAAAGAAATGTCAGACTTAGGCACACAAGTTGGTGTAAAACAGTCTTACTTTCTTTGACATCTTTTGAGTCTCTTTTAACAGATTATTGTAGAGATATTCAAAAAGTGAGAGGTGATCTTTGAAACCCCAATACCCGATGCCAAATTCATATTTCAATCAGCGAAGATTGGTTAGATAGGCTACTGGGCTCAAAATATGTTGACTCATACTCATAGCAAGTTGTCGTGTAACCTAGCTGAGTGGGAGTAGGGAGTGGGTGTAGCCAGTGACAGTGCGAGCTGGACCTGCCTGTAGCCTTAATCAAAATCTAACTAATATTGCCTGGACAGCAGTGCACAGACATTGGCCACAATTATACCTACCCAGTTTAATGTAACAAACAAATTCGACGTCAAGCGTCTGATTTAAGCAAAACATGTCTAAACAAATGCTGGTCTTAAGTCACGTCGTGACTTAAGTCGACCCACACGGCGGCACCCATTACTGCCCATGGGCATCACCACCCGTTGTCATAATGTTGAGGCATTGGAGAGGACAAAGCTGATATCTATCGGCCAATGTCTTAGGTGTTAGACCACTCCCCCTGATCTTTATACAGACAAGGGCCAACATATAACAGGGTTAAAGTCTGACTTTAACCCTGGATATGTTGACATGACTTAGTCACGTCATGACGTAGTTTATGTCATAGATAAGGTCATGACATAGGTCACATCCTGACGCAGGTAAAATCATGCTGTTTCAGTGACCAGATTCCCATTGATAGCTATCGGCAGGGAGGGCAGATTGACCTGTGACCTGTGGCATACAGCGTTATGCGTTGACGTCATGCTGATGATGACGATTGTTGGAGCTAAAGGTGTGCTCAGCAATTTTTCAGCTTTATTGACACCAACTTATGTTTGTTTATACCAGTCGGTTGATCAAATCTATAGGGGTGGAATGGACAGCAAGGCAAGGTGGTGTAATAGGCACAGCGAAGGCTTGAACCCGGGCCAGCCAAGTGCCAAGTGAGGATGTTAGTGTTACCCACTACACCATCCTGCCCCCTATGATGGTTCTTACTTTTGGTTCAGGACTGATACCTACTGATGGTGCCGGCTGTGGAAGGGCCCAACTCTTTCTGTTGCATTCTAACTGTGGTGTTACTATAGACTTTACTATGGGGAGGGCTTTGATAATTCTCAAAGACAGGTGTGTGTAATAGCCTTATCTGTGTCAGGTAACCGTAAGTCCTTAGTAACAGTCATGCATGGTCACCCTACACTAGTAACTCGCGCTAATTCTCGCCCTGCTACATAAGCACTAGAACAGCGTAATCCCGTAATGGCGGTCGTGCGGCCCTCGAACAATTTGTTGAGACCATACGTCTTTGATACAAATAATTACAATGATACGGCTACCATACGTGAGATGATATTATTTTACATTATCATATATGAAACGACAAGGTCAGAAAATGCAATATTATGGAGAAAACTAAGAAAGACTGGGGGCTACATCTAGCCTCTTCCGCGCCTACCACTCTGCAACACAACACACTCTGTTCAGACTCTCCCAGAGGTGGGTCCCGTCGCAGAATGTCGTCACTGTAGTTACCGCTCGTCCTTGAACTCACGTTTGCACATCCGGTTTCCATTCCCAGGGTTTCATGCCAAATTTAAGAATAACTAGATAATGCAAAATTCTGAATTTTGGTAAATTCCATATTTATATAATAAGCAATAACCTCGTAAATGGATTAGAAAATTGGGGCGTTATAAGTATGAGAACTCAAAATGTAAACAAACTTTCAAAAGTTACGAAAAATTCAAGATGGCGGCCGTAGGCTGTTCTAGTGTCTATGTAGCTTTGCGGAATTGGCACAGGTACTAGTGTATGGTCACCCATGTGTGACTGTAACTAAGGCCAGAGCCAGAGGGGGACAGATCAGGTTAGAGATCAGGACTGACCAATCACAGCTTGGGCAAGGCTTGGTAAAACTGTCCCCCTTGGGGAGTGAGTGAGTGATGGATGGATGGTTTGTGCTGTACTGACAGCCAAGGTCATTTTCACAGCAAAAACAAGTTGGGACGAACTCTGTCTTTGATGATCGCATCTATGACTGAGATGAGGGTGACAGGGTAGGCAAACAGCAGGGGATCAAAACCTGGAAATCATTTTTGCTGTACCTCATTCCTTAGTGAACCCATCACCAACTGGGAATTGAACCCAATGAACCACTTGGTCAGTGTTGGGTCCCCCCTATTGTCGCCTTTTACAATCAGCAGGGGCTACAGGGGGCCTATATTCTCCCCAAGAGCAGAAGCCCCAACCCGGTAACCCCACGGGGTTCCCTTAAGGATGCTAAGCAACTCAAGCATGGGATTCCCCCTGCCCTATCCTTGAGAATACTCTACCATCTGTGGCTTTAAACTGAGCCAGCTAACGTTAACCTGAAATGCCTTGGATTTGTATGAGTTGAACAGTTTGCCGAGTTAGTTAGCTCAAGTCAAGTCAAGACAGAATCTAGTGTGGAGTTCCAGCGTCATTTTCATACCAAAATTAAAATCAATGATTTTCTTTGGATACAGAATCAACATAAGTTGTAACATAACATAACCTCAAGAACTAAACAGAAGGACAGACCAGAATCAGGATGAAATGCAGGATTTTTAGACTGAGTCTGATGAAGAAGCGAAATCAAAACAAGCCTTACTAGGAGAATGAGTCTGAGACCTACCTTCATCCGTTGAGATTTTCTCTGATTTCTCAGACTTGTGATGTTTCTTGTGCTTCTTCCCCATGATTTTGTGAAATGTTATCCGGTTATCAAGTAGACTGTACCTTTTCAAGGTGTAAACCTGCTTATATTTTGTGAAATTTAAAAATATAACTCGTCAACTTGAACAAAACAACGCCAATCTGCCGCGGCCGCGTGGAGGTGTCTCAGTGAATAGTATTCTACAAGAAGGAATAATTAATTTGAAGTAAATCCGACAGGTGTCGCTTTAAAGAGTAACTTATGAATCAAATAACGTGCACTATTTACAACCAAATCTATTTCGAATGATTGATATATTTTAATCCCTCTATATTTTATGTATTCAGAATTTCATCTCAAATGTGAAGTTTTGATTGAATTTCCACTTAATGTGGCGCTATCTGGTGATAAATGACCGCACCACTTCTATTGAGGGGGCTACTATTGGTGAAAACACACCTCGTTACATCAGTAAATATCATGCGGGTTTCGCTCTGATTTACGCCTTACAAGGTCAATTATCTCTGTAAATAATTGATTTTCTACTCGAAAGACCAATCAGGATGCTTCTCCCGGGTCAGGTAAGTAGTGGTGAACAAGTCTTTGCTCGTAGACCTAGTTTTCTGTTTGATTTCCATGTCAGAACGTCCCGAGTGCAGACGATGAGGTCACTCCTCAACACCTCCTGATCCTCAGGGTTAGGTGACCACAGCTGTCCACACCCACAGGTTTTGTAACTTATGCAACAAGACAGCCATAAGCAGGTACTACTAGGTAGGGCAGAGTACTAAGACGGAAGCTAAAAACTAAAATATAGGAAATGCGTGCCAGTTAATGATCCAGAGTCTGAGGCCAGTGGGGTAAGGTAAGGCTGATTCAAATCATTCTTATCACATTCTAATTCTTTGTATAGATCTATCGAAGGTATTAGATCATAGCAATCAAACAGAAAAAGAGTGGAAAGTCGTAGATTACAAGTCAGTTTCAACGTGTATATATGATGGGCCTAATATGCTTTACTAGGGATGTGCTTACAACTGATCATATCTCAGATCATACTCTGACAGGTTCACTTACGACTTGATGCAGATATTTCGAGAATATTCTATCAAACGTGAGCCCGTATGTTCGGTTTGTTTCTACTCTATCACATCCTACCAGGTCGTATTTGTGGAAGGTCTATGTAAGTAGTCAGTTAACATCAACTTTAGGCTGCATTCAATCATTAGGGCCTATACATGCATGTATTGTAAGATTCCAAACATATTTTATCCCATTAATGTTGGATCTATTAACGTTACAGGCTAAGAAAATTCGGCCTACATTCTGGTTGTCAGAGGACGACCATAATTTAAGCAAAGATCTGGTTGTCAACACACAGCTTCAGGTTGTCTGCAATAAAAGGAAAATTTCTCATGTTTTAGCAACCTATCAAAATACTTATAGGTAGGAAACTATATTTTGCTGGCAACCCTATTAGGGGTAAATTCAGAATATCTGGTCGTCATGAGGACGACCAAACTCAATTTTGTGGTCGTCCACACCAATTTTCTGGTCGACGAGGACACACGGACACGCAGATTTCCAAGCCTGCTACCTTTTCTGGTCCACTGATGAACCATTTTTATCATTCTTTCCGAGTCGTTACTGAAGCTTTAAATAATTTCTTACACCACTTTCACAGCAGTTGGAGATAATTTGAATACATTTACCCGTGGGGGTTCTGGGGAAGAATATAGGCCCCCAGTAGCCCCTGCTGATCGTATAAGGCGACAATAGGGGGGACACAGCACTGACCAAGTGGTTCTTTGGGTTCAATTCCCAGTTGGTGCTGAGTTCACTAAGGCATGAGGTAAAGCAAAAATGATTTCCCTGTTTTGATCCCCTGCTGTTTGCCCACCCTGTCACCTTCTTCTCATAGATACGATCACCCAAGACAGAATTTGTCCCAACCTGTTTTCACCGTGAATACCTGAGTTGTCAAAACAGCGTAAAGCATCCATTACTGGTACTCACTTACTCTCTTATTTCACATTTTCTTTCTGGAGTTCTAGAATTTTTCATTTACCATGACTTACATCCCTGCATTATCATAGCATGTTTTATTGAAAGGCTAATAAAGTTAAGTACATCTTTATGTAATGGCTGGGGGGTGGTGTGTACACTAGTACCTCGCGCTATTCCGCCTGGCTACATAAGCACTAGAACAGCGTAAATTTTCGATGGCGGCCGTGCGGCCCTCGAACAATTTGTGGAGATCATACGACGTATAGAAAGAATGAAATATATCATGACGAATTGAGATAATAAAATATTATATATTAAACTGATTTGGAGATATAAGACGTTAGGCAGGCAGTAATCATGAAGATATTTAAGAAAGTTTAGAGGACAATTTGTAGCCTCTTCCGCGCGTACCACTCTGCAACACATCACTCTCTCCATAGACTGCCAGGGAGGCTGATCTCGCCGCAGAATGTCGTAACTGTAGATACCGGCGTGTCCTTGACCTCGCATTTCCACATCCGGTTTTCCAACTGAAGTATCTCCCAATTTAAAGAAGAATTATTAAACACAAAATTCTGAAGTTTGATTTATTCCATATTTATGTACTAAGCAATAACCTCGTAAATGGATTTGGAAATTGGGGCATTATAAGTATGATAACTCAAAATGTAAACAAACTTTCAAAAGTTACGAAAATCCAAGATGGCGGCCGTTTAGGTTATTCTAGTGGTATAGTCTGCCAAGCGAACCACAAGGTACTAGTGTAGGTGGTGTGGTGCGTATTGAGCCTTTCTACTGTTCCTACTTTTGTGTTTTCTACTGTTCCTACTTTTTCAACAGACGGGAATAGGATCTCTGTCTCTAGTAGGTCATTTCAAAGTTAGAATGGAAAAGGAAGTCAAATGCTGGCCATAGGGGATGGGTCCCGGATGTTAATGGTTGGGTCTGATGTCGTTCAAAATGTGTTAAGTAAGTTGTTTTCCATGCTCACTGGTCCCAGGACAGTGATACATGTACCTAGACAAAGTAGTCCTCTCTGTATATTGCCGTTCCACTTCCAGACCGGGAGGAGGGGTTTGCAGTACATGCTAGTATGTACCCTGCGTATCTAGGGGAAGAGCATTGTCTTTAACCCTGAAAGCCTTAGTTTGTTCATAGGGGTTTTCACCCCTTTCCCCAACTCTTCTTGCATGTCATATTTATACTATAGCCAGGTTTCCCTTCCTATTTGTTGATAGGAATTGTACACCTTTCTAAATGTCGTAGTTTCAAGTCGTTCTGACATGATACATCTGTTTTATTTGTTGCTGTGATTTTTGTTCATTTATAGCTTTTAGTTGAGTATCTGAAATCAAGGGTGCACCGCGGGAAAGTATCGTGGTTAGAGTCCTTGCCTTGCGGGTGGGAGGCCCGGGTTCGAGTCTTGGCTGTGCCTGCTAACCTATGCTACCTTACCTTGCCGTTATTTCCATCACCATAGATTCGATCATTGACCTTTACAGTCAAAATCTAGTGTTTGTCTCAATATAGCTGAAAAATTGAGTAGGTCTTAAACTCCTACAGATCATCAGCATCAAGGGTGCTCCGAATGCCCTAGGTGGATAACTTTGCTCCCGTATGCATGGAATTTAAATACTCGGTACCCTGATATGCATAGATTTTCGAAGCATTGCACACTGTAGTAGTAGAACTTTTATTGACAAACAACGATTCATTTACATTTGATTTTATGTGTCAGGTAAGGTAGATAATAAACATAAAACAGCAGATCTCCCTATGAATTGTAGCACCTAGGAGTCAGTCTGGCACGATGAATCAGAGCATGACTTCCTTTTTATTAGGGGCTAGTTAGTTAACTTTTTTTTCTTCTAAACAAACTACACTAGAACTAAGGCTATTCAGACTAGATCCAGTTCTTGGCAGGGGCACACAGTGCACACAAGAGAGAATGCATAAAATAAAAAGTCGAGCGCACACTTATCAGAACAATGCACCCGGTTGGTGCATGAAATTATACCTAAATTTCACACTCTGAATAAGTTGCATACAGAGATGCCATTTTTCTGACTTTTGTAGGATTTCCTACTTTTTGGTGATTTTGGATTGCTCATCTGAAATTTCCTACATTGCTTTAATAACAGTTTTAGGGTATTTTTGTGTCAGTTTAAAGCTAATCAAATACAAATCTAATGTCAGATCTCTATTCCTTAAGGTCATTTCCCTCCCATTTGATTCTAGGGAAAAAAATGTACAAAAGGCCTATCCTACTGTTCCTACTTTTTCATCAGTTAGGAGTGGCATCTCTGTATATAATGTCTGACGGGTTATTTCTAATACCTTGCATCACTCTGTCCCTGTAGGTGATGTCAAATCGTTACGAGACCGGTCAGCCGCTCGGTAGATGATGGCCTCGGTTAGCCCCCCGAACGTGGGAGTGGAGGAAGACACCCCACTATTAAACAGCAGTAACCGGACAGCGTCGGTAAGTGAAGAGGTTGAAATCTATACCACCTGTTATACTCATGTTAATATGTGAGGACCGCTACCACTAACCCATGAATGGAAATGGAACGGGAAACATTTCTTAAAGCCATTCTTACTTAATATTTGTAGGAAAATTGCTTAATATTATTCATTTGTAATTTGTAGGACTTGAAATATATTTGGATCGTGAGCGTTTTTTTTCAAAGTTATGAGGTTATCAATATGTTATATCACGAGAAAAATGATATTTCTATTATCATGTTTTAGTGCTTTGGGTTCGAACAGTCCATAGAGAAGTTCAATAGCACGAAGAACACACTGACTGTTTCGTAGAGGAAAAAAAACTGTTGTCATACTAATCATGATGAATGTTCATATATCAAATCAAGTCTGATCGATTAGTGAAGTTATAGTATGCGTGGTATAGCCAGCAGTCGCCCAGGAATCACGGAGACTGAGAATTATTAAGGCCAGGAAAGAGAAAGAGTTGTTTTCGGTAGCTTTGACCTGCACTAATTCGAGTCAAGCTCTACTTTTATTTCTTTTTGTTTTCTTTTTCATAAAATCAAAATAAACTCGAGAACTCTTAGCATGGAACGATATTTCGGAAAACTATCTACAAAATAGGTTCTCTTACCAAATGCCTGCTTTGGGGGTCAATGTTTTATGTGCGCAATATGTTAAATAACGTAGCTTATTCATCGCTACATCTGCTTCAGTAACATAGCCCTTGCCTTTTTCTTTCTATTAAATTAAGTTAAGATGCATGGTTATACTGTGTACGACGTACTCCTCTGAATTCATTGGCATTAAACCAGTGAATCAACACGTATTTTAAGTTATTAACGTATTGTAGGGTTCCCACAGGAGCTAGTAACCTAAAAAAACACTTTTTTAATGTTTTGCCTTTCACTTCGTTTTGACATTAAAATCGAGAAAAATGACGACATTTCAGAAATTCTGTTTTTTGTTGGGGGGGGGGGGGGGGGGTCAATTTCGAGAGGAAAAAAAACCGTCACCGCAAGATCTTTATTTGGATTATTTGAATTTCTTTTTCATTTTCTTTTTTTTTCATTTTTCTTTTTTTGCAAAATTTTATTTCTCTTGCAAAATATTCACAAGAAGGAACATCAATATGTTTTGGAAAATAGTTGACCGTGAAAATTGCCAATGGCCATAGAGAAGACATGGGAAAACATTTCTTAGAGTCTCTGTGGGAACAGTGCACTGTATGTCAGCTAAGTTTTGTGACTAACAGCCTTGCTAATGGTCGGTGGCCACTGCTTGTGTTTCAGATTGACTCAGACAGTTTGTAAGTTAAAACTCGATATTCTGTGGGTTTGTTGAATGCATTCAGAGTAGTCTCATCCTCAATCGTTTTCCTAAAAGTGTGCTGTTTGTCCTAAAAACAAAATTGTTGTGTTCAGGTAACCCGACCCACCCTAATTTTTTGGCCCTACCCTATCTTTTTTTAGGACTTTTTTTTTCTCAAAATTATTCCAAAATCCAAAAGAATTGACCAGAAAAGTATTAAACAGCATATAGAAGCTCAGGGCATGTTTTTTGATTACTAAAAATTGTTTTGAATTATGTTTAGAGTACTTTTTTAATTTTCAAGGTTGTCCAGGTCTATTTGACAAGTAAAAATAAAGAGCAACAAAAACAGAAAATTTACCTACCGACCCTAATTTTTTCGACCTAATTCCGAACCCAACCCTTTTATTTTTATTGCCTTATGGCCGATTAAAGTGTGATTTCAAAAAATTTCAAAAATTCTGCCACCCAGAGTTCTAGCGATACATTTCTTTTCGTTTGGTCTGAGCTATCTGGAATTCGGTATTAATATCTTTAGTCTCTGTAACTTCTCCTAGTTTTTCTCTATTTTCAATCTTCACGCTCTTAGGGAAATGTGATTTGCTCTGTAGTAGCGGTTTGTGGAGTATTAGTATCTTAGGCTGAATTAACTCTGTACAGAACTTGTCTGTGGTGTTCTGGTTTAATTCTGTACAAAATGAAATATGACGTACTGTGTTGTTGTGTGTCGTAAAGGCGCTGTATCGTCTTCTGGTTGCTTGGTTAGTGTCAGCTGACGTTAGCTTAGCGACTGCCGAGTGGGTGATGTGCTGATTCTTATGATCGCCTGTCAGTACGGTATATTGAAATGTACCTGTTTGATCTGAATCGGTGCTAAAATCGGCCAATTCTAAGGGTAGAATCAGCCGATGTCAAGGTTGATCCGTCGGCCGACTGTGTAAAAATCGCCTAGTGGGTATAGGGCTTTAAGGGTTTAACTATGTATAGAGATACCAGTTGCACTGGTAGACATAAGTTTATCTAAAAAAATTAACAAAAAAACAGCGGTATACACCCCGGTTAAACCTGTACTACTGCTAGCCTACTCTGTCATCTGTGACACCGTGCCCTTTGAAACCCGCGGTGTGCTGACCGGACCGACCGGTTGTCACAGCATCCAAGGGGGAACTCGGAAGTGTGCAAATAGCAAGGTCATTCGAGTACACTGTCAGTGGCGGAGTGAGAGAGGAGGTGGGGGGAGGGGGCTGTCCAATTTGATTTTTTGAAAGGCAAATTTAGATTATTTTACTGTAACATTCTGGAGAAAGAAGGTTGGGAATTCCCCCCCCCCCCCTCCCTTCTTAAGTTAGTGCGCCTCCCCACTTTTTCCACTTTTCCAAAAAGCTGGAAGGATCCACTACTAAACTACTCTTTTTCCCAAAGAGAGTTGTTGTTCTTAGCCAATCAAATTACTGATTTCAGGTCAATGTAGGGTTGGAAATTAGAGAGTCAATTGAAAAAAGTTGTCCATATGTTGTCAATATTACACCCAGTGTTACATGATCAAATCTCTGCCAGTGGAGGTTCTTCGCTTGTTGCTGACTGGCACTGTGTGGCGTCCCATTAGATGGAAGTAAATAATCCCAACACGTACCCGCTCCACGAACTGGAGTAGGCATGGGTTAACCTTTTTAGGTATAATCCTAAATAGGTAAAAGATGAGAGGGATATATTAGTTTGCTATCCATTACAACTTACAATGGATCCATTGACATGACATGCTTTGAGACTAGAATCTACTTCCCTGTGCATGCGCAGTGCCTATTTTAGCTTGTCGGCGCTATGGTGCGGATAATCTCCACAGGCGGAGAATTCATCATGTGACACCCAGACTTAAAGGCTTAGTGAGATCATCTGCACAACGTTTATAAAAATCATTTTAGGTAGAATTATTTACAAATATTTACATATTTTATTAACCGCTCCTGCATCTGTTACAGATCTTAACCGCTGGTAAATGGAATGAAACAAAAGAAACTGATAGATATCAGTTTTTTTCGATTTTTGAGGCGAATGCTGTCATGCATTTTTCGCACGATTGTAGTACACTTTTCGAACTTAGTGAAGAGCTAATATTGAGCATGATCCTTAAACCCAAGGCATTGATAGGGGAGCATTAATGAATTATGAATACATCAAGGGAGATTAAGGGGGAGGGGACGAAAGCTACATGCGTAGTTTATTGGTGGGGGTGAGGGTCTGGGTCTTGACAAAAGAAATTGCCTGCGTCATAGTAGATATTGAGTCTTATTGATACGGAGAAACCCGGCTTCAGGACATTAATTAAGCTATCAGTACATGTTAATAATAGGTAGGTGTTAGTACTAGGTAAGCGGGTGAGGTGGGAGGGGTGGGCAGTGGCCGTGTATATGGGTTGATAGGGAGTTTCAGATAAGGGACAAAAGTTAAATACGTACTTGATTGGTGGGGGTGGGGGTTCTGGGTGTTAACAAAAGAAATTGCATGCGTCATAGTAGATACTGTTTCTTATTGTTACGGATAATCGCCTAGCTTCAGGACATTAAGCTATCAGTATATGTAGGCATTAGTACTTGGAAAGCAGGTGAGGTGGGAGGGGTGGCGATGGGTGTGTGTATGGGTTAATAGGAAGTTTTAGATCCTCCCAGGCATGATGTAACGCAAATGAAACATTTCTTTTATCTCACTCTCAGTTTTTATAAAGTATTGCAAAAATATATTTATTTGTGTACAAGTAAGCCTTAATCGTACATGATGATTCAATTGCAATCAACAATTTTGTACATTTACCCTTAAATATCATATGGTAGATTTGGGATACGTTGATGTATCTAGATGCATCGTTGGATCTGAAACTCCCTATTGTGTCTATTCCTACACTCACAGGGGACAGAGACTTGAGTTTGCCTTTAATGAAGTGAGTTGTTTCAGCCACCCGCTCTGAGTGGGGGTAGGGGTGTGAACATGGGGTTTTTGTAGTATGGATGAATGAATGAAGGGAAGACTTGAAGGCAGGAGTTGTTGTTGATGTTAAATATGTATTTCTCTACAGAACCAGGAGTGTAGGCCAAAAGGCCTATCGCTGCTTTGTGGTTACATGTTGACTCTTATGCTGCTGGACCCAGACTATCCCTTACAGCATACCTGCACCTCCCACCCGACCTCTGGTCAGTGACCTAATTAAAACTGACCAATCAGGGCAGGGGGAGTGCTTACTGTCTAATTACCATAAACTCTATGATGTAGTATGTACATATTTGACATATATTTTGATTATTATTTAGAAAATTATGATAACATTATAATTCATAAAATAGATTAGGTAAATACTTGTGATTATTAGAGTGAGGATATGCCATGCCTAAACTTAGGTATGACAGGGGTCTGGGTGTTAACAAAAAAAATGCATGCATCCTAGTAGATACCAGGTCTAATTGATACGGAGAATCGCCTGGCTTCGGGACATTAAGCTATCAGTACATGTTATTACCAGGTGGGCGGTAATACTAGGTAGGCAGGGTGAGGTGGGAGGGGTGGGCGGTGAGTGTGTATATGGGTTAATAGGGAGTTTCAGATAAGGGACAAAAGTTAAATACGTACTTCATTGGTAGGGGTGGGGGTCTGGGTCTTCACAAAAAAATTGCATGCTTCATAGAAGATACTGAGTCTAATTGATTCAGAGAATCACCTGGCTTCAGGACATTAAAGATACTAGATGCTGTTCACCTAGAGGCCACCTGGTGGATTATCAGAGAACTAGCAACTGATTGTAATTATGTGCAGTTTGGGAGCTTGTACATCCAAATGAAGTGAACATATTAATAACATGAACATAATTAACTATTTTCCTTTCATTTTAAGTGATATCAGATCTAATTTGCATATTCTAAAGTTGCTGCTCACCTCTATTTTTCAACACTTTATGCTGTAACTTTTCTTAGAATTGGTAAATATTGATATAACGTGAGCTAAATTTACATTGCTATAGATCCTGTCACTAAATAGCGAGGCTAAACTTAAAGTTGCCTTGACTTGATTTACAAAAATACTGATAATTCTTAAAATATCTAATCAATTTCAACTCTGCATTTTTATAATACAGGGATTTTACATTCCAAGAAAACATTCCAAATAATTTGGAATGTTTGGAATATCCCCGAAAATTTGCCAAAATTTGACATTTTTACTGACTTGCAACCAGAAAATTCTAAATAGAATGCAGAAAAATAATTTCTTGAGAATTCTGACAGGATTCCTAGTAGAGTAATTGAATTTGCAATCTAATGATGTATAATATGACTATATGCTGAGAATGAGTATGGAATAAATCCCAATGGAAGGCTGAGGTGAAATTCCATCATTTTGGCATTTTTGCTCATTTGCATACATCAGTTGATAACATTATAAGTAGTTCTATAGCAGAATATTTTTTGTTTTACTGCTTGTTTCTCATAAATAACATTAATTTAAACTCGTAAAGACAGTCAGTTTGCTATTTAATGTCGGATAAATCTTAAGAAAATGTTTTAGAAGGCTTTCAAGCCTCTAAAATGATGCCTCAATTTAGATGATCCAGCTCAGCACCAGGCCTATATCCTCATACAGGAAGTGTGGGTGTCGTATCTAGCACTCACAGGTGTTAAACATTCATATTTCAATGCCTATTTTTAGTTTTTTAAAGTAAAAACAAAAGTTATTTAGATGAATATGAATTATATTTAGTTATTTATTGATTTTTTTTCAGGAAGTGAATGATTATTACTCATTCAAATAAACTGGTCAAACCATGAAAAGAAAATTGTGGATTTAGATGCATAGATTTTGAGTATTGGTGTATATAAACCAGCCAAATTTGGTTGGAAATATTCATTCTTTTGTCCCCATGATATATATATATACAAACTGTCTAAAACTGTCTTAAAACCATCCGACCTCCTCTAGAGGTGTTCTTACACCATTATACATGGTAAATATAGATATATCTTTAGTCTATTAAGGCATAAACCTGAGGTGAATCTCATGACCCAGTATCTTCACTATTTGGTGACTGGATCTATACCTACAGTAAATAACTACTGAGTTTGATAAGAATATTATTGTTGTTTTTTTCACTATGAGGAAAAATGTGATCAATGGTATGGGGTTATTTTCATCATTATGCAATAATTTTTTCCACAATTGGTGAAAAGTGAAAATTTTGATTTCCATCATCTGCTTAGGATATGACCTATGCTGACAACAAAAATCTAAGATATATCGTTGTTCATTAAAAATCAAGCCAGACACCCCCAAGTACCTTTAAGCTATCAATACATGTTAATACTATAGGTAGGCGGGGAGGGGTGGGTGGAGGGCATGTACATTGGTTAATGTGACTATTCCTACACTCACATTTACGTGCAGGGGACAGAGGCCGAGTTTGGCATTAATGAACTGAGTTGTTCCAGCCACCCACTTCGGGCCTGACTAACACTGCACACCACTCGGAGGCACACTCACAGAGACATCCCCATTTGCACAGGCACCGTGATCACATACTCTCAATATCATTTATAGGTTAGTCTCAGAAGCTCAAGTGTTCACCAGCTTAGGGTTTGACTTCTCAGAAAGTTTTTTAAAACGTTGCAGAACGTCTCTGTTACGTCGCTTCTGAGTTTGCTCATCTACTCACAGGTGCAGATTCACACGCTGACTGGCGCAAACCCTGTCTCACAGATATAGGTTCAATGACCAACGGTCAGGTCATAGACATACGTCTACACTTTCAGACACCTACCCCAAGTACTCACTGACTCAGACATAGATTCTGTTCTCTCTCACAAACACAGAGAACATACCCATGGGCTCCCAGACACCCACAAATGCACACCCATGCTCCCAGACACCCACAAACGCACACCCATTCTCCCAGACACACACAAACACACACCCATGCCCCCAGACACACACAAACATACACCCATGCTCCCAAACATACACAGATACAAATCCCCACTCTGAGACACACACAGACACAAACCCTTGCTCCCAGACACACAAACACACACCCATGCTCCCAGACACACACAAACACACACCCATGCTCCCAGACACACACAAACACACACCCATGCTCCCAGACACACACAAACTCACGCCCGTTCTCCCAGACAAGCACAAACACACAGCCATGCTCCCAGACACAAACAAACACACACCCATGCTCTCAGACACACATAGGCACATATCCTCACTCTTAGACACACTCAGATACACACCCATGCTCCCAAACACACACAGACACACATCCTACTCCAAAACACACACAGACACATATCCCCACTCTTAGACACATACAGACACACACCCTTGCTCACAGACACACACACACCCATGCTCCCAGACACACAAACACACACAATCATGCCCTCAGACACACAGAGATAGATGCATCAGGCACCCATGCTCCCAGACACACACAAACATACACCCACACTCCCAGACACACACAAACACACACCCATGCTCCCAGACACACACAAACACACACCCATGCTCCCAGACACACACAAACACACACCCATGCTCCCAGACACACACAAACACACACCCATGCTCCCAGACACACACAAACACACACCCATGCTCCCAGACACACACAAACACACACCCATGCTCCCAGACACACACAAACACACACCCATCCTCTCAGACTCACACATGCTCTCAACTACACATCCCCGCACATGTCACCCGCTTACCCCTACAGACACACATCCCTGCTGTCGGACACATACACACTTGCACCACTACAGAGACACATCAACACGCAGAAACATATACACGCATGCTCTCAGACATACACACCTAAAGACACACCCACTCTTTCAGACACCCACCCAGGCACTGAGATGAAGGCACACTGTCTATACTATAGCCACATATATCCCCATCGTCACACCCCCACACACACCACACCACTAGGTGCACTCCCACTGACTGATCATTCATGCTGGTCTCACCTAGAACTTAGCCGACCCCGGTCTGCAGTCAGTGAGAGGATCAGACCCAAACAGGAGAGACGTGGACGGCTATAGCCTGAAATAACCAAAAGTGCTTGGGTATTCAACGACACAGGGCTTTAAAACTCTCAAGGCCAAGTCAGTATTGTGTTTGTGTTTGCCAGACTTTGTTTGTGTTTTATCAAAGACACTGAATGCTGAGAACCTACATTGTGTGTATGTGTGCATGTGCGTCCGCATGTGTGTATGCATGTATGTGTGTGTGTGCATGCGTGCGTGTGCGGATGTAAGTGTATATAAGTATATAATATGTATGCGTATATATATGTATCAGAATGCTGGTAGATGATTTGTGGTATTTGTAAAAAATTCTTATGGTCATGTTTATAGAATCTGATGAATGACTTTCAATTCTTATTTCTATAGAGGGAGATAGGGTAAAGGCATGCGGTTTGACTTCATGTTATTGCAGCACCTTTCTTTATGGACAAATCTGGTCACCGATGGCATTCAATAATTCTCATGTTTGAAGGAAACATCCTTTGGTTTTTTTTTTGGTTTTTTTAAAAAAATATTGCACTTCTTTGACATTGAGACCATCTATCTCTATCTTTGCAGCCATGTCGTACACCACCCATCCCGTAATCACTGAGTAACATTGTCCTTTTCATTGCAGAGGCAGAGGTCAATAGAAGAAGTGAAGATGGCGGTTCGCGAGTGGCTCGGGCAGATCTCGGTGCCGGTGTACGTGCTGGTGATGCTCTTTGCCATATCGTCCTGGGTGGACGTGAACGGGCTGTGGGTGGAGTTGCCGCTGCTGGTCAACGCGCTCCCCGAGGGCTGGAGCCTGCCGTCCTACCTGGCCATCATCATCCAAGTCGCCAACATCGGGCCCATCGCCTACACCGTGGCCAACCGGCTGGCCCCGAATCGCGTGAAGGAGTGGCCGGTCATCTACGTGATCGTGGTGGTGGGTGCCACGGCCTGCCTCTTGTTAGCCATCTTCTGGCGCCACACCAGCTTCATCTTGGGAGCCGAGCACAGCACTGCGCTGATATCCCTGGCAGGCCTGCTTGCACTCGTAGACTGTACATCCTCCGTGGTGTTCTTACCCTACATGGCAGCTTTCAAGCCACAGTACATGACCGCTCTTTACGTCGGTGAGGGCCTCAGCGGACTTATACCCGGGTTGGTTGGGCTCGTGCAAAGCGTCAGCTCAGAGCCCGACTGTGTGAATAAGACTGAAATAGTCCATAATGCCACCACTGGTTTGAACCATACCGAATGGGTGGTGGTTCCGGTGTACCCGAAGCCGGTCTTCAGCGTGGAAGCCTTCTTCTTCTTCCTGTTCTGCATGTTGGTTGTCTCCCTCGTGGCCTTCTCCCTGCTCCACTGGCTGCCGTACTGTCGCCGCGAGCGATTAGAGGTGACCTTAACGAACATCGTCTCCAGTCACGTGGTCTACAGCCAGGCCAATGAGGAGATAGGTGGGGAGACACCGAGCGGCCAACACAGCCACATCCAGAAGACTGCCACCAATGATAACAATGGCAGTTACAACTCAGTCAGCAAGCCGGTGGAGGACGATGCTATCGCGGTCATCCCCGGATGCCGGGACGATGACGGGCGGGACCCATCTGTACCGGGGATTGGGTCCACGCGCTTCATACTTCTGCTGGCGTTGATTGCCTGGCTGAACGCGCTCGCGAATGGTATGCTCGCCTCCACCCAATCCTACTCCAACTTGCCTTATGGCAGCATGGCCTACACCTTAGCCGTGCGCCTCTCCGCTGTCGCCAACCCGCTGGCCTGTCTGATGGCGCTATTTGTTGTCTGCAAGTCGGTCGGCATGGTCTTCGTCCTGACAATGATTGGCACGGCATTAGCCGGTTACCAACTCTTCCTAGCAGCAGCCAGCCCGACCCCGCCACTGCTCGGTACCACCATCGGAGAGGCTCTCGCGGTAGGTTTTCTATTTTTCACTGAAGTGTCTTAAGTTGTCTCACTGTCATTATGGTTAACCAACATTGTATGGAACATTTTTGGTAGGATTATATACAATTTATCACAGCGCAGTGTAGATGGCGATGGAAAAGAGATATCGGTAATTGGGTAATATAAAGTATCGTTAATAAATTGTTTTAAAAAGATTATAAATAAAAGTAGTTAAAAATATTTTTTTTCTACGGTTGCTGATTTGACATATAAGTGGTAAAACGTTCCCTTGCACATTTATAATTTCATTTGAACATTGATACCCAAGTTGCCGGGTGCAAGAATTTCACAAACTTGAGTTAAACTATATGACCATAATATGAATTTAAAAGTGGTAGCATAGAAAGGCAGAACACTCTAGCCACCGCCCACGTTTTCACGATTGTATCGGATGCAATATGACTTCAGAGAGGAGCATGTCTAATCATTTCTGATTTTAATGACAAAAAGGAGAAACCTTTTTTTTTTCTACAATACGTTCATTAAGAAACAGTACCCAGCCAGAGAAAAAATGAAAGTAGAGGAATTGTTTCCAGTCTAAATGCACCGATCCATTTGTGCATATTTTGGGAAACACCTATGGCCATTGTGTTCAGCTGTTTATTACACTATTTTATTGTGTTCTCACAATTTCTGAATTATATGAAATATAAAGGTTTTTTTCTATGTATGAATTGATAAGCATCATTCACATTGGTGAAAGATATGGGTCCGTTGTCTTTACATGATGCAGCAGCTGCTGTTAAAGAATAGCTTTACTCGGTATACTCATACAAAATTTAATCTAATCTTTATCTTTAAATTAGTGGGCACATATTAATAGGGGTATTGTGATGTTCGGGGTTGAAAAAAAACTGTCATGTAGGTACAGAAAGTTGAAAAAATACTCTCAAAATTGTAATTAAAAAACAGAAGAGGATGGCCAAATTGGCAAAACTTTTTTACTTTACATTCCCGGCTGAGTGAATAGGGTATGTAGATATAGTGAATCGATTCCCGGGCTCAGGCTGCAAAACGACTGCTCATCAATGTATCCGAACAGGTCATATTCAGATCCCAGGAAAATTATTCTAGAATTCCGTGTATAGTAAATCTATATAAAGGAATTTTCGTCTCCACGCCAAGTGAACGTTACATTCCATTGAATCTAGGTTCATTGTCATGCCATTGGAATACACACTTTCATGGGAAAAGTAATAATTCTATTCAAAGTATAGTTTATACCATTCTGCTAATAAGGTCCCATGTGGCGTATAGGGAATAAAGGGTACGTGTCTAACCCTGACTCAAGTGGACTCTGATAATTATATGAAATTTACTCATTTCAGAATTACAATTTTTTTGGAAAAATAAGTTGAAAAACGTTAATGAAAAATTATTCCACTATTCTTCTCGTCATATAAGAGGTAAAGTCTTCTATTCTGCATTTGTAAATATCATTAAACTAAAGGGAGTCTGCTGAATTCAGAGTCAGGAATGCGCCCTGGGGGCTCTTAGGCCTTTGTTTTCCCATCGCCGCAGTGGGTACAGTTTATGCTTTTTGTTGTTATTTTAAGTGAGGCCGGCCTATGAGTTAAAGGTCGCCCCCACCCCCCCTTTACTACCCTGTTCTAGGCACGTGGAGGGCCGCGTGTGGTCACGCTCTGTGGCCGACGGGGGTACTGTTGACACTCCTAAGGCCAAACTAAAAAAAAAAAATCTTTTTTTTTTTCCCCGTGACGAGGCGAATTGCCCCCTGCTCCTGCTGGATGCTACCTTGAAATGACAAAACCATAAAAATGGTGTTCAGGTCTATCATAAGAAAAAAATAGGGTCGGCCGGTCTCTTTTTTTTCATTTTTTGGTAATTTTTTATTGAAATGTATTCTCCAGGGTACCAACCACACAGGGAAAACTGGGAAAATGGTAAAAAAAAAAAAAAAAAAAAAAAAAAAAGTCCTGACAGGGAAAACACAGGGAATTTAGAAATTTTGCCAAAACACAGGGAATTTCATTTGGCCGGATTCTGAAATTCCTGATTCTCAACATATTAGGGATTCAATTTTTTGTTGTTTGGTTGTCCAAAAAATGTTCTGCATGCAGAGGCTGTTTAATTTGAACAACTTCCTGAAAATTACACAGGTCAAAATTGCTTTTGAACAGGAAAATCTCAGAGAAAACACAGGGAAATTGAAAATGGAATTTTGGTTGGTACCCTGATCCCCATGCTCCCCAAGAAATAAATCTTCTGTAATAGAAAGGTCTTTCAAAGCCTTAAAGTTACAGGGAGACAAAAGTAATACGAGGTCAAAACTTCGCAAATTTTATTAACTATTTAAATGAAATAGACTCAAATTTGTCCTTGTTCAATTTTGGTGAACCAACACAAAAACAGTTTGTTAACAAACATTGTTGTCTGAAAGCATGAATGTCATGGGTTTTCTGGAATTCAAGTGAAGTTAGAATTGAATTTCATGGTTCATACTATACCCAAGTTAGTCTCAAAGAATGTATTTCTATAGTTCCTTGAGTTTACAGTTAGATGTCAAATTTTAACAGAACATTGCTTTTGGCTCCCTTTAACTTTAAGTTTGGGCCTAAAATGTAGGGTCGGTTTGGAATCCGGAACACAGCAATGTTTTTGCTTGGCCTAAAGGTATACCAGAAACTCAGGTCAGGGTCGGGTCAGGAGCTACCAGCTTTAGACTAGTTTTCAGATTATATCCATGTTTATTCGCTTCAGTTAGCAAAGTTGTGTACATAGCGAGTTTAGGAATTTAGTTCAGGAGCTTGAGTTATTTATACAGATAATATCCCTAGAACGTCTTCTCTACCATATAATCCAGAGATATAAGTTTTCCGATATTTGTATGATTTCAGATTCTTTTTATTTCATCACCTCAAATTATGATTTTCAAAATTAATTTCTTACATCATATTTCAAAACATTTTAGGATAATTTCAGAGTTTCTTTCTGGAGTTAGAGTTTTTTTCATTAACCCTGCCGTACATCCCAGTTTTCTGATTACACCTCCGATCTTCTAGTTGGCAATGTTGTCTACATTTCGGAAACTAGTTCAGTAGATTCAGGATAAAAGATGTATTTCATATTCTCCGTTCAACAAAGTTTCCGATATATATACAGCTGAAATGAAATAGCATTGAAACCATTTGCTCCCCTCAGGATTCATTTACAGGACACAAATTTAGGATACATGTATAGCTTTGTTAACGTTTGGCGTATTTAGAGAACAGACAGAAACGGATAAAGTGTATAAACCCCCATTTCTTTTTCCTACTCTTTTAAAAAGAATTTTATTATGGTACTCCATAAACGATTACCTATCCAAGCAAGCCTTGACTGGACCCTCATGTTAACATATGGATCCTACTCCGTACATTCAGTCCTTGTTCACTAGTGAGAAGACACCGTTAATTGTACCCTTGTTTGTGCCTACCATCAATGACCAAAATGATACAGGCCATAATGCAACGTTAACGCTTAGTCCAGTGCAAACTTAATACAAAGCGTAGATCTCAATCGTCCCCCATGTTCTCAAGGGCATTGATCCGAACTGAACCTTTTGCACGTAGTTTCCAATTCGTGAGGCAGCATTTTTAACAAAAGAGAAACTTGGGGACTGTATAAAGCGCAGTGTTCGAAATTAAGGATTTATTTTATACACACGCCGGGTGCATAGGGGTTTAAAATCATGCACCCGGCATATTTATGATGCACACACTTCTATGTAATGGCATTTATGCTTTTGAAAAAGCATGCACATGCCGGGTGCATGCCTCCTAAAAAGTGTGCACCCAGTAGCCAAATTGTGCACACCGGGTGCAGGGTGCACCCTTAATTTCGAACATTGAAAGGATATAAGCATCAAGGGCGTTGTGGGTCTGACACCTTTTTCTTTTTAAATGTGATTGTTTCAATTTTAAGAACTCTTGGCTGGAAGACATTTTTGAAAGGTTACACCCAAAAACCACAGTTGTCTAAGCTTAATAGGCACATTTTGTATCCAGATTATCCATGTGCGTGCCATGACTCTGGCATCTATCCCGTACACGGGGGATGTGTCCGGAACCCCCATTCTCATGGCAGGTGGGACATACGGGACCTTTCAATGTTGGTGCTGAATGACAACAGTAAATGAATGGGTTACTAGTGAAAAGGGTGCACCCTGCATCCGTTTATTCTGAGCATAACAATCAACATTATGGGTTCACACCTGTAAATTTGACACTGCAACAGTGCCAATATTTAGCTTAGGGACATGTGACAGGGACTGTTCTAAAATTCGACACGGCGACAGGGCTAATTCTTAAATAAGACACGCGACACTGGGACCCACTATCCAGACCCCCAACGTTTTTATACGCAATAGTGCAGGGTTAGGTGGCCATGTGTACGCTAATTATGGGCCGCTTCTCCGCTACCATGAAGAACGAGTAGACGTCTACACGTGAGCGGACCATTCTAAGAAGAGAGTCCCCCTGTAGACCTAAAACGTTATCAAGGAGGGGTGTGGGGATAGGGGGATGGGAAAAATGGCTCAAAATGCGAAAAATATCGCATGTTTACTGAAAAACTGAATATCCCCGTGATCCTTATCACATATTCTACCCAAATATCACAAAAAGAATGGTCCAAATTGCTTATTTCTGCGAAAAATGACGCAAAATCGGTATTCACTCGGTAGTCCGTCTTTGACCCATTTTCGTGGTAGATTGTATCACTGAGAACCCCTGGCGAAGAGGGGTAATACAGTCTACCGGAAGATTCTGGTGAACTTTTGCTCAAAATGCGAAAAATATCGCATGTACCCTATAAAACTGGGTGTCCCCGTGATCCTTGTAACATATTCTACCCAAATATCACAAAAACAATGGTCCAAATCGCTTATTTCTGCGAAAAATGACGCAAATTCTCTAGGGGCATCCTCAATGCAAACTGCAACACAGCTGGACGATGGTGGCGTTATCTAGCAGGTATTGTGAGAACTAATAGGGCATTGGAGCGATGGTGGCGTTACCTAGCGGGTATTGTGAGAACTAATAAGGCACAATGGAGCGATGGTGACGTGATATAGCGGGTATTGCGAGAACTAATTAGGCACCAAATAAACTTTAGGATGTGCGGCCCATCAGTAGCGATAGCTACTAAATGAAATTTCAAATGTTGGACTTGTTGGGACTGTGCCCCCGATGTTTGCATGATTAAAGTCCTCAATTTCAGACATTCTTTTGTTCTGTATGAGGATTCAAGCCCCTATACCTTCACCATTGTCCTTCCCTCACAGAAACTGGTGAATAAAAGATCTGCTATTGCCCCAGAGGGCAATAATGAATGCTATTGCCAATGTTGATGTTGTCAGTAACTTTTTCTGTGTACAGTCCTCCCTCAAACAACTCTGATGGGGAAAGATAACATAGCAGCCAATGGTTAAAGGTACTTGTACCTATTCAGCAGGGTTTTAACTTGTCGTGATATTTTTTCCACATCCTCAGAATTTTCTTTGATACATCTGGAATACATAGCCAGAGGGAAAACAAGTTTTAACATTGGTTTTTCAGTTAGGGGATTGTGAACACTTGAGGTATTTACCATAGGTTTCTATGGGAAATACCTGAGTTTCTAAATTTCAAAAATCCCAGAAAAAAACATTGTAGTATTTTTTTCTTGAAATTCCTACAGATTTTAAGCCTTGATCCTGTAATAGAAATCTAAGGGTTTTACCGTTTTGATCATAGACTTCCCTATCATCCCTATAGTAATAACTGAGAAACTGTTTGTGTGTAGCAGAAGTATAACAATAGCACATAGAGGGTTCCACAGGTATGCACTAGGTGGCATTGCTAGGATTGGTTTCAAGTACCTTTAAGGCATTACATAACAGCGCTGTCAGAGGTAGGACTATGTACTTGATATAGAATGAATCGAGGACAGACCAAGGAGGTATAAAGCAATTATTATTTGCCCCAGTTTGCACTCACTTGTGTCTCGGGCTAAAGCCCCCAACAGCATGTGCAAACGAGGGTATCGGCTCAGCTTTGTGCCCCCTAACACCCCATACCCACTAGCCGACTTTTACACCGTCGGCCGACTGATCAGTGCTAAAATCGACCAATCCTTATGATCACCTGTTACTACAGTATATTGAAATGTGCATGTCTGATCTGAATCAATGTCAGAATTTGCCCATTCTATTGGTAGAATTGGCCGATTTTAGCGCCAATCCGTCGACCAACTGTCTAAAAGTGTCTAAGTGGGTATGGGCCTTTAGTCTATGATATGTAGTAGTAGTAGTAGTAGTAGAACTTTTATTGACAAACAACAAGTCATTTACATTTGATCTCATGTGTCAGTGAAGGTGATGTAACAGTGTATATCCTCTTCCCTTGCTCCAATTAAAACCCCTCTCATCTCTGTCTTCAGGTGCTGTCTGCGGTGCTGCTGACCGGCACCTTCTCCTATGTGAAGGTGAGCGTGGCCACCATCCTGCGCGGGGAGGGGCGGCGCGCGCTCCTCTGGTGTGGGGTCGTCACCCAACTTGGGTCCTTCTTCGGGGCGGTCATCGCCTTCATACTGGTCAACGAGCTGCAAGTCTTCACGAGTATCCCACCCTGCAGCTAGTAACATCGACGATATTATAGCTTCGCTAAGATGTGGAACTCGCTTTATCTACTTGTGTTGATATCGTGACGTTGTTATTAATGGCGCCTCCTATCAGAATCCATGCAGACTTCACTCTTCAGCGAATCACCCTATGCGCCAGAGAAATAGTCCATGAAAACTGACTCTGCTATATTAACTATACACCAGCATTATAAGATCACTGCATCCAGCAGTCTAAAATAGTCCCAGGGTTATTTCTGGTGGGGTGCGACTGCCCGGGGCCGGACCCAGTGGTAACTACAGTGCAGAGATCACTCTCATAGCCGAGGTGTTGATGTGGCAGAGTGTGCAAACTTTTACCATGCAATCTTTTTCACCCTTTTCTGTGACGTCAACAACCGCGTTATGACGTCATGAAAAGGGCAAAAGAGATCGCGTTCTATCGGTGTGCATGAACTTTCATAGGGGGCGCCACAATGCTACTTTCAGGCAGAACATGACGAATTGACAATCTTATCTTGGAGTCTCGTTGGTGACATCACCCTGGGAAAGGTGCTTGAGACTCGGAGCTTATCTAACAAGAAGGATTCCTATTGGGCAAGTTATGCTAAAGTTTGATTTGCCCGATCATAACAGCAACTGCTATTACTGTTGACGATATTATTGGATAATATTAGTTATGATTAACCTGACATAATCAGTTGTTCACAGCGATATTTTCTCAAAGAAAATACAGAGCTAAGTTTGTTGATGAAAATGTCCGCTATGGTCATGGGTCTGTGGAGACATTTCTACTTGAACATTTAGAATTGACCAGGTCGAACTCTATTTTAACATATCTGGGGTGGGCACACATCCCAGACTATATAAATAGGTAATTTATGACTTTTGCAGTAGTATATATGTTTCTTTGTTTGCTAAAACGCTTTTAGTCGTAGTTGATTCACGCGTTTTTAGGGATACCTAGAACCAATCTGTAATAATATATGTGAAGCTTTGCACCCATAGTTTTGACTAGGGAAGCGACATCATGTAACTTATTTAATTCCATGTGATAAGGGAAAAAAAGCAGGGACTTTGGCATGAATATATTTTTAACTCATAATGTTATGTAATTGTACATAAATGATACTCATGCGAAGTGTACCAAATATTTTGAAAAGATATTTTACTAGTTTTCATCAAGAGTACACTTCTAATGTACTCAGTCAAATGTGAACACCCGTTCGGGGTCTTCCATTTAGTACACACATTTAAAAAAATATACCAGACCCCTCCCCCACTTTGGTCCAACTACGCATTTGTTTTGTACAGGAACGTACACACGTTTTCAAACATTTCAGACTCTTCCCCCCCCCCCCCTTTTATTTATTTTTTTTATTATTATTTTTTTGCGTACGCACTTAATGGAAGACCCTTTTAGTTGATGGTTACTACAAGGCAAAAAACATTAATCAGAGGTTAGCTGTCGACCTCCAACAATTTGACCCAGACAGTCGAATGTTATGTTATATTTTACAGGATCCCCACTGCACGGGGAAAACAGAAAATGGCCCAAATGTTCTATTTGCCAAGTTAAAGTTGTTTTTTTTTCTCCAGATTCTTAAGGTGTAGGATATAGCACTTTTTCCAAGCATTAGAATGAGGATGTTCTTTTTTTCCGGAAACATCGCACATATTTCATTACATTTTTAAAAACTTTGGAATTTGATTTTGAAGTTTGAGTGAGCCCCCTGTGTTATATGTTGCCGTTTTGTTTGGTGCGATTGCGTTAAAGATGCAAATCGAACTTTGTTCTTGGCTTACTACAAAAAAAGAAATTTTATTGCTGTCTGTTTGATAAAGATAATAGATTAATGATGGTTAACCTCAACTGACAACACAGGTCAAGCTGTGAGACTCGGTACAATAGAGCGGTATCAATAAAACCCCTAATTTAAGCCGCGGCTTAAATTAGGGTTACTCTCAGAAAATAGATCCAATCACACCTCAACTTTAAGGGTGCGGCTTAAATTAGGGTTTTATACAACCTTGAATACAATAGAACCTCTGAAAAAATATGATGAAAAAATGCCCAGGGAAGAATTCTAAAGTCAAGGTGCGGCTTAAATTAGGGTTCGGCTTAAATTAGGGGTTTTACGGTAATTCTCATCTCATTGTTTGATAAATCCCACTTGATAAGAAGCTTTGTGTGTGTGGTGATTAGGTGTATCTTCCCCTGGAACAAAGCACCATGGTACGGTGACGGGAATTACCTTGATTAAAAGATTAAAAGGTAAAATATTGAGGCTAAAGAGAATTTTTCTATGGCCGATATAATCAAATCAAAGGACCATGAGGAACCATGCACCTCGGCGTCGTTCCATAAAATCATTTATAATCAAAATATGAAGGCTAAGTCTGAAAGTTTGGAAAGGCCAAAAGAGTTTTTTTGTCTGGAGACAAAAACTCCCCCTGGTTCCTTTAAACACAATTTTACGTAATTCAAAATTGATTAAAGTTGATATCAAATTCGTTATAGGTGTTACTTGCAGACATATATTTGATCCTACTAAACGGGGAAAAAATACTTTTCAAATTAAATAGTTCAGAACACAACATTAAACTGCTTCACTTACAAAGTGACTTACAATACAGAGGCATTTCAATGTATTTATCACCTGCACAGCCGACGAGCGGTGCATATAAAGGGTAGTGCGGATTGACACGTACGCGCCACTCCTCATTTTCATGGTTTTCAACATTTTATGTTTTGTTTGGGTAATGAAATATAGAAGACCCTTTGGGGTCGTTCTTGGTTGTCTGTATCACCCATGGGGATTGTTCTGACCTCGGGCTTTGCCCTTGGTTCATGGCTTACCCCTCCGGGTTGTACGGCCACCCTCCGACGACCCCTGCGGTTCTGTTATTGATATTTCATATTTCATAAGTTTAATATTCAGGGTACTAACCACACAGGGAAAACAGGGAAAATAGCCAAAAAAGTTCCCTGACAGGGATAATACAGGGAATTTGCAAAGTTTGCCAAAACAAAGGAAAACACAGGGAATTTCTTTTACCCAACACAGGGAAAACACAGGGAAAACACAGGGAATTTCATTTGGCCAGGTTTTGAAATTCGTGATTCTCAAGATATCAGAGATTCAACTTTTTGTTGTTGGGTTGTCCAAGTATTTTTTCTGCACGCAAAGGCTTTTATATTTAAACAACTTGCTGGATATGACACAGGGAAAATTGCAGCGCAACAGGGAAATCTCAGGGAAAACACAGGGAATTTGAAAATGGAATTCGGGTTGGTACCCTGAATATTGTATAAAAAGGATAGCCCTTTTTGAAAAGATGGCACACTATCTTTGTTTTTGCTTTGCTTAATAAGTTACTGGTCATTGGGTAGAGTAATATATTATTTGAATGTTGTTTTTCCTGTATTTATTGCAGAATGGATTTGTTTTATACTGAAATCGAGATCGAGATGATGTACATGAAGTGTACGAAGAATTACGAAGTGAAATTTCCAATATTAGAGCAATCTTGGTATAACAGGCTTTTATTGTTTTACATAAATAATCAAATCACCTTCTTCTCTGGGCCCACATGTATGACAGTTATTGAGTGATGTATTGGCCGGTTTGGGGCAGATAAGCCTCGGTCGACCAATGAAGATTTATCTCTGTTCAAAGTCTATAATTCTCGGAATATGATTTTGGCTTCGCATAGTACCACAAAAACCTAATCGTGACACCGCCATCACTTATGGAATTCCAATCTAAGTAAAGTTCAGGTGATCACCTTTACAAGTGTAACTCTAGGGACAGACCAAAACATCCTCCTTGACCAAGAAGTTTGCCAAAAAGAAAAGAAGAGAAAGGGAAAAAAGGGGAAAAATTGCCTAAGAATGAGAATTATATTAGTCAGATTGAACGTGACATAATAAATCCAATTTCCTTATTTGGGCAGGTGGGGCTCAAGGTTTACATGTCTCATACAAGTTTGACCAGTTTTTAACATCGAGCCTACAGCGCAATTCTCCCAACCACAGATGGCCATTTTCTTGAGTTTTACCTGCAAGTTAGCCTAAATCAGAATGCATGCTGGGAAATTTGTCGACAAATTACAGGGCTTAAAGATAGAAATTTTCACTAACCATGGCATTATTTGTGGTTTGAAGTTGTTGAAATCAAATAAAACTATTTTTTTCGTTTGATATTTACACATGTTTATCATTTTCTGAGTCGGTTTGAACATTCATTCATTACACATAGAAATATGGTAACTATTTGTATAATTTCTATAGATTTTCATGTGTTTTTGTCGACAAAATTGGCCATAATTAACTTGCAGGTGCTTAAAATACCTAAAATTATCTATCTGTGGTAGGGAGAATTCACTGACTGTGGGAACTATCAATTAAAAACATACCTTTAGTAAATTATGTTTTGTGTAGTTGGAAAAACAATTAAATACGTCGATCCGTATGTTTCAGAACAGAAGAAATGGTTATTAATTGTGTCGATATGTTTTGTATTTTTACGCTGCCCCTATGCGTTATTTAATGGTCTGATATCAATCGCTTACTTCTTTTATCCAATGCCGAGTACTTTTAAGCATAATACAATGTCTGTCTACTGATAAGACCTTACTTAAATAAAAGGGCCATAAAGTTGAACATTTCCATTATTCTCCGTCTTCGATGAGTGGATAACGTCGATAGTCCGATATATCGGAGTAATAGGTTGTCCCAACTCTCATAGAGATCAGTGTTAAAAATGGGGGGGGACACATCGTGCTATTTCTGATAGGAAGGATCTGTTTGGAGATTGAAAGTCGTTCCATAGAAAATGCCTTGAGAGTGTACTAATTAGCATAAATAAGTCTGTGTTCGGAGATTGACGAGATGATGTCATAATGATATTCTAAAATTAGAACGAAAGTAGGTCGGGAATACCCCTTTCCTCCACTGGGGGCGGCCATATTGAAAATCTGCTAGTTCCTCGGTCTCTCGCTAGGGGGATAACGTTGATAGTCCGATATATCAGAGTCTTAACTTGGCCCAAGTCCCATAGGAATCAGTGTTAAAAAATTTTCTCCGTCTTCGATGAGTGGATAACGTCGATAGTCCGATATATCGGAGTAATAGGTTGTCCCAACTCTCATAGAGATCAGTGTTAAAAATGGGGGGGACACATCGTGCTATTTCTGATAGGAAGGATCTGTTTGGAGATTGAAAGTCGTTCCATAGAAAATGCCTTGAGAGTGTACTAATTAACATAAATAAGTCTGTATGAGGAGAGTGACGAGATGACGTCATTTTGAAAATCTAAAAATAGAATTGGGGAAGCCCTTTTCGGCGAAACGATGACGTCACATAAGCGTTTTCTAATTTGCATACTATAGTGGAACGTCAAGTACATTTCATTTCGTTTTATAAACCAAAGAATGGATAAGACGGAGATTTTGGTTTACTAAACCACATCAAGAATCTATAAAGTCGATCAAACCAGAACTTGTGATTAATCTATGTTGTCATGTTTTTTTGTTTCTTTGTGTGTTTTTTTGAGAGATGCTGAGATACATGTTTAGAAGTCGATAATTAACCATGAGGTCAGTCAGAACGTAAATAAGGGTAAAAGAAAGTGGTACGTGCGCTGATTGTAAAACTAGTAACGTACTTGTGTTTGGGGGGGCAGAGCCGTTCCGATCACTTAGAATCCTTTAGACCTATTTCATTAATGTGGCGTCTTTAAGGGAGCAAAAACCAATATAATTGACAACATTTTCAAAACTCAGATAGGTATAGAAATATGTTAGATGAGTCCAGTTAAGGTCAGTGGTAAAGTATTAGCTGTTAAAACTAGCTCAAACTGAAGTAGAATGCCACCAAGAGATGGTAATATTTGCATTTGTTTGTAAACAAACCCTATTTTTGTGGATCCACATTAATTGATTTGAGCAAGGAAAATGTGTTTTTAATTATTCTTTTACCATAATTTCATGGTTTAGATTTTAACATGGGCCAGAAATAGGCTCAAGGAATGGATTTCCATGATCATTTGAGTTTGGAAAATTTCATTAAATTTATTTGTTTTGGTTCCCTTTAATAAGTTTATGAACGTTTTGTGATATGAATTCCTATGGGCCCAGACTAAAAAGAGTTGGGATCAAAGCGTCTGTGGGAGGGTCACTGCGCAGACGCGTGAAAAGGGAGTATAGCTAAGTGATGGTTTAAACCATACAGCATGGCGCCCTGGCAAAAGGTATTCTGTGAATGTAAAAAGATAACAGAAAATATTGTATACAGATATGTATTACTGAAATAAAACTATAAAATTGAATGAGTCTTGTGATTGAGTATCTTGATGTTTTCTCTTTTTATTTACGACTACTTAAATGATGTTTTGCTTCGATTATTTGTAATTCTCCAATAATTTGTTTTCAGCTATTTGAAATTATATATGGAATACCGGTACCGTCAATATAAATCGACATGTTCTAGTTCGTAATAGATTAGAGAAACTGCTACGACAGAATTTCTTTTACTTACAGTTTTATTCAGGGTATATTCATCACAAAATACAACAGTATCAAAAATCTAAGCAATGTATAAAAACACTACAACTTTTCAGAGAGAAAGGCTACAAAACATGTTATTCTCCAATGAGAATTTTGCATTTGTTATCAAATCTCGATAACCGTCGATTATTATGATATGATACTTGATAACCTTTCTCCCATGATCATCACTTGACGGACGGGAATGTTACTTTTTCTCTGAAGAGAATTCACAAGGACGGCATTTTGTTGTTGATATAGATCCGACGGAAATACAAGCTAATATACAAGGCAACTACTTATAATATCATCCTGAATCAATGATAACTTGGTTTTAACATTAAACCTTTTTTAGTACCTTAAACATTAAGTACATTAGTACATTAAAGTACCTTTTAAATTAAACATTAGTACATTAAAGTACCTTTTTTTTCAAGCTTGGACTCGATGGTAATAGTATATTAATGTACATGATGTGGGACGATCCTTTCATAACTTGGATAGTATAAATAAACATTACAAGTAATAACTAACATAATAACCGATGAATAAATGAAGATACAAATGTGACTATTTACAATGTTTCTTTGAAAATAATTCGGTTTATACGATTGAGTAAAATTCGTTACCTATTTACAATGTAAACATAGTACAGTAAAGTTGTCTTACAATCTATACATAATGGGCGGAGAAATAGACAACTCAGTGTGATTATTACACAATGAATGCGGACACGAGCTTATTCGACATAATATATTAGCCGCAACTCTATACGTAATACCACATGATAAATACATAGCAAAAACTACAATAAAAGTATGAGTAAATTTCCCACAAAACGGACGGAACAAACGACACTATTCAATGAGACGATTTTTTTTTTTTTTAGGTTTCGATGTATGAATTTAAAATTGTGGAATTATTCTTATTCACTGTTTTGTTATCTAGTTGATATTAGGAGTGACATAATCTCTTGGTGGTGGACTTATCACCTATATGAGGAACCGTTGATCGACGAGGGTTTTCCGAGCCAAGTTCTTCTCACTAGCAGCATGTCTGATCTTGTACACGCACTAGAAAAAAGACAAAGACAAAAAAAACATATATAATTGTTAGGGTAAAGCATGATTCTCGGAATTAAGTATACTATCACTAATTCAAAAATGATGTTGAAAGAAAAAGAGATGTTAGTGATGCAAATGCATAGTGAAATTGATACATCTTATCTTGCTGTCTTATGAATGCATCTGTTTTCAAGTACTTTTAATACAAAAACTTTTGCGTCTTCTACGTATTTGGATATGAGCACGGCAGAATAAAAAAAACAACGTTGAAATTATCCACACTAAAGTACGTTTTTATCAATAGCGATTGAAATATTGTTAAGCTGTTTTTAAGATCATTTCAAAATGGCACTTATAAAAGTCCTTGTCGGTGAAGCTGAACCAAAAAGTTTGATTACATATGTACAATGTAAAAGAGACTGGTAGATGGCTAATTTCATTGGATTTCAAGTGTGTTATCAAAACTTTGCTGGGTCTAATGCTGGTGGATTGCATTCTCACATCCTGGAATCTGTTTCCTCGTATTTTAGTGTACTTGCAGACGTGAAATCAAGATGCACGATGTTCAATATTTCCCCGACAAGTTTTAGGTATATATAATGTTTTTTTCATGTATTGTTATTCTATCCTTTTTCTGTGAAGGTGAAAGCTCAGTTTTGCATTCTTCTATTCTATGGATGAATACCTTTTAATGGATGTAATATGTGATGGGATGTGCTCCTTGCAGTGTGAAATGCCAGCATGCTAACCGCTAGACCACACCGCTACCATCTATCTATCAATGTGTTTAGGGTACTTGTGACGAACGCGCTTCATTCTGAATGAAGCAGCTCTTGTTAAAACATTTTGTGATGAACGTTCGTGAGTAACATTATGTGAGCGTTGGCACGTTGTTATGGTGGGAGCTCAAACTGCAAAACAAAACACGAGGTGCGCCTGAAACGAAAACCAAGTTTCTCACAAATCGTAATAATTTTTGTGTGTCTGGACTGAAAAGAAACTTGAACTGGCACAAAACTATTGTACGCGCATTCCCTAAAGAGAATATTTTAGTTCTCGCTTCTGAATTTGAGGTTCAGAATTTTCCTTTTTTTCTTTATTTGAATTTGAGGTTCAGAGAGACCTACAATTTCTGATAAATCATTAAGAATTCTTATCTTTATTTTCTTGAATTCTAATGTGGCTAGAATAGGTGGGAGTCCAGGATAAAAAACATGACTACAAAGAAAAGAAAATCAAGAAAAAAGATTTCAAGAGGGAACAAATTTCTTTAGGGTCAAATCGCATACAATGGTTTGTCCATATTTTGTCTGTTTTTTCCTTCACAGCACTTCAAAAAAAAGTCCCCACGGACCAATCAAGCATCTCTCCCTTCATTAATGACTCCACCTTAGTCTGGGAGTGCCTAGATCAGAAAACGCCGGTCGATGAGCGCTCTCTTCACCAGGTTACTGGTGCCCACGTGGCCCCGCACAGCCGTAGCGATCTGTTGCACCAATGATCAAGGCGGAAAAATTGTTCATAGAGATATATATTGAGAAATATTTTGAAATTTATTTTATAAATTATCTTTTATTCAGTACCAGTTCTGACAGTGATCTGAATTTGCCCAAAAATTGGAGAAAAAAGGAAAAGTAGGAAAGACTTTTCCTATTTTTTTTCCTAGGAGCACATGGCAGGAAAATAACCTTTAGCAATAGAGACCTTCCACTTAATTTGTGCATTAATAGCTTGAAACTTACACAAAAATACTCTAAAACAGATGTAGGAAATATCAGTTGTCCAATCCAAATTCACCAAAAAGTAGGAAATCCTACAAAAGTAGGAAAAATGGCATCTCTGAGCCGTAGCGATCTGTTGGCGGCACCACAGGGTGAAAGGGGAAAGTTGTTGATAGAAATATATGTTTAGAATAAATATTTTGAAATTCATTTTATAAATTATCTTTCATTCAGTACCAGTTCTGACAGTGATCTGAGTATGCTAATAATTTGGAGAGAAATGTTTTTTAGCCGTAGCGATCTGTCGTTGGTGCCAATGGGTGAAGGGGGAAAAGTCGTTAACAGAAATATGTTATGATATATGAAATATATAACATATATATATGAGATATACATTTTTTTAAAAAGGGGAAAAATAGAAATGTGTGTAGAAATAGTTTTTGAAAGATTAATCTTTAATCAGTACTGGTTCTGACAGTGGTCAGAGTGTGGTGATAATTTGATAGAAAAAAAATGGTTTGAATACAAATAATTTAATCAGAAGTATGAAGCACTAAGGATCAAAGGGGGAGAGTTGGTTACAAAAACACATGGTTCGAATTATTTTTTTTTGATATTAAATACATCTTTCACTACTGGTTCTGACAGTGATCTAAGTATGTTAATAATTTGAAAACAAAAGGGTTTGGATACGTATAATTTCATCAGAAGTATGAAGCAACAAGGGTCAGAGGAGAACAATTGTTTATAGAAATACATATTTTGAAAAGATACTGGTTCTGGTCAGAGGGTGGTGGTAATTGAAACAAAAAATGTTTGTTTTGAATACGCATAATTTCATCAGGAGTACGAGCATTCTGAACTAGTCCGTACATCCTTCACGCGTTTTTCCGAAGCTATAATCATGTTTTCTATTGTATATTTAGATACATAATATTATATATACCTGTTCTTAACCACTTTTAATAAGGGCTAAAGGGCCGACAAATGTATACGCCTATAAATTAGACGGCGAGCTGATATAATCTTGAACATACATATGATGTTATATATTAATCGTTTTTTCGATGCCACCTGACCTATGTTTAAAGACGATCAGTTATGTAATTTTTACATATATGAATATATACGTAACTTTTATCTTAATGTGAGGTGATGACTTTTTAAAATCTTTAGAGAAAAAAAAAACGGAAATTCTCCGCATACTTGCAACCCTTTTCTCTTAAAAAAAAGAAGAGACTCCATGGGAAATCCAAACTTATCTATAGCTACAATAAGCTTGGAAATCCCATGGAGTGTCCTAATAATATTATAGACAAAGCAATTTCATAAAAAAAGTCTCACCTCCATGAAGACAAAGGTGACGACAGCGGCCAGGACGAAGTTCTTGGCGAGTATGTCGATGACAGTGAAGAGGAGGATCTCGAAGAGGAGCAGGGTGGCCTCGTGACCGAAGAAGAGCACCTGGTCAAACGAGTGGCCGTCGTCTGGGCAGGGAAAGGAATAAAATAAAATTATAGCAAAGATTACCCACCTCTCCACTAAAAATGACCAACCAAAACATCAACCAACCAGGCGGAAAAGAGTTAAAAACAAGAAGCAAATGACTATCAAAGTTCCGATCGTTGGAACGATTGATGTTCGCCCTTAACATAAGAATGGACATTTCATTGTGTTTGAAAGGTAATTGAACGAAATGTCAATATATCTAATGTATGTAATCTATAGCAATGGTTGTCCCTCAATAAACTGAAGGCCTTCCTACAACCTGAAGGCTATGGGCTATGAGTAGTGATCACCACCACCACTACTACTGTCATACACAACTCAGGGAGGGGCTTAGGAAAGGGGCTCCCACCTCGACCTGCTCACCTGCAGGTGACAGTGGAGGTCCTAATGTGGAGGGGTGATTGGCTCAAGTAGGCCTACTGGTTATGTAACCCACTTCTGGCTTCTCAAACTGCACCCTCCCCCACCCCCACTCCTTGAACTCAGTTCAAGGAGTAGGGGTGGGGGAGGGTGCAGGGGAGAGGCCTGCCCACTCAATAACACTTGATGCACACTAATTGTCCTTGCTTACAAATGCATGACAGTGGACAAAGGCCTGTAGCTACTTGTATGTAAGATTGTGTAATCGGGCAATCAGATCAAAGCCCAAATACCTACAAATGACATGACTGATTGAGTGAGCCCTTCCCATAAGCTACAATACTAAAAACTATAATTAAGGGCTCACAATGAGAAAGGGAACACATCGGAGAAATTTTTTATAAATGAATGAAAGCCATGGGGAAGTTATGGAATTTGAAAATTGAAAAACATTTGTGGTTTTTCATTTATTTCTTATTTTCATGGTATTTAGAATTGGCCAAATTTTCCCATTAGAAATTGTCTGTTATCGCATTTTCCTATGTATCAGTGACACACTATCATAACATTGCACAATGTTATAATTATAAAACTAGGAAAATGTATGGAAGAGTCAAGGAAAATCTGTTTGGGTCCATGGAAATCCAGTGAAAATACGCAACACCCCACTATGAGACATCGTTTTATTGAGGCGATAACGAAATTGAAATAATATGACAATATTCTTTTCTGTGGAAATGAGAATACACTTAACCTGTTTACGTGTCATTAATTTAAATCATGTTGATTTTTGAGCATGATCAGCAATGAAAGTGCGAAAAATAACCCCGGCAACAGCAATATGATTTGGATTATTTTCCAATTCTGGTCAGAGAAAAAAATTGTAGTACAAATTCTGTTTATTGGGGTAGTTTTACATACGACCAACCCCTCAGGGTTCTTTCCAGACTGCACAAGGTAATGCTTTTCAGCTTTTCATAACCATATCTATGAGAAACCTTCAATCAGGATGACCACCTTACTCATTTCAAGGAGTGACAAGGGTCTTTTATGTGCAATGTCCCACAGATACACATCAAAGATAGTAGTTATATACCGCTACGCTTTTTGTCTGTGGATACATCACACACCTGGCCTTTGATGACCCTGTTGGAGTAGTACAAACACCATGTATTCTTACCGTTATAGAAGAGGCCCTTCTCAGACGCGTCCTCAAACTCCACGTCTAGGATGGTACAAACACCATGTATTCTTACCGTTATAGAAGAGGCCCTTCTCAGAGGCGTCCTCAAACCCCACGTCCAGGATGGTACAAACACCATGTATTCTTACCGTTATAGAAGAGGCCCTTTTCTGACGCATCCTCAAACCCCACGTCCAGGATGGTACAAACCCCATGTATTCTTACCGTTATAGAAGAGGCCCTTTTCCGAGGCGTCCTCAAACTCCACGTCCAGGATGGTACAAACCCCATGTATTCTTACCATTATAAAAGAGGCCCTTTTCCGAGGCGTCCTCAAACTCCACGTCCAGGATGGTACAAACACCATGTATTCTTACCGTCACAGAAGAGGCCCTTTTCCGAGGCGTCCTCAAACTCCACATCCAGGATGGTACAAATACTATGCATTCTTACCGTTATAGGAGAGGCCCTTCTCAGAGGCGTCCTAAAACTCCACGTCCAGGACGGTACAAAGACCATGTATTCTTACCGTTATAGAAGACGCCCTTTTCTGAGGCATCCTCAAACTCCACGTCCAGGATGGTACAAACACCCTGTATTCTTACCGTTACAGAAGAGGCCCTTCTCAGAGGCGTCCTCAAACTCCACGTCCAGGATGGTACAAACCCCATGTATTCTTACCGTTATAGAAGAGGCCCTTTTCCGAGGCGTCCTCAAACTCCACGTCCAGGATGCTCTCCAGCAGCAACTTGTCCTTAATGATGTAGTCAATGTCCCGGAACGACTGAATAAAGCATGGAGCGTATTTTTATTTTATCTCTTTATTTTGTGATGTTTTGATAAGATCTCTAACTAACCCCTAGTGATGATTAGATATGAAACAAGAATTTGAGCTATATTGTTTCAAATATGAATGTCATTCCATCGATAACAGTTAATGCTCGGTCTACATACATAAATTTGTATATTTTTGCAAATACATATACAAATGAATATAAGGAGTTAAAAAGCAAATTTTCATTGGATACCAAACCTACAAAAATTGTTGTGTTCAGATAACCCGACCTACCCTAATATAAGGGCCCTACCCTAACTCTTCTTTGTTAATTTTTCTAGAGAATAGTAAAATTCACAAAAATTACTTAAATGTCAATCATACTCACGTGGTCGATGAAGGCCTGGAGGAAGCGATTGATGATGCCGTAGGCCTGGATGCTCCGCTCAGTCTGCGAGTCAACGTGCCCGGTCTGACCACCCCCGCCCGCCATACGAGACTGGGCCGACTGCTGCAAGATGGAACCCAAGACGAGTTAAACGACAACTTCATGCTTGGAAAAAGGAAAAACTTTACCATTCTTCAGAAAGAGAAAGACGATTGCTGCGGGATACCTTCTCCTGGCGGCAGTTCATTTTTCACTGCTATTGTCCCTTTCATGAAAAACTCTTATTTTTGTATTTCATGCACCTGCAGGTTGAAAATGAGAAAAATTTTCTGCAGAAACCTCTGATAGACAAAATCATATAATGTTGACTGCATAAGAATATGCAATAGCAGAAAATTCAAATCAAACACAAAAAAACATACAGATACAAGACGAAAACATACTACCTAGGGCTAGATTTCTTTACTATAAAAAATGACAAAATACCAAGAATAATGTAAATGCTTATGCTTAAGCCTTGTTTATAAAAGTCGATAAATTCCTTTGAATGCATCAGGATTTAATTTCAAGGCCCTTTCAAATACGGGAAATCAGTAATATCTGGCCAGGAGATTTAATACAACTCTTCAGTGTGTTATTTGACGGGTAAAAGATGAGAGAAGATCAAGTGTGTGATTTTCTTCATAAGAGATGTGCAATTCTTATAACTGAGATTAACTCAATTCAAGGTTCCATTTGCAACCAAGTTTATCAATTCCTTCCTTAGGTATCCGCGTGGAATATCTAGATTTTTTTTTCCATTTGCAGATATGAAATGATACACATTAGTCTGTATTTTCTTATATTAATATTGTGACTTTTTTGTTGAAATTCATTGAATCTTACAAAGAATGTTTCTTGATAATCATTACCTTTTTTTCTTCACATTTCATGACAGATATACAGGCGTTTTATAAAATGAACCATTTTGAACAATAGCCACATAGCCACAAAGCAATTTTCACATGAAAAATAATACGTTAATGTACGGTATTTATAAACAGCAATTGAAGCAATATAATGATGCACTAACACGGCACTTTATCAAGAAGACACTGAAACAGACACAGCCCATCTATTTACACCACTTGAGCAATGTTTTTTGTTTTTTTTTAAACAATTTTATTTACCCTGGGGTGAGTAGGATTTCTCCTGTCTTCCCTCACCTCCAGCCATAACTTATCCTAATACAAGCTTTATCATGCATTACGTCTGGGTTTGACGTGGAAAAAAAACACCTAGAACAATTAACCAGCATGTAAATAGGAAATACAGACATTATCGTTGGTCATTAGCAAAGGAATAATGCCAGCCGTCACAAATTAACCGTCATTTATAGATACAATAGTCTCTATTTTTTAGTCATTTGGGAGGGATAACACTTCACGTCACAACTATAAAAAAGAAAGCCGTCATGTGTAGATACACTTTTCTAAGGTCGGACGGTTTTAACAAATTACTAGGTCAATCAACTAATCTATAACCAGATCAAGATGTTATAACTGGGTTCTCATAACACGCTTCTCAAAAACGTGTCTCTAGTAAATATATTAGTATAGAGAGCCATTGATTTTTTTGTATTTACTGAAATACTTATTAGGTAAAATGTAGGGAGCATGCTTATGGAGTACTCTTTAATAGTTTGGGTAGTACTTTCTGATTATAGTTGTTGATGTTGTATAATTTCTTCACGTTATTAACCATTGGAAATAGCCCTGGCTCTTCAACAAAACACACTATGTCCTCCTTGGTGTCCAGACTCCCACTGCCCAGAGGAGAATTCAAAATTCCCTGGCTCTACAATGCACAGAGATGCCACTTCTGACTGATGAAAAAGTAGGAAAAGTAGGAAAGGCCTATCCTACTTTTTTCCTAGAAGCAATTCGGAGGGAAATGACCTTAAGGAATAGAGATCTGACATGGGATGTGTATTAGATTAACTTTAAACTAACACAAAAATACCCTAAAACTGATATTAAAGCAATGTAGGAAATTTCAGATAAGCAATCCAAAATCACCAAAAAGTAGGAAATCCTACAAAAGTGGGGAAAATGGCATCTCTGAATGCAGAGCACTGATTGGTTGGTCAAGATACAGGTAGCAGGTGTATCCTTATGAGGGTAGTGGCTAATAAAGCCTACACCTGCACTAATGTGAACCTTACATAATAAGCCCATCCCAGTTTACACCAACAGTAAAGTTTACCATGAAATATGTTCAAAATTGTTTCCATGCTTATTCCATTAAGGTAGTTGAATGATACAAAATTAACCAAACAATTTGGTTCAGGGATTGCTCCTCAAATTTGTAAAATGCAGCTTTATATATTGGCTTTTTTCCCCATAGGAATCAATGCTAAAGCTTGTCAGCCCAACCTATAATGTCCAACTCTATTTTGTCCCGAAATACAGCATTTTGTTTGGCTGACAAACCTGCAAATCTGTTCATTGGTAAAATTCAAGAAATCAGAATGTTTTATCACTATTTGGGGATATAGAAAAATATAGTTCTTGGATATTCAGTAACTGCAACTCTAGGAAACAAGGATGACTTTAATCGTAATTGTGTCCAACCCTTGTCCAACCCTGGGATATGCTCAATGGGCTTATGGTGTAGCATTATTTTTTCATAAAAATATGTATATCGTGAGTGTTCCCATATTTATTATCATATAATTTTTCTTTTTATTAGATTTGAAAGATAAGGGATTTTAGTGTATAGATAATGTCCCACCCGTTTTGGGGTACGACGTAATCATTACATATGCCTATGATTTGCAAACTGCTTTTTTTTTATATTTGAAACAGTTTCACACACAATGATATGAGGAAACTTTACATCACTATAATAAACATGTTTATATTGTCAACATTTTGCATGAGAATAAACTGAAAACACACAAGGGGATCCTGAATTCTGGCAGATTCCAGATAGGATTCCCTTGATGGTTTATAGCATGCTCAGACATCAAATAAATACATAAGGGTGCCCACGCTTTTTCAAGAATCAATTTAAGACCTTATGAAGACCTACTTTAGACCAAAGTTCAGCAAATTTAACCCTTTACACCCGCCTAAAGCATTACTGCATCGCCGGTAGGGGTGGCGGGTGGAAAGGTTTAAGACCGATCTGCCACACGTAAAGAATCATTTCCAGGCATAATGTTAAATGTGACAACACACTTTTAAAATCAATATTTTTCTCAGCCTATGAGTGTACTTTCATTTTCAAAACAGATCCAATTTAAGACCTTTTTAGGACCTCCTGTAAGAAACACATACAATTTTAGATCTTTTTAGGGCCTTGAAATTGGAAAAATAAAATCAATTTATGACTTTTTAACACTTGCACAGGCACCCTATACATTGACAACAACGGGGACGATAAGGTTCTCGGTGATCACCGTGTCACCAGTGCGCACTCACGGTTGCAGTTCTACCTCGACCTGCTCTAAGTTTTGCCTTTCGGATCTGCAATAGCCAAGTGCACGGTTGAGGGCGAGGAGCCCGTGAGGGTGGAGAAAACTACCGTGAACCCCCTACTTTATCACCCGCTCTGTTGACGAGTGGTGCATATTGTGAGCGGTGCCAGGCCATACACACCACTCACTGAAGATACCTAGTTCTCAGTAGATCTAATTCTAACATTTTTTTGAATATTTCTCGAGTGATAAAATAAAGAAGGACCTAAGGGGGCATCCTTGGATGGCCGTACGACCCATGGGGATCGTACGAACCTCAGGCTTCAACCTCGGTACGTGACAATCCTCAATTGGTCATATGGCCACCCTTAAACGCCCCCCCCCCCCCCCCCGCGGTCTTTCTCATTACAACATGCCCTGGATTAAATATGGCTTATTCTCCGAAATGATAGCTTAGCTCGCCTCAACTTTGGAGTTGCAGCACGACTTATTGTTTGTCCACGCCCTTTTACAGTATATATTTCTGAAAAAAAAGTTCTGAAAATAATGGCCAAATGGTACCTCAATGTTGGGATGTTTATGGGGTTTACGGTAAACCTACTTGGAGATGGACACAGGGATGTAAGTAAGGGCCAATTAGAAATTCTCCGCTGGTTCTGGATATTTGATCATCAAATTCTTGATTTACACCGGTTTAATGGTTATCACATGGATTTATGATAATGTGAGATGATATAGAAGCCAACATAAATTGGAAACCTACATCTCTGTACAATACAAGTTGTATTTCTACTGACGACCTTAGGAACCAAATGCTACGGAGACTTGAAAGGGACACAGGGCCATAAGAGATAAATCCTGTTTTGTTTTTCATATGTAACAAATATATATTTTTGAAGTCATCGGGCAGTGTCGGTGCACATACATTTCACAATTTTCTCCCTGATCAGGAGAGTTACTGTAAAGTATGTGCCATTGTGTCGAGCTAACTCATTTCTCCCCTTGCACTGCACAAACCTTCGGGTACCTTCACTGAATTTTCCATAGTAATGTTAAGACATGCGTTCGCAAAACAACAGTGATATGAAAGAAAAGAATGATCGAATATTTATAACGATTTTTCAGATTAACTGCAACACTGGAAAGTTTTTTTCTGTTCACAGATTACGCTCAAAACATTCAATATAACTTTGAAATAGGTAACAGAATATTATTAGAAAGCAAAAGAAATACACTCGCCCGTGCTAGAGCTTCTGCTAAAAATACGTCGCGATTCTATAATACATCAATATAGGTATTCAATTGTCAGTTCTTTTGAAGCTCTTCAAATGCAGATACTGTACACAAAGTCTAAGAGGAAGAAAAGAATGTCAGGCCAAAAAGCAAGAATCAAAAGTGTTTTCCAATGTTGTTCATGCTGTGTGCTGCACAATGTTTCAGATGAGATACGAGAAAGTGGCATTAACTGGCAGGGTACCAACTGAAATTCCATTTTCATATTCCCTGTGTTTTCCCTGAGATTTCCCTGTCCCGTGGCAATTTTTCCCTGTGTTATATCCAGCATATAATGTGCATGCAGAAAAAATGTGGACAACCCAACAACAAAAATTTGAATCCCTAGCATCTTGAGAATCAGGAATTTCAGAACCTGGCCAAATGGAATTCCCTGTGTTTTGACAAAATTTGCAAATTCCCTGTGTTTTCCCAGTCAGGGAATTTTTCTTTTACCATTTTCCCTTTGCGGTTGGTACCCTGAACTGGGCGATATTTCCGTCTTTACAAGCAAAACCAATCAAGAAGATACAAATATAAATATTTCTGAAGTGATCATTACCTCTGCGATGCCACCCCCTAATTTCTGTAAACATTTATTTCTGTTATAACTTTTTTTTAAAGTGTCCAAACCCGCACGTATTCCCTGACTGACAAACACATAAGATATGATTATTTACACCAGGATACTATTTCTAATATCTAGGTCTACCAAGTTGACAAAGTGAAACGCCAAATAACTATCCTACATTGTAGATAAAATATAGTGAAACATTTAAGTGTACGCCGTATACAAATAACTAATAAAACAAAATCAAAGTTAAAAATTCCTAATACAATCGTCCATGCGATCTTGCTTGAAAAAACTCTTTTGCAAATTTCTAGTAATTTCTCGGGACATTTTATCTATAGTTGTGTAGTATACCCAAAAAAAACGACTTGAAAAAAGTATGCACATGTGTATCTTCATTTATAAAAGCTATTCGCAATTTTAAATGGAAAAACTGAACTTTGGCAACGCCAGCCATTTAACTCGTAATGTACACCAGTTCTCAAAAATACATGATTCTGTTGATAAATATGGTCCATTCTCGTAGGTTCATTGGTGTCCATTATTCATTTACTTAAGTTGTGTAACTTCTGATGTCTATCTACTTCTAATACCTGGGACAGACAGAAATCACACAGCTTCATCAAAGATATTCTTTTTAAAAGAAGGTTTACTTTTTAAATGCAGTTCCTTGCCTGATCCTGTAGTATAAGCTGCATAAGCTAGAATAAATTGCTACTCTAAATCTCTATTAATTGAAAATACTCTTTGAGGTAATGAGGGGAGTTTCTAAACAACGTATAAAGTAGTAGACAGAGTTTCTGAACAATGTATAAACTAGTGGATACAATCTCTAAATAACCTATGAGGTAGTGAACATTTTCTACGTAACTGTTGGTTCCCACGCATTTTTGAAAGTCAATTTAAGACCTTTTTAAGACCAATTTAAGACCAACATTTGGACAAATTAAGACCTATCGACCGCATGCAAAATAAATTTCAGAATATACCATATGATTTAAGTTTCAATCAAGTTTCTTCATTTGAAAGTGGGATTAGGAATTTTTATGGTTACTTTTTCGATACCTCTAGCTACAAAGTTGTTAAATTTATGACCTTTTTAAGGCATTAAATTTGATAAAAGATATTTTCAGACCTGCGTGGGAACCCTGTGATAAGGTAGTAAATGGAGTACGTAAATATCTTATAAGGTTAGCGTCTTACCTGCGGGGCGTTGATGGGGATGAGCACCCTGTCGTACTGGGTGCGTAACTTCTTGGGCACGGCCATCTGGAATGTCTGGTTATCGGTGTTCGGGAGCAGCCCACGCTGACCGCACAGGTTCTCCTATACAGAAAGGATTGTATCTTCTATTATTACATTTTTATCATTATGATTTTCCTATTCAGGCCTCAACATTTAAGGTTTAGATTTACCTGCCCAGCGGGCAGTTGCAGGTCACGTTTTACCTGCCCGAACCTTAAATTCACCTGCCCTTCTTCCCTGGATGATTAGATACGATGAAAGTTTTACCTGCCCATTGGGCAGGTGCATGTCAAAAAATACCTTCCCCACCTCAAGTTTTACCTGCCCCAGGCAGGCGGGCAATGCTTAAGGTTGAGCCCTGCAGTATTTAGTTCTATTATGACAAAGTCCAATTTAGCACTAATGTGACTTTTAGGACATTAAAAATTGTCTTTGGAGACATCCCGAGGGTAGCCGTATGACCCTGGGTATTTCGTACGACTTCTCCCTACAACGAACCAAAGTAGACCCAAAGGTACTTGTATATTTTATCACCCAAACAATAGCCAAGACGTGTTGAAAATACTAAAAACAAGTAGCAGTACGTATGGCCTGTCAGTACATACTTCCCCTAAATACGTACTGCTCGTCGGCTGTGTGATAAAACCGGGGATTCTTATACAATCTATGTGTAATGCACATTAAAATCCATGGGAGTGTGACAGCGAGCCTAATCAAAGAGACTAATTTGGAGTATATTTTGGGTAGCTAACAGGTAATTATTGGAAGATGTGTATAGTCATACTTAACATGAAGAAAATGTTGAATACGTAAGGTGCTTTCTCCTCTGACGGCAACCGTGAAGTAACATGAAGACAAGACCAAACGACATAATGACCAAAGTTACTATCAAAAGTATTTGATTGTGATAGGTCGGCCCATTTTAATCTTTAGGCCTAAAATAATCAAACAACTTATTGACAGTGTGACGCCTATGTTTTAACATTGAATGGGAATGATTCAGACACTGACAGTGACTTAGGCCTAGACATATTAGAACTCAGATTGAATATTTTGGTGGTAGGTCAGAAAAAAATGACACTATAGTGCCAATTTCACAAATAATTTAATTTTTGAATCATTTTGAACAGCCAGCCTCTAGGCCTCAGACTGCACCATCTGTAAAATATTCTTGCAAGCATTTCCAGGCCTAAAATGATCAAACTATAATGATATATAGGACCCTGAGATATAGGACAACATAGATATATACATGGATTTCATTTTGATAGGCCTAATAAGGTCTAAATAATTATTTTTCAAATTGCCAGTGTCCGACCAAATGCCCGAGTTGCTTTGACATCCAGCTGTCAGCATCTAGGCCTAAGACCGTAACCATCTGTAAAATATTCTTGCAAACGTTTCCAGGCCTAAAATATCAATCTATATTATGATATATAGGACCCTGAGATATATGGGAACATAGATATCTACATCACTTTCATTTTGGTAGGGGTAATAAGGCCTAAAATAATTATTTTTCAGATTGCCAGTGTCGAATGCCCGAGAGGCTGAGTCCAGCAGCTTGTCTAGGCCTATATGAACTGCTGGAAAAGATATATCATATGTACCTACCTGTATAACTGAATGCTTCCGAATGCTTAAATCCTCCACAATTATTGGGTTTAGTCCAATGTCATCCTGGTTTCCTGATTTCAATGAATCGGTGCAGGCGTGCGGGGAGAGAACCCGGCCATGTTGACGGTCTGACAGCAGTGACAGTGCCTCCACGTGTCCGATTAATCCAATGTTTTGCCTTCGATACGAACACATAGTTCCCGCATGACTTTTCAATGCGTTGTATGCGTTTAAGGGTGTCCATTCGTCCAAAATATATATATTGAAAGCATCAGATACCGCCGTAATCCAGGCAGAGAAGGCGCAGCCCCCGGTAACAACCGACCGGCTGGGACGACGGCTCCCAGCCGTCTGAGGTCTGACAGTGCCCGTTAGGCCTCCACGTGTCCGATCGATCCAATGTTTTGCCTTCGATACGAACGTATGGTTCCCGCATGAATTGTCAATGCGTTGTATGCGTTTAAGAAGGTCCAGACGTCAAAATATATATATTGAATCGATCAGATAAGGCGGTAATCCAGGTAAACAGGCGGAGAAGGCGCAGCCCCCGGTAACAACCAACCGTCCCCGCCGGCAGCGCGGGGCGGTCTGGGCTCTGTGACCGGGGGAGGCGAAGGATTGCAAGAGCGCGATGCATTTACGCGTTTAGACGCGTTATTTCGCATTATTTTCGATTCTGGGACAGTGGGAGGCTTAGCTATGGGTCGAAATCTATCTGTGGATACCAATAACTAAAGTTAGATCGACTGTTTTCATGGTGAAATAGGCCTGCAAATTTGATGAACTTTGACCTAGATCCCTTCCTCCCCGATCGAAAGCGGCTGCCGCGTTACAAGCATAACGCGGCATTTGACGCGCCTCACGCCCGGTAACGCTGCACGGATTTCTGGTTTTATTTGGTCATATAACGTTTCCGGACGATTTAAACGATTTATTTGTATTCTATATATCCAAATCTCTGCGATGTAAGGTCAAATAAGCCCCAAAATGTGGTTATTTTAGCTTTTTTTTTTTTTTTTTTTTTTTAAATTGTTTTTATTTCGGGTATTGGGGATTCATCATAGACGATCTTCCTTCCCCTCCCCTATAGGTGATTTTACATCAAGATTATCATAACCAGGGGAGTAATTTCAACATTCATAAGATCTAGGTCCAATGACAAGGATGATAACAAATTTATGAAAACACATTGCGAACATATTATGAAGAGAATGAATAGGTGAATGATAATGCACAAGCAACAAATTATATATTGCTGGCAACATAGGGGTTTCTATGACGATTCTTCAGTTTTGATTTCACCATGCCTCTGTCATTGAGAATACGAATCTCAATTGGCAAATTATTCCATGCTGAAACTGCCCTATATAGAACACTTCTATAACATTTCCTGTTGATAACATTTAGAACTTTCAACAAAGGGCCATCATGCAGTCTGGTAAACACTGGCCTTTCATCTTGATACATTACATTCTGAGTCAGATCATAAGCATACATTAATAGGTGATCGTAACGTCGGTACTCCAATTGAAACAGTCTAGCATTCCTATGTAAAGTCTCAGTTCGCAAACGATCCCTATAGGGGAGCCAGTATTCTCAGAATCGATTTGGGACATCGTCACTTTGCCGCGTTACAGGCATAACACGCAGCAGCCGCGCGATGGGACACGGTCACCATTGAAATAGCATTGGCAGAATTGACGCGTTACAGGCATAACGCGGCAGTTTACGCGCTGGGACATGGTCACCATAGGAATAGCATTGGCTGTTTGCCGCGTTACAGGCATAACGCGAAATTCTGTCACCGATCTCAGAAGTAGACCCAAGAAGAGAATAGGTCGGCTTCGATTTAAAGCTTTTAAGACTTTAAAGTCAGACTCTATATGATTTCATCGACAGAGTGATCAAGCCGACCTATAAAAATGGTTTATCATCAAATCAATAGAAATAATATAGTGCACTGACCTCCTCTCGCTTGAGGTCCTCGGCCATCTCACGCATGCCCGTGTCGGCCCGGCCATGCACCGACCGCCCGTGGATGTAGTAGCCGAAGTGCGACTGGTCGAGGATGAAGACGGAGACATTACTCATGGAGCACAGGTCTGCGTACTGCCGCACCTTGTCCTCAATGAACCGCTCGTAGAAGACCGTGTAGAAAACCCATTGGACCGTGGCTGAAGAGAAAATAACAGATATTAGTTATATATTTGTGAGAGGTGGAGAGGTAATGTGTTCACAGCAACCACATGAATGGACCCATCAGAGTTGACATGTCTCATCAGCCTTAGCAATAAACAATCATATTAAGTAAATAGTCAGATTAGGTAAATCATGTATTAATAATTTTTTAGTTAAGTCGTTTTAATATCTTTGAGAATTCTTATCTTAGAACTAATGCTATTTAAAGCCCATTGAACTGTGGCTAAATGTGAAAACATGAGATAAAGTATAAATCCAATATCAATTTCCTTTTCTCTCTGTTTTTTAATATCTAATATTAGTTGTAGGAATTTTAATACGAGGGTTAAGGTAACTCACAGGTTAATACATAGACTAGGGCGCTGATGGCAAAGCGGAAGAATCGGTTGGTGGGACTGTAGTACTTGTTTAAGTAACTTACCGGTCAATACGTAGACTAGTGCACTGATGGCGAAGCGGAAGAATCGGTTGGTTGGGCTGTAGTACTGGTCGGCCTGCCAGGAGAGGTCACTGCGGGGGTCGGCTGTAGCCATACGCTCAAAGCCCACCACGTTCAGAAAGAAGATGACCGCAAACAGCTGGAAGATCTCGTTGATCTTTCGCGTTGTCTGGATCTCGTTCCACTCATTCGCAACAAAGTAGGTCCTCCAGATGGACACAGGTGCCTCCTGGCCTGAAATTGGAAAGTAAATTGAAATTAGACGGTCATGAAAATATTTCCGTACATGTTATTTCTATGAAATGCATTACCTACATAATGTTTACTCTGGAAAGAAGAAACCTGTTAAAAGGCTTTAGTTGGTATAGTTCATTTTTGTTGTCAGTTTTTCAAAGTAAAACATCTCTGATTATAGGTAGCATATGTATAACTGATAAATATTCATTTGACTTTCTTTCGTCTCTTTCATTGCATTTAAATATAATTGGTGCTTTGAAAAATACTAAATGGAAACATTAATTATATATTTTCATAAATGAATCCTGAAGAAGGCCAAGTTACAGGAAGAAACGTCGAGTTTTCCAATAAGACTCTATTTATTCAACTTGATTAGGACAGCTAGTTGTGGAAGTAATTTTTTTTAAAGCGATCCGCGCCGAAGGCGCACGGAGCGTAGCGATGTGATCGCTTTACCCCCTGTCCAAAATCCATGGGGAATGTCACGATAGGTTCTGCCCTTACTTTTACAACAACAAATCCTCTGAAACAACCTAACCCTCCTATGTCACTGCCCCAAACTGTCAACATACCTTTTTTAGTTCATTCCCTGCTTAGATTAATCTATATTGTGGCTTTTGGTCAAAGGATTTTTATCAATAATCTCCCTCTTTATGCTGCAAAATGTTGGAGTTTTGGCTCCCCTTAGAAAAACCAGAGTGAGGCTGGTGGGCCAAAGCTGGTTGTAAGCTCCACTCTGATTGGCCCTTGTCCTTGACATCATGTCATGGAAACATCTAACAAACAGAACGGCCCGGCGGGATTATGAAACAAAATAAAAATATTTACAACATTTGAAATCAATAGTGGGTGGGCGGGATATTATGAAATGGTAAAATAGAAATTTTAAAAAAATTATGTGAAGGTATTAAACAACATGTTGGGTGTGCGGGATATTATGAAACGGTATATAAGAAATTTTAGAAAATTATGGAAAGGTATTAAACAACATGTTGGGTGTGCGGGATATTATGAAACGGGATATACGAATTTTAGAAAATTATGGAAAGGTATTAAACAACATGTTGGGTGTGCGGGATATTATGAAACGGTAGGCCCTATATTAGAAATTTTTAAAAATTATGGAAAAGTATTAAACAACATGTTGGGTGTGCGGGATATTATGAAACGGTATAAAATAAATTTTAGAAAATTATGGAAAGGTATTAAACAACATGTTGGGCGTGCGGGATATTATGAAAAGGTATATAAGAAATTTTAGAAAATTATGGAAAGGTATTAAACAACATGTTGGGTGTGCAGGATATTATGAAAAGGTATTAGAAATTTTAGAAAATTATGGAAAGGTATTAAGCAACATGTTGGGTGCGGGGGATATTATGAAATGGTATATAAGAAATTTTAGAAAATCATGGAAAGGTATTAAACAACATGTTGGGTGTGCGGGATATTATGAAATGGTATATAAGAAATTTTAGAAAATTATGGAAAGGTATTAAAGGGGCTTTCTCGTGCATGAGACGGCCGTAATTAGCTACGTTGTAACTCCCTGACGGCCGCGGAAATTTCGTGGTGCAACCAATGACGTCGCGTTATTATGTTCTGAAAGGGCAAAACAGGGCACTGGCGTTGCATCGCTAGGTTACGTCGGTGGATCTATCTCATTGAACTCAAGGACGAGAACGTCCCTTTAAACAACATGTTGGATGTGCTGTACATAAAATGGTTAAAAAGAAATTATGTAAAGGTATTAAACAGCATGTTGGGTGTGCGGGATATTATGAATTGGTATATAAGAAATTTTAGAAGATTATGGAAAGGTTTTAAACAACATGTTGGGTATGCGGGATATGAAATGGTAAAAAGGAAAATTTGAAAAATTATGTAAAGGTATCAAACAACATAGACCCCGTGCCGGTCGCGCAGCCACCCCAATAAATCACGCAGATATAGTGGCGAATTTCGAAGTTCCGGTCCATAGGCACAATGCTTAAGAATTAGTTAATGCCTCACTGTATCTCTTACACTCAGTTCCTAGAAATAATGTTGATATCCCTAGATAACTATGATCCTAGTCTACGAAATACTAGAATATTAGAACTATTTTATGGGAAAAAACCAAGAAATCCAATGTTTTCTTTCACCTCCAATGCTGTAGCATAGGGCGGATGTCAGGATTAGCCCCGCAGCAAAAGGGAACTGGCACAGGGTCTATGTAGAGTCTGCGGGATATCATGAAAGGGCAACTGAGAAATTTGCAGCGAAGCTGCCACTGAGCGAAGCGTAGGGTTATCGTAAGGCAGACAACTGCTCCGTTACACTAACTGTTACACTAACTGTGGAATAGGGATGAGTTAGCCATTTGGGTATGAATTCCAGGGATGTATCAGAAGAGAGGGGTATATGTTCGGTTTGCTAACCCTATGTGAAACAAAACCACGGATCGCTTTTTTCCCGCGGACACTACGCATTTCTTGTTATCTGCTTCAATAAATTAAACAAGAAGTAAATTAGCTACAAAGTTTCGCTCATGCATGAGTGATGGTCATCCCTCAGTAAGCTGAAGGCCCTCCTAATACCAGAAGGTTATGTGTAATATGGGCTATAGGTGCTGACCACCACCACTCAGGACTGCTGTCATACAATACTCAGTGGGGGGTTTATGAAAGGGCTATTACTAGGTCCCTGCATGTACTGCCATACACCTAGTACTGAGTGACCTATCACTCCCCCACCTAGAACTGCCCACCTGCAGGTGACAGTGGAGGTCCTAATGTGAGGGGGTAAGGGCTGTTTGGCTCAGGTAGTGGTTATGTAACCCACTTCAGGCTTCTCACACTGCCTGATTCTAACAATCATTGTAGGACAATGCCCTTCAACTGTTGAGCATGAGATTGTGTAACCGGTCATTGAGAACAAAGAGAATTCAATGACAAAATACATGACTGAATCAGTGATGAGGGAGTCCCCACCATTAGCTACTATACTATATAGATATAACTAGGGACTCCCAATGACCTTTAATGGAGACAACACTGACTTAAATGATAAATAATCCTATCGCATGAACTCTTATGTTGTTCTAGGCATGCTTCCTGTTCCACTGTATAAACTAATCTCCTTGGATTACTCGTTCCATTTTTAATTGAATTTTTTTTATGAAAACACGACTGGACAAACACTCACTTTTACTGTCCTGCGACCTGCCCTTGGGTCGCTCCCAGTCAATGAAGAAGATGTCGATGTTGACCTGTCCCGCGATAAGGAGCACGAGCTGGAGGAGTTTGAGCACGAAGCCCGCTACGATACAGGCAGTGAGCGGACCCTCCTGGGCCGCACTGGGCAGGAGTAGGTACACTGATGACTGACGCTACAAGCACGAAAAACACATGGTAAATAGTGAATACAGGCCCGTGAAGATACAGGCAGTGAGCAGATGCTCCTGGGCAGGAGGAGATACACAGATGACTGACGCTACAGGCAGAAAAAACACATGGTCAATAGTGAATACAGGCCCGTGAAGATACAGGCAGTGAGCGGACCCTCCTGGGCCGCACTCGGCAGGAGGAGGTCCACCGTCAACTGACACTATGAGCAGGAAAAACACATGGTCAACATTGAGTACAAAACTTGTGACAATACAGGCAGTGAACGGACCCTCCTGGGCCACCCTCGGATAGAGTAGGTACACTGATGACTAACGCTACGGCCCGGAAAAACACTTGGTTAACGTTTGTTGCATTTCTTCAGCTATAAAGCCTTTTAGTTTTATTAAGCATGTACACATCAAGGGTGGGTTGGGGGGATCTAAAACTGTTTGAAAATGTGCAGTACCAAGGTACCGGTATATATGATTTCAGGAATCGATAAAATGATAGATCGCGATCAAATAGGCCTAGTCAAGAGAGATTCAGAAAAGTGGGAAGGATGTGTCAAGATTTTCAGATTTTTCGGTTACCACAAGAGTTTTACACAAGACTGTCAAGCTGATATTTACACCAACTAAATAAAACATGTTCGCAGGGGGGGAATCCCACAAAGCTGGTGCTAACCTTGTAAAAATTAGTTTTTTTTTTTCTTTTTCATTTTTTTCCCCTAACCTTGTAGAAGATGAGCCACCAGAGGGAGGTGCCAAAGGCCACAACGAAGCACACGTTGGCCAGGTTACAGATGGAGAAGTGGACGAACTTCAGTATGGTGAGGAAGTCCATGTTGATGCGCGCGGACCGCTTCGACCAGCCCCAGGTTTGAACGAAGGCATAGACGACAGCGAGCGCACTGAGCACGCCCATGGCGATTGACAGGTCCTGGTTGTACTTGTCGAGGTTCATCGAGTAGCCCGTGGAAAACCTGATCTGCAAAACAGAAATAAATTTGGGTAAATATATTTCCGAGCAAAGCTACAGAGGGATGTCAGGAGATAATAGACTTTTTTTTTCATTTTACGAAGGATTATGCTAAGAGAAATGGGCGGAGAAAGAGTTCCATATTAGATTAGATTTTCACAAACATTGCTGGTGTGTTTCCACCAAGCATTATAGCACACATTATAACCAAATTGCACGTTTGGATACCCGAAGCTGTAAGACCAGAGTAACATGTTCGTTCTTAGTAGGCTTTGAATATATTAAACACGTCTGTAGGTCAGATCCATTGAAAAATATCTCAAATCTATATCATGACATCTGCATTTGTCTTAAATCACCTCAACAACTCTGAATTCAGTCCAAAATCTGAAAGCTTACATCCCTATACAGTGCAAAGATGGTACAGAAATCTGTCACAGCTTAGTACATGTACCAACAAAGAAGTTCATACCATGACCATTGTAATAAGGATGAGCCATAGGTTATGTGATTTAAACATGAAGTAACAAAATGAGTTCTCAAAGAATGTAAGAGGCACCCACCTCGACTTTGGTCTGGGCCTCGTAGTCCGACTCCCGGGCCACTCCGTACTTGATCCTCAGGAAGGGAGGGTAGATCTTGCCGTCGTTGGTTCCCTCCTGGAGGGTGATGTCAAAGGCCATGGACTGCGCGAACCGCACCGCCTTGGCCCGGGAGACCACTCTCTGAGCAGGGTCGGCCCCCACCCCCGCCGCACCCCCAGCCGCTGGAGAAAACAGGGTCACGATTAGTAATGTGGATTAAGTGAACACAATGATGTAGTGTTTTTGAAAACCAATTAGACAGCTAGACATGTCCGAAATTTTAACCACAATGTCCGATAGACTGGCCTTAGATATTGGCAAAGTGTCCCAGAGAAATATGAAAACGATAATTTCTCTGGAACACTTCGTCCAGAGTTAGATTAATGTCTAATCGGACACTGATGAGCGTCGTATTTTAAGAAAGGTTTTCAAATTCAATGTGTGACATTTATTCACTAGCAATCGGATTTCCCATCAAATGATTCACTATTTATAGTCATCAATACCAGCTGTCCACTGACAGTTTGTGAATCGAGTTTGGTAGCTTGCCACTTAAGGATTGACACCTGTGGTTGGGCCGTGATTCCTGGTAGTTAGGTCTTTTGTGAATTTCATAAAGTATCTCTACATCCACATTGGTGTGATTTCTATAGTTCAAATGCCTAGTTTATACTCTATCTCATGAAATAAAATATATTCAAAAGTATTAAAAAGTTTTGAAATTATGCTTGTGTAAAGACAAAAGTTAATTATTTCACTTTTATTTTTTGAACAATGATATCTCAGTAACCATTTGGCATAAACTTTTGAAATTTTGTATACTTGTTCTTAACATTCTAATGGAGAGAAGGGTGTCTCAAAATTTTGATATCTATCAGCAATCAGTTTTTGAAAAATAAATTGTAAAAAATAAAAATAAAACATTTTTAATTTGCCCGTTTTTTGACATAAAATAAAAACTAAAGCCTAGATAAAAAAATCTGAGACACCCTTCTCTGCATCCAGAGGTTGATAACATGTAGAAAAAAAATTGGCCATATAGCTCTTTTAGTAAGTGAGTAATTCTTGTTCAAAAAATAAAAGTTGAAAAATAGGTTTTTAATTCATATCCTTTCGAATTCTTATCTGACGTTCTAATAACTTATATCAAAGGATAGAGAAAAATTAGACCTTTTTAATGGTGTTAATTCTATTAATATACCTAGCATAGGTGCAGAGATATAGGCCAAAACGTGAATCAAGGCCCAACCACCGGTGTCAATCCTTAAATCAGCAAAACAGTCCGTGGGAACATTGGTGGCATAGTACGTTTATCATCAGTGTAGCCGGTAATAGATTAAATACAAACCTTCCCTAGAAAGGTTCTTTGGGTCAGTTTTACTGGTTCTATGCACATCATGAACTGAGCTATTTGAATACTGATGACAACATGTTCAGCTCTTTTATGCAGAGCAAACACTTTGTTCAGAGGTTTCTCTCTCATCAGAGACAAAAGATACGGGCTGGGAAAACGACACCTTAGACCTATAGACTGTTACTTACGTGTGCTGGCTACTGTTCGTCCACTGACGTTGTCCACAAGGAAGAACCGTCTCACCAGCTGCCACTGCTGCGGGTTGTTGCCTGCAAAAAAAACACAAAAAAACATGCTCAAATTCTTATTATTTCTTATTTACTACGCAACATAAGAACGACTAAATAATTGCCTCATGAAAATCTTCAAGATAACTGTTGTTTTTCACCGTAACGGTTTATCTACATGCACATTTTACTGCTATGTTTACCCTGTATCTTAGGACTAAAATGAAATTCTGATGACTAACAAATTTAGTATTCACGTGTCGTATTTCATATTACTGTTTAGGCTACATGCATCTGGCATGGTATTTAAGTAAGCGCACTCTAAGGGAGAGCTGGACATTAACCATGGACCAAGGTTGGACGGGTTTATTTTGACATCCAACAAATTCCGGTAAAAAGGGCAGGGGAATCCAAGGGTCGAGCAGGTAAAACCTAGCATGGGTACCCTTAATGTTGAGCCCTGTTTTTCTACTTGCCTTGGTTGATGTTGTTCTCGTTCTGGTCCTTGTAATCCTCTATAAGGACGGGCACGGCATACAGCTGTTTCTGGTTGTTGGGGCCGTCAAACTCTATGACCGGGGACAGTGAACCGTTAATGTTGAGCCCTGCTCCTTTACTTACCCTGGTTGACGTTGTTCTCGTTCTGGTCCTTGTAGTCCTCTATAAGGATGGGCACGGCGTACAGCTGTTTCTGGTTATTGGGGCCGTCAAACTCTATGACTGGGGACAGTTAACCGTTAGTGTTGAGCCCTGCTCCTTTACTTACCCTGGTTGACGTTGTTCTCGTTCTGGTCCTTGTAATCCTCTATAAGGACGGGCACGGCGTACAGCTGCTTCTGGTTATTGGGGCCGTCAAACTCTATGACTAAGGACAGTTAAGGCGGCCAACTTTTGCTTGTTTTTGTGTAAATACAAGAATCTTCAATTTAAGTAACTACTATTTAAACTCTGTTAAATGACACAAACAATATTTATAACCTAATCAGATTTTCGCAATTACACAGACAGAAACACATTGATCAAGAATGTGAAGACAGCTGATGTTTGAAATACTATGAAATATGCATTGATATCAAAAACTTCTCTCGCAAATAGCATCGGAATATCCATATATATGAGATGTAAATAAAATACATTATCTATCTGACTTGCACAATTATGTGTTTCTCAGTATTTTGCTGCCAGACGATCCTGACTCATCGCGGTACTTTTATACAAGGATACACAAGTCGTAGAAGACGAGCGGGTACTTCTCCTCGTCCCAGAAGTCCTTCATATTTAACTGGCACTGAAATCGCGGCAGTTACACAGGTATCATATACCGCAGTGTGGTCGAATGAATCAGAAAAAATAATTGAGCAATTTCCAAACCAATTTTATTAGCCATATAAGTCTTTGTAGTCATATAAGAGAGTTTCAGAGTCTCCAATACATAACCTAACATTAATAAAAAAACATGGATAAAAGTATCCCATTGTAAATTGCCTTTGTTCCTATATGCCTATACATAGAGTTTTCCAAAATTCTTTACGTCTAAGACTGCATAGATATTATCATAGCTAAAAAGTATACATCAAATAAAATCACTTTGGGTATATGTAAAACCTGTATCGACATAATGATATGCGACTAAAAATATGCAGAAAATGTTTTTTTTTAATTTAAAAAAAAACACTGCCTTACTGATTGGGAGTAGGCGGTGCCGAAGTGGTAGGCTGCATCCATCATGTTCTGAGACGATTTACACAGCTGGAGGAGGCCGTTAGTCACGTCCTTCATACCCAGGTACGTCCCGTTAAGGGTGTACGCTGCCACCTGTAGGAGGTAAAACACACTATACACAGCTGGCCCTTAGTCACGTCCTTCATACCCAGGTACGTCCCATTAAGGGTGTACACTGCCACCTGTAGGAGATAAAACACACTTTACACAGCTGGCCGTTAGTCACGTCCTTCATACCCAGGTACGTCCCGTTAAGGGTGTACGCTGCCATCTGTAGGAGATAAAACACACTATACACAGCTGGCCGTTAGTCACGTCCTTCATACCCAGGTACGTCCCGTTAAGGGTGTACGCTGCCACCTGTAGGAGGTAAAACACACTATACACAGATGGCCGTTAGTCATGTCCTTCATACCCAGGTACGTCCCGTTAAGGGTGTACGCTGCCACCTGTAGGAGGTAAAACACACTATACACAGCTGGCCGTTAGTCATGTCCTTCATACCCAGGTACGTCCCGTTAAGGGTGTACGCTGCCATCTGTAGGAGATAAAACACACTATACACAGCTGGCCATTAGTCACGTCCTTCAGACCCAGGTACGTCCCGTTAAGGGTGTACGCTGCCACCTGTAGGAGATAAAACACACTATACACAGCTGGCCGTTAGTCACGTCCTTCATGCCCAGGTACGTCCCGTTAAGGGTGTACACTGCCACCTGTAGGAGATAAAACACACTATACACAGCTGGCCGTAAGTCAAGTCCTTCATGCCCAGGTACGTCCCGTTAAGGGTGTACGCTGCCACCTGTAGGAGGTAAAACACACTATACACAGCTGGCCGTTAGTCACGTCCTTCATACCCAGGTACGTCCCGTTAAGGGTGTACGCTGCCACCTGTAGGAGATAAAACACACTATACACAGCTGGCCGTTAGTCACGTCCTTCATACCCAGGTACGTCCCGTTAAGGGTGTACGCTGCCACCTGTAGGAGGTAAAACACACTATACACAGCTGGCCCTTAGTCACGTCCTTCATACCCAGGTACGTCCCATTAAGGGTGTACACTGCCACCTGTAGGAGATAAAACACACTTTACACAGCTGGCCGTTAGTCACGTCCTTCATACCCAGGTACGTCCCGTTAAGGGTGTACGCTGCCATCTGTAGGAGATAAAACACACTATACACAGCTGGCCGTTAGTCACGTCCTTCATACCCAGGTACGTCCCGTTAAGGGTGTACGCTGCCACCTGTAGGAGGTAAAACACACTATACACAGATGGCCGTTAGTCATGTCCTTCATACCCAGGTACGTCCCGTTAAGGGTGTACGCTGCCACCTGTAGGAGGTAAAACACACTATACACAGCTGGCCGTTAGTCATGTCCTTCATACCCAGGTACGTCCCGTTAAGGGTGTACGCTGCCATCTGTAGGAGATAAAACACACTATACACAGCTGGCCGTTAGTCACGTCCTTTATACCCAGGTACGTCCCGTTAAGGGTGTACACTGCCACCTGTAGGAGATAAAACACACTATACACAGCTGGCCGTTAGTCACGTCCTTCATACCCAGGTACGTCCCGTTAAGGGTGTACACTGCCACCTGTAGGAGATAAAACACACTATACACAGCTGGCCGTTAGTCACGTCCTTCATACCCAGGTACGTCCCGTTAAGGGTGTACACTGCCACCTGCTTAAGGAGCACAACCAAGGGATTCTTTCTTTTCAAGTGTTAAGCGCGGACAGTTTTAAATGAGACAAGCATGCGTATCTTTCAGAACATGCCTGCTGTTCCAAGAAAAACTGTTTCATTATATTCTTCTGATCATACTTCACAGTCTTATCACTGTCGACAGGAAGAACATTTATGTTCATGATGTTGATTTCATTGAATAAAAGAAAAAGAAATTAACAAATTACAAAGAGCAAAATTATTGATAGTGCTGAAAGGTCCGTATTACTTTTATATCAATCAAACGATGTCAGTTTGAGGATGCGAAATCAGAATAGTACGTCTCCATTTCCCACACAGCTAACATTATATCAGAAAAAAATGTTAACACTTTCTCAATTTTTTGCTATGTTATCATTCCCTTAAATTCTATTTCAATTGAATCATCTCATTGAATATATTTCACCCAACCAGTATTTCTTATGTATGTCTTAATTAACTTGGTAAATTGGACACCAATATCATTTATATATATCACTGTAATATCTGGAAGAACAGATTTATCTGAAGATATTCAATCAAAATATTTATAATAAAAAAAAAGGAAAAAAAGATTACCATTTTGTTTACTAGAAAATAATACTCTGTGTATATTTTTAAAAAGAATGCTGATGCCACTTTTTACTTTTTATTTCTTTATTATTTCTTTTTATAAATTGTATTTAATATTTTTGTTACAACAAAGCTCCACAGTTAAAGGTTTATATTTACCTTGAAGTTGAGTCTGGAGTTGGGGAAGGTGAACTGGGTGGTGAGGCGGGTGTCTTTCAGCACCTGGTCACCCGTGTCTTCAAGGTAGTACAGCCACGGCATGTCGGCCGGCCTAGGGTCAACAGGTTCAGGTTAATACTATACGCACAGAAAACCAATTGTTCAAGGAATGCACGTGGGTAAGTAAACATGCTGACATAAATGTGTTAAAAATGTGTCTGAATCTTAAAAGAACGTTTTATATTTGCAAAAATGTTGTAATATATGTCCCTTGTGTTTATGTATAGAATTTAAAAAAAATCAAACATTCTCTGATTTGATAGAATTGCTTATTTTAATCTATTTTACCACAAGAAACACGACATGATAAGGTTTGTGTGTTTGTGTATGCGATAAAAAGTCACAAAATTTTAACTGAACTGTTTCAGGATTCAAAATGGCAAAAGGCATGCGTTCACACAGAAAATGGCTAGTTATAGACGTTTGAATTTAAATCAAAGTATTGAACTATGAATGTTAAATGTTGGGTTAGGAAGTAGGTGATTTTTGAAGTGCGCTTTTTACTAGAAACTGCTAATTTCTGTTATCAATTAAGCAACCCAAGTATAGTTTCAAACAACGGTTATAGTCGTTAGCAAGGACGAAATAAATGGTTGAAAAGGTAAGTAGTGTGAACTATGTGAGTTAGATGATGAAAAGTTCAAACTTGATAGGAGCTCAGAAACAAACAGGAGGTAGAACACTCGGTATTACCAGTCAGGGTTATTACGCTGCCTATGGCATGGTGGGGAAAAGAACCAAACAGTTTGTCTTAAATCTAGATCATGGATAGCATTCGTACATATACTCGCATTCATCAGCAGTAATGGCTGAACATTACAAGATGTGAACGGGTAGAAGTAACAGGTTATGAAGATCGTTTGTTATAAATTGATTCCAAATACATAATAAAAAAAACCTGCCTTGAAGTTGATAAATTAACAAATAGTTTACCTTTCTTGGATATTCTACTTCATGCGTAACTAATATACATTTCTACATCTCGCTGATGTTACTTGATATTTAGAAGAACAATCTCAAATTGAACAAATGACTCAATACATCGGAATACTTAGGTCAAGTCAAAAAATAGATGGCCCGACGAACGTGAAGCCCACAACAGAACCTGGGAATATGATATAAAAACCAAAATAATTTTCAAACTTGGAACTCAAATTTCCAAAACAGGAAATAAGTATTATACTGCGGAGTACAATAATCACCCGTATTTAGAATAGAGTAGTGTGATAAAGAGTTGGCAGGCATTGGACATGGCGCCTACGACTCTGTAGGAGAACGGGAACCCGCTGTACAGAGTGAGCACGCAAATATTCCCAATGACCTGACAGGCTGTCGTGTTGCCGTACGCGGGCTGTAAGGGGATAAGTTACAAACGGTATTTAAATGAAAACTACTTTGATTTGTGTAGAATATGTGACAGCGTCAAGCTGTGTCTATAGAAATGTGGTTCACATCAGGGATGTGTCTTTGTATTTTCGCTAGAAATTGATAAAGCATATCAAACCCGGAAAACATGTAGAAAACATCTCGTCATTCTCCGTTCTCTGAAACAAAGGTTGGTTAGTGACGCAAACATCAATGGTTAGTAACTAGTTATAGATATTACATTAACACGACAGACGTGCAAGAAGAGAGAGACACACAATCAGGCGGGTTAATCATTATCACTCTAACTACATTGCCGCTTAGGCCAAAAGAAATATAGTTGTGTTCAGGTAGAATGGGTCCAAAAAAAAAGAGCAGGCAGGTGTTTTTTGGGGGGTTGGGGGGGGAGAGATTGAAACTAACACAATAGAATAATTTCTAGTGTTTAAAATACATAAAATATATGTAATCTTCTGTCCTTTGCGTCATCTTTATTGAACTGTAATTTTATATAAAAAAAATAGAAAAAACATGCAAAAAAGATAAGATAAGCCAAACCACTGGGGTAGGTCTAGTTACCTGAACACAACAATATTTCCTAGGCCTTACTAAACCTAGACTTAGCGCTACTCCTACGAGCGCCCGCTTGGCCTGAGCTTCTCCCCATGGGCTCACACTGGGCTCACCTATCTAGGGAGAACCCGCCTCTCCCCGCCTGGCGCGTGTCTTTGAGCTCCCAGTAGAGGGCGCATGAGTCAGGGGCGTACGTGCCCACCTGCCTCCGACTGTACTGGTTCAGCACACACATGTTACCTAGGGCCTGGCAGGCCGTCAGGTTTAGGTATTGGTCCTACAAGCAAGCAAAGCAGGGGAAGCGTGCAACAGGGGGAGGTTGGGGTTTACATAATGAGGGGGAGAGAACTACTTTTCCTGGCCTTTCGGTACCAGCAATAGCTAGCAGTGTACCATGCCTGGAACTATCTTTGCTACTGGTTCCTGGTGAGGAACACCAATCGCCTACAGCTGGTACCCAGTGGACCAGAAAAGTCATTCTCCCCTGATTAACACATGTGCAGCCTATGGGGTGATGGGGTCCTAGTGATAAGGGTAGGGAAAAATCAACATTATCAAACCATTTCAATAATAAAACATTGAAGAAAAGGAGCACAGAAATATGAATATCCTCGCTTTTGGCTGGGTATGAAGGTTCCTCAAACAAGCGATGAATAAATAGTATCTTGAGAACCGTGTATCTTTGGGCTCATGTATTATCAGGGTACCAACCCAAATTCCATTTTCAAATTCCCTGTGTTTACCCTGAGATGTCCCTGTCCCGTGGCAATTTTTCCCTGTGTCATATCCAGCAGGTCGTTCAAATTTAAAAGCCTCTGAATGCAGAAAAATTTGGAAAACCCAACAATAAAAATTCAAACCAATTATATCTTGAGAATCAGGAATTTCATAATCTGGCCAAATGAAATTTCCTGTTTTCCATGTGTTGTGGCAAAATTTGCAAATTCCCTGTGTTTTCCCTGTCAGGGATTTTTTTCCACTGTTTGGTTGGTACCCTGTATGATGTGTGATGTTATCGAAAATATGGCCGAAGACGTATGGGGTTTGTCATGTTTTAAGTTACCTAAAATAGATAAAAATATATATTATACTACATCAGTAATCTTCGTCTTTGTGTCTGTGGTGAATGCTATTTTTTTCTAAGTGTTGCTTGGCTTCGTGACATATCTTTTTAAGGGAATAAAGTTATTGGTGCGCCATACCATAACCTCTTAGGAACCTATTTGGAAAATTGGAAAGTGATAAAACCGTACTTTGTGCTATTATTGAGATTAAGTGTCAATGTAAAAAAGGGAAAGGGAAAAAAAACGTGTTTGATAAAGGTAAATGCCACACGTAGGTAACGCTTTCTTTCAGTGAAATTACTTAGAAAGTGACCATGTGATTTTGAGGAATCTCGATTGTAATCCAAATAAAAAAATACCTTTCAGTTTGAGTTATCCGTGTACAATTAGCTCCAACGCTGATCAAGAAATTGCCAAGACGGTTAGACATACTACGTTTTTAATTCAAAATAATTAACAATAATAAAATCTAACTTCAGTGCTGATCTTCCTCAGCAATGGTGATTTAAAAGTTTAATTTATTCATTATTATATATATATGGCCTAGGTGGTATTAGTTATTCCTTTTTGATGTGGCTATGTTCTTTGTGTTTTTACTTGTTTTCTGGGTGGCGAAATGTGATGAGGGTATCCCAATATATTTTTAATGAACATCAAAACATCTTTTTAAACTGACGTAACTTTTTTCTTCCTATATATTTATAAAACACGAGTTTTATATAGTGTGACTTCCTTACAAGTTCTGATCATTCTGATTGTCTGAAATCAGAACTCTCATATAGCGTATAAATAATTTTTGCGTAATTTGTACATGTCAATTTGAAAGTCAATCTGTTCAAAACAAAATTTGTCATCATGCGTGAAGTTAATCATAAAAATGTGTAAGTTTTGGCGGAGGTTTCACCTAAAAAAAAAGGTACAGGCTAATTTTTGTTAAACGCAGTGAGTGACAAACGAGCAGCATTGAAAAAAAAGAAAAAGAAACGCAAAAAACGATTCAGTGAAAACTCTGGAATATGCATTCGATATCAGTGGAAATCCATGAGCTAATTTTCCAAACGATCGCCTTGAGAAGAAATAACTTATCCAACCATCACCCTGGGATTACTTAACACATTCCTGATGAAGTGGGTATAGTGAACATGTCCCAAACCTTAGGTGCAAACTGTGCGGGATGGTATAAAAGGCGAGCAGGTTGTGGGTTGGGCGGCGTGTTGCAAGATACATTACAAGCACAAGCCTGTAAATCAGCGGTGAAGGCCAGAACCACAAGACGTCAAGACATGTCCGACATTTTTCCATCAATGTCCAGCGAATTACTCTTTAAAGTCAAACATTTTGTCCATTTCTGTTTTTAACTTTGTTCACGACCTGAACATATTTGATACAACTAAATAATACATTTAGGAAAATCATTTTGAATCAAAAATTTTCCAATGAAAGTTTCATACTTTTCCATATGAATTGGCATTTTTTTCACTATTACTTGCTGAATTTTTCTGAATACTAATTTGTTCATGACATATCTGGTCATAGTAATATCTACTGCAACTCTGCAAAATGTCAGGAAATGATTACGTCCATCGTTACAGAGAGTGTTTGGCATGCACTGAAGCAGGGGATGAAGGGAGCGGGTTGCGTGGTGCATTGCAAGTCACATTACGAGCACAAGCTTGGTAAGCTGGGACATATACTAGACTACCCGCCACATATATATTTATAAAGCGCTACAATGACAGGCAGGCTGGGGTTGTGTGTACACCCACCATTCGTTGAGGTCCCGGCCCTGGCCGCCCGTCAGTTTTAGGTACTCCGTACAGGCCGTGCTCGCCGCCCGCCGATTGTACAGCAGCAGCACGCACATATTACCCAGGATCTGGCACGAGGTTAAGTTACCGTATGCCGGCTGATAGGAGACAGAGTATAATAAACTTAGTCCTGCTGTAGAATAGCAGCAGCATGCACATATTACCCAGGATCTGGCATGAGGTTAAGTTACCGTACGCCGGCTGATGGGAAAGGGAAGTTTATCAATTCAGGGAGGGTTGGTTATTGGTTGGGTATTTGGCTTTAACGCCGTAGCAACATCTTTGGTCATATCACGGCGAGAACAAGGGAAGGGGGGAAGACTGACAGGTGATTTTTTGTGTTTGACCGATTCTGATATCTAATTATTTCCACTGTTGTATACGGGGCTGGTTTGCCATCCCCGACCCATTCTGCTCAGGTGACTGACTTTGGATCCGCCTTTTAACTACGTCAAAAAGAACAATCTTTGAGGTAGAGTAGAACTACCCTAGATAAGACGCCCAGAGCTTTAAACAATCGGGGTTTGACCCCAGGATTAAATTTATTTAGTTTTCATTCGGATTTGGAACTTTATATTTAAGTTTTGCAGTAAACATAACGATTCAAACATGTTGTAATATCTTTTAAATACTTACAGCACACATTCCCTGAGCCGCTCTGATGTTGTCGATCAAGTAAGCAGAATTAACTTCCAAGTCGGCCTGAAAGTAAATCAAGAACAGGAAGTGGGAATTCTGAAATTCTGACTTCTTTTCAGTTTCTGATGAACAATTCTTGGCATATTACCGACGCTGATACGACTTGATGAACTTGATTTGTAACTTGATTCTAGATATTTCCGTGTCTTCTATCAAAATTGACGAATGTGAAAGAAACTTACGGCATATCGGACTTTGTAGAGTTCAGCGTTTTCTTCAATAATGTCTGTTTCCGAGGAGAAACACACTCCCCCAGTCTGAAAACCAAGAGACCACAAGCCAGTATAATTATAGTTAATTGATACAACACTTGATTTGGGGACAATAAACCCAATCTAAAACATGTAATTGTAAACATAGACATTTTACTATATTCATTTAATGAATGAACACAATAAGAAATCTAATATAGGTTCATACGCTCATTTCTACTTATAATTTCTTTCAACATATTTCATTGACATGGAATTAAGCCACAAGTAACCGGTACTGAATCGATAGCGCGAGCCTTAAAAAAATTACTTACAAACTGGTTAGGGGGGCAATCACATGAATTTATCACCGACAGTTTCTGGTTGCATCTCGTACACCTGTAAGAGAAAGAAAACCACATCGTTATAACTCCACCGGTAAGTAAAGTTCTTTGTCCAAAAATATATTTGTAGAATAGACAATACACGTATGATGACAGCCAGTGTCCTAAATTAAGTTTGGTTTTCTTTTATCAAGCATCGTGTGTACAGTCCCAAGAAAAAGGTGCACCGGGTACAACACCCTGCACCCCGTCGGGTATCTGATGTATAGAAAAAGATCCACTCAGCCCCCCCACCCCCACCCCCATAAAATAAAAAGTAAAAAAGAACTGGACAAAAAAAAAGAGATAATAAAATTGGGATTTTTAAGTTATAAGTACTTGTCTTTTTTATTAATTTGAAAAATTATCTTTCCTGTCTTTCTTGTTACCCATAAATAATCTGGATAAATACGTGATGGTCTTTCTGCTTTCTATATCGTATATTTCAAAAGTGCAAAGTCATCTACCTTGTTCCCGTTTTGTCAGGACTAGTCTTCGCGACACACGCTTGGCAGGACCGTGTTTTAGTTGTGGCTCCATTCAACTGGCGCTCAACTAAAAGTTATGACATAAATCAAATGCAATCGTCAATAATTAACAATTTTATAGTTTCATTTTTTTTTTTTTGTGAAAAAAAAAACGATCCTTGCTTGTCACATAGCAACGATCCTTGCTTGTCACATAGCCACGTTTCCCATCAATTTTATAGTTTCATAAAGGTATACATGTTCAATGTGTTTAAACTGTGATTTCTTATGCAGACGTGGCTATGTGGTGTATGTGCAAAAGAAAAAGTTTTAAATATAAGTTAATAGTTAAAACTGATACAAAACAAAGTTTACTGCGGATTCAATGAATCAAATGCTTGTGTATCCAAACATGGACCGAGCTATTAATTGAAGTGAAATACAACGGTAACATTTTCTAAACATATCGAGTTTTGCGCCACTTTTCAATGAAAAATAATCGACTAGAATAGGTATTTTTCGAGTAAATAATCACATTTCCTAGTTTTTAATATTTCCGACAACAATGGGATTTTAACCAAGATTTACGAACAATTATTGTTTTTTCGTTTTAAAAACCCATTATCAAAACCTGTTTGATGATTAACTTCTCATGATTCGATTCAGGAGAAAATTGAAAAAACGGTGAAACATGACTTACCTTTTTCGTGACTAATAAACCAAAACAATTCAAACTAAATTAAATAACTCACTTGAGATGCTGCCGTCGCCACACGACTGGCAGTTGTCGGTGAGCAGGTTGTACGGGTTGAGGGAGCTGCAGGTGACGCAGGACCAGCCGTCAGCCGAGGTCGCCTGAAACAGAACCCCGAGTCGCGCGGCGTATACTACTCACTGTCGGTACTATCTCACCGGGCACTCCTGTTATCTGAGTAAGGCGCTGGGACAGGTGCGGATCCAGGATTTTGAAAGAGGAGATATCAATATCTATAAATTGTTATGAGTCTGATCGGGGAATATGGGATCCCCTGGTCGGCCAGATTTGTATTTTTGGGTCGCATTTTTTTGGTTTGTTTTGGTAGTGGACCTCAACTGCATCTCCTTTCATTCATTCAGACGTAAGGCAAGGTTTTTCTTTTTTTTTGTTTAAGTCCTCTTTCCATCATTGGATTCGCAAATGTTTTGACGCGAAGGAAAGGTAGAAATTGCTACTTACAGTTGCAGGAAAAAGTGAAAGAGTCGTGCAGAGTCCAGAAGGCAGAACTGAGGTTATTCGTGAAGAGAATAGGTAAAGTCCACTCCTGTTCTTGGTGCGACAAACCAAATTCCAAAGTAGGAAACGTAAGTTAGTACTTACCTCAAACAGCCAGACAAACGTACATTAAGTTAATACAAAACGTGACTTATTTCTAATATTAAGTTACCTGTAATTTCCCTGGCCGGATTAGTACATTGGCATGTGGTAGGGTCCGGGTTGTTGGACACGCTACAGTTAAGGCACTCCCAGCCGTTAGAGGCAACAAACTAAAGCAGTGTGCAGAAATGGAGATGAAGAAGGTGATTGAAAAAGAGAGTAGAATAATCCTAGTATACAATAGCTCGCAAACCACACAGGAAAACTCACAGGTTCAGAGTTGATAGAAGTAACCAGAAATCAGAACTTCTACTAAACTAAAACAGATAATTTCACCAGTGGAATAGTCACAATTCTTATATTAGCACATCACTGATATTTCATTAGTAAAATAGTTAAAATTATTATAATAATATATTGAAAATCTAGTCTTATGTAGTCCAACACAGGATTTTTATTACAAAAGACATAAAAACTATTTAAGTAATTGAATGCGACTCAGTCAGCAATCAAAGAATTTAGTGATATCGTATTTGTAAACATGACTACATGTATATATATTAGATATATGTATAGTTCATTTAGGGAAAATGATTGTCTCGCGATAAGAACCAAAATTTGTTTTTTATTCCATCATATGATCATAAGTCTGAAAAAAAAAAAAAAAAAAAAATAATCCCTTGTTTACCTGTCCCTGGCCGCATGACTGGCATGTGATTTGCGACCCTCCAAAGTCACTGGTAAGCTTCATTCCATTTTGGCATTTGCATCTTAAACCTGGAAATATTTGTATCCACTGTATTATATATAATTACTTCAAATTCAACTCGTACATTCAACATTAGGCCAAACAAAAAAAATTGTTGTGTTCAGGTAATCCTACCTACCCTAAATTTTTGGCCCTACCCTAACTTTTTTTTAAGGAAATTTTTAATTATTTTTTTCAAAATCCAAAGAATTGACCTAAAGTACCATGGAAAACCATAAAGCAGCACATGGATACTCAGGGCATGTATTTTAGATGCTAAAAATGCTTTTTGAGAATATTTGGAATATCCTTTTTATTTCCGACACTGGCCGGGTCTCTTTGGCAAGTAAAAAAAAAAAAGCAAAAAAAAAGTTTTTTCGACCTACCTACCCTATTTTTTTCGACCTATGTTACCTGAACACAACAATTTTTTTTTTTCGGCCTTATGTGTCCAGGGTTGGAAAGATGCACTCAAGATGCTTTTATAATTGAAAAAGAAAATCGGTAACCCTTGTGATACACAAATGTACATTATTTATCCTAAATAGATCTTTGCAGAACATGTTGCATAAGATTTCTGCAAAATCATATATATTGACATATTTTGATTTTCAGCAAGTACTCTGTGGGGCTTGCCAAATGGCAAAAAGTGTCTCAGCACCCCAAAAACGATGAGAAAATCTCAAAACGAAGAAAGCATTTTTTTTTTCTACTTTTACCTTTAATACAAATTACACAGACTAGTCTAGGTATGCAATTGTTTAATACTAACAACACACACAAAACGCTGATAAAACATATGCCAATATCCTTGCTTTTAATCATTTTGGTGATCTTCAAAAAATGTTTGAATCATTTTCAAACCAAAAAGATTTAGGCTAGGCCTAGTTTAATGCTAAAATTTTAGGGTATTCTCGGATTCGGGACGCCCCTGTTGCTATGTAGGGGGCCTTATCTCCGCCATCTTGTGTGGTGACAACAACTCCCTGGATACTACTGATAAGGCTATTAGCATGGTGGGCGGGAAACAATTAAACTTCAAAAAATATACTTCTATATATTGCTAGAACCCAAAAATACCGCAATGTGTTGAAGAATATAATAATGCACCACATATGAAAAGAGAAGGGTTGTGACTGTGGTAGATTGCCAGGAATAGAGGAAAGTATAATCCTTAAGCATTGCACCTATGGGGTTGTATTCACCTCACTTCGCACCTACTGCAGCGCCACCTCTGTCAAAATACCCGGATAACCGAATCCGAGAATTAAGTCGGGTTACCTGAACAAAATTCTTTTTTTTTTTTTTTTTTTTTTTTGACTTGGAATATGGAATACATATCATATAACATCTTTCTGGAAAAAAAGGACGGGTTCACCAGTGATCAACGGACAATGATGATCCACGGAGATGACCAGGTCACCTGAGTTCTAACTATCTAAGGGTGGCTAGGCTGGCTCTCTTGGCTCTCTACCTCTACTAGGCTCTAGTCTTGGGCCCGGGTCTAAGTCTAACGTCATTGCAAGTCTGGGCACGCTGTAAGAAACGGCTGTACTTTTTTCAAACGAAGATATTGTTCCTATTTCGCGTAGATGTCAACACAAAATTCATTGGTACATGAGAGATAACCCTCAATTACTTTTATTTTCGATGCTTTTTACGAGATTCCTCCCGTAAAGATATATATGACATCAATTCGACGAGTGAAATTTGTAAACAAACGCCACTCACCGTCCTCAGTCACGGTTTGAAAGATCCGAGTTTGGGCACAATTAACGCATCGTAACTGGGAAATATCGAAGAACTGGTGGTATTCATCATTAGATCCTCGATTACAATCAGCCGGGGTTTGTTTGTCAAGGTAATATACGCCTGATACGGCTGTAAATAATAAGCAGTGAAGAAAAATTAAGGACCAGACCGTCGCAACTTTCACATACGCCGCCATTTCGGCTTGGAATGGGGTCAATAGTCAGACCGCATAAAATAACCCGAAAAACATAAAATTTATTTTTTGCCATATCCCTATGCTGAAAAAGTGTATCAAAGACATGTAATTTATTGTATATCAAGTTAAATAAAATTCTACTTTAATTTAGTATAAACTATAATGACTGATTATTTCAATTTTTTTATTATCATCCAATCAGAAACAAGCAGGTCAAACTGCTGAGTAGCCTCTTCTACTTCCGCCTGGCCATTTTGGATCCGAAGCAGAGTAGTTTCAGCGAATTTTGAGGGATTGACGCCCTCAAAATGCGACAGACGGTTTGAAAGGATAATAATCACAAGCAGGGTAAGGTATAGTACACAACTGAAAACCTTAAAACATAGTTAACCTGGTGGAAAATGTCATAATGGTGGGCAGACTGTTGAGCATCCACACCCGCAGTCTGGGGGGAAAACGACGCGAGGGTCGAGGAAGTCGGTCATGGCAACTGCGAACACCGGCTATGCATTTTGTTAAAACAACTTTATTGTGACAAAGGTATAGGACATTCGTCATACGCAGACTAATTCGATTTAGATAAGAAGCAAGTCATATTATACCGATCAGTAATTGCGCGCAGTCATGTCTGACAAGTGTAAAAGAAAGTTACAGAAGGAAAGAATTAAATAAAAAGTATGAACAAAATAAAATTAATAACAGCAACAGAGGCCAAGACACCATTTTAGACTGATTATTATACAATCTGTATTCTGGCAAAAACAGCGGAAGAGCCTATGCTTTATAAATTAAGGCTAAGCAGCTGGTTTTAGTGCGTAACTTCAGCCTGTCTGCATGAATAATCCTTCTGTAATTTTCTTTGCTACCAGTTAAGCCTTAAGGTCCATATATAAATATATTTTAATTCGTTATCATATCAAAAACTGAAAAAGTCAGGAAAATTTAAATTAGAAATCTTGTCTACTGGTATACATTTTTGGTTCACTTCCATACTGATTTTCAATTACTGAACTGGACGGCAAAATACACCGCAGATTAATTGAAGCAAAAACTTTGGAAAAAAAAATCTCTTTTTGGGGGGGCTACCCCTGTCTCATTGATGAAATCGCAGGCCACAAAAAGGCTGGAAACAACATGTTGCCATGACATGATTCCGCCTGTGACATGTCACTAAGGCTATCATGGTTTGGGTATTAAAGGGAACTGACAACCAGTGCAGTTCATCAATGCGGTTGCTGTCACCAACAGGTGGCAACACCACATCGCCACGTCTTCCGATAATGATTTTGGATTTAAAGTTAGATCAAATACCAAGGACATGCAGCATCAATTCTTTTACGTCAAAAGAGCCCATTTTTAACATTTATTCATTTTATCCGTTCCACATAATCAGAAAATCAGTATAACGGGATTTAGTTCTCAAGGAATTAACCATAAAATCTTTAAACAATTTAATGGTAAAGGAATATCTTATTTATTTTTCTCTCGATCTAATGAATATATTGAAAAGAGGATGATAAAGTGATTGATTTAGAGCACATCATAAATCTTAAAGTGCCTGTCTCGTCCGTGCGTTGTTAGGTTAACGCCCGCCGACGCTAGCCTAGCGATACAACTGCCAGCGATGTGTTTTGCCGTGTTAGAACGTAATCTTGCAACGTCATTGGTCACGTCACGAACTTGGCGGTGCCTTACAGGAACAAAAACATCAAATAACGACGTCCTGACGGACGAGACAGGGGCTTTAATTGCCTTTGGAAATGTTGGATAATATTAATGAATGGTTAAAATAACAGTTGGACTTCAAATGTTGTTTAGCTGTAAAGAAATGTCCTGTAGTGATATATTGGATAAACGCATCAACTTAATCACAAAAGCTCCCGGTAAAATGCATATAATCAGGCTAAGCTTCAATTTCTATTGTTGCCAAAAGAATGTATGTATAGGTATTGCGAATGTCTTGTTAAGTCTTAGTAATAGTAGTAAACACATATTGGCAGAGTCAATTCTAAGTAACCAGTCAACCAGCATTGACTTCGTTGTACTAATACCACAATTCGCAGAATGATGTGGGACAGATAAATATCTAACTCCGAGAGAAACTAATTCAATAGTACTATTAGATTAAAGAATGAGTCGCCTAATAACGTAAAAATAATATGTATATCTTGGTCACTAAGCGAGGAAGGATCAACACAAAACGCTACGCCCCCCCAAAAAAGGAAGGAGTAAGACTTTAAAATGTCGCTTGGCAAGACGGAACAAGTTTTTTTTATCTTTTTTTTTTATATATATAACTTTTTCTGTTAATACCAGTATTTACTTTTACATGTTTTTACTATGTCTTCAGAATTTTTGCCCAGTCTTTTAATCATTTCAGATTCTGAGATACGACAAGTTAGGGAAAGGGGGGAAAGTATGCTGTAGGACAGGGAATTCAGACGTAAATTTTGAGTCGTCATGAAAAACATGAGTATTTTGAGGCAACATTTATTCAGTTGACTTGTTTTTTGACTGTAAAAGCAAATGCGACAGAAATAGAAAGAATTGTTTTGATGTATTAAAAATAGCTCACAAATACGTAGAACCATTCATGATTGACTTGTATATACTTTTGCATAGTAGGCCTACAATATAGTGCTTGCTGCAAACTTCATAATACATACAAATATTGTCAATACTAAAAATACGTTAGACAATTATATGATAAACTTAAAGTCTTCATCTACATCTATGTTGTTCAACAGTGGTAAGAGAAACAAAGACTTCGACGTGCATATGGCTTGACTGAACATTACGACTTCAGTTACTTATGTAAAAGAAATACCTTAAAACTTCTGAGGGTATTGGAAGAAAACCCCAAGTTAATTTTTCCTGATTATCAGTGACAAAGGTTTACCTTTCTTCGTTGACACAAGTTGAAGCGACCCTCACCGATACCCGTCCAGATGACTTGTACAATGTATTACAATTATGAGTAAGCAGACTTCAAAAAGATTTCAAAGGGTATCTCACTATGTTCGGATGAAATTGTCAGTAACTATTATTTAGTCTATTGTGTAGGGTACAGAGAAATGACTTGATTAACATTGATTAAAGAAAGTCCCATTTCCTTTTCTGTGAAGAAAATATCTATAAGATTACTGAAACCGAAATGTTCAGCTCAAAAGTATGCACTGGTTCTTAGTATATCTTTAAGAGAAAGGACGAGCTTACCAAGAAGCAGCAACACCTAACACTTTTTATGTATCTCATAATTCTGGTCCAAAGTGGCCATGATGGTGATTATTGCTAAAGTTGCAGCTGGGCACAGATAGGAACGCGTTCAGTTTTTGCTGGTGAAAGCATGTTATTGCCCCAGGTCATTGCAATAGGGGAAACGCCGGATGGAACATTTTAGGAACATTTCTTCTGCTTCCACTAGCGGTCATAGAACAAAGGATTGATGCATTCTGGGTATTCAGGCGTCACTCAACCTTTTTATGTTATTTGGAGGTAAGGGGTTAAAGGGGTAGGTTGGGCAATGTCATGGCAATGTCATTGCAGGGCTGATTCATAATTTTTCTGAAAACTTCATATTCTTATTCATGATTAGTCAGGTGTCCAGACACAAGTTAAAAATTTCAATTTTGCAGAAGGTTGTACTCTTTTCAAGTCACTCAACTGAAAAACCGAAGGTTTTTTTAACGTTTCTATATGTCGTCAGGGCCCAGGCTTTAATTATGATTATCAATCTATTTGCCATGATTGTATTTAAAGCCCTTTTTGACTTGTTTATGATGAATGCTGGCGCTCTGCCTATTGTATAGTCCATGTTCGCAGGGAATCAGAAAAAACAATAATGCTGGTTGGTGACAGTTCTGTCTTTCGTAAGTGCCACAGCCCCAGTAAGGACACTGGGGCTACTGAGTGGCAATGTAGATCCTGAACCGACAACCACGTTGCTACGGCACCAAAGGCTGTTGCACTTGAATAATCTTCGATTGGAGATCCTGTGACGTCAGGAAATGTCCTTTTTAGAGACATCAGGAAATGTCCTTTAGAGGCTTTTACAGAAATAATCTGAGAAAGTGTAACATCAGTAATCTAGATTGTTAGTATTGCGTTAGGTACTGTGATACACAATATGGTTGCAGCGAATATTAACCATAAGAACTCAACATTCTACAAGGAACCTTGAAATTTTAAAACGTTTCGCTACTTTTTTTTTTTTTATGATTAAGCACACCTGCTTAAACGAAACATTGCTAAAGGTATTTTCTGTCTTTCTTAAAGATTTGAGTTGCATCCCAATTCAGCCTATAGATCTAACTACGTTTTACATTATTCACAAATTCATTCGTGAATTGTTCTTTTACAGAAATCATCTCGCCAAGCAACCCGTCGTTTACAATTTAAATCGGTTTCTGTTTGCAATATGTTGATACTTAGATTGGTATTCCTTTTGCTTATTTATTGCGTGCAAATTGATTCTGACAGGAAACAAAATTATTCTAACTGCGAGATATTCTATAGTCTGTAAACTCGTCAAGAAAGAAATAGAATCACGGTTCCCACTGAAAAGGATGCTGTCCTAAATAGTTTATTATTCATATCGACGAAATTTACCTCAGACATGGTGTATGTATATATGCCACTTAAAAGCATCAACGTTTGAAGTCTGATGTTTTGGTCTTGGCAACTTTACCTAGTTTTGCTGTGAACTAAAGCATGATGGAAATATGTCCTCTGTTCAGGCAGCGTAAGAAAGTTATCTTTATTCGCAAAAAAAACAGTATGGAAGGAACAAGATCTACTTTAAAGACTCACTGGATTCTTTTCCCAGATCCCCAAACTAAAAAAAAACATACATAGGGAAACTTTATTATAGTGATAATGGAGCGTGTTAAAGTTGAAGATAAAGAGTTCATTTCTCACAGGTTTTACAGGAACTCTGACATCGATCAAAGGAGGAGGATGTTTAACATGGGCGCCAGCAGAGGAACACTTTTAAAACCATTAAAATCCAAATGACTGTAAATATAATACAACTGATATATTTCTTAGAGCACAGTAAACTCCAGATGAATGTCCAAATGAAACGATTGCCATATTTGTTGGAGCAAAAGAAGTCTGCGTTTACCCCTTGGCGCGCACGTTAGAGATCTGCCAATTCCTATTTTCGATTTTAATCTGATTCAATGGAGTTGTAGTAAGTTTGCAATTATGTAACATGTGTATGCAGTCCGGGAAAATTCTCCACATCCTAGTCACCAAGATCAAATCTCATCATGAACCACTTTTTTTTTTCTTTTTCTTTTTTTTAATATAGATATTCTATCCTCAAAATAACATATTTCCTATAACCACTTTGATTTACATGTCAGAATTTGAAAAGCAACAATTAGATATCCATTCGTCATGTGGACGACCAATACTCAATTCTTGCATCAATTTTATTATTGTTGATGCTTGGACGCGCGAATTTTCCTAGCCTGGATCGGTCTATCAGAAGTTGCCCTAATACTCAGCAGTTTAATGTAACTGGTTAACACAAAACAGGACGAATTCTACACACACAAAACACCACTTTCTCCCCCAAGGGCCATGTTCAAAGTTGCCTTTGGTGACTAGTACGCCTTTCAGACTACTGATGATGATGCGCATCAAAGCGCTTTGAAGCGCATCAGTTCGTGTCCTGGTTTGTGTCTGAAAGGAACCAAATATTACAAAGCACACCAACTTACACAATGTTTACCATGTTAGGCTACGAGTGCACCATGTTAAGCTACAAACACTGGTGCCAGCCTGGCGCGAGTTATAATTGAAGATGTGGTTCGCTACGCATTGCTGCATAGTCTGAAAGGGGTAATAGTTCATACATACAGGGTTCTCATGCAGGTATTAAAGGGTCTTTAAGTTGTGTCATTTATAAGGCTATTACAGGTTTTTTTACTTTGGGCCCAAAGGTTTAAAAAGGGCTGTTTTTAGGTCAGTCACAATTAGATACGATACTTTTCTTGTCATGTCTATCTCTGGTAGAACTTTTTTACAAACATTTAAAAATGTCAGTGGAAAAAAGTTCTTTCAAATGTCAAAAAAATGTCTTATTTTGGTACCAAGAAAAGTACTTTTTAGGTCGTATTTTTATTTCTTAAAAAAAAAAAAAAAGCGTGGGAACACTTGACAACAGGATTTCAATTTTCACATCAGTAGTCAATTTAGCAAGTACTTAGATTATATCTGCCAAGAGAGGTTCAGTAATAACTGGGGCACTACTTGTTGCACCTGTCCCGCTAATAGGATCATCAAAAGCCGGATGTGTCATGCCCTTTCTATAGGACATAGCAGTTCAAAGACCCCTTGCCACTCTTCGAAAAGAGTAGGGTAATGATCCCAGTGGCAGGTTTCTCCTAAATCATCTCGTAGATATGGTAACCCTGAACTGAAATTGTGAAAAGCTTTACCTTCTGCAGTGTGGAAAGAACCCTGAAGGGTTGACCGGATGTTAAACTACCCCAACAGACACCTGGCCACTGAGACCCAACTCAATGCTTCAAAACTAAAGATGAATATCCTCATATAATGATGGTTTGTAGATATCTTAAACTCGAGTCCGAACTATTCAATTGGCTGGGTCACATTAATACTAGGTGCTCTTGGCTACGTCAGTCTATCATTAATATCATAGTGAGAACAATTTGTACGCAACTTTTGATTCATGCATATTGGGTTACTGGTCTATTTTAATAAGTGATCTGCACTCAAGTAGAAATACAACATTTCGTTACTGCCAACACTTACATGGATATTGTCTTAGACATTCGATCGAAAAAAAAAAAAATCATGCGTAAAGTAAACAATGCGTGGGAAATTTCAGGTCGGCTGAAACCAGTTAAATTATTTCACCTCAAAGGAAATGGAAAACATTTCATTTCTCTGGAAACTCGGAACAGCTACCTGGACTTGTGCCATTACTGAATACTTTTAATTTCGTCGGCATGTTGAAGTAGCATCTCGACTTAACTACGCTACAATGGTCAAGTTGGACCGAGTGCTTGGACTAAGCAGAGGTTTCAGAGTTAATGATTTGTCAAGCAACACACAAAGGCTATTGGACAACACCTGAGGTGCTTTTCAGAAAGAACCCCAACTCACAAGGATGGAAGACATCGATTGGAAACCTTTATAGATTAATAGTGCTTAAAAGTAGTTTGCAGTAACGATGGTAGTTGTATTTTTATTTGAATGTCGATTGTAAAATGGAATGTTTAAAAGAAAAATTTTTCAGGGTTCGATATATATACCAATATGGACACACCACATAATCGATTTCGTGATAATAAAACTCCAGACAGTGGTTTGGGGCAAAGGCCATTCTCAGCTTAATACATTAACTCGAAAACATCCTGACGATGCGATAATTAAATGCATTTCGCTCTAGCTGGTAAAAGTGTTACTTGCAGTGCATGGTTACTTAGCGGTATACCCACGTTGATATCAGTACCACCATGATTATATACCATGTACCTTTGATGGGCGTTAACATCTATGTACTGATCAATCCAGAAATATCTGAAATGAAGTGCCCCATTTCCGGCGCTGGTGTGCACATTTCTTTCTATTATTATTTATTTTTTCAGCATTTTTATTTAGCTGGACGGATTTCAGTTTACGTTCTCGTGAGTTTATAGTAGGATCAACTATGTGACCATTTTAGTGGACCCCATTAAACAAAATCTCACCGCAAGCGCTCAGAAGGTGGTTTTGAAAAAAGTTGCATATCTGGAGCTATTAGAACTTTATACTCAAAGATGATTTTCTCCTGGTTGCCCATTCAAATAAAAATAGGGGACAAATAGGAAATTTATTTCCTACTTTTTGGAAGAGCATCTACTATGGGACAATTTTAGCCGACCCCATTAAGCAAAATCCCACTGCAAGCGCTCAGAAGGTGGTTTTGAAAATGACCCACAAACTAGGCTACGGCCCAAGGACAGCATAGACAGTTATTCCTGTCTTGGAAAACGCCAGAGACATGCCCGGAGCACCGCCGTCCGGTTTTTCTTTTCCTTTTGTTCCCCTCTCAACAGACTTGAGCGCTTTTTATGATCTGCTGTGTCGGATAATTATGGGTCTGGACCACTGAAATCAAAACAGCGACAGGGCCAATTTTCAGCTTACCGACATGCAACATGGCTCATTCTTAAATTTGACACGGCGAGAGCGCTGCTTCTTATATGCGACATAGGGACCCCCCATTAAGGGCCCTCCTAGTTTGGACTATGAGGAATGAATCGGTGAAGGTGAAATGGTTCTGTAGGTAGCACCTGAATAAGCAGTACAGTGTACACTTCGGGGGGGGGGGGGGGGGGGGGGGGTAGGGGACATAATGACAATACGATTGAAACGTGGCTTTAGAGCTGTGTAGTTTAGATGATATATAGGCCTACCACGTAAAAGGACCGACCGCTTGGTGTACCCGGTTTAAATAAGGCTTAGTCAACGTCTCCATGGGAACCGGGATCACCATTTTGTTTGGTGCGGGGGGGGGGGGGGGGGGGGGGCCCTCACTGGAATCCTAGGGTGGTGGCAAGTGTACCAGTGTGGGGAACTGGAGGACCAGTTCCTTAGTTGTAAATTACCAGTTTCCAAAGAAATAATAATAATAATAATGACAACAATATTTGTATATAACTTGATATACGGGAATTGAACACTGAAATCCCAGTCTTGGCCATCCATCTAGATAAAAGCATTTCGGCAGTGAGGCCTGACTTAGATACCTGGCCAATGAAATTCCCGCTTGTCTCAAGCCAAATTTGCAACATTTAGAAGTCGTGCGTTACAAACTTATTCGTTAAATCATGATGTGAAACAAATGCGGATCTGTGTATACTAGTTATTTTTGACAGCCCTATGTTCTACAGTAACACGAACTATAGAGCAGCTGCCGCAAAACCAAGGAAAGATATTAGGCCGAGGTTTTTTTTGGTAAACCTGATAGCAGTCAGAGGAAATAGTTCTTCTTGGTAGGAAAATCTTAATGGGATTTTGGCCGAATCTTACATTACAAACACCCCCTCTCCCCCTCCAAACCGCAACTGATTCCAGACTTTGTCCCCAACCTGAGTACTGCAATAAGGTATCCATGTGTTGAATAACCCCATCCCATATTGGGTATATCCCAGGGTTGGACAAAGGTCGGACAAAATAGACGTATAAGCCATCCTTGTCTCATAGAGTTGGGGTTACTCAATTATATTTTTCTATATCCCCAAGTTCTTCTTAAACATCATTTCTTTAATCTTATCAGTTGACACATTTGCAGCTTTGCTTTGGTTAATTTTGTATTATGCAACAGTCTTCAGGGAATAAGCACAGAAGCAATTTTAACAATAGTTGGTGGTAAACTTTGTTGTTGCTGTAAACTGGGATGGGCTTATTAGGCATCATCATTAGACCAAACGCCCGGGACCAAACGACAGCCGGATATATTTTTTGGATGTTATCGATGAACCAGGAATGGATACTAAACCATTGCTTATAACTAAGTAACTTTAAGCTCCACGCATTTTGAAAATGATATATATAATTGACCTTAGGTAATATAGCACTGGTCTCGACACAGCAACACATTAAATGAAGCTTTTTCGCAGAACTGTGGCCCTAGAACCTTCAATTCGACATTGCGACATGGCCCTTTTTAAGACTTAGTTTTAAAAACATAATTTCTTAAATTCGCCAAGGTAACATTGCCCTTTCTTAAGCTCGACATTTAATGTTGTACACTCCCATCAACAGGATTCGAAAAAAGGTAGGGGCCAGTCGGGCCCCGTGCTTATATCATTTAGGGGCCAAGACCAAGTTTGAAGTGGCCGTCCCTTTCAGTGTAGTTTACATTTTTAGATTTCCTAGGGGCCAGTCGGGCCCCTTGTTCTTGAAATCTGGGGCCCTACAGAAAATCTAGAGGCCTCGGCCCCTGGGCCCATGTTATTTCGACCCCTGCATCAACGGCCCCCGGAGAACGAAGTATATACCTCTTTAAAAACCCATAGCCTTGTGTCCACAGTTTTAATATCTACGCTTGAAATGGAGCCATGCTACTCGACATGGAACACTACATTTGTATGGGTCTGGACCACTAAAATCGACACGGCGACACGGCCAATTTTCTGCTTACTGACATGCAACAGGGGCTATTCTTAAATTTGACATGGCGACAGAGCCTTTTCTTAAAATCGACATGCGACAGAGCTAATAGTGACAATCGACAGGGCCCATTCTTAAATTCGACACAGCAACAGGGCCGTTTCTTATATTCAATATGCGACATAAGAACCCCCTATCAAGGGTCCCACTTTTAATATACTCGACATGGAACATTGATTACACTTTTGATAATGTCTAAGCGATGCAGAGGAGACATGAGAGAGTTTGCATCAAGAATGGAGTTCAGCAAGAGGCAATAGACCTTGGGACCTGCCGATAGAGCTTATCAACTGATAGAAACTACTGACATCAACATAACACACTTGGCAGGCCTCACCAAACCCAGCGTCCTGGGTGTCCTGTCCATCCCCCTAGAGACACAGGACACCCTGACAGGTCCCTTTGGGTGTCCTGTGGACACTGCTGATATCTGGGCTGAGCCTTTTGGGCCACCTAAGTTTATGTGCAGGACATCTGCGTGTCATAGGCTGGGTGTCCTGTGAACACCCAACCATTCTAAAATTTCGTGAGCCCTGAACTTGGAATATTTTAAAAAGTGAATTTGGAGTTTCCACACTAAACCTGCATCGAGTATGATACTTTGGATTCTTTACATGCCTTAAAATGATGAAACATTTGAATGATACTAGTTGTCGTAGTAGCAAGAGGACGAAATTCGAAGCAACGTCCAATATAGAGAGCCTGAAGACAGAGCTTGACCAACATATAAGCACAATAGAAATGAAATATGGAAAAATGGTTCTATCAATTGACGTGTTTTCTGCAGGAAGTGGAAAAGAAAATGTTTTGTTCGCAGCATACGTTCCCACATTCATCATTATTGGTGATTAATGGGTATATTTCTGTGTTATGATAATGGGGGATAACATTGGACAACATGACTGTCTTAACACCCTACTACACTCTGCTCGTGGGCAAGGAAAAATAATTTCTTTTATTCTTCAAAAATTAAAACTTACCAAGTTCGAATGTTTTAAACAAGACATGAAGAAAAACATACATTTTACTGAAATATTTTTACAACAAAATATCGATTTTATATGGGTTATAGTATTTCAGTTAGAGATGATTCTACTGTGTAAGGTTATAGAAAGAATGATTGTACTATGTCTAATATACATGGGGAAGCATCTTCCTATGGACCATTCCCATACCAGAAATTAAATTCCCGCACAGGGTTAACTATAAAGGGCAACTCTTGCATTGATATCTTTTTATACAAGATTAAATAATTAATGACAAGATTTCCTGAAATGAAAACATGGATGTTTGGGCGAAGAGGGATTTATCACTCAGAATATTTTTCTAGGAAAATTCCTAGAACTAATTACATATCATATTCTCCAAGGTTTCCCAGAACCATAAATACCAGGTGCTCCGAATGGTATTGAGGATTAAACAATGTGTGTATTCATACGTCAATCATGCATGTGAATTTCAGATGTCTAACGTCAGCCCGGAAAATACATTTTCAAACAAATCACAAAATTTTTTGCTATCAAATTTGTGTGAAGCCAATTGTTGTGAAACCTGGAAATGAACCTGGAAAATTGTATTTGGTCATGGAAACACAATTACCCGAATCCGCAAGATTCAGGAAATATCAAAACGCGAACAATGATTGGTTCCCCGTTCAATTTTTTTTTTTTTTTTTTTTTTTAACCACTTCCTGTCGGTTTACAAGATCTTCCAGTGGATAGCTTCTAATGTCTTCTTTTACTAGAAGCTTCAAGAAAACGTGATTGTATGATTGCTTTTAATAATTTCCCTGCCTTGGTTGTAGTATGAGGGATTTCATTGTATTTTGGATTATTAAGAAACCAACGCTATGTCACACCACACAACTTAAAGATATAGGAGCTATGATGTGTTTTTTTTGTGGGGGGGGGGGTCAACATTAGTGTCTCATTTGTTATGCACAACACACGGACAGAGTTTTAACCATGTATTCACGATATTCTCCTAGAAGGAAGCGTGTCTCACAATTTTAAATCAGGTCTTTCTAAAAAAAAAAAAAAAAAAAAAAAAAAACGCTTTTTATATAAACGCAATGATTGGAAAATCTTGAAAATATTTTTCTACATAACAGACCTAAGGCAAGAATCAGAATTCTGTAACACTTCCTTCAAGTAGAAAGCTTTTGATCTGCTTGAAAACAAAACAAAAAGATATAATCTTTGGGGTATCGTAGAATAACTCGTGTTCAAAATAAAATGTCAAACATTCCAGTACATACATTCGATTGGAATGTAAAATAATTCAGCAAACTCACCAAATCGATAAGTGTCAGCAAATAACCTCATGAGGTTTACCAGATAAACGTACCTCCTGCTCACTTAAACTGTAGGGTATGCCCATTTGTTGTGCGTACAGAAAATAGAAGGATTAATAGGTATCATTATAATGAAGTACTGGAGGCAGGGTCTGGGGCTCAGAATCCACTTGTTTGAATTCCATTTTCTATTTAAAATTCTATACTTATCTGGATAAACCTAAATGGTATCCGACATAAAGGACTCATTTTTGAAAATGGAGAAATCTATGCTTGGCTCATAAATGAAACTATAGGGATGTTAGGAGAAAACAAAGCCGGTAGTAGCTTTTATGGTTCAGTTGCTACAGACGGCAGAAAGGCGGACACACCAAGGCAGAGTAACTGTGGATTGACAATTTACCACTTTAGATTAAAGGCAGGTTTCCACAGAACGACAATTATTGCTTGGCGGGCCGTCCATGCTCAATCACTAAAACATTTTAGGTGGTGTTGGTGGCTGCGTATAAAAAGGGTTAATATATTTGGTCGGCTGACTAACCGCATTTAATGGAAAACCGTCTTTAGACCCAGAAACAAAATGGAAACAAAACTATGGTATTTTTCTTGCTTGAGAAAAGAGAGCAAGCACACACAAGTTAAAAAATGGTTGCCTCCAACAAAAGACTCAACAAAAGGAAATTCTTTGCACTTTACGTTAAGCAGAATGGTATTTACTGAGTGAAGCCAAACGTTTCGATGCTTAAATATTACGTGCAAGTCCATATATTATGGGTCATTGCTCTTCAATATTCTTTTATGCAAAGGAAAACATTACAGTTTTCAGGTAACATTAGTGGAAGAAAAGGAAGGTCGATCCGAACTTATTAGAGGAGTCATTTAAATGTTACAACAGGGAGAAATAGAAAAGTTTTGTTGCAACAGTCATTTAAATTTGTTATGAGGAGGAGCGACACTTTTGTACTAAGATAAACCCATTTTTCCACTGGTCCCACTAATGCTGAAACTATTTTAAACAGATACAGATGAGACTGGCAGCCATATCCGCAAAAGACTACAAAGAGGAACTTACACAAAGCACGCTTGCCAATATACCAAATTTCCCAACCCTAGTCCTAAAGCGGCTTAGCCAGGGATGCCATTTTACCTACTTTTCTAGGATTTCTTACTTTTTGAGATGCCCAACCAATTTTTCCTACATCACTTATATCTGTTTTACAGTATTTTTCTATAAGTTTCAAACTTTTTGAATAGAAATACAATGTCAAGTCTTTGTTCCTAAAGGTTATTTGGGGGTATAGACCCTTAAAATCGACAGTGCGACATGGCCTTTTCTTAAATTCGACACGGCGACACAGCCGTTTTTTAAATTCGACATGCGACATGGCAAATAAGTGACAAATGACATTGCCTTTTTCTTAAATTCGACATGGGACAGGGGCTTAAAAAAGATAACGACATGGGACATGGCTGTTTCTTAAATTCGACATGCGACATGGGTCTAAACCCAGATATAGTGACAGGCGACATGGCCTTTTTTTAAATTCGACACGCGACGTGGGACCCCCCCATCTATACCCCCTTATTTCCCTCCTAGTTGTTTCTAGAAAAAAGAGAAGAAAAAGTCTTATGGTACCTACTTTTCCTACTTTTTTTCCAGTTAGGAGTGGTACCTCTGTAAAGCAAGTACTTAACTTCTCAAAGTAGACAAAGAGGTCGTCACTGACCTGATCAGTCTTGACCACTTTATTTTCCCAGGTGCCACTCCTGCTTTTTTCTCCGTATTCGATGAGTGGATGACGTCGATAGTCCGATAAATCGGAGTAATAAGTTGGACCAACTCCCATAGAGATCAATGTTAAAAATGGGGGGGGACACATCGTGCTATTTCTGATAGGAAGAATCTGTTTGGAGATTGAAAGTTGTCCCATAGGAAATGGCTTGAGAGTGTACTAATTAGCATAAATAAGTCTGTGTTCGGAGATTGACGAGATGATGTCATAATGATATTCTAAAAATAGAATGAAAGTAGGTCGGGAATGCCCCCATCACCCACTGGGGGTGGCCATATTGAATAAATTTGCATATTACCAATACAATCTCCTCAAGGGTGGATGAAGAGTCTGAGGTGAAGGGGTAAGGGGGTAAGGGGGAAATCATGGGGTAGTCATGGGGAAGTCTCTCTCTGTCTCTGTCTCTGTCTCTCTGTACCTGTCTCTCTGTCTTTCTCTGTCTCTCTCTGTCTCCCTCCCTCCCCCCTCTCTCTCCCTCTCAGCTATTTAACAAAGTGGATAAGACGGAGCTTTTAGGTTCTTTAGAACCTAACATACTTGATCTTGTATCAATATGAAGGTATTTCAGTAAGCAACAGAAGGCCCCTAGATACATTTCCAAGTTATAAGTGTATCCCCAAAACTCAATGACGAGGCTCGACATTCAGCATTTTCCGCCAGCCCAGGGCAGGTAAAACATGAGGTGGGGCAGGTTATTTCTGATATCTACCTGGCCAAAGGGCAGGCAAAATTTCCGACATAAAATAATAATACAGTAAAGATGGACAGGTAAAATTTAAGGTCAGCTGAAACCCTTAATGTTGAGCCCTGCAATGAACTTCTCCGATGATTTAGGATTTTTCTTTTTCACTGTAAAAAAAGATTATTATGGAATAATGCAGGTTTATATGGCCCTGAGTTACAGCGTTCACTGATCACCTGTCCATTATGCCACCATTATGGAAGACACTTTGCTGAACTTGTACCCATCTCTTTTACTAACAACAATATTGATTGTGGCTGTTTTAAAATCAAATCGTTTTGTCCCAGTTTATCTTGTCACTAAATATGTTATTCGATTTTGTCTATCTCTAGGTTACTAAAAGACACCAGGAGTAGTTCAGGAGACTATCGGAGACACAATGTCTGTGATCCTGAGGCTCCAGCACCTGCCATGGACGGCCAATGCCATGGACATTCGCGGGTTCTTCCACGGCCTCCAGATTCCTGACGGCGGGGTGCACATAGTCGGGGGTGACAATGGCGATGCCTTCATCGCCTTCAGCTCTGATGAAGATGCCCGAAAAGCAATGCAGATGGACAATCTCAAGGTCAACGATCAGCCGGTCCGCCTACTGCTGAGCAGCAAGAGCGAAATGCAGAATGTCATTGCCATTGCTCGGGGCCAAATGATGGCTGGTGTAGAAGCCCCAAAAGCTGAGGCCCCAGCAGCGCCCCCAGCCTACGATCGCCCTCCAGCTTACGGCCTGCCTCCAACAGATTACCAGGCTGGACGGCCTCCGCTCCATCTAGGTGCTCCTCCGACAAGCCAGGCATCGTTCCCCCCACAAATGGAACCTCCACTGAATGCTGCTCTCCAAAAGGATCCTTATGGCAGAGAGCTGCCTCCGCCAACTCGCTTTTATGGTCAGCCCGAACCACCGAGAGATGTGGGACCACCCCGACCGCAGGATCCCATGTACAGGGATTACCCACCCCAGGGTGGACCGTTCGGACAATCTGGTGCTCATCGTGATGGGCCTCCACATCCTGGTGATCTGCCACCCAGCCGTAGAGATGCCCCAGAACTGGCCCGCGATCTACCACCTCATCTAGCCCCACGTCCACAAGGTTACCCACAAGACCCTATGCGTAGAGAACACCCCAACGGTCCAAGTGGGCTGCCTCACTATCAAGGTGCCCTGCATCATATTGGTGAGAACGAGGTCCCTAGGGCTGATGGGAGGTTGCCTTTACCAGCAAGAGATGACAGGTTTCGGGATAGCCCTGGCCAGGGACCACCCCTTGGACCCCCGAGGCCTGGGGCACCTCCACCCTACGGCAGACCGCCCACTTCGCATCCAAGTGAATTAATGCCACGTGGAGATTCTCCTCATATGCCACCTCATCCACGTGACCATCCTGGCCCCAACAGCAGTCAGCCACACCTGCGTCATGGTCCTCTGCCATCGAGGCCACCCCCAGACAGTCACGGCCCACCCCGCGGTCCTTGGGAAAGAGACCCAGAGCCACTGGATCGCAGGGGTAGTTCTCCACTGAGACGGGGAGATTACCCCTCCCCCGCTGACGCCCCTCCCGGCCGGCCTCCATATGGTCCCAGAGACCCGGGTCCACCCTCACTACATGATGGGCCCTCAAATAGACTGAATGACTATCCACCAAAGCATGGCCTCTTGCCTACACCTTCCTTTCCTCCAGGAGATTTCCCACCCAGGCCAGGTGCCAGTCCACGAGACGGTCCTTCTCTCTTTGACGACAGGCGCGACAGTCCTGGTCCCCCTCCCCATATGCGCGAATATCCTCCGAACGACCGCCTGCCCCCTGGTCATGAACTCCCACCCCCGAAGCATGAACGGTCTCCATTCAGGGGCCCTCCTGGGGAGGTCTACAGAGGACCACCACCCCATGGTTTCCACCCCGAGGAACCCAGTCGTAATGGACCTTCTAGACCCCCACCCCCTGGATGGAGAGACCGTTCTCCACCCCCACCTCGGTACGATGTCCCGCCCGAGCGACCCCGAGATAGGGAGCCTGTGGATAGGAGAGACGACCGGAGGGAAGACAGAAGGGGAGATCGTAGAGATGGCCCGTACAATGCTGAGCCGGGTAGGCGGCCATCAAGGAGAAAGGAAGAGGCAACCTTTGGTGGGGAGAAAGAGAGTGGAGAAAAAGATATCTACATTTACATCAGTAACATGCCAAGAACTGTTAGCGCTAAAGATGTACGTAGGTTCTTCGCTCGCATTGAAATTCCCCCAGATGGCATCAAGTTGATCAATGACAGACATGGAGCCAGAATCGGTTCTGGTTTTATCAAGTTTGTAAGAGATAGAGATACACAGGACGCTTTAGCCCTTGATGGGTCACTCATGAATGAGAAGAAGGTCAGAATTGTCCGGACCACAGAAAAAGAGTTCCTTGATGCAGTGGACTCTTATGTCCCTGCAAAAGATCGAGATCGTTCCAGATCTCCACTTCGCACACGATCACCAGACCGTGGTGATAGGCGGATACGCCACAGGTCGCCCCCTTCCAAGCGATCTAGAAGGTCATCATCCAGAGAGCGTGAGCACAGAGATGGGCGTTCCCCAAGGGTCCGGCCAGATACTGACGAAACTTGTATTGTTGTACATAATTTCCCAGTCAAGGCAACACGGGAGGATCTCAAAGCATTTTTCAAGCCCGCACGCATAAGTAGAAAGGTATTCCTTGAACACGATAGAGATGCACATTTAGGGATATGTTACATTGACTTCTCCTCTAGCCGTGATTACCGAGATGCCTTGAAATGCAACAGGAAACCGCTGCTCAATCAGCCGATTGAAATCTATGCCATTCAGAGAGAGCGAATGAAGGGTGTTATAGCCCAGCTTAGAAACAGTGAGAAACCAAATAAGGTGTTCAGAGACCTTGGAGAGAGTGATCGTTCTGCGCCGAGGGAGCCGTCTGAGGCTGAACCTCCCAGAAACGACTGGGGGGACAGACAGGCCCCACCGATCAGCAATCACTTGCAGAGGGAAGATGGCCGCCGTGAGCCGAGGGATCGCCAACCACCGTTGAGAGAACCAGACTTCCGAGAACCCCATATCATGGAACCACCCATGAGGGAGTCACCAATGAGAGAGCCACCCATGAGGGAGCCACCCATGAGAGAACCACCTTTGAGAGAACCACATATGAGAGAACCTCATAGAAGAGAACCTCTTATGAGAGAACCACTCGATAGGGAACTCATGGAGCGTAGGCACGAGGAAGTGAGAGAGGGGAGGATGGAGAGGGCTACTCGGTGTGTGCGTCTCAATGGCTTGCCCTTCACCTGCACCTTTAAGAATGTGCAGGATTTCTTCAAGGGCTGTAAGATCGCTTGGCAGGGCATCCACATTGTGCATGACGGGCAGGGTACGGTTGTAGGCCATGCTTTTGTCGAGTTTGTCACCATTGAGGACTGCCAGAGAGGGCTTCTTCGCGATAAGCGCTACATGGGGAAGCGCTACATCGACGTCACGCCAATCCCCAAAGAAATAATGGACGAAGAAGTAGAGAGGTCAGAGACTGCACAGATTGGGGTACATAGAGATCCTACCTCCTTGGGTCCCCACCCCCCACGACCACCCCCACCGCCCGGTCCGCGTGGTCCCCCACCCCCGCCCCACCCGTCACTACGAGGTGGCCCCCCTCCCCCACTCCGAGGCCCCCCACCCCCACACCATCCCCGCCACATGATGGGGCCCCCACCCCCAGAGGGCCGCTTCCCCCGACCCCCTCGTCCCGGGGGACCACCAAGGGGTTTTGTCGTCGGTGGTCGCAACTTTCCCTTCAAGACAACAGAGCATGAGGTCATGGACTTCTTCCGGGACTTCCACCCCATCCCTGGCTCCTTTAACCCGCTGATCTACGAGGGCAAGGCGACTGGCAAGGCTAGCGTGGCTTTCCGCGACCCTGAATCAGCCGAGGCTGCCATTGCCGCTCTCAACAATGTCGACTTTAACGGACGGACTGTGTCCCTCTACCCAATGTGAACAGGTAATTAGAGGTGAAATAAACTAGTCATATTTAGAAAATAAAAGGGTTAAAATGTATCAAAATGAACTTCCGAATGTTTGGTGGGCCGTGGTTTTAATTGAAATTAATTATTGCGTTGTCAACAAACATGTTTCAGTTTTTTCATCCTTCTTCAAGACAGTCATAAATAAGTTTAGAACCTTCATTATCCCTCAGATAAATAGGTTTAGGAATTTGTCGAAATGATTATAACACATACATAGTTAATTCTGCTCTGTGTTTATTAATAAACTGATCAACGCCTCTGCAACTTCGAAGTAACAGCTATATTTTAATGAAACTGGAAAAGCAACATGGCATTGGGATGTCAACTACGTCAAAGTTTTTAGATATTATGAGAAGCCTGATCTATAGCTACAACATACTGGTAATTCTTAATTTGCGATTTGAAACAAAACGCTGTGGTAGTACTGGAGGATTCATTCAGAATATATACACGGTTTATAAGGGGGGGGGGGGGTAAATGAATAAAGAGGGAAGGGAATAGAAAAATAAAGGGGGGGGGGGAATAGTTTCGAACCATGATTTTTGAGTGAGGATGATGAACAACTTGGCTCCACGTACAGCAATACATATCTTTTCACGATTACAATTCCGTGTTTGGACTCCTTTTCCTTAGTCTGGCATTATGTGTGTTTTAGGAATAAGATGAGAATGGTGAAAACTGGCAACAGGTGGACAACTCGAACCGGTGGCAAACAACAAGAAGTGGAACCCACTACAACGTCTTCAGATCATTTTTAACTCTCCCCAGCGGCACAACCAACGACCACTCTACAACTGCTGGAGCCGCCGAGAACGTGAATTCATCGCCTTGAAAGAAACTCTGAAAGAGCACCATTGGAACTTTTTTTTTTGATGATTTTATCATAGAGTGAACGATCGCATTCCAATGCAGACAATGGAGAGAAACTTGTTAAGAAAAGGTATATATGGCAACAGAAGACTGAAATATTGCTTAAAACTTGAGTTTCTTTTTATTGAAAAACAAGTATATATTGTACAGTTTGAAACGTGACATATTGGATAGGACAGCTCGATGGATAGCATTATAATAGAGTATTTTTTAGATATATTGCACTGTGGATCTAAAGTGGACCTACGGAACTAACGCTGTCTACTTGATTTAATGGTTAACGCGTGTGCTAGTTTTTAAAAGAAATACGGCAAATTCGAGTAAATGCTGAGAGTAGTTTTAAGTGTACCATGTATGGTTGATGCTGTGACGAACTCAAGTTCTCTTTACAGTATTGATGTATTTTAGATGTTTCCTAGTGAGATAACCGCACACTGCGTCATGGAGTTCACGTAGTACCAAAACCTGCCTTGAGAGGAAATTCCCAACATCGTCGGAAGGCTGAATAAGGCAGGGGGAGATATGAACACATTGCACTGCCACGTTCTTAATACCAATGTCAGTTCTCCCCTAACCTACATAAGTTGTTTTCTACTTTGCTTATAGTGCTCGTAGCGTACCATGGATATTATAATAGTACGGATAGAAGTACATGACTATAATGAATTACAATTTAAAGAGATGGAAGCCTTCGTACTTGGATATATACTAGTAGATGCAGTAGATGTGCATCCCTTAAACTATACATTTATTTGTCTGGTGGTGTAGATATGTCGTTTTGGTAAGGCTGTTGAGGAAAACGTTGGTTTTACATTGCACAGTGATGTTTAAAACTATTGAATTTAACCAGATGATACATGTTGTATCATTTATTCATTATGTATATATATATCACAGAATCTCTCACATCCTACATAAGACGGAGATTTATCACGAGACTTTGAAGTAAATATTTTGTCATTATTGAGGTGTTCGTTTGAAGTAGTTGACGTACGCTGGCTCAGTGTGTATGGACCGGATGCAGGCCCTTGACTGGATGCTAACTATTTTTATTACATGTAACTTCGGAAGCGGAAGCCTACAAATGTTCATCGATTCTGAAGTAAAATAAATACTTGGTCCAATTACTTTCTTCGTTGGTGCGACTATTTATATAATTGATGCAGACATATATATCTTCTATCTACGTGAGGATTTAACAAAAAATCAACAGGGTGACATAAACATCTAAACACCCTAACTACAAATGATAACAGGAACAAAACTTACATACCAATATTCAGGGATGGATTTGGGGGGGGGGGGGGCATGGGGCGTGCCCCCTCCCCCTATTTTTGGCCAAATTTAGATTTTTTTTAAATGTAAAACTATTACTATTTCCCCAAGAGGGGGCGCCAGGACTTTTTTTAAAATAGCCCCACCCCACCCCCTTTCTTGAATTCCTGGATCCACCCCTGATATTTGTCGATAGAACTATCTAGTTTGCAGTCATACGTTTCGCCCAAATTTCAAGTAACTTATATTCATTTAGAGGCAATGAAAATAAAAATATACAATTACAGTAAAACCCTTGCACAAATCTGCCCCCTAGGTGCAATGCTCAGTACAGATCACAATCATTTTGATACTTGACGCACAAAAAAGTGTATATCGATTACAATAATTAACACAAATTCCGAAATTGATTGAAGTATTTGACCTGTGACGTTTCATAATTGGGGGAAAGTGCCATATCAAAACGTAATTGGGATATAGCCTCATCAATATCAGTACAGTTTACATCCACTAGGTGGTGCCCACAGCATTCTGCAGTCAGTAACGCTGCCAGTTTGGACCTGGCATCGGCCTTTCAGCACGCAGAAGTCTTTTTTATTATTATTATTATTATTTGCAAAGTGTACTTCTCAACTTACATCGAGATCTTCCAGCATTGAAAGTATTAATCATAAGTAGATAATACTAATTGATAGATAATATTTTAAACAATTACTGTGAATACGATTGGATGAGATGAAATAATGAGAGGTGAGAGGACAGGTAACTATAGGTCAGGTGAGCAAATAGCAGACTTAAAACTTGTTTTTCTGGACCATCTTTAATAATTTTCGAATCACTTTTCATATAATGTGGCTACAGTATTGAATGATATATCAATTTAAAGCTAAGAATTCACCTGTTCTAAGAGTGCAACAGATACTTATCCCAAATGGAATGTTTTCATTCTATAAAACTAAATAGAAGCCACAATTTTATAAAAAGTTGCCGAAAATGTTGGACTTCCAAACTTAAGGGCTTTAAAAATATTTCTGAACTATTCCAATTGCTTGAAAAGCCTGTATTTTCCAAAAGGACATTTCAGAGGATTTTTTTGATATGTTTTTTATGACTATAGTCAGCACCAATAAAAAGTTATTCAGTTTTGAATGCAAAAGATAAAAGTTCCAAAAACCACCTTCTTTTGCCCATTTGGCAGCCCTATTAGAACACTAGATTTCACTCCAAATATGATTGGGATTCTATTGTCCTCTGTTCTTGCACATTAATATTATATTTTTGTGTGCTATTGTAAATAGCAAATAATTTTGTTCATCAGGTACACTAGCCTGACTTTTTAGCATGTAATGTTGTAATATAGAATCACAGAATCTGAGGTCAGTGAAACGTATATCCACAGGACCGAAGTGGAAGAACATTTAATAAAGTGAACTCAGCCTGTATAAAAACCCAATTAAAAAAAAAAAATAATGTGTATTATTGTTGGGCATTAAATTTTGTAACTGTCTAAGACTTCCATCCTAGTGCAGCCTCAAATTTATGTGGATTTTTTAGGATTTTTATTTCAAAACTGTTCTAAATTGTAAATTATGGAGATTTACAAATGAAATGTTGCCTACAGAAACATTAAATACTATTATAGGTATAATATAATGGATGGTATTATGAATATATATCCTAAATACTAAAGAATATGTGCAAATAATGGTCAGAAATGGTCACATTTTTGCTTAATGAGGCTAAAAATGCCCCTCCAAAATGTATAAATTGTGTTCTTTTGAGCATACAATAAGTTTTTAGATACTTTTTCTTATCATTTTGAAGGAAATTGATATTTAGCCACATCCTCCAGGTGAATTTGGAACATTATGATGCCTTGCTATAAATTTGATCAGGAATAACAAACTATGAAATGGGTGCCTACTAAGTCCCCTATTTGCCCACCTGACCTATAATAACTATTACTCTTTATCAAATTTACATTCAGAATCAAAACATGTAATTGAGAAAATATATACTATACCATTTCATGTATGACAAATAAAACAAACAGATACATGCAACAATAACAACTGCACAACAGGACCACAGTGGCAAATTCATAAACACAATTGTGATAGTAGACATGAGCATAACCAAACCAAACCTAGCTTTCTGCAAGACGATATACACCCGACGTTAAGGGAATATCAATAAAAATGAGTCCCTGGTAGAAGTCAGGATTAGCCTTAGATCTCATAAATATGAGGTTATTTTTTAAAGATTAAACCAACCATACCCTCCCCTTGCATTCCCCTTGGACGGTTTGCCATTCCCTGATATATACTACAGGGTACCAACCACACAGTGAAAACAGGGAAAATGGAGAAAAAAAATTCCCTGACAGAATTTGGAAATTTTGCCCAAACACAGGGAATTCCATTTGGCCAGGTCCTGAAATTCCTGATTCTCAAGATATTGGCGTTTTAACATTTTGTTGGGTTGTCCAAATTTTGTCTGCATGCAGAGGCTTTTCAATTTGAAAAACTTGCTGGATATGACACAGGGAAAAATTGCCGCAGGACAGAGAAATCTCAGGGAAAAGACAGGGAATTTGAAAATGGACTTTCGGTTGGTACCCTGATACTACTCACAATTTTATATTCTTGCCCTCCATCAAACAAATCCTGTATTCGCCCTGGAGTTCCTCTGTCTACCCTCCTGAACCTCAAATTACCCCCATTGGACCCCTGTGCGCTCCCTATAGACGTTGTGCGGATGACGTCACAATACCCCGAAATGGGTGGACGCCATATTGGTGATCAATTTAGAATTGCTAATATTGACACTTCAAAAAAATCTGGAACATACATTTATGTCAAATTTGATACAAATTATCTTGTTAAGTCATGGTATACCATTTTTATTCTTTAGAATTCATTAATTCTAGATTAATCCAATAGTCTCATATCTGTAATGGGCACATGGTGATCCCCATGCAACAAGTGGTCACATGACCGAGTCTGGACAAGGTATGTATATATATATATATATATATATATATATATGTAAATAAGTATATATATAGACCTATATGCTCCTGTGAAAATTAACACTGAATTAAATCAAAATCAGACCCATTGTCTCAGAACAGAACAAGAAAGAACGGGGGCGGGTATTTCAGAAAGGGAGGGGGGGGGGGGGTCAACATGTAGGCCTAGGCTATAAGTGTCGGCATGCGCAACAATTTTCCCCTCTTTTTGCAGCTACAGGAGTCCAAAGGGTGTGTGTGTGTTGGAGGGGGAGGGATCTGGATCCCCTTGGATCCCCTCCCTGTGCATGGATCCCCCTGGATCTGCCCCTGTAGAAGATAACGTCCGCACTGCGGATCAAGGATTTTGAAAAGGGGGGGGGGCGGTATTTGAAACAAAAATTCTTAATGACTTTTTGGCCGAATTTTACATTAAAAAACGCTAAATTTTCGGGAAAGGGGGAGGGGCCCGCGCCTCCCTCTTGATCCGCCACTGGTCCGACATGGCCTTTTGCCTTTTGCCTCATGGGCGTTTGCCTTTTGGGGCAAAATATAGGTTTTCATATCTTGTTATCACAATTGAAATCTTTCCTCGTCCCCACTGACATCACTGAAAGAAATATACTTTGTGTTGAAGAAACGTGCTGAAACATAACAAATGTTATGTAAAATAGACCAGATACATGGGAACTTGAAGGATTAGTGAAGTTTCGTGAAGTATGTAAATATCTTCATGTATTTTGTAAATATGTTACATGTTCTCATGTAATACTCTGTAACTCTTTTGCCCTAGAGAGGGGCTGTGAATAATGTATTGTGGCGATAATAAGTACTTATTTCTATGAATGAAGTCCAGTATGAGTAGGAATCATTTATAAAGCATCCATTCCTAATGAGTATGAAAGTGAAAGGTGGCCTACAAAAAGGGTCTGTTTTACAACCCCCGACACAAACATCGAGCCATTGAAAATGGAATAAACCACTAGCTTTTCTTATTATACACTTCTGGTCTTTTTTTTTTTTTTTTAAATAGAATTGAGCCTTTGCATTTGAACCGATGAAATTATCTGCATGTTCAAAAGTACGATATATATTAGTCATAATGTCAGATCCGCTACTGTATAGGCCTATCATATATATTGAGGGACTTTTCCGCCAAATCAATTTTATGTGACAAAATGAATTTGAACAAAACGTTTGATTTAGGGCAATGCGGGTATTTTCGCGCACCTAATGCGCGAAATCAGACGTGTAAGAAACTGAGCAACTGTTATGACAACGTCTTTTCCTGAAGGAATTGTGACACGAGAAAATCAAAATACATGCACGTAACATTTTGATTTTAAAAAAGAATGCTGGTATAGAGTAAAGATACTGGTGTAGATTATTGTAGTTCTTACTCTGTAATGGCACATATGATGAAATAGACTAGTAATTTTAATGATTCAAATGTATCTGCGTGAAATTAGAACAATTGCAACTCCGTTCCAAAGAGTATCTAGTGATCCTATATTCATCAGAGCAATCAGGAGTTTAACATAAACAGTGATGTACATTCTCCAAAAGAAATATCTTTATTTTAGTAATTTGTGGAAATTATAGGCATAACAAGTATGCTGCGTGAAATAAGACACATGCGCGAAAATACCCAACTTAATTTTTACTCAAACAGGGGCAAATTAACCTGAAACATGATATAAACTTAATATCTATTTGAAGGACTTTTGTTCTCGAAACCCAAAAAGTGTAGATTGAAATATAACATACTGATCTTTGAAATGCTTGAAAATACACATTTTACAAAGTGCACAATGCCTTTTGTCCAGATTATGTATATTAATGTTTTCATCCTCATTATTATATTATACTTACTGCTACTTGCAACGCGTCCTGTATTTACAATATTTTGACCAATAAGATATAATTGTACTTGATTACAAATCAATAGTATCTATTACAGGGGCGGATCCAGAGGGGGGGGGGGGGGTCTAGGGGGTCCTGACCCCCTCATTTTGGTAGACTTCTAAACTACAAAAAGAGGGGAAAATACTGCGTGCATGCGTGCAAATGAACCCCTTTTCATTACTTAGCCTATAGCTGACCCCCTCCTTTCAAAAATCCTGGATCTGCCCCTGTATTAGCATTAACCAAATCATAGAGATTAATTATGATTAAATCAACAGTTTTACTGTCACTCAGCCAAACACTCAGCGTCACCAAGACACACTCCGTTCACAGTTGTTCTTTTTATCTCCGGCCAAACAGGCCCCTCCAAGCACACCTTGCCCCCTGACAAGTCACTCCAGATAACAGTTTTCACACTAATTGATGACTTGCCACACACATGGACACACACTTCTACCACCCCTATCACCACCACCCGGGGGGGGGGGGGTACTAGGCCCAGAAATGGGTACCAAGGCAACTGTGGTCAGACCCTCTTGGAGCTGTAGTTGTTCATCACCAATTTGACTAAAATATATATAATTAAATCATCTTTTTGGGGAGCTGTCAGTAGCATATTATATCTTTTACAAAAATAAAAAGTTTATTGCCTCCTTAATAATGCCGCTCAAAGAATTTATTGACTTCTGATATCAGATTGCAAATATGAAATTCTTTTATAGGCCTAAATGCTTTCTTTTGGAGGGGCTGTCAATGAGGTACGCTGAAAAAGAGGGGCTGTCAGAGTATTGCAGTTGTTCTGGGGGCTGTCAAATCCCAAAAAGGTGGGGGCGGGGGGCGGGGGCTGTAGTTTCGCAGTTGGTACCTTCCATCATATACTGAGTACCCCCCCCCCCCCCTCCCCGGGTGCTGCCACCACCACCACCACTACTGCCGCCATGTTGTTTGTTTACATCGGTTACCACGACCCGAGGGGCAAGCTGCCGCGTCCGTGACGTCACCGAACGCTCACCGAACGCCGGGGTGGTGCCAGTGGCAGCAGTGGGCAGGTACCAGCACCACCCAGCACCACCATCCAGCACCACTGAGCCGGTCTCAGTGGTCACCCAGTGGTCAGTCGTGGCCAGGTACTGGTCAGCTCAAGGTCTACTGCTTCTTGTCCGGGCAGGTGAGGTAGCAGACAGGTTGGGGAGCTCCCCGGGATATGTACTACACCTGCCGACCAACTAACCCCTACCTGTCGGAATAGGAGATAGGTGTATACTGTCTGGAACACGTTAGGATTACTTCACAGACTTCCTGATACCCACTTTGTTGGCGTTCACCAGGCGTCAGAATGGCGGAATCGTGAGTACCTTTTCCACTTGTTGATTCATTTGTTTTATTGATCAGGTGTGGTTGATCCCTGTTGATTGTTGAGCCACCTGGAGGATTCCACACTCAGCAATCTACACATACATAGACTTACATGTATGGGTATTGAATAGGTCTAACGTAATTCCTTTTTACCCTACACTCTCAGATCAAACTCAGATCAAATTCATTGAATGTCCATCCAACCTTTCATGTTATAAAAGATAACTCTTCAACCCTGCAAGCCATATTCATGCATATATAGGCCTATGTTTTCATGTACCTAAAGACCGCGTGCTTGGGCTATATATGCACATTCTTTTTAAAGTTACACTAGAATGATTGTTTAGGCCAAAATAAAGGTTCATCTTTACAAATATGAAAATAATAAAACAATTTCACATAATTATGAATAATTATGAAGTATTGACTCTAAGCAATTACTTAAATCCCTGTCATTGTTTTCCTTATTGCAGAGTGAAGGTGGCGGTCCGCGTGCGGCCCTTCAACCAGAGGTACGTGTATTACATACATATTAGTCTACTTATATGATCTAGGAAATACATCGTGGTATATCATACATGGACTACATATTCCGTACATCATCATGGGTCTGTTCAGTAATTGTGCCAATCATAGACATCAATAACATTTTATATGTCTATGTACCAATGTAGAATTATAAATTGCAAATTTTTATTGAAATTGTACAATTGGCCATTTTAACATTCTAGAGTGGTTCTCAAACATTTCTTCTTATAAAGGTATAAACCCTGTTTGGTTTAAAAGGGTATAATTGACATCCTCAGTGTGTGGGCAAGGTGTGTTACACTGGGTTTCACCCATAGAACTATAGTGTTTAGCGCCATTCAAATACTATACTATGCTTATTGACTATAGTCTCCGGGCATAAGCATATAAGTTAATACAAACAGGGCAGCCAATGGAAGCCTTTGGGGCAAAGGAGGAAGTGTGGATGGTCTTATCATTGATTTCTATAGGAGCACACATGGTAATTGATCGAATTGGTGACGGACTCCTCTTATATCTAGTTATACATTGGTAGTTATCTCTCATTGCATAACCATTCTATATTGCATTCCGTCAATTGCAATGGATTCTGCTTACAATAACGAGAAAAGTCTAACAGTATGTTCTCTCCTTTAATCAACAAACGGACATAGTGTAAGTCTATAGACAAATCATATGTATTGCAATAGTGAACATCGTTATATAGGATAGGTTTCATCTTCTTATTTATCTTTAAGAAACCGTGCAATGGTCACATTTGCATGGCTGTATCATATGGGCTGGAATCGTAAATGTATCATGCAATTATTCCCCTATGGTCATTTCGCTGGCACTCATTTCTATCATTTACTGTAAAACAATAGTTTTATTGCAACCTATGCACTACATTCAGCATTGTACACAGCTCCAGTTTTTACCCTAGTTCTCTCTTCGGTGATCAATTAATGTATTTGCTGAGCCATGGACGGCGAGTCGACAACAATGCCTGACCGATCGTTGAGGCTTGGGGCCTGTATTCCACAAGGCGATGTTGACTGCTGAGATTTTTATAATTTCTAAATTCTCCTATTTCAGAAACCCATGCATGTAACATACCATTTGAAAGATAATTCAAAATCCTTTCCAATGACGTATAACATGTATATAATTAGCCCATATAGGCTATTTATAATGGCGATTTTCCAAAACGGGAGTAAAATCGGAACAGTGGAATACATCCAATACTTAACTCTGATAATCCTGTGTCTTCATGTCTGTGAGTCGAGATCTTAGGGGATGAGGAGGTAAAATTATACAGGAACTATAGGATCTCAAAAATAGGAAGAGGTTTGGATACCAAATATAAGGCGAAACGACCCTGTATATGCACACACACACACACACACACACACACACACACACACACACACACACACACACACACACACACACACACACACAGCAGGAGGGAGATCGGTATAATGTAATAACGGTTACACAACCAAGGTATAACACTGTCGACTTTCATTTCATCCTCAGGGAGAAGGATCGCGATGCTAAATTAATCATCAAGATGGACGGAAACCAAACCTTCATTAGCAACCCGGAAACCATGGGAAGTAAGTAACCCTATTTTGCCATTATATTTACGTCATTGTCTGATACTATCATTGAGTGACTTAAGACCATATATTCCACGATGCAGTGGAGGACCATTTGCGGTGGTCTTTTTTTGACACCGCAAGTAATTTTCGTTTCAGACACCAACATGTTTGCATGCGTTGACACTTCAGTTCTCCCCACCATGGGTAGCTTATTTACTGGATTGTACCTGCAGACTAGCCTAGATCAAGATGCATGTTGAGTAATATGTAGGCGCAAGTCGGAAGGCTTAAGCATAGATATTTCCATTAATCACAGCATTATCTTTTTTGAACTGATGGAAAAGTGGCATTAATATTGGGTATTTTTTTCAGTTTGTATCTGTACATATAGGCTATTCAATATTTTGTAAGTTTTGCAAATGTATTCATTATAGATAGATATATAGCCAATATTTGTATATTTTCTATAGTTTTCCTTGTGTTTTTGTCTACATGAATAGGCCCAATTAATATGCACGTGCTTGAAATACTGTCAATCAGCTATGCGTGGTAAGGGGAATTGACTGTAATTATATTAAGGCCATGCCCTATTCTGACCATATACAGTGCATGGCTTACCGATGGCTTACTGTGCCAAGATTAGGAATATTCACTCTAATAGGCGATGATTTAATCTGCTCAGTTTAACAGCGGCTTAGACAGAGTTAAGGTAAATTTAACTGGCATGCATGCATGTTAGCTCGTGAGCCCTGGCCTGATTTTTGAGCGCCGTTGAATATGTATAAGGCACTTGACCCGGACTTGTTTGTGTAATTAGGGTGTGTGTGAATGTTTCTAAATGGCATTTAAATCCCCACCCTAAACTTTGACTGGGCCGCTCTTTTGTTTTACTATGTAACACTACTCAACGCGAGGATGCCGAATGGTACACATTCAAGTACAAAAACGTTTATTACGTTGGTCACTTTATTTGATACATTGTAGCAAGTTTACGATTTTGCGTGTCACAAGGAGTTGTTTTAAGTACCAATTGGTATAATAAATGGATTATGAATATGCCTATTATACTTGAATGTAATCAGTATCAATTTATTGTGTTCAACACTTCATGGCATATTCATGAAATGTAATATGCAGAAAATATATAGTTAGGACACCATATGGCCCATGAGGGTCCCGTTTCAGACAATCAGAGAAACCGGAACTACATTGTTAAAGACCGGACCTAGCTTGTGAAGTCCCTCTAAAATTCTATGAATTTCAATAATATTGATATGCATCTTATTCCATATTGTACTTATCTGGACATCCTAGGGATACATAGTGAGAGATGCATAAAAAACAACCCCTCTACTGATCTATACACCTATTTTGTTGAAGAAAGTATAAAAAGAGAAAAGTGCTGGAATTCGCTTGGCTGGTATACATGTATCGGTTTGATGATCGTCCAGACGTGGGAACAGGCTCGTTTTGCACGAGAATGCCGCAAGTTTGGTGATAAGAGGGAGATGTTATGACCACAAACTAGTCATTCTCAGATAAGGCCACTCTAAAACACATGATTATACCTCCCCTGATATAACCTGAGTCCCTGAGTGCAGGGTAAGTTGGGCGCCTTGAATACGAGACTAAAGCCCCATACCCACTAAAGCCCCATACTCACTAGGCGATTTCACCATTGCTCGGTGGCGGCATGGCCGTCAAATCGCCGCACAATTGCCAGGCAATCACAATTGCCGGGCGATTTCCCATGGGTATGGAGTGAGTTCTCGTCAAATACCGACAGCCTATGGGATCGGCCAGAAAATTGTACGGGAAATATCTTAATTGCTTGATATGACAGTCGTCCCGCAATGACGACCACCATTCTTCCAGTTGGCCTCGCCCAGTGCCAGTAAAATCGCCTAGTGGGTATGGGGCTTAAGCAATGTTACTGGCGACGGGTGACTGGGAGAATTGCCAGTGTCATCGTCGGTCGACTGTAATATCAAGCAAGTTTGAAAATTTACCGGTGATTTTACCGCCGATTCTACTGCCAATCCTGTTGCCCATCAGCCGTCGCTCAGAAAACACACTATACCCATGGCGAATTTCCCAGCAACTATAATCGCTGGGAGACCGTCACCCACCAATTATGTAACCCCCAGCGGTTGCCCATTGCCCGTCGCCCGTCAGCGGTAAAATCGCCTAGCGGGTATGGGGCTTTAGTTTTACAGTCATATGTTGCCCTAACACACCACTAAAATCATTAGCCGCCTCAGTGCAATGGATTTATCAATGTTTTGGCCAATCAATTTCGGTTAAATATAGACATGTTATAATTATATCACAAAAGTTTGACAAGTCCTAGCTTTTTGAATGGCATATGGTAAGTGTCAGGCCTTATTCTAGGAAGTCAAACAAATCGGTATGTGGAATACAGGCTTTAGTTTTCCAGTTGTACATTGCCCAAACACTGCATGTGCCCATTAAATCATTAGGTGCCTCATTGGGCTATACAATGTTTTTGGTCAATCAATGTTGGTTACTGTTAACAACATGGAAAAGAGCAACACAGCAAAGTCCGAAATTTTTCAAATACATGTACATTGAACCATAAAAAAAACAACATAAATAAACGTGTGCCTTATAACATTAGAATAATGCTATAAGGCACACTTTTATAGTATTTACGTATTTATCTCTGTTTAACACAATTGGGTTCTCATTCTTTTTTTGAAAGGGTGTTGCATCAATCTTGGTAGGGCTTTGGAAAGGAAATTCTATGGTCAGTCTCAAAGCAGAATGTTTATGGAAACGAATGGTGGAGACATGCCCATAAACGTATAAATAAATAAGTTAATTATGTATGTAGCACATGATACCATGCATAGCATCATCAAATTATAGACTTTCTGTATATTATTTCTATTCAACTTTGAATCCAGTTATGACAAAAAAATCTAATGTTGCCTATAGAAGAAAAAGAAGTTCTTTTAGTTTTTGCTTACAAAAAAGTGTCCTATAAATTTTCACTTACAAAATATGACAAGTCAGTAAAGGTGACATACTTAACCTCTGTCCTTGTACACACAGAGTAGTTATGTTAAATCAATGAAGCAACCTATACACTGTGAACAACACAGGAATGTGTATGCCCAGGTATAGGCTGGGGCAAAACTGTCAAATCAAAAGTAGTAGGTGGATGGTATGATAATGCACGTTCAGACTCAAGCTGCTTAAGCTTTTCAGGTTATGACTTGATTAAGAGTGCTTCACAGTTTTGTTGTTGGGCTTTCGGTTTGTTCGTATTTCTCACTTCATGTAACTGTGAAGAATGGGAACTTGGCTAGTTTTGCAAAGAAGACACATGGGACCTGTTTCAGTGTTGCCAGAGGAGTGGGATAACCTGTCTAAACAGGCATGTCAATTATTATTAATAAAGTATTAATGAAGTTTCCTTTGTGGAAATTGGCAAGGAACCTCCCAGTATTAAGTACGGTATCCCCCACAGCACTTAGCCTCTTGTTTTATTTGGGCAGAATATGCTTTCGAGTTGCCAGTTACATTATTCTAAAGAGCTATATTTATATAAGGCATACGGTTATATAAGTTATTTCTGTTTAACACCATAAGTTTCTTATCCATTTCGTAAAGAATGTTGCAACAACCTTTAAGAAATTTGGTCAAAGCATCTTAAGTTTAGTTTAGTTGGGGAGTTTAGTTTAGTAAGTGAGTGTATCAGTATGTGGTGGTTGGGGCTTTAGGCAAACTTTGTTTGAGGAGGTTCGAGTCCTCCCCGTTGTAGGGCGCCCCTCTCTCAGCCTCCGTATCTCTGTTCTTCTTGAAGTTGCTTTTGAAAAGGTGGGGGCGTGCTCACAAAAACGGGGGCGCGCCTCCATTTCCCCAGAATTATGCATTTCTTTTTTTTAAAAAAATAATAATTTTGCCCAAAAAAAGGTGGAGGTGGAGGTGGGGGGGGGGGGGGGGGGCTTTTCCTCATAACTCCCCCCTTCCTTATGATATATTTGAATCCGCCAATGCTGTCTACATTGTCTTTCGTTTGTCATTTCCTTTGGTATTTTAAGTGATGCGACACTGTTAAAAAGCAGGTCTCATCCTGTATGTTAATCTCATACAATAGCCCATAAGCATAAAACAATTTTCACGGTATATCGGGTTATAGTGAGCTCTTGGTATTGGTCATATTCTTTTTTTCCGAATGTACTTCCGATTTCGGAAATCATTGTCAGAATACATGCTAATCATAAAGATGTTAATATGATTCGAGCGGTGTTTCAATTACCTTTCAAATGGTATGTAACATGTAGGGGTTCGTATAATATTTTTAACGAAAACTTAAAAATTAACAAATTCCTAGTTGTCAGACCGCCGGGTGGAATACAAGCCCTACTTATGGAGTTGGGTAGTACTCGTATAGAGCCACCATAAAACTAATGATAAAAAAAACTCACCTTTTGCAAGTATGGATGACTCTGAGCGGCCACAACACTAGAAGAGAATGGATCAGGCGGTCAGGGGGCCAACTTTTCTGAATATGTTATAGCCTAGACAGCTTTAGATCTAACAGACGTTATGCAATTGGTCCAAATAATCTATAAAGGTTTCTCCCCAACTGCATGACGTTGGCTACCTTAGATGACCTTCATATGTGAAGTCATATTAATGGATTATCAACGTGGAGAAATAGCGTTAAAACTCTCATAAATTGACATTTGCAGTATTGGTACTATAAAGAGTAGACCCATAGTCTTAGCAGCCCTGGTATTTCCACCTTGTGCATATATATACGTGACATGTTTTATTGATATAATGACTTCCTATGCCTCGATTTGCGACTTTTCATAAGTACGGCTAAGTATAGCGGTAGAGCAGGGATTAGTGTTATCACTTGATCACGTCGGGTACTTTGGCGGATCTCACTGAGATGTGGGCATTGATAAACTCCATGGTCAATTCAGAACGTATTATACCACCGTTTCTATCTGTCATGACCTATTATGCAAACTGAAACATACTTTAGTTGGTACATCTAGCCAGTGTCCGAAATCAAGGTTTTATTTTATGCACACGCCGGGTGTGTAGATTCTAACATTGTGCACCCTGGGACATCTCTTTGTGAACATTGCTATACTTAAAAAGGTTAAAAACCGTGCACCATAGGGTACGCACATCTAAAAAGCTTGCGCCCTGCTGCAAATCCTGTACGCCAGGTGCAGGGTGCATCTTTAATTTCGGACACTGCTAGCCGTTTGTAACACAGTTTCTAAATCCAATTTACATAAACAGTTAATGTCTTTACCTGATGGAAGTATGGAGAGATATGAACAGAAATGAATTTTTTATTCATCTCTTTAATGCATGTTTACTTCCCATGGCACATACAGCCTCTGGAACCAGACAAAATCGATTTTTCTCGCGCTGTGGCTTTAAGTTATTAATAATCTCCCGGAACATTGATAACAAAGGAACATATATACATATGTATATATACACACATACATATGATATGTCTGAGTGTATATCTTTGTATAACTATAAATAGACAGCGTTTCTAGTTATATAAACAAATGAAATATTTGATTGAAGAGTTACAGTAGGGCATCGTACCGTCAAATATTCTGTTCTGTGTGACTTTCATGATGACATCATGACACATGTCTAGATTTTTTTCAAGTACTAGAAAATTGTTGGTGGCAGTCTGGGAAATTGCCCTGGTTGCCATATACAGTATATATAGCTATATATACAGATCTGTATACTCATAAGTAGATATATATCAGGGGCAGATACAGGATTTCCAAATAAAAAAAAAAAGGTGGGGGGGGGGGGGTGTCAGCATATAGGCTAAGTCTAAAATGGCGTGCATTCCCATGCAATTACACACAAGTTTTTCCTCTTTTTGTAGCTTAGGAGTCCACCAAAGGGGGGGGGGGGGGGTGAGGACCCCCTGGATCCGCCCCTATGATATATATATATATATATATATATATATATATATATATATATATCCAAATGCATTAACACCAAGATCTGTATGGGTGGGGCCCGCGGGGAAACATGCCTCAGAAATCGATAGGATTTGGCCTGGTCTCCCGAGGCGGCAGTAGGTGGTATTCAAGGTCTGCTAATTGGACTTGTCTCACCGTTATATATGGCCTGAATTATGAATAAGATACTCACAGACCACACGCCCCACTGGCAGACCAATCTTATAATTGATTTCTAAACGTATGATTCATTTGGTATTCATTAGTTCAGGATTTTGCGCAGTCCTGTCGTTGCACTCCGTCTGTATCTCTTGGTTTTACACGTGATGATCTAATGTACTATGGACATTCTTATTTGTATGATGAAAGCGATGTCACATTCTGGCATGGGTAGTAGTAGCCGCTGTCTCAGTAGTTGTCACTCTGACTGACTTTGTCTTTGTAAAAACATGTCACCATTTGATAATTAGGAACTATTTGTTTGCTTTTGTAATCGAATTTCTGCATAAATTTGTTAACAGGGTGAACAAACTAACATTTAACTTGATGTTGATATTGTATTTTTTATGCTGGTGTGACATGAAAATCGAAGAATTTTGTACGATTTCATGTCAGAAATAAAGGGAAAAAAATTGAACTAAGAAGAAAAAAAGTTGGTCAACCACGATAACTATACCTTGGCAGATGCAAAACGAAGATAGGACCGACCATTAATTGCGTATGTACAAAGGGGAGCAGACTTTAGTAGATTTTTAATGTGATTTGCATGATAAATGAGAGAGGGGGCCTTTAATGTTATCAATGGACATCATTAGGGAGTTTCAGAAATAGCGACGTATCCCGACACGTTTACTTTGTGCTAATCTTTCCTTTGATAATCGAGATATCAAATGCAAATACTTTTACGTTGCGGGATCCTTTTTGATCTCTGAAATTCCCTTATAATAGGTGGCCCTAAATACCGCCTATGTGGGTCTCGCATTGTTTGTTATCTATGTTTTTATTTCTGTAATCATTTTATGAGAAACTGAATTTTATCAACTCATATGTTATTTAGAATCGCATAACAACAATCTGATCATTTTCTGTTAGAACCAACACTCTCTATCATTGAATTTTGCCAATTTTACAGAGTTGCTTCCTAGCTTGTTCCGTCCAAAAACAATCTAGTTCCGGTCTCTCTGTTTGGCTGAGCCAGGACCCTCATATCCCGTATTATTGCTGGTTGTCAGTCTGGTTATCTGTGCGACCTCCTGACCCCAAGTGGTCTGAAAAGGCCCTTGATGGGGGGTCCCTATCTCGCATGTCGACTTTAAGAATCTTTGATGTCAGATTTGGCTATATGCCGCTGATCGCAAGTAAAGACAGGCACTTCAATGTGGTTGGTTGGTTGGTTATTGGGGTTTAACGCCGTATCAACATCTAAGGTCATATCACAGCGAGAACAAGGTTTTGAAAATTCTGTCTTTTGATGATCGTATCTATGGAATGAACGAATCTATGAGAAGATAGAGACCATACCCCTACACATTTACCAAAGCAGGTGTTCTTTACTGTGCATGGTCCCAAAGACAGGGCCCTACACACAACAGCTGGTGGTCTTCTAAGGACCTTTGATATCCCTGTCGTTGGCACAGGGAGAGACACGAGTGGTGTGGCGCCCCAAGCGGGAGTTGAACTTCAATGTGGAATATAACGATTCACTTGTGGTGGGTCTTGTGGCGACCCACCACACGACCCACCACAAACGACTTTATATAGTATTCCTATGGATATCATACACCGCAGATGCGACCCACCGCAATAGTGGAATATGGACTTAAGCCCCATGTTGATTGTAAGAAATCAGGGACGCATTTAGGAGGGGGGCGCCCCCCTTTTTTGGAACCAAATCTTGATTTCTTTTTAAAATATAAAACTGCATGGGGCTCCCAGAGGGGTACCGGGACTTCTTAAATATAGGCGCCCCCTTTCCAAAATTCCTGGATCCGCTCCTGTAAGTGTTGAATGTAAAGTCTAGGGCCCCCTGTAGACTCAGGTTGTATCATGGCAGCAGCAGTCCCCTAATCGGCCGACCACACGGCTCATCCCCGACTTATCCCCCCCCCCCCCCCCGCGTGTAAAGTGTCCTCCTACTCACGAGTGGCCCCTGACATTTGGGGCCGATTACCGAGGCCGTAGCCCGAGTAACTAATTATACCGAGCAGGACGTACGAGGGGGGGACGTATGCCACCCCCTACCTACACCCCAACCCCCTAGGTCGTACGGCCACCACCGCATGTCCCGCAATGTACTTTTCTATTTTTTTTTTTTTTATCTTATCTTATCACCCAGACAATATTCAAGATATTATGAAAATTGAAGAGCGGTATGTATAGCCCTGTCAGTATGCCCCTCCCCCGTTATTTACCGCCCATTTGCTGTTCGACAAAAAATGGCAAATTAACTCCCACCCCAGTAAGAGCAAATCATCGTTAATAGGTGAGGCATTATGTACATTATGATAAACTATTTGAAAAACAAAAATTGATCAAGTCAGGGATTCGCTGTTTCATGGCTAGCACATTATCGCAAGAAGATAGTAATAATATAAGAAGGCCAGCAGTAATATTATAAGAAGGCCAGTGGAGGGCGTCCGAGGGGCCAAGGGTCATAGGATGAACCGCTCGGCAGTGTACTGACCAAGGGCGAAGTCCGGGGGCAGTACACTGCCCAGACGTTTGTCTGAAGACCCGAAGATGACCCCCAAGGGTCTTCAATATTTTATCACCCAAACAAGATTAAAGAATCAATGAAAATACTTAAAAAAAAATATAAGGAGCGGTATGCACGGCCCCTCCATACACACTGGCCTCTGTACGCACCGCTCGGCGGCCGTGCGGGTGATAAAACTGACTTTTAATCTTATCATATAAGTTACTGATCGGTTGTGTGACCTTGTATAGACGGGATAATACAGTTATAATCTGATAACTATAGATTTGTTCACTGCCGATAAATAACATGGATGCCTTAAAATCCTACTATCGTACTCACTTGTAAACATGAGGCAAAATGCAGTTTCAGCATTGATAAACTATACGTAGTCATTTACCTTAACATTACATGTAGTTATTCATTGTATATGAAACAAAATAAACATCATGTGTAGGGGTATGGTCTCTAGTAAATATTGCAATTCATGTATGATTCATATAGCAAGTCAAAAACACATACCTATACATTGCATATGAAGTTGGATTAGATAAAAGGCCTGGCATTACAGCTATATTATTACAAAAACACACAGCTTCAATAATCCGAACTACAAATAATATGCTATGTACAGAAAGTTTTTCCTCTACACTTGCCCCATGGGACACCTGTTGGAAATGGGTGTTTGATGTTAGATTCAATTAGCAGGTTATGTAAAGTATAGGGACTTTGGTCCCAGCCGGTGGGTAGGTACTGGGGAAGGTGTGGGTTAGTCCGTTCTGACCCAGATAACTTCTTTCATAATGGGTCCGTAACCCACAAGAGTGCATGGCTTTAATTGGTCACATGAAATCTGTAAGGAATTCTTTTATTGGCATGGGGAACCCCTTTGATGATTGTAGGGCTGCTAGCTGACCAGCGGCCCCAAAGCATGCTGGGATTTGGGGTGGAATTCCCACCTAAAATGGCTGCTAGTGTACTGTCCTAGTTTGAGCGACTAGTGGACTTGGATGTAACCACAGTCTAGGTGTGGGTGGGTAGGCCACAAGCTATCAGGGCCCGTTATGTATCTTTGTTTGTCAAGCTGTAAAGTCTCTCCATGTAGATAACATTCCATACTGATCAAAAATAATTCGCAAACTAAGCTTTACTACCTACCTACATGTATATCTATTATATATTCACCAATGAGGGCACACACATATATATGAAACATGATATTTTCAGTTTTGATACGCTTGATTTATTTCTAAGTGGAAGATTAGTTGTAATTCCAGGGCTGTTTGTGAGGAAGAAGAGGATTTACGGCTTTGTTATTGAGAGCAATAGCAGTACCCTTCTTAATGTGGTTAATTCGTGGGAGTGGGGGAATGGTCACAAAGACGGGAGGACTGCTTCTTGTGTAAACTGTATTAGATATAAAAAAAAAAATCTCTCCAAAAGTTATAGTTTCATGCATCCAAATTTTGCTGTTTTGGTCGGCTCTGCAGATTCGACTAGAGGCATTAGATTTATAGATATCCTAATGATCCTAATGCCTCTAGTCGAGTCTACAGAGTCGACCAAAACACCCAGGAAAAGTCATGGAGGGGTTTCAAAGGCAATGATGAAAAAACCTGTCCAAAGCTATCCTTGAAATGATATTAGTGAGCATGACATTTTTATTAGAATAAAGGACATTCTATACTATATATGAATATAAATAATTGAAACTTGTTTTGAAGTATTTGAAGGGCACTGAAACAGTTGCAGTAAAAAGAAAAACCAAAACATTTCCTGACCACTTATATCAAAAGATAGCAAATAGTGCTCTTGTGAGTATCACAATTTTTGGTGGGGTTTGAATTCTCGTGAATGTTTTTGGCAGGCACCCCACTAGTGTTTGTCCTACGGATAGAATACTGTAATACGGGGCCATGTTATAGGACTGACCGTGATGCCAGCTATTGATTTTACCACCAAGTGTAATACTGTTTGATGCGTATCACTGAATAGAGAAGTGAAAGTACTACCTTATTATGCGCATATTATGTTCATGTAGACACATAGATATCCATGTGCTCTGGCAAGGACATAGAAAAGCATGTATTCTCCTCCTGCAGTCAAAGATCTTGTGATTGGGGATATACAGTTGCTTCAAAAGGTTTGTCTTAAAGTAAGTTTTGAAGATGTTTGTAATGTAACAATAATAGACCTGTCCACTTTGCCATCTAGCCCACCCTTTATTTCTATGATATCAACATTTTTAGAAAATCTTCATCATACTTGATTCACAGTAATTTTCCTAGTAGTATTACCCAAAACTAAACTTTATAAACCTTTACTTTCAATATGATGTTAAATATGTTGCTGTAGGACTGGAAAGCAAAAATAGTATTTTCCCATAGGGAACAGTGTTAAAGCCCTTCAGCTTTGCCCACACTGTCCAACCCTAAAATCACAAAAAATATGCCTTAATTTGGTTCACTTAAAATGGAGGTAACTACCTAATTGAGAGAAAATAATAATTCATCCTCATTTATCAACACCTTATCAACTTAGAAAACACAAGTACTAACTCATTCATTCAGATTTGTGTCAGTGGCTGACTTTGCAAAAACTGCAATTATGTCCGACCTCTGTATCATACCAGCAATACATCCTAGAGTGGACAGGTCTATTGAGCAGGTGAACAGACATTCAGAGGAACCAAAACAATTTATAAATGTACATACATATATATATGTGCATTATAGAGAGATTCACTATGTGTATGTTTACTATGTGTATAGGTAAACGTGGTCACGTGACCACTTTTTTATATGCTCATCACAACCATGTGGCAATAAAAAAATGTCCATAATATATGACTTCTGGTAAATAGAAATGGGTAATTATGACCTAATGGGATAATTTAAGATAAATTGATCATAAATTCTGTTCTAGATTATATTTTTATATTGAATAGTAATAATTTGAAAGTGATCACTAATATTGCGGCCTTGTCTATGGGACCAGGCACATTAAAGAACACCTGCCTCGGTAAATGTGTAGGGGTATGGTCTCTACCTTCTCATAGATTCGATCATTCCATAGATCCGTTCATCCCAGACAGAATTGTCAAAAACTCTGTTCTCGCCGTGATATGACCTTAGATGTTGCTACGGCGTTAACCCCCAATAACCAACCAACCAACCAATATTGCGTCCTGTCTTTTTTTGGCTGTGTGTCATCATCTGCACAACGTCTATATGCCTATTTCAATCGTCTTGGCATCTAGCCTATTGTTATATTCGATCTCTGGCGGTATACCTACACGGATAGTACATTTTAGTCTGGAGCTGTAAGGGACGTTCGGTAGTGGTGTTCTGCAAATATATCCAGATATGTCTAGACTGTCTCCACGCCTCATCTGTTGGTGATATTAAAGGGTTCCTAGCACATAAATATGCAAGTTCCTAGTTTTTGTTTATTTCACTTCACTAATGGGTCCCAAAAATGTTCCCAGCAAAAAAAAAAAAAAAAATTGCAAGATACACTGAATTATTCAGGAAAGAAAATTAAATTTGGGAATTCCTTAAATTCTGGGCTGTCCAGTACTCCCCTTCCTACGTCATTATTATGGGAATTCCCTTTAAAAATAACATGGGAATTCCAGGTGATTGAATAAATTTTGGTTAGAAAAAAATGCAATTAATGATAGTTTGTATGGGGCGTTATAAGAAAACTATATATGCTCAAGCTCAATTTCCTTTCCAAAATTGTTTGAGACTGGGGGATTCCCTTTTATTGAAAGCTGGGAATTCCCAATTAGTCACCGTGTGACGTCACCAATATGGGGATTTCCCTTGGAAAATGACATAAAATGTATACTTTGTAATGTTCTCTAGTTGCATCAAAGTTGGGAATTTTCTCTAGATTTCATATTAAAAGTGGTAGATGATCCGGACATGCAGCACTGATTTCATTGAAAAATATTCACCACGTACTTATGTGCAAGGTTTACTTTAAGTATAATATCAAAACTTGAGTACGACTATTATAGGATTGTGAATGCTGCATAGTGCATATAACCATATAAGGGAGCATACGTACGTTCCGTGTGCTACATATAAATGGCCATCCATCAATTATGAATGCATTTTGACATACTTTCTGGACCCCGGCCCATACCCTTTTAGCATGTAAATTGCATTAAAAATGTACTAAAGCCTTTTACCCCCATCCTCATTTCCCTCATATATATGCACATGTATTATTAATAGACGGTCCCTTATCTGGTCAACCGTATGAAAAGAAAACGATTTATCAGCTTTTTATTTTAGGTTACGTTCTCCTTGCCATTTCCAGATTATAAATGTATGTCCTGATACAGTGTATTTTGCAATAACTAACCAATATTTTATCGGATCTTTTCAGAGGAGGAGCCAAAGCGGGTGAGTAAATCATTACTTTGATTAAATCTAATGTTTCTAATAGACATACATTTCTACATTTAAGGATCAGTAATATTGAAATGTTCTGTTTTTGAGATTGGTCATCAGTATTTGACAAATGAGTTCTGTATCATGTCTTCATTTGATCCAACCATGTTGATATTTATGCTTTGAGTTTGTTGTTTTGCTAACATGTGCACATTTCCCACCATGTAAAATATTCCATAGCATGTTAAGAAAAATCGCAGCAAAGTAAGTAATACATAAGGGCTCTATATAAAAGTACATTAGTTTAGTCAATTCTTGTAATAGGATTTCTTGCAGTCGGTTATATTTTCCGAATAACACACAGAAGCATCACATACAAATAACGAGAAATATGCACCAGCAAGCAGTGACTATGTTCGATATACCTTAAAGGTATTTGTTTTATTGCCTTTTTTTTTTTTACAAAAGAAAGGAAAACCCAAAGCGGTAGGTCCCCCTCTACCAGCATGACCTTCACATGACCTTCACAAAACATGTATTTTTCACATGATGCTGACAGGGATCCTGTGCTTCCATTAAGACACAATGATATAAAGCTGAGACTACTGCTGGAGTTGTACTGCGAAATACTATAGATAAAACGCATATATATATATATATATATGATTTATATTTCCGTCAAAAAAAGTTTGTATTTTAAAGAGGGGTTGAGCTGCATGGCATATGACATTCGTATAAAACAAGATTGCTTACTTATTTCTATATATTGACACCTGTTTCTTTTCACGATGATAGCCATGTACTTTCTCAATAATTTACATTTCCGCAAAAAGAGTTAGAATTTTAAAGAGGGGTTGAGCTGCATGGCATATGACATTCGTATAAAACAAGATTGCTTATATTTATTTCTATATATTTACACCTGTTTCTTTTCACGATGATAGCCATGTACTTTCTCAATAATTTACATTTTCGCAAAAAGAGTTAGAATTTTAAAGAGGAGTTGAGCTGCATGGCATATGACATTCATATAAAACAAGATTGCTTACTTATTTCTATATATTGACAACTGTTTCCTTTCACGATGATAGCCATTTCTCAATAGAGAAATATGTTTATTTCCTTTGTAAAATCACTATTTTATATAGCTTACCTGGCGTTACTATTACCTTTCCAAGCGCTTTCATGAAACAGGATTGATAGATAGACTCTGTTGGTAGTCTACTGCGACTCTCATAGTTTTCTTTTGAGCAAACATATTATATTCTTTGTGAGGAATTAGCCTTTTAAGTTATCTACCAAGAATAGTTACAATACTTCTGATATCTGTAGTATGAATAGTCGTTGAATTGTATATATCTTTACTTTTCCTTTCGTTTGTTAGCCAGATTGTTACTTGGTTACAAAACAGTACCTCCCAGGGTAAAACTTTGTATCCCCTTTTTGGACGTCATTTAAATTCGTTCATTTTTGATTCAGATATCTGTAATTAATCAAACAAATAGGGTAAGTCAATATTTACGGCGGGTGCAAGACTTAGCTTGTGATACTTAGCTTGTCACATGAATAGTCCCATTTTCTGTGTTATACTCTTATGCATGGCGATATAATCCTACCAAACTTCCTTTGGAGCATGTACTTGATTTACCTACGAGTATGCTTTATTCAGCTTTCATCCATAAATGAAGAATTATAGTCAATAGAGTCAAGTTCATGTACAGTGGACGTTATGGAAAGAAGGGTTCATTGGTTGGCCAGCGAACCTATTACATGTATTACATTTGTGATTCTAGATTTTCATACAGATATGCTGAATTTACAATAACTTTTGTGCAAATGTCTTCGACTGTACTATTACATGTAAATATTTATGTTGAATTTCGTATTTGAAAATGATTACATTTCCCTTGTTCTTTTTCATGTTTTTGATGCAGTTCGCCTTTGATTACTCATACTGGTAAGTCAAAGATTTTGTTCCTGATAATCCACAGTTAAAGCTTGTAACATAAGGCATACAGTCAAATTGGCTCACTCTGGTTGTTGGTTAGCAGAGAACCAAGTCGGGAGGGGTCTAAAAAGCTTAGAGACTGTGAATACATGTAGTTACTTCATTGTTACTACTATTTTTCTCTGCTTAACTCAATAAATTGCACCGCCTAATCCTTATATATATGTATTGAACTAGTTTCCTGAAACTCGTAATGATATTTAAAGGCGCGTCTTTGGATACGATTGTTGCTTGACATCCGTAGAATTATCTAGATATTAATTTAATGGTGTTATTCAAAAATCATCAATTATCTCGTTACACCTTCTTCATAACTGCATTTTCTTCACTAAATTGAGTGAGTTGCTCTATCTATTACAACAAAATGATAAGCGCAAATTATGGTTTATTGCATTGAATAAGGTGTAGATATCTTTATGTCAATTTAATCTGTGTAATATGTTAGCTGTTGGTTGTATAGACCACCATCATCTGGAAGATCAGGGGTAAAAAAAGCTTATAGACTATGAATTCAGATTTTGACTCATTCGGAACATAAAGCTTTATATCCAAGTACGGGAAACGACAAATATCCTCTGAGATTCTAACAACAAGATGGGATTGCTCTCTATACCAGCTATCTATGCTCCAAATCTACATTATTATTGTAGTTAGCACTAGATTTACTAGCCAGAAAATGTAAAAGTCTCAGCAATTGCAAGTTTTTAGAATTGCTGCTGGCTGGGCAATGGAAAAAGGTGTAACCCATGCCAAACCAGGATAAATAAACGTATTAAAATGGTCAGACCTTAAAAAATGAAACACCCCCTTCAAAAATCATGTTAATGAAATGTCCTTCAATGTTGCAGGTCCCATGATGGGTTCGATGTGAATGGTGACGGCGTCAGCGTACCGGCCGCAGGCTCTCAGTATGCTGGACAGAGGAAGGTCTTCGATGACCTGGGCCAGGGGGTGCTCGACAACGCCTTCCAAGGTGAGATTTAACATGGGGCAGATCTGGGTGGGATAGGGTGAACTATGGGGTTTCATTTTACGATTACTTATTGGGTTGCCAGTAATCATTGTTCCATATTAGTTATTCCAGTATGCTAGCTCATGTTTGTCGCAGTCTTGCTTCCTGTCTCAGCTGCAGGTCACCTCAAAATGTAGCTCGTCATTGAGAGGTGACAGAACACTCGTATGAAAGGATAATTATTAAATCAAGACATGTGATATATGTTACTGTGCTCCCATTGACACAACTATCAGTCCAGAGAGGCTGTCCACTCAACCCAAACAACCAATGTCCCTAGCCTTCCACCAGCTCGGGCCGCTCACTCGCTCAACAGTAACATGAGTTCATGGTGCCCCTTACTGAACAAGGATTCACCTATCTGCTTTTTCATAACACTCTAAAACTGCCAGTGCTCATGCCCCTGTTTAATCCATACCTATGAAGTAGCCTCTATGCTACCATGTAGCATAGGGCGGATCTGGGGGTTCAGGCCCTGGGCACTCGCATGAAACTCAGGCAAAATACACAAGCCTTCAATAGAACATCTTTCCAATGACCAAAAACATTTCTCGATCATTTATATACATGTCAACTCCTTGAAATCTCAAAGATGTATTACCTGTACATTTATATATATATTTGGAAGCATGACAAGGCAGTGTAACACTTAGGGTAAACTACATGGGCAGGTCTGGTTAAGGTAATTAGGCCAGAGTTACACAGCCCTGTACCAGTCCCCCCACAGACCCGGAGCTAAGCCATGGGGAGACGGCCATTGTTGTAGCAGGCAATGAATTGAGGCATAAAACAACATTGGGATGGCTCACAAGGCTTAAGGATGTATTCCACTTGCCGATTTTACTCCCGATTTGAAAAATAGGCGGTGGGAATATGAAATAATCATATACATGTTACATATCATTTGAAAGGGCTTTTAATTCTCTTTCAAATGATATGGAGGGTGCATGGTATGTATCCGTATCATTGGAGAAATGTAATAAGATTTCTTTAGTTCAACCTGCATCATGGTGCATCAACCTAAATCATGGTGCATTCTGGGTTCTGAATTCTGCATTCTGATTTTTTTTATTATTATTTATGGCATGATTTGTGGTTAAACATCATGAAAAATCGTTTTTGACTCATTTTCATTTTGTATAAATATGTATATATTAATTATTTTTCAAGTTGGTTTCAAAGTTCATTTATCATAGATAGATATAGAGCTTTACCAAATGTTTGTATATTTTCTAAAGATTTCCCCGTGTTTTTGTCGACAAAATGATGCAAAATTAACCCGCAGGAGCCTAAAATACTGCAACCAGCTATCCGTGATTGGGAGAATTACAGGCTGTAAGAATCGCCTAGTTGAATACGGGCTTAAAGCAAGTCTAAATATTGGCGTAATCCTCGCCCTAAATCTGGCCCATACGAGGCATTGTTGTTAGTAACATGGATTCGCCAGTGGCCGGGAAGGACCGGTAGCACACAACATAATTGTTCGGAAATAAAAAAATGCCCTGGCTTGGTGACGTGCATCGACTTTGAAATGAGTTTGGCTCGTGTTATCTCAGTGTTTAAGTGACAGGTAATACATTACCTGAAGACAGCTATATCCTCATCGTAATTGTAAAGAAGAACATATTTTTCTGTGGTTTGTTATGGATAGGGGTCGTCTGATAATCACTAAGCACTTCGGATGAGCACAAATAAAGAATAGATAAATGCTACGAGGCATGGACCCCCATCTCCCTTAGCCTGTCTTATGCATTAGATTTGTACAGAGATGTAAGGGGCGGATACAGGATTTTCAAAAAAAAAAAAAGGGGGGGGGTCAGCATTAAGGCTAAGCACTTAAACCGTGTGCAATCGCCTGTATGCATGTGGCATTTCCCCCTCTATTTGTAGTTTAGGGCTCCACTAAAGGGGGGGGGGGGGGGATCAAGACCCTAGGACACCCCCTGGATCTGCCCCTGGATGTAGATCTACACAACACACATTTTTATATCCCCCTTTGGTGTGTACGTAAATAATGAACGGTCCCATACTGCGCATGAAAAAAACAAACTTGTTCACGCATTTGCACTTGGGTCCATGATACAGAATCAACAATTCTTTTGCACTAAGAATGCTCTAATACTAAAGCTTTATAAGTACACTGTATGTCTATTGCATATTGCATGCACTGTTCATGTAATGGTATGTCTTCGAGTGTATACAAAAAAAAGAATAATCAATAAATCTTTCGCAATTATGCAATTGCATGCTCCATTGAATCATATTGAAGCGGGATCCCCACTGCATAGGGAAAACAGGGAAAATAGGGAGGAAAAAAATCTATGTCAGGGAAACCTCAGGGAATTTGGAAATTTGACCAAAACACAGGGACTCCTTTTTGTACACTCTTTGGATTTTCATATCCTTAAGGTTCAGGAAATTTCCCTATTCCGAGAATATCATTTCAATTATTTTCCGAAAAATTCACACATCTTTAATGGTACTTGTAAACTTGAACACTTTTAAACCAGGACAAATCATGGAAAGCTGAACTATGACTTGGGAAGTTTACCATGCTGACTGGGAAAACACAGGGAATCTGATCATGAAATTTGAGTGTGGACCCTGTGGACATTTTTTTGATTAAATATTTCATGCTATGCTATGCTTTTCTTCAGGTTACAACTGCTCACTGTTCGCCTACGGCCAGACGGGGTCAGGGAAGTCCTACTCCATGGTGGGATACGGGCCCAACAAGTAAGATATATACATATACAATATATTAATGTGATTCTGTCTATATTTTTCCACATTTATAAGTGTAATAACTCTGAGAACTAAGGGGAACCTTGAAGATTATTTCTAGTAAAAACCTTTAAAAACAACATGTTTGTCACAAGGTCTAGCAATAGTAATTTATTCGATTGATCAAGTAATTTTATCGGTACACTGTAAATTATACATATATATATATGTCAGAAATTCCTCTTAATTCTATATTCATAAACAGCTGATAAACAATCGAATTTGAACATCATATAAACATAATGTTGTGTATAATAATATTATGTCTGTACATTAGTGGTAACCGTGTACAATCACAGGGGCGGATCAAGGAGGGGGGGGGGGGGGGGTGGGGTGGGGGGGGGGGTGTCCAGAAGGCCCGACCCCCCTTCTTTGTAGGGGGGCCTAACCTTGATAAAAAGTATAAAAATTATAATAAAGAAAAAACAACAACAAAACAAAAAAATTACAGTTTGTGCGTTTTAGTACTTAGCCAAAGGCCTATGCAGGAGCCCCCCCCCCATTCCGAAATCTCATATCCGGCATTGAATCATCAATATAGTTGCTGAAACCCATGTTACTTTACTATTGTTTCTTATTTATCATACCTTTTCCTTAACTCCTACAGGGGAATTGTACCAATCACATGCGACGAACTATTCAAAACCATGGAATTGAACAAGGATGACAACAAGGTACGTGTATTTCAATTCCTTAGCCGCTGGAAAAGTTACATAAAATCCCTTTTCAATCGATCATCTCCAAATTGCAGTTTCCACGTCGCAAAAAGTATGGCTACCATTCAAATCTACAGCAAAAAGATGAATCAATATGTGTGATAGCTGCATGGTTTACAGCATTTTAATTATCTGAAGATTAATTTGATCTAATGAGAAAATGTAAGGAAGACCTAAACAAAATATGCAAACATTTGCAATAAATCTATCTGTAGGGCCTAATGGACAAACTCTCAAACCAACCACGAAAATATTTGAAATGCATAGGTAAAAACCTTAAAAACTCTGAATAAGAGTTTCCCATAATGTTTAACCCTTTCCTGAAGGCCCCATTGTAAATCGATCATGTATTGGGTCCTGGAGCAAACAATTCTTTAGGGATCAAAACAATTTTGTTAACATACATAACACAGGTACTAATAAGAGTGCCAAGAGAATAACTATTGACAAAACTTTTTACATAGCAATTTTCCGAGGCCCACTTTACCATATGCTTGGCATATTTTTTTTCCACCTGTAACAATATCTCTCTCAAATCCACATAATGTGAGTTGGTTCTGATATAGCTGAAAAATAACTGAACAGACAATAAACTCCAACAATCATCTTCTTCCCCCTTCAGCGGTTTTAAAAGAAAGCTAAGGCTCCATTTGACTAGCTCAGAACCATAAGAGAAACCAACCTCCATATTACATTGTATTGACATATATCCATTGTAGCCTCTTGTTTGATTTCACTACCATATTTTAGATAAATTTCATTGTATAATCAATTTATTTTGTACACCCTTGTAGAGGGAGCCAAAGGACATCATTCAAACCTTTGGTTTTGATTTTGATGTTTTCAATGATTTCTATGTTTAAATTCATATTGTAATGTACTTACATGGATGATCGCCAATGGTGAATATAGTTAAAAACCTGACCGAGTGAGGCGTGTGGGGTGGTGAAGTGGTTAGAGTGTCCGCCTGTTGTGTGGGCGGCCTGGGTTAGATCCTGGGCTGTGCTGGACTGCTATACCCCTTTGTATGTCTCCCTGTGCCAATGACAGGGTTATCAAAGGCCTTGTGCCACCGGCTGTTGTGTGTATGGCCCTGCCTATGGGACCAGGCACATTAAAGAACACCTGCCTCCGTAAAAGTGTAGGGGTATGGTCTCTACCTTCTCATAGATGCGATCACCATCACCACCCTTGATATGACCCTGGCAGTTAATTAGGGTGTAAAGCAACCAATAACCAACCAACCAACCTGACTGAGTGACTTTCGCTTTAGAAATACAATAAGAAAATACAATAAAAACAATCATCATAACCTTCCCTTACAGCGGTTCGAGGTGACGTTCTCCATGCTGGAGATCTACAATGAACAGGTGCGAGACTTACTGTCCAAGGACAACCCCAAGGGCGGCCTGCCGGTGAGGCAGAACCCCAAACTGGGGCTCTTCTACGTGCAGGGGTTGAAGAAGGTACCCGTCGGCAGCTACGACGAGATCGACAAGAGAACCGAACAAGGTGAGAAGGAGTAGTAGATGACTGGTAGTATTGTGTATGTTATGACAAGAGGAATATTATTACATCCCACTTCTGTAGGCCTCTCGGACTGGCGCCCTTGTTACCGTTTGATCATAAGGGTAGAGAATTCTGCTCCTAATATGGATTAATTTTAGACATGGATCCATACCGAATGTTGACAGAAATTTACCCAAGCTCAGATAGATTTTTGTAAGGCATGGTAACAGAATTGGATGAGTACTGCATGTGAATCATTACAATAGAAAAAAGTAAGGACCTCAAAATGAACGAATGCTGCAAAAACTGATTTGAACATTGGCGCACTTATGTATTAATATTTATGCATCTTATTTAACCATAGGTATAAAATATAGGTTGGCTGGCTAAAAGACAACAATGCATCTAACAGTGACCTTCATGAACACTGTGACATTAGTTACTAAAATGCTACTGTTTTACCCAAGCAGGTAAAGCGAACCAATAATTATATTTTCGCACTGTTTGCCTACTCATCCCGCGTGGTGGCGTTGTCCGGAAAACCCCTTATTTATCATTATTTTCCCGCAGGCACGGCTAACCGGACGGTGGCGTCGACCAACATGAACGCGACCAGTAGCCGCGCCCACACCGTGGTCACCATTACCTTCGACCAGATCATCAAACAGGATGGCAACGAGACCAAGAAGAGCTCAGTCATCAACCTCGTCGACTTGGCCGGTGAGTGCCCACTAAACATGGGTGATAAAAAAAAAAAAAGGGGGGGGGGGGGTGTTGATGGGGGGTCCCTATATCGCATGTCGAATTTAAGTAATTGTCATGTCGCCTGTCCCTATAATTTCATTTTCCATGTCGATTTTAAGAGTCCCCCATGCCTCCATGTCACATGTTAAATTTAAGAAAAGTCCCATGTCATGTAGTTTATTTTTCTCTTCATGTCACTAGGCCTCATGTCGCATGTCGAATTTAAGAAAAGGTCATGTCGCCGTGTTGGATTTTGGGGTCTAGGGCCATAAAATGGCGAATTGGTTTGTATTTAATAACAGATAGAATTGGGGAATGATAGAATGGGGTAATTGGTTTATATTCAATAAAACCAAAGGTTACATGGGGAGCTGGTTTTCATTAGATAGGCCTACAATCAGAAGGCATAAAAATTGATGAGGCCGTTATGTTTGTTGTCCTTTCTCTATGGTTCGCAATATAATTTTGTCAAAGGGGTTGGGTGTTATCTTACGCTTCCACTAGACAAATTCTTAAGCGCCCGTGCACATTTCCAATATAAATAAAACAACTACATTTTAGAATAGAACAAAGACTTTCCTCTGCCATATTTTGATAATTCCAAACCTATTTATTTTCTGATATGCCATTGTCCCTACTCATTACAAATCTAAGTCAATATTTCCTTTAACGAATATAATGAGAAAAGGACACTTTCCTGCACTATTCTGACATTGATTCGTATCAGACATGCACATTTCAATATGCTGTACTAACTGGTGATCATAAGGATCGGCCAATTTTAGCGCCGATCCTTTGGCCGACTATAGATCTGGTCCACAAGAAACAGCTCAGTTTGTGTGTCTTTTATTGTGACATGGCGACAGTTTAGAGCTGTGGCTACATATTATAAATGTTATCTTATATGAAGTGTTGTACAGCAACAGGACACATACTGTCATTACACTTTGAACATGCCATTAGAGTTGCATTTTGGTGAATTTACAAGAACATAGGAAAAGATGAACTAACAAGGTGTGACAGAAAATGTTCAGGTTTTTGAGTTGTTTCTTGTGTCCCAGATAGTTGAAAGTGGCTTAGTGGTTATGGTTTTTTTTCATGAATACCGACCTATATCCGTTCCAGGTTCGGAGAGGGCGGACAGTACAGGGGCCACGGGAGACCGACTGAAGGAGGGGGCCAACATCAACAAGTCCCTGTCAGCCCTCGGCAACGTCATCTCGGTACGTCTCCACTATTTACATATGTACAGTTTCCTTTCGTTTTTGTAAAAAAACAACAAAAGAAAAACAACAATACAACAACAACAAAAGATCAAAAAAATCACGAAAACATGAAATGCCGATAGTTATCGTAAACACACACACATACACACACATGAACACACGCCCATAAGTGTATATTATATATGATACACATTTCTGAAAACCAAGGGAAACCTTGAAAATTATTGCAAATAACAACATTGAGAAAAATACCCATGATTCAAGCCGACACTTTGACAATACCATGGTAACTTGTAAGTAATATATCGAAAGTTGAAATCTGGTTTTCTTTTAAAAATCGCATATCTCTAAAATAAATTTAATAACAAGAGTATTAGTTGCACATTCTGGTTTGATTCTTTTTTATTGCAAGTTTTTACAGTTACTCCATAATTGATAACCAATAGTATTAAAGCATCAAGACACTTTGGCAGAAGTAAGTAGTATACAGAAAGTAGGGTTTTATCGATTACACAAAAGCTTTGTAAATGATCGCAATTGCAATAGGCCAAAATTACGATGACTGATTGTAAGTCCGACTCTTTTTTTTGGTAGGCCTTGGCGGATTTGTCTACAGGGAAGAAGAAGATCATGGTCCCGTACAGAGATTCTGTATTAACCAAGCTCCTGCAGAATGCCCTCGGTGGTAACAGGTAATTTGTAATTTAGTTTGTCTTCTCACAAAATTGACCTATGATACTTTAGCCTTTGCCAAATTAAATAAAATAAAACAGAGATTCATTATCATCTATTTAGGAAGGAGGATAAGGAAAGGTTCAGAAATGTTAAGGAATCCAGTATGCCAACTGTAGGCCTATATGACTTTACGCAGGCAATGCATTCTGGAGATATGACTAGACTGAAAAAGTTCATTGAATGTGCTACGGATTGGATAGGACTCGTATGATGAGATAGATTTGAGAATTTCATACAAGAAAGCATTTGGTGTTTTTATACTTTATGTGATATTATTCATTTATACTATCGGAAGAGCTTTCGTTAAAGAGAGATAATTTGAAAAAAAAAGCATAGGCCTAAACAGGAAACCCACATCTTTAATCTTATTTTTCGTCCTTCCCTTTTCAGTAAGACCATTATGATCGCGGCCCTGTCTCCGGCCGACATAAACTACGACGAGACGTTGGGCACCCTGCGGTATGCCGACCGCGCCAAGAAGATCAAGAACAACGCCGTGGTCAACGAGAACCCCGTGGAGAAACTCATCAGGGAACTCAGGGTAGGCATGACAATACAGAGAAAATCTTGAAAATAACAGAAATTATAAATCCGTACCCGGGGGGGGGGGGGGAGGGGTGGCGTTCACTTGAGAAACCTCGCACAGGGAAAATTTCTCCAAAAAAGTTCCACTTTTCCTTTAATATACTACTGTAAAAACCCCAAAAGAATGGAAGAAAATATTGAAAAGTCCTACTTGAGAAACTTCGCCTACCCCTTTTTAGGTTTGAATTATTGATATTATAAGGAAATGTTCCACTTAGGGATTCTCGCCACCCTCATATGCAAAGTGGACCCTGGGTACGGGCCTGTGAAAATGTTCTCCTTGTAGCCATTACATTTCAATGTGGTTTTCTATGTAAATATAAGTAAAGCATATTGGTGGTTTGTTTTATTGTAATTTTCGTCTAGAGCAACCGCGTGAAAAACTTCCTTTGTAATATGTAACTGAAAAATAGCAAATTTAAAAGATTTAAGGCAATACCAAAACAATGACAGGCCTATATGTTGAAGATATACGTTGGTTATATACCAATACTGTTGACCAAGTGACAGGTATCTTAAAGGGAGCCAAAAGCAATGGCGTGACAAAATATGACAACATTTTGTAAGCTCAAATAATAATGAAATGAAAATCTTTAGCCATTGGTACAGTATAAATCGTAATTACTAACTATAACTTTATTTGAATTTCGTAATATTCATTTCATTTATGCCTGAAGAAAGCAATGTTTGTAAACAAACCAATTTTGGTGGGTCACCAAAATTTACCAGGGATGAGTTTATTGTATTTAAATGTAGTTTAGTTGTCTTTATTCACAGTTTATATTTTACCACAGGCCTAGGCTATGGCCATAGAATATATTCCGATAGTTAACAGAATTTGCAAAAGTTTGACCCAACATTGCTTTTGGCTCCCTTTAATAAGACATATCATCATTCCCACCAGTTTTGGATATAGGTAAGTTTGGACACAAAAGGCAAAGTGATATAGGAGAACAGGTCTCCTAGTTTGAAATATTTAAAATTCTAATTCATAATTAACATGTTATTTATCCAGGAAGAAAACGAGCGTTTAAAGAAGGCGATGGAGGGCGGCCTGATGCCCGGCGGGGCGGGGATGACCCCTGACGGTAAGAGACAAGGACAAACATTATTAGAGAAATATAGACTAAAGACCCATACCCACTAGGCGACTTTGACCCAAGTCAGCTGACTCATCAGTGCTAAAATTGGCCGTCTCGACTAGAAGAGTCGGCCGATTTTAGCGACAACTCATATCAAACATTTATCTTTCAGTATACCATAGTGGTAGTCTGAATTGGCGTTAGAATCGGCCGTTTCTATGAGAATAATCAGCCGATACTAGCACCTGTTAGGCAGCCGACTCAGTCAAAATCGCCTATTGGGTATGGGGCTTTAATGATGTGTTTGATATAGATATTTATGGGGTATGTCATAATTATGAAATGTTCACATTCACGGTTGCCGCTTGAGAGAGTACAGACGCGTATCGTTCCTAATTATGAAATGTTTAGCCAATGAATTTGTTTCTAACACTATTAACTTTTGTTTATGGACGTCTATTAGTTACCTACTCATGAAGTGATGGGGGTGGGGTGGTAAAGGGATTCTGTATATTTCTAATGTTTATTACATGTTTAAGGGGGTTGGTGGTCTAGGAAACATATAGAAATGTATCTACTTATTTAATGGACGCCCCTTTATTGACAAGGTTATAGCAACCAGCTTTATAATTTCACGTAACGCTTATTTGCGAACGGCATGACTGTAGATCGATTTGAAATGTGGCGTCCTCAAACTTTTGTTTTGATATAACTGTTTTTGAGAACTGAATTAGATTTTGTCTAGAAGTCTGAATAATCTGATTAAAAAGATCAATATTTACCAACCGTTAGAACAAAGCAGCGGAGAAATTGGTAAGAGAAGGGGAAGACTTATATAATCGATTACCTGAAATCTTTTTTTTTTCTCGTACGTTTATATTCTCCCTCCAAAACGGCCTCTAAATGCACTGCTTTCTGTTCCGGTTATATCAATAACATTTCACAAAAAGACAAAATTATGCAAAAATAATTATTACAGTAGCCTTGATATTGATCTTTTAGTTTGCGTCTTTTTAACAATACCAATTTTAGTGTTTCTTAGCTGACTGCGATTCTAAGTCGGTTATATAACTCACTCAGCCAGCAGAAGAAATGGAGCCAATATAATTTTAGACGGCCATTTTCCAATTTTTGGCACACTTTTGCAATTTTTGCAGCCTTCAATACATTCTTTAAATCTTAACTTTTATAATCGTAGATGTTACATTAACTTGGTATTTACGCCAAAGCTATTGCACCTTTCCGTAAAAAAAAACAACCCCCAAAAAAACAAAAACATTTACTACTCCTCCGTAGAATAACATGCAACATCAAGTGTCATTGTTTAACCCTGGATTTATTCATCACAACACATATCAGTATTGCCATCATAGAACTGTCAATTTAATATTTGTTATTGTCTTCTTCTTACGATAATATTTACCATTTGTTAGTGTGTTTGTCTTGTGTTTAAAGTGCCTGTCCGTTTTGTGTTTACTTGTAGCGTCTGAATCGGGTAACTACCTTTCCTAGGATAGCCGGTTTACATTATAGGTCATTTGTGAAGCCCGTGCTTCGGAAGTGTTTCGTTTAGAATAGAGGTTCCGAGATTGTGTATAGGCTGTAGACTGAAGTAAAGAAGAATGGAAAGTTCTGGCTAAATTTAGAATTACTGAATAATATAATTATGTATACTGTGTTCTTATGTTGTCCAATTAGGGTGACAGTTTCCCATTGGGCATATCTCTGGTCGTTGAACATTCTTCTCTACTTCAATTAGATTCATATATTTGCAAAACGTTAAAGGTTTAGTCTACAGGTATATCGTCTGTTATAAATGTATTTCCCACTCGTACACTGTTATCTAAAATGTAGTGCTATTAGTAGGAAAATATCCATGTAACAAAGAAGTTGAAAGCAACTGTCCTTAATATTTCATGTACATGGCTATGCCTTTAATATTTCACTTAATTTGAGATGGTATTATGGAAAATTAACCTTGTCCGCACATACTCGAGTGCTCCATACCATAAAGATTAGAACACGGCATCAAGGTAAAAGTTATGCAAAATTAAATTAATATGGCCATGCATTTACGATGCATTATGTGTATTGTTTAATAATTTGCCATAAAGATTCAGTTACGCCGGTGATTAGTATCCCTGTACCCCAAGGACGTTCACTCGTTCTGATAATACTTTTCTCCGCCCTTAAAGGAAGTAAAATATGTAATGACAATAAGGATCAAGTCAATTAAATAGCTTTTTATTGAGTGCAGTCCCAGAGATACACTCCCTGACGTGGGCCCATTTCTTTGTAACTGATTTCCCTGATAAGGCTAATCAGGTGAAGTTTCATCAGTGTCTCATTAATATTTATTCTGTTTGTGAATCAAAGTAACTTGATCTAACAACACCTTTTCAAGTTATTTTCAAATGACATTATTTCTTTTGGTGACAAGACAGAACAAGGTAATATGAAACACTAATCATATTTCACCTGATTAGCCAATTACTAAAATCAGTTGCGAAGATACGGACCCTAGATATTATGAACAAGTCCCTTTTTGAAATAATATTATATATTTTTCTAGTTTAAACTTTCAAAAGTTTTCAGTTAAACAATGTTTCATCTTATTAAGCCTGTATTCCACATACCGATTTTGATGCTGCCGATTTAGTATTTGTTTGAATATCTCTGAGAACATGACATGAACCCCTACATCCCATATACCAGTCAAAAGAGAATTGTAAGACCTTTCTCTTAATGTATAGCATGTCTATATTCAACTGATTTTTCAACTGCCGATTTTCAAAATTGGCAGCAAAATCGGTATGTGGAATATAGCCTTTAGATTGGCTCATAGAGCTTAAGACTAAATTAGTGTAATTGCTATCGTCATAACTGCCATACGTGCCAGTAAGGAGAGCAATAACTATAATTCATCCCCTTTCCCATCTAATCTAAGTCACTGTTTGCATTGGTGGTGGTGTTTTGCATAACAAAATTTAATATATAAATCACTGGTATAGGATACTAGTAGTCAACTACGCTAATGTTGGTGCTTTTTTTACAGCTGGTTGCAGGTTGTAATCAATAGAAACGTTCTACTTGGGCAAATAGTTTAACCAGATTTCTCGGAAAGAAGCCGTTTTCAATAAAAGATGGTACTGAAAACAGCTTTAATGCTATAAATTTTCAAAGTGTTCCTAAACTGGGTTCCCATACAGAAGTGAAACACGTTACACAAGGAAAAAAATACAACATTTATGGCAACCAAGAGCAGTGTATTGGCCAAAAGTGACACCATTAATTTTGTAACTCAAATAAGTATGAAGAATACATTGAATAAGCCTAATCAAGGATTATGCCGCAGTATGCACCTAGCTTAAGCATGATTAAAAATACTTTTTGAAATGATGTCCATTCCAACAAAATGGACCCACAAAACAAAAATGACGTCAACTATCTCGTGATGTTAACTAGTTTTCATTGCTAAAGTTTTACCAATGCTCCAATCTATACTCTTGAAGGGCATATTAAATGATGTCACTTTTGAACACAGTTTTACCTTCCTATCCAAGGATAAACAACCCAACCCAAAAAAATCACTTGATGTAATCAGTTGAGAGTGAATTAAACGTTTAGTGCGTGCAGTTTTCTCTGATCACTATCTAATGATTAACACTTTAGTTTAGAAACTTTTCAGATGTCCACTCAATGCAACCTTTGTGAGACGCATGATCTTTTAATGCATTAAAGGGAGCTAAAACCAATGTTGGGTACAAATTTTGCAAACTTTTTGCACTATTGAAATACATTCTATGACCAAAACTGAAGCCTATAATGAAATATAGATTATGAAAACAGGCTTTAAGTTCATCAAAACACAATAAAACATATCGCTGGCCAATTTTGGTGACCAACGAAAATTGGTTTGTTTGCAAACATTGCTGCCTATACAGACAGGAAAAACAGGAGTTTTTATGGAATTTAATTTAAATTCAAATTAGTTCTCATGATTTAAACTGTACCACAACCTACGGTTACACTCTTAGAATGTATTTCGGTGGCTATATAAATTTTCAAAATGTTGTCACATTTTTGCAAAATATTGTTCTGGGCTCCCTTTAACTGTGCTGTAAGCATACCTACACCGTTTGCTGAAATGCTGAAACATTTACAAATCCTTGCTCAGAGTTGGAGAAGATGCGTCGTGAGATGCAGGAGGAGATCAAGGCCCAGATGATGGCCAACCAGGAGCAGATGGGCAGCTGGGACGACCGGGTATGGCGAGATTTTTTTTTTTTTTTTAGTGAAAACATCCTTGGCAATTTGCCAATAAAAGGAAATTAGCTAATCAGATTAGGACCTTTTCACTATAATACATGGCCAGCTCTTCATTTTCTTCTTTTAGAGAAGTAATAGAAATTCATGTAGTAGTTCACACCTTCTTTTGTTGAGGCTGTTGAATTAGAGGTCGCTAACGACCTATATCGAATATAAGATATTTTCCAAACGGGTTGACCAATTTTTGATAGATTTCTGGTAAAATCCCTCACCGGAAACACCATTTCCGGTCGATTTCAACCAGTTCTGGTTGCTTAAATGACTAGAATTTTAGTTGAATCGCTCAATGGGTACCCCCTTAAGAAAATGTGACATTCATCACCTTTGTTACATCCATAGAGATCACTTTGATACATCTTATTGAAAATGATTTCTCTTCCTACACATCTTAATATCAGTACACAATCCCCATTCCTTTCCAGTTAAAAGAGTTCCATAAGGAGACTGAAGACAGTATATAAATAATAAAATCTATCATAAAAGTCACATCAAATCAACTTGTTACGACAAATTACTCTATCCACCCATCCTCATTGAGCCAATGCACTATTTCTATCCCTCACAGTTAAAAGAGTCCCGTAAAGAGGCCGACGACATCAACCCAGACGCTGGTAAGCGGGGAACAACGGCCCACCTGCAGAACCTGAACGAGGACCCCATGTTGTCGGGGGTGGTGTTCCACCTCCTCGAGGGAAACAGCACTACCCTGGGCAGGAAGGACGCGGACCCCCAGCCCAACGTCTGTCTAAGCGGCCTCAGGTAGGGGAGTTTTAGTACCGTACACAGGGGGGTTTATTCTATATCTTGTTGTTGGGGGTTTTATTCTATATCGTGTTTCATCGTGTTGTCGGGGGTGGTGTTCCACCTCCTGGAGGGAAACAGCACTACCCTGGGCAGGAAGGACGCTGACCCCCAGCCCAACGTCTGTCTAAGCGGCCTCAGGTAGGGGAGTTTTAGTACCGTACACAGGGGGGTTTATTCTATATCTTGTTGTTGGGGGTTTTATTCTATATCGTGTTTCATCGTGTTGTCGGGGGTGGTGTTCCACCTCCTCGAGGGAAACAGTACTACCCTGGGCAGGAAGGACGCTGACCCCCAACCCAACGTCTGTCTCAGCGGCCTCAGGTAGGGAAGTTTTAGTACCGTACATGGGGGGGTTTAGTCTATATTGTGTTGTCAGGGGTGGTGTTCCATCTACTGGAGGGCAACAGTACTACCCTGGGCAGGAAGGACGCTGACCCCCAGCCCAACGTCTGTCTCAGTGGCCTCAGGTAGGGGAGTTTTAGTGCCGTACACAGGGAGGTTCTGAGGGTTTATTCTATATCGTGATGTCCGGGGTGGTGTTCCACCTCCTGGAGGGTAACAGTACTACCCTGGGCAGGAAGGACGCCGACCACCAGCCCAACGTCTGTCTTTGCGGCCTCAGGTAGGGGAGTTTTAGTACCGCACACAGGGGGGTTTATTCTATATCGTGTTGTCGGGGGTTTATTCTATATCATGTTGTTGGGGGTTTAGTTTATATCGTGTTGTTGGGGGTTTAGTTTATATCGTGTTGTCGGGGGTGGTGTTCCACCTACTGTGGGGGACCAGGGCAGGAAGGACGCTGACCCCCAGCCCAACGTCTGTCTTTGCGGCCTCAGGTAGGGGAGTTTTAGTACCGCACACAGGGGGTTTTATTCTATATCGCGTTAGGGTTTATTCTATATCGTGTTGTCAGGGGTGGTGTTCCACCTATCAAAGCCACTGTCCCATTGCAGAGTGGCAATGATTGTAACACTGACAACTTTAAGATAATTCTAAAGGTTTAAACACTTTGATCTTTTAAAGTAAATTAGTTGAATGGTTCATAAAGCTGCTAGACATTTGATAAGCTATCTTATGGCAATCAAGGCTAGGACATTTACCTGGGAGTCAACTGATAGGCTCAAACATTGATTCCCAAAGGAAATATGCCATTTCATTTTGGTGAGGTTCTACTGGCTATATTCGTGAGTGTCTTTTGCAATACACTCCTGTTTAATGTAAACTGGGGTTGGCTTATTACCTCAGACCAAGAATGATACTTATAGATCATTCCGAAGTTTAAAAGTGAAATAGTAGTCATTTTAAGCATTATTGTTCTCTTCTTTTTCTTCTTTTTCTTCTTTTTCTTCTTCTTTATCAAGCAGGGCAATTCAGTAACTATTTTGCCTTGTTTGAGTTTTTATGCATTTTTAGCAGGCTACCAGCTCTTATGAGTGAATAGATTAAGAGATTTAGCTGTTATTGAAATTAGCCGTTTACAATGAATACATCCTCTATTCATCTTGATTATTTCAGTATTGTCAAGAACCATGCATTGATCGTGAACAATAACGGAGAGTTTGAAATCAAACCTGGCTCACCGGGAGCGAAAATTAAAGTCAACGGAAACCCCGTCACAGGCTCTCAGACATTAGAGAACAAGGACCGAGTTCTGTTTGGTAAGTCCCAAGGACAATTAAAACTTTCAAAGAGATTATGTATCTAATAAATAATACTTTACTAACATGTATTTAACCAAAACTATGAAGACTATTGCAATTAATATGAAGTCAGAGATTGTGTTGTAGTAAGATCAAAGATCTATCGTAGCTACGCATTCTTTCTTTCCTCCTTGGTTATATCCAATTGTATCATCAATGGCATTGATGTTTGACTATGGGATTAGAAATCCTAACATCTTGTGAAAGATAAAGTTAATGGACACTATGAGTGATCTCGTATTGTGTGTTTTTCTATTTACACTGTTATTTAATTATCGAAATCTGCCATATAAGAAAAAGAAAAATCTAACGTTGACTTGGTCATAGGCCACTATAATGATAACAGGTTTGGCTGTTGATGTCGCCTGTATAAGAGGAACTATGTACGCGACAACAATCAAACTAACTATAAATTCCCATTTCCGTATACTACTAACATGTTAACATTGCATGTATGGTAGAATCAATGCAGTCGACCATGTCGCGTGTATTGTGACATGAATCTGCGCGACGTCGCAGACACACTCCCGTCAGTTCATATGATATTGTCGCATAAATAGTGTAGCCTATTAACTATATGGGGAGTGATATGTTTGTGAGGTGGCGTGGATACAATAAAGTATATATGTGACAATATTCAAATTCCCATTTATACATACTACTTACATCATTATGAATTGTTGCGTATACAAGTCAGTCATTTCATGTAATATTGTCACCTAAAGGGACCCAAAACCAATATAATTGACAGCATTTTCAAAACTGAGATTATTATAGAAGTATGTTAGATGAGTCTAGATAAGGTCAGTGGTAAAGTATAATTGTGAAAACTAGCTCAAACCAAAGTAGAATTCCATGGGAGATTGTGATATTTTCTTGTTTGTAAACAAACCCAAGCTTTGCAGATCCACATTAATGGAGTTTAGCAAGGAAAACTTTTTCTGCCATATTTCATGGTTTAGATTTTAACATAGGCCGGAAAAAGTCTCATGAAATGGATTCCATGATTATTTGAGTTTGAAAAATGTCATAGAATTTATTGGTTTGGGCTCCCTTTAAACAGTGGAGCCTATTCACGCCACGTAGCACATATAGACAGCGCCATTCAAACATGTTTGACATTCTCCTATTCTCCACAGGTTCCAACCACATGTACGTGTTTAGCAACCCACTCAAACCCTCACCCAAAGATCTGCCAAACGAAATCACCTGGGAGTTCGCCCAAAAGGAAATCGCCCAAGCAAAGGGTTTCGCCACCGGGTCAGGTGCAGGACTTACGAAAGGTAGGCTTTAACAGCTTAATTAGTCGTAGCAATATCCTTTTCTATATTCATTTCAAAATTGCTCCACAAACAATGACCAACAAAGCTTGTTGGTCAGCTGACCCAACAAAAACAATAGGAGATTAGCCTCAGCCAACACGTTGATTACTGAGGACACTAACTTTTTTCTATTTTAGACTTTAGATACAAGTTTATTCCTACTTGTCACCTTTTAACCAAAGATTGTTTTTTTCCTCAAACAAACGCGCCTTGAAAAGCCTTGCGAAAAGGTTGGTTTTGAATATACAATACAAGTAACATTTGTGGCTTTTTAAATGTGGTAATAGGTTCCTTGCATGTCCCTGTGATCATGTAGACAATAAAATTTTACCCCAATCAACGCTGATGCCGGCATAGACGTCAGCGCGGCCTTCGGCCGACTCTGCATGCTTGGACAAGGCATACCCACATATAATCAGTACTTCTGTCGGCATTGGCGTTGGCCATCAGCTCCGACAGCCACGCTAACAGCAGTGCTGATCCATATTAAGCATGTTTAATTATGCTGATGCTGACGGCCGTTGGCGTCGGCGTCGGTCCATTGGTTAGTGGATAAGGGGCTTTAGTTTTAGAAAGTAAATGCCATGCCCCCTTCATTCAGGCTCACCCCTTCACAGAGTGGGCTTGCATCACCAAAATGTCCTGTCTTTTCAATTTTTAGAATCACGAAAACGTAATGAAATCGTTAATGCACACATATATAGTATATGTATTTGTTAGATTCTAGAAACGGTAAGGTGTACACAGACACACAAGTCCATGTGCCACATTGTATTTGAGGTCCAACCTATGGCCAATTGTTCCAAAAACATTAAAACTCAAGTAGTCGTAGCTGCTTATAGGTTATAAGCATATAAATACTATTCATTGGCCAGTCTTGACAAGAATTGATATAATGTCATATAACTTGTATACACATACTAAACTATACCCTTGAAGTAGTGTCTAACTACCCTCATAAGGCCCAGGTGGAGCCACCTACCACCTGGCGCCTGACCAACCAATCAGGGCCCAGGAGCCTCTAGAGTGGGGGAAATTTGATTGCTCCACTGGGTGGTGGGAGTCTGGACACCAAGGTGGACACATGTTCTTTGTGTAAGAGCCAGGGCTATAGCCCATGCTCTCTAACCTATGACTGAAGATATAATACAACATCAACAACTACTCCTGTCTCCAACTCTTTGTTACTCCCCTGAACAACAACTATAATCTGAAAGTACTACCCCAAGACGTAAAGTACTTCACTGTGTTAACATTATGCTGTGTTCCACCCCTCAGACCAACAGATCGCCCAGGAGCAGGTGTTGGAGCTTCTGCCCATGGTGTCCGAGGTGAACGCCGTCTCTGAGGAGCTCAACAAACACCGCACCTTCGAGGTGGTGCTCCTATCGTCCATCGCTCAGGACCCCCACAGCAGCAGGGAGAAGAGCACCAAGTAAGATTTTTCTCTTTTTTATTTTGGTTTATCATGTTTAACAATTTAGTCATAGGCCGTTTTCATTGTTTCCCAGCAATCACATCTAGATAGGATTTGGGGAAGATCTTGTTTAGAATATATTGTATCTTGTATTCAGTATACTAGTTTTAGAAAAAAAAACAGGTGAACAAAATGACATCTTTCTATAGGTTAAACTTATCTATTGAGTTTCTCAAAGGAAAACAAAACTGAAGAAAGTTAAGTACTAACACCACCTATACAAAAGCATGAGGAGGAACTGAGACGTTTTACTTTTAAAAATAGCGATAATTCAAAAGGAAGGTTGCTTCCAGTTAGTCAATCAAACTTTGCTTCTTCTTTTTTCTTTTTACAAAAGATATTATCATCAACAATTTCACTTAAGTACACAGCTTTCCTTTTAGAAAAGTCCATTTATTTGACATTATTTTACTTGATAAAAACACAATTGCATTGTTTTGTCAGAGTGATGGTGAAGATGAAGAACCTGCTGAACGGCAACACGTGGCTTTGGGAGCGAGGGAAGTTCATGAACAGGAGGTACCTCATCCAGGTAGGTTATCCACCACAGCTGGTCTAGTGGTCTATTTACTTAACGTAATACGTACTTATATAAGAACCTGCTGAACGGCAACACGTGGCTGTGGGAGCGTGGGAAGTTCATGAACAGGAGGTACCTCATCCAGGTAGGTTATCCACCACAGCTGGTCTAGTGGTCTATTTACTTAACGTAATACGTACTTATATAAGAACCTGATGAATGGCAACACGTGGCTGTGGGAGCGTGGGAAGTTCATGAACAGGAGGTACCTCGTCCAGGTAGGTTAGCCACCACAGCTGGTCTAGTGGTCTATTTACTTAATGTAATACGTACTTATATAAAAACCTGCTGAACGGCAACACGTGGCTGTGGGAGCGTGGGAAGTTCATGAACAGGAGGTACCTCATCCAGGTAGGTTATCCACCACAGCTGGTCTAGGGGTCTATTTACTTAATGTAATACGTACTTATATAAGAACCTGCTGAACGGCAACACGTGGCTGTGGGAGCGTGGGAAGTTCATGAACAGGAGGTACCTCATCCAGGTAGGTTACAACTGGTCTAGGGGTCTATTTACTTAGAAGGTGACAGTATGATCCAGAGGAGATTCTCATGACTGGGTGCGAAGCCCGAAGGGCCGTATAATCCCTATTGGTCATATGGCCACCCAAGGACGACCTAAAAGGTTCCAAATATGTGGATAATACTGAAAGTGAGGAGTGGTACATACAGCCTGTCAATATAAACCTCCCCCAATATGCAATCCTTGTTTTCTTCGGGTGACCGTACGACCCATTGGGATCTTACGAACCTTTGACTTCGCCCTCAGTACGTGATGATCCCCTATGGGTTGTACAACCACCCTCACATGGTTCTGCTTATAATTTTCTGTCACCGTGCTGTTTATCACAATTTCTTCATTGGTGTTGTGCTGTTACTCTAATACTTGTCATTCTCTTCCCAGGAAATCTACCAGCGGTTCCTAGATGGGGAGGACGTGGGTACGATGAAGAAGGAGGAGGACCCCTTCTGGGAGCCCACAGAGGACGTCCTTATAGGCTCGGCCAGCGTCTTCCTACAGGTACGCCTCTGCTTTTATTCTATACCAACTTCGTAGCGCCTATACCTTCACCATTGTCCTGCCCCGTTAGCAAAGGTGGAATAACGGAGGGTGTTATTGCACACTGTGCAATAATAAAAATTATTGCCCTAGGGCAATAATCGAAAATTATTGCCCTATGGCAATAACAAAGAGAATTCGTCTTATTTTTTCCACACATCTTCCACCATCGGCGGGTATTTAATATAGAATAAAACAAGAACTAACATCGGGAGCACTCAGCCATGATTATTGCCCCTTGTCTCAGCCCATTCATGGGTCTCGGGCAAAGCCCTCGACCCAAGAATGGGCTTGGACAGTGGGGCAATAATCATGGCTTCGTGCACCCTCGGTTAGTTCTGTGTATTTATCATACCCCGGGGCGGTGCAGGTATAACAATATGAATAGGTAATAAATGATATTGTTCATCTCTATGTAAACCCATTATCGTCCTCCAATCCCCCTTCTTACCGGCTGTAAGAACACAATCATTTTTGTAAGTGAAGTTGGTTTCTAAATAAAAAAATTAAGAAAAGATATACCATTAACACATAATATTATGATTCTTTGCAAATCAACAAATTGATATCAAACGAGAATGAAAAATTTTCAGTTATAGAGATATAAAGGTAAATAGTTCGCTGTGCAATGATATTCTTCATGAATAGGGCTTTTACACTTTAAGCATGGCTAAATCATTATTAAAGTCTGTATGCAAGCAGATTTTAATGCTACCGTTTTGGATTTGTTCGATATTCTCCTGAAAATATTGCATGGATCCATCAATTCTATAAACCATTTGAAAGGAAATTATAAGACATTTCTAGGGATATATTTTCGGTCCATACTTAACCTTTGTTTTGACCTGCCGATTTTCGCCATGTAGAATATAGGCTTTAGATGCATAACTCTGCTTCATTGAATCTCTTGCAGTCGTTGTCGTACTCGCTGGACTTTGACGACAAGCTGGCAGTGACAGACTACAAGGGTCAGGAGGAGGGGACGATCTACGTGAACGTGACCCCGTGTAACGCGCAGGGCAAGTCACTGTCAGAGGAGGCCTTTGTCGACGACCCCTCCGAACTACTGGACAAACCCTACCACTTCAAGGTCAGTACGCTGCTGAAGGTCGAAATGATATGTAAAGATTTAAATCGTATTTATTATTTTTTGTCAGTTTTTCTTCTTTGTTCTGGGTTCCAGGGTTGTGGCCGTTCCATAGTTTTTGAAAAGTCGGTAATTTTGAGATGAAAATATTTGTGTTTGTTTTTGACTTTCAGATCACGTTTCTAAAAGTTCTTTTTGATGTTAGAATATATATGTACCAAAAGGTTCTATTCCTTTAAACTCTTCTTTTTTAAAAATTGTCGTTCTCACCCTCATAGATTTGGTCACCAGTACTTTGTACAAACCAAAAAACATGAGTAGGTCTCGATATAACTGAAAAAGTGCTGAGTGGACAAACCCATAAGGCTAAACCAACGAACAAAATGAGCTCGTTACTACCAAAAGAACCGACTGATTTTGGGCTGATCAGACCGACAATTAGTATATAATATCGAAACAAACATGTTTGATGTGATTCGATGCTAAAATTGGCTGATTACTCAGGTAGATTTATCCAAAGTCAGCGCCGATCAATCGGTCAACTTGGTCAAGATCGCCTAGTGGGTATGGGGCTTTAATTCCAACGCAACATCCTCATCCACATTCTGTTGTTCCAGGTGACCATCCGCAGTGCGGAGATCATCAAGGCACGGTTCTCCAAGGGCCTCCACTGTAAGTACCTGGTGTACAAGGACACCCAGCCCACCATCACCCCGGTCGTCAAGGGGACGCTCTCACCCGAGTTCAACGCCTCCAAGTACGTATTATACCAACGATCGTGTAGCAAACAATGATTAGTGATGTTTCGCCATGAACATCGTTGATTGCAGCGCCCCCTATGAGAGTATGTGCAACCTGTTACAACGTGATGTCTTTTTTGCTGTTTTCGTGATGTCATCAATTAACAAAGAGGCTGTGACGTCACCAAAATGGCAAAAAAAAGATGTCTTGTTGTAATGGGTTGCACTGACATTTATAGAGGGCGCCCCTATCGACGACGTCATGTAAAATATGTAGAAAATGGTCAGGAGTTACATATCTTAGTGTACCTATAATATTTTTGATATTACATTCCACCAGTTTATCCATCAAACAGTGTCCCCTGTACCATGTACAACTGGCTGTAACTTTTGAACCAATGTAGACAGAGATGAAATTCAAAAAGCATATTAAACTAGACATTTGGCTGATAATACGTTCCACACTATTTTGAGCATTTTTCAATGTTTATGTGCCATACCTCCCCCAGGGTGTTCAGCTTTAACTCGGTGGACCGGGAGCTGCTCGAGTACTTTGAGAGCGGCTGTATCAACATCCAGCTGTACGGGGTGCAGGAGGACATCACCGACCCCAAACTCATGAAGATGACCACCAAGGTAGGTCGAGTCTTAAGCCAATATTCCACTATATGTTTGACATAATATCTATGTAATTTCTTCCAATGTTTGGCATAAAAATCCAAAGATCGGCAGTCAGTCACGATTTTTGGTGTGCTCTTAAACATATTGAAGTGGAATATACTAGAAAAGACTCATGAATTTGGCATCCCAAAAATTGTGAGCCAGAGATTGTGAGCTTTCCTACCGATAGTTTGGTCCCGATCTTTGACATTTTTTTTAGTGTTTCCTAGTGGAAGACGAGCTTTACAGTGTTATCAACGATCCTTTAGCATGCAAAGATTGGTAATTCCTGACATTTTGTCGTGGATGTTGTGACAGTGGTACCCCCAAGGAGAGTCCGCTCAAACTGTTACAAATTGTGATTTGTTTCGCCTTTAGTGACATAATTGAATATTTGTTTATGTGCATAAAAGAACAACTGAAATAGATACAGGCTGCTATATACAGTCTAGTCAGCTACCCATAAATTATTCATAAATGGGTGGCTTGGAGCTAAAGGCTGTATTATACTATGCGTCAGGTGGTTCACGTTGGGGCTGCTTCATACGCGAATCTGGATACCCAATGCATAGTGTAATATAAAAAAATGGTTTGCGTTGGGATTCGCGTTTGGAGCTAGACCCCAAAACACTTAGTATAATATATACTTTGTGTCGGGTCCGATGCATAGTGTAATACAGCCTTAATGCATATCACACTCTTTGGGCGCAAAGACCCAACACGAACATAGACCCGACGCATAGTGCAATATGGCCTTAAGGTTGACGCTATGTGTAACAAGGGTCGCATCTGAAGTAGAAATTCATATATTCCAGATCCCTTAATTGTCAACTTCATCAAAAATTGAAAACTGAATTGTAATAATTTGGAAGTAATGAGTATCTATTATTGTTAATAGGAATACAAATATATTCTGTATTTTCTTTCCAAACATGATTTCTAATAATCAATTCTGTATGTTGGAAAACAGGAGAACGTCGTTTTCCCTAACGTAAACGTAGCTGCTTCTGCCGGCGCTGCCTATTCGAGCTTTTGCTATATTATGCGAATTGTCTTTATTGTATAAGCGAGATGGTATGATGATGGGAATTTTATGCACATTGTACATATTGTGCACACAGCGTCCCATATATTGTGTGAATTACATTCCCGTGGTAAATTTTTCCTGAAAGCCCAGAGACAGGAGACGGAAAAAGACCATACAGGACATGCTTCACCCGGTAATAGATGAAGGGCCGTAGTCGTACTTACCTTGATTGAATACCCGAATAAGCCCATCACAGCTCACACCAACAATAAAGTTTACCATGATATATTTTAAAAATTGCTCCAATTCTTATTCCCTCATGACAGCTACATCATACAAAATTCACTAAAGCAATTTGGTTGACAGATTGCCCCTAGAATGTCTAAAATCAGACTAACATATTGGACTCGTTCCCATAGGAACCAATGGTAAAGCCTGCCAACCAAAGCTGTAATGTCCAACCCTATTTCCCTCTGAAATACTGCATTTTGATTGGCTGTCAAACCTATAAATTTGTCAACTGATAAAATCTAAGAAATGATAATGTTTAAGCAGTATTTGGGGTTATAGAAAAAGCTAATTCTTGCTTATTTGAGTATCCCAAACAAGGATGGCTTAAACATCTATTTTGTCCGACCCTTGTCCAACCCCAGGATATACCCAGTGTGGGATGGGCTTATTACCCCTTGCATGTTTTTTTTGCAGCAGTGGTTTCTCTTCCAGAATGGTTAATTATCTCCTCTCCCCCAGAGTATCCCCAATACCCATATACTTAGTTTGTTAAGTTTTATTCATATAGGGATGCAATGTCATCAGTCATCATTAACATAATATATATAGGGTATGAAGTTGGTAAATGGCAGTTTCAAGATTATATTAAGCCCAGAATTATCTCTAGAATTAAGGATTCGGATAAGGGCAATGATTTCATACATTAACAAAAGAAACTATTTTTAATTTAAAGGGTTTTCTTTTTTAATCTACAATGTAGTTAGGTTTCCATCAATAGACAATAGCTTGTATAATGTGGGGCAAGCTTAGATAGAAATAGCATTGCATGAATAGAACAAATAGTATCAGGAGAACATGAAATGATTATACAATTCTAAGGGCGACTTAAGGTTGTTAGTAATGCAATCGATATTGCCTTATTAAAAGTATTTATGATAAGATAAATTTCCTGCCAATACGAAAAATAAGAGACAGGAAGGATCCAGTATTGGGCCTATTTTCTTGAATGGAAAGGAAATTATAATGATTCAATAATATCAAATTCTAAACACACTATTATGCTATATCGAGTACTTTTAAATGATAAATCTAGTTGGAAAACACACCATGTATATAACTTGATGCATTTTCCTTGTAAATACGCCCTGCTTATAATTATATGTGAGATGACCACAGGGTAACACCTCTTTCAGACTACATGGCAATACGAATCGCGCTGATGCATAAATACGCATATATAGACTAATAAGGTGCATTCACAGACTAATAAAGTGCATTCATAGACTAACTGGAAGCATTCACAGACTTATTCCAATATCAGACTAGTCCCCAGAATGCACATTTGGACAGCCAGTTCTATTTACACCTCCACAAATCACCTCACTTCCACAGAAGGACCCCATGTGCGATGATTTCCGCTAGCCCGCGTGGCTACCCGTGGAGGTGTGGAGGTTGTCGAGTTGTCGAGTTATCGCGCATGGGCCTTGGACCATGTGCAATGACTTGGCATCCATGCGTAATGACTCGACGGCCATGCACGATGATTTCCGTCAGTGCAAGCGGGATGCTGAGACCTCCACAGTGATGAAAATCAGCATACATGACCATCGAGTCATCGCGCATGGGCCGTGGAGGTGCGACCATGTGCGATGACTCGACGGCCATGCACGATGACTATTCAACTCCGTAGTCAGCGTGAATGGCCATTGCGTCAGTGCGCATGTGTTCCCGGTGGAGGTGTGGAGGTGGAAATAGACGGTCCCCATTTGGCCTGTAGTTAACAGTAATGGAAATGCGCATTCTGTGACAGGTGTGTATTCATTTAACCCCTTGTAGACTAGCCCCAAAATGTACATTCCGTCTGTACTGAACTTTCATTATGAGCCCATTTTCTGGCTTGTCTGTAAAGGGTATCTGTTACAAGACTGAAGGTGCACCGATGTACTTTGAAGTGCGAATCATCATTGGTAGTCTGAAAGGGATGTTAGGCGGCCTACTCAAACTATACGCACGTCTGAAGTAAGTCAAATCGCATATACCACATCCATATTTTGGTCCTCCATATATATGCACCGAATGTATTCGATAAAAACAGTATGAATAAAGAAAAATAATAAACAATTTAATGGAAATAACTTGCAGGAGCTACGTCAGATGGAGCAGATGCAGAAGCCTGGCGAGGACCGGCGGGGGACGGCCTTCGGGCCCGACGGGGGAGACCAGAGCCTGGCCCAGGTCAAAGCAGAACTCGTCCTCATCAACAAGAAGTACGAGCGGCTACTGGGCAAGGAGGTCCGCATGCAGGTAATGGATTTTTACATATTTTATGATTATTAGAGTTTTTATGTAATTTTTGCTTTGGGGGCGTCCTATAGTGGTTATTGGTAAGGGTGCCCCCAAAGGTTTACCATTGGATGTTTTTCATTGTATAAAACAGGGATCCATAAAATTGGTCTTTTGTGTTGCCTCGTTTTCCAATTTGTGACAATTATCAGTTGATGTGTATTTATTGGTATGGAATTATTTACAAATATCAAAGAATACAAGTACAACACCTTATTTATCTGAATTGAAAAGAAAGGTAACCGAGTCACTCCACTACATAAGCCCTTTAAACCTAATAGATAGCATTCATGATTTCTGGGATTTCTCTAGGATTGCCGAGGATTTTCCCTTCGGAACAGTGCCAGTCCATCAGGTCTACTAACACCACTATTTTGCTGCGCATGCCCAAACAGAACATGCTATTGTGTTAATTCATTCAATAGACAACACCCAGTATACAGAGTTTGATCTTGAGTTCTCTTTTCATTAGAATTCCTAACGGAATCAGCTTTGCTTTGTACACAATGACAAATATTAAATAGAGATTTCATGTTCATAATGTAGCAACTCTGCCAGCAATGGTCTGAGAAGACGGAGACAGAGAAGAAGTTTGAACCCTTCTACAAGGCCGTCCATGCCGTAGCACACAGCTCTGGGACCAAACTAAAAACCCGCGTGCAAATTCTCAACTCGGTAAGTCTACTCTGCAAACTTGTTGTTAGGATGTTCATGGATATTTATACATACATGTAATTGTTTCGTAGTTAGATTCATATTTCAAATCATCACTTTTCAGTATATTACCTGTAAATGTATACAATATCTCTATTGTGATAAAAGATATTTTCAGTTGTTAAAATTATTTGATTTGATATACAAACTTATATAAATGTAGAAAATTGTATATAATGTATATTTGAATTTGCCACTGTAAGTACCTTTTTATCTGTATATCTCCAGGATTTGTTTTCAGATTGATATCGTCATGTCAGTCATCTAATTTCCATTGTCTATTTTGTCATCGTAATTATTCCCTTTTATCGTAAGCCTTCCTACTTATGCAGAAGATCATTTCCTGTGAAATGAGTGTAGTTAAATGAAAATTCTTGTTGTTAGAATATGTAAGGTATATACAGCACAATTTGCAGAACATCCAAGGAGAAACCCGTCAGATTTCCCATCAGTAATATAACTGTACAGATGACATCTTGAATTGTTAGTGGGCCTAAGACAGGTCAAGACAATGTATGAATGAACATCATGACTTGATGTTTCACTAGGATCTTTTACAAGAAATGAACTCCACTTTGTTTCATCTCTTTGGCAAGCGAACAGAGAGTTATCGTTTTTCTTATATTTCACACTGATAACGAAAGGTGAATGGCGAGGTACAAATATGAATTGTATTTAAATGATATTTTGTTTCACACCACCACAAAGTTTACTTATACATATCTTGCATCATGATACAGTTGCACCCGAATTACCTCTAACAACATTCAATCCATCAACCATGAATTTAATACTCCCATCCTAACACCATTATAGATTAGCAATACGCACCACTATGCTGAAAATTTGAAGAACCAAAATGTACGAGTCACAAATAACATAAATACACCATAAATATTTTTCGCACCCAAATACATTAAAACACTATCCATTTAACGTTACCAGTGCCAAAGCCGTATATTTACAACATCTAAAGACCGGAATCAAGGATGCAATTTTCCAATATCATTACGAGTCTACTACCTGAACATCAATCTTAAACATTTAAAAAAACAAAATCATGCGGAAAAGTAATTGCCTTTGATAATCATTTGGTGAAAACCGACCTTTAAACTCCCACCATAACTTCCCTGCAATTATTTTCAGTTGTTTCGAAATACTCCGGTAAGTGTAGGTTGAGTGATCGAGCTATAGATCTGTATACATAGCATACACTGTTTCTCAGTTTTAGCAGAATGTTAAGCCAAAAGCTCGTACTCAAACTGTTAACATCCGCCGCCATGCTGCTTTTCGATAACATTCAACGCATTCGAGACAGTATACACTTTCTGTCTTTTAATAGATGCTCAAAGGGCATCATTTACAACCAGTCTATATTCACGTTACATTCTAATCCCGAATCTATTAAAAAAAAGTGCCATTTCTCTTTTGACATAGGCCTAGCGTTGTCATATTTTGTTTTTTTTAATTAAAAATTTCATCCTGATGAAGAACTATCCTTTACCTTTTAGAATCAATAGAAATATGATACCCGATTGTTACTAGACGAACTCTGTCAAAATGTAATATTTCCCTTTAAAGGTTGATGCTAAAAACCTCTCCTATAAATCTTAGATAGAGAAACTGTCCCATAACAAAAACTTCAGAGCTATCATTTCATATAACTATTTCTACTGAATAAAAAACAATGTTTAATTACTATTAAACATAACTAGATTAAAGCAATAGTACACAGGTTAGATGCAAGTATGAGTTTTTCATAAATAACAAATATTTCCCTAGCTTTAGGTTGCTAACTCGATTTGATAAAACATTTCTATTTCAGAAAATGCTTGCTTTGAACTGACCTTTTGTTTCAATGGGCCCAGTTCAACATTTGGCTGTTTTCTAAACAGACAAACTTAAGTGTCAATTCTCCCTCAGAAAAAGTGAAATTTGCACAGTGGCCTGTAGAATAATAAATCTCTAACGCTACAGGACTTTATGTATCCTTATGGAAACTGTACGAGATTTTGAAACTCCCGTAAACTGCTGTTGCATAATAAAACTCATGTAAATCCAACCCGAGCTCGCATAAACTAACATGAGAAAAATTAACTCCTCTAGCTACGATGACAAACAAAGGTATTCGTAACTTTATGAAAAGCAAAACTCACGTAACCATACAGAGATTTGTAATGAAACAGGCCACAGATGAAAGTTAGAGACTTTGAGGGAGAGACAGTTATGAACTCACATGTACATATTGGACAGCTGAAAATGGATAGGGCCATTTATAAATTGGTATATATATAAAAGTATGCAGTCATGTTTTTCGCTTCTTTCACTTATGAACTGCTCGGTTTTAGATGCTTCGCACTTTCAAGGGAGTAAAAACCCCACAGCAGGCCAAAGGGGAAGATAAAGTAAGCCTAAGCGATGGTAGCATGTCCTTTTTGACAAAGCTACGTGGTGAAGAGTGTGTGTCTGTAACTCTAAAAGGTCATGTGGTGCTGAATGTGTGGTGGAATTGGCAATAATGTATCAGTTGCGTTACACATGGAGTTTCTTTTAACTTTTCAATAGGAACCTTACCTTTTTAAGGATAGACTATTTGTATCAGTCAGGAATTTGGATGGTTTACCCCTGAAGCAAATAATTTTTTTCTGGTTGATATGACATTTTTCTTTTTGGATAATATTTTATTTGTCGTCTTTAGAGGAGTCTGATCTCCAGGAGGTTACAAGGTCATTTGCAGTCATAAATTTAGAGAACCTACCTTTCTCTTCAGATCCTTAGTTTCTTAAATCAATAATTTAATAGTAATTACACATTATCCTACAGTTTAAAAAAAACAAACAAAAAAAAACAAAAAAAAACAGAACTATCACAAATTGCTGACCTGTAATAATAGTCTATTCTTTATTCATTTCATTCATTGGTTCCTTCATGAACTGAACCTTCCCATCCAGTGGGCAATATCCCCACAGCAATAATTGTGTAAAATGAGATCTTTTACTAGTTCACTTGAACCTTTATTTTTTATTATTTCTTTGATATTAACATTAAAACGTATTTAATACTCATCTCGCCAGGATTTTGGTCCCGATGATGATTTTGATGAGGACGGCGAGGTAAAATAAAAGTTGATATTATGTAGGCTCCCCCTGGTCCAAATAATGACGCTAGTGTCCCTTACGCATAGGTTCTGAAACGCTGTAGAAGTGCTTCGCATATCTTATGAATGTTGTACTTGTGGAAGAGGCAGGCTTAACGTTTAGACCAAAGTAACCAGCATTTTTTCATAGTTCTAGATGCTTCACCACTGTCTCCTTTCCTTGTAAATACAATTTTCATGTTGTAGACTTTTGAGACCCTAAACCAGAAGCTCAAGTTATTATGGGCATTTATCTAACGTTTTCCCTAGCATTCATAAAAAATAGTATGTTTATGTTATTGTAGGTTTAGAGTGTCACTAATGCTTTCATACGTGTACAGTCAACACATGAAGTCCTGGGGGATCTGAGACTGGTCTGAAATGACTGCATTCCGTATACACCTTTCCCAGGAGTCTGCGCAGTGGACACTCCGATAATCGCCTTGGCCCCAACACTTTTAGCTTAGGCCCAAAGGAATCCCCACCCCAGTGTTCAGGCTATATCATGGCTAGTAGGAGCATAGATTTGCTTAGGTTTTCGGTCACCAATGTTTTCTGAGAATAAAAACTGGTATATGGATATAAAACAAAGTCAGAAACAGACGCCATTCTGGAATAACAAGCTGTAATTACAAGCACACACACACACCTTGGTTTGGTTTCATGTGGACACAAACCCTCATTGATGACACCTGATTAATTTAAACACAGGAGGAGATTCCCCTCTGTGCCCCGTGACCTGCCCCTGACCTGCCCCTGACCCCGACACCATGTTGACCTTGAGTGACCTTATGTGACCTTGAATGACCTTGAGTGACCTTCTGTGACCTTGAGTGACATTGTGTGACCTTGCACCTTCCAGATGCTCCGGGGTCAGAAAGTGGCCAAAGAGAATCAGGTGGGAGACCCGCCGCCAGCGGCACCAGGGGGCGCCAGTACTAACCAAAGTGTAAGGGTACTAACCACTCAACCGTGACCATTCCCCAACCCTGACCGGTACGACTGACCCGACCTCTCACGGCTGCACACGAACTTGACTCTGACCAAGATCTGCTTAACATGAAGTTTGACCTTAAATGAATCCAGATCTTGCAAATAGGGCCATTAAGGTACATAGAATGTGTTATAAAGGTCTTTATCAGAATTTTAAAGACCTTTTAAAGAGTCTTTCTGGGGATGTTTTACCTGTTAACATTTTGGAAATGTCTCCCTTAAAGATCTCTCCATGAACTTGATTGCATCTAAATGGTCAAAGGTCATTAAAAGTCTGTTTTTGTGCAGTGCGACATTGAACAAGCATAAGGCCCAGACTTTTGCATTGAACAAATGACTGTGAGCCGGCACTCGTTAAGAACAGACTGACAGTGACTGTGACACACCCCTAAGTAAATCTAATCAACAATGAAAGTTGCTAAACTCCTTTAACCTTTTACAGACTATTACTTCATGACCGGTGGCAGCATGGAATGATGTTTAAGGATAACCCAAACCCAACAATCACATCCCTAAAAATATGAATAATGACTCCCATCATTATTCAAATTAGGTTGGGTTTTGAGATCCCTCTAGTTAGGCTTCAAGTTGACCTAGACTCCCATCCTATTTACCTTACCTTAACTAGTTTTACCTCGTGTACCATAATTGGCCTGTAGGTCCCTTAAACACTGCACTATGTCAAGTCACCTTTATAGGAAGAAAACACACAATTAAGAAATAAGATAAGATACATTGTTCTTTTAGAAAGGGTTAGGAATGTGGAACAGTTGTGTTTCCATGGGAGAAGTGAGCTTTAACATGTTCAAATTTCTGGTCAATTCATATAAAAGGCCTGTATAGGTCTATACTAGTCAGTAGGCTTTATGGTTTAGTGTACCCTCTTACAATAACTGGACAGATTATGCAGCGGTTTACGGACGGTCTCAAATACAATTTTCCTGAATTCATATTCCTCTTTCCCAGCTTAGATAACCTAATCCTATGCTATATACTAGTGTAATAATGGGATGAACTGTAAAAAGAGTGAAAAATGATAAATTTCTACAAACAAGCATGGAAAGAAGCAGAG